>JAUMHL010000006.1:19813751-19847656 GCA_032362345.1 Sandelia bainsii | reverse complement strand
ACCTAAACTGCATTTCGTTGCCTTGTACTTGTACATGTGTAATGACAATAAAGTTGAATCTAATCTAATCTAAAATGGGCACCCAACTTCATCAAAGTATATTTATGATATCAGAAAACGGAAGGCATAAGCATAATGACACCTTTAAAGGACTCTGAAAGTATGAGCAAAAAAATTCTCTGTTTTGATGAAACAAAAATTGAACTGGGCGCCAGTCACTCCACATTGCCAGCATCATCCCTATGTTGAAGCATGGCATCATGCTAAGGGCTCCTCTGCAGCAGGGACAGGGAGACATAGTATGTTAAAGAAGTGATGAGAAAACTACTTGTGATGCATGGTTTGAACCATTCACACCACGATGGTGCACAGACAGTGCTTGTTTAAATGTCAAAAGAAATGAGAAGAACAAACATCTGTTCAAACAGTGTTAATTATTACAAAATGTACCTGCTAAATGTATTCCCACTGTGGCAGAAGCAGGTCCAGACATTTTTACAAAACTAAGCTGTGCATTTTCTGCAGAATTTTTGCACGTCAGCGTGGGGGAAGATATTAAAAGTGTATGTCACCCTTTACAGTTTGCAACAGCACAATCCTCCCTATGGCATTTTCTAATGCATTACTGATTTGTATTTTCAATGAACGATACAGATAAACTGTTTATAGTAGCATTTATTGGCTCTCCACAGCAAAACAACCGAAACAGGATTTTCTTACAACACAATAAACAGAAATGCAGTATTCAAAATTAGCAAAGGTGTTAATCTATCTGCAAAAAGAACATAATAGTTTTTTATAGTAGTTTATTTTTGCACAGGTTAAATACACAATGTTTGACATTTTGGATCATTAGATGGTTGTTGCAGCAGGAGAGTGCAGGCTCAAAGGGATTAAGGAATCTATACTAAAAGAGATAACAAATTATAGTTCAGGAACATTAATTTGTCTATGGCTGGATTCATGGATTGTTCACAGGCATGTCACCAGTGTGCCCGTTGAGGGTCAAAATACACTGACATATCACGATCTTACAAAGCTGTAAATGCAAATTTGTTAGCTAACTTTTCCTGTTAACACATCCAACAGACATAAAGCATCATATTTAAAGTACGATTTTGTCCATGTGAGGATTTCAACTAAAACCTCCTTTTTACTCTGTTATGGGCTCCCCCGCCTCCTAAGAAAATACCTCAATACCTGTCTCTTAAACTGCTAAATGTTCCACTATGTTCACCAGAGGAGCGCCGATCTATCTACCAAACGGATTTGCTTGATGCTGCTGGAAGACGGTTGATGAGAATGGCTGGACTGAACCAAACCAGCACTGTTGAAGGTCAGAACAGAAACAACAGCAAAACAATTCAGCTTTCTCATATTACCTTGTATGTAGTCAAAGTGCCTTTATTACTTACTCTTTTTTCCCTTAGCTGAAAAATAATGAAATTTAAGTTGTAGTGTATGTGAATATTTAGCAGCATTCCTACAGAAAGTATTATTTAAAATCTAGTAGGTATATACAAGTGAAAACTGTAAATTCATAGTTGTCTAATTTGTGTTTCAAAGCCTGTTTTATATGCTACCATCTGTTTTAGGACAAAGTTTGAGTTTGCTCTTTCTTATTTTTCATGCATCTGCTACACACACTGACATGCACAACGGACACTATCCTTCAACCTTTAACCATTAAGGTCATTGCAAGCAGTCAGAAGCAACTAGGCAATCCAATTTTATCAGGATTGCAACAAACAGGTTTTCATTCCCAACCCTAATTCAATAACTCAAAGCTGCAGTACTGTGCTCTGTAATTCACATTGTATTCATGACGTTGAGTCTGCTGCCCTTAAGGTATGTTACTTTGCTTGACAGAAATAGTTTATCAAATTGATGTGTCTTGTTCACGTACCAGCTTGCACATAAGAGTCATGGCGTGTTACAGTAGGTGATAGCTGTCTCTGATTTTCTGTCCGCCTTTCCCTCTATGAGTGGGCACTCTTATTTGATAGACATACCCACTTTGGACTCAGCAGTGCGAGAGTGCAGATTCACACATTTTCACAGGTACAGTTGGCCCCTGGGGGAATCAGCCCAGTTATGCCTTTAGACTGGCTGAATGCATCACTCAGCTACTTCTCCTTTTCTCTCAGCAGGATATCTATGGCTCATTCACCTTGTTGAGAGCGCGGGGCACTGAGAAATGGATGGGGAGCAAGACAGAAAGATACTTTGTCAGTCAATCTGTGTGAGGTACCCAAAAAAGAAGAAGATATAGATGGTTCAAACCGCTGCTAGCACAAAAAGCAGAAGGGCATATAAAGAAAGGACGGAGGAAATAAAAGAGAGGAATGAATAAATCAGGAGAGATGAACCTGCTCTATTAATAAGGCAGGTGACCACATTGGTCACTGCCAATCAGTGCCTGTAAAGCTTAGTCCTTACTATTCAACCTAAGGTCCACTGGCTCTAACCGCCTCCTCCTTCATAGACAGATGGTCAACAAAACCAATTAACCTTTCTTCTCCTCTCAGTCTCTCACCTGCACCACCATTCACTTCTCCATTCAGGCCTGCCCCCAGGGTAGAGGCTGGCACAACCTGAGCTTTTCATCAGGAATAAACCGGCAAAAAAGTGGACGGTGAGCACGAATTACAGAGAGGTGAGTGGGAGAAGTTGCATTGCGTCCTCCAGAGTTGACATCTGTGAAAAAGATAAAGCCAAAAATCATAAACAAAAGCCAAAACATCTAATAAGTAACACTTTTTATTGTGTTGGAAATCACACTAAACATTGCCTACAGTGCCCGAAAGAGTTATTTAAAGGCATGTAGTAGATAAATTGATATTACAGAAAAGCAAATCAGTACCTTCAAACTTAAATACAGAACAGAAAAATAGTCTAATATTTTCCTGCAAAAATAATTATTTCATAGGACAGCTGTAAAATTGTAAAGATGTCTATAATAACAGAATATCTGGCAGGCTTTTTGTGGATTAAACCAGTCAAGTCAAATAAACCATGAAAGATAAACAACACGTAATGAGCAGGCGATTTTCTCCGCCTGAGATTTTGTGTTTAATTGCCCACAAAAAAAGGTTTCTCTAAAGTGATACTGTACATTTTAAATCTCACAAGGATATGCGATATAATTATATTGGGTAGCCGTGTGCTCAATTTAATTCCCCATATTTATGTTTGGTCTTATTTCACTCGCATTCGACAGTTTTTGTCTTGCGGAGATTGAGACTCCCTACGATGATCTCAGTCATGTCATTAGATTCTCACGCTCTGATTTACTGTTTATTGATTTAGAAACGTTGCACACACTCCTCCAATCATGTCCTAATGAAACTTTAGTGAGATGAGAAACCTTGAAATTTGTTAATAGTCCACATACTATATACTTATAATGGGAATGCATCTTTTTCTTGTGTTTATATATAATATTACTTAAGCAATGAAAGAACTTCAAGGAAAACACAAATTCAGTTTTTGCAGCCTGGAGTATCTAGTGGTGAAAGTTCTGTTGCATTTTTCTCACATCAGCAGCACTTGTCTGTCCATCACTTTAGTTTAGACTGGAACATCTCAGCACCTATTGCATCAATTGCCTTGAAATTTGATACTGACATTAAGGGTGATTAGAGGATGGAGGACTGATTTTTCTTCTGGTGCTAATAGCAGCTAGCTTTTGCCTTAGCATCGCTCTGTTATATGGCTGTGTGACAGGCCACCAAGGTTAAGGAATAATCATTGAAATACTTTTCTTTCTGCATTGAGGGCAACAAGGAATTTGTCTTTGTTAATTGGTGCTCACACATTATGAGACAGCTACACAATATAGGATTGATACAATAAATGTAGGGCAGAAACAGGTGTAGACGGGTGCAGCAGTGTTGACATTTGAAATGTGAAAATTGTCCCTAATGAAATGTCTCGGCATGTTTGAGCCCTTCCTGTGTATACAGTATGTTTAAGAGCATAGAGAACTAACTGTCTTTCTCTTTCTCTTATTGTCCTTCTTTTCTTCTGTCTCTCTCGCTCTCTCTCTCTCTCTCTGTGCTGAGATGAAGGGACAGACATGAGTGATGGCTACTGGCACAGGTGGGTGTTGTTTGTTGGCAGAGGAATCACGTTGAGAAGGGGGGTGGACAGCATCAGCTTAATGTGTTTTTCTCTCGCTGTCTCTGTCAGGCACGCACACACACACACACACACACACAGTTTGAGGCTGTGACACTGATACCAACATCTCTTAGTATTTTTTTACACCAATTCATGCACACAAACATGCAGATGCACATTAGATGGTGAATTACACTGAGATGAAAGGACACAAGCACATAGCATTGCACCTGTCAGCAGCTGATTACAAAAGCTAAATGGTATGAGTGACAGGTGTCAGAACAACAACACAGTGCGTGTGTGTAGCTGAAGAACTGTCCACCTCAAAATTAAATTCTACTGGGACTGCTGGTGTTGTGGCTGATTGGTGTGTAACTACAGTTAGCATAGGCTATGAGCATGGGTCATGCGGGATAAGTGCAGGTCCAGTATTGAACTTTACACATGCAGGTTTGCAAAACTGGATTTGTGTGAAAGATGAGAAATATGCACAGACACAAAGAGGATAGATACAAATGATTGGCTAAAAAACAAAACAGCCTCCAGTGCCGTTTTAGATGGTAACTGTGATCTAGACTGTCTGCCACAACAGAGTCAATGATTTTCGTCTTTGAATCAGTCCCTTCCTGGAAGAGCTCTTCCAAAACAGCCAGACTTCCCTTCATAAAAAAAAAACACTTCATAAAAACCTCCCAACTGTTCTCAAGGAGCAGTCAGTAGAAATCTGCAAATGTACTTGGCAACCATCTGATATGAACGTCTCCACCAGGGCACTGTTAAAAAAAATGAAACACTTTTCATCAAACCATGGCACAGTAGCTAACCTAATAAATAAACTAATAAAATCCCATTTAAGATGCTCCTCAACTCCCAGTGATGTGCAGTGAGCTATTTCATTCACAACGTCTACAACTCCTTTTCCCTTTTCATCCACAAGTGTCACTGAAATGGATATTTGGGATTCATTCACACAGATTATTTGTGGTGATGAGAAAGTAATTTTGTGTGAAATGTAGCAATATATGGTCCATATCAATGTCACTGACAGATGAATGTTTATTTCTGTCTCTGGGAAGAGGGTTGAATGCAGCTGTGAGAAGATGGATCCCACACATTATCAGCATTCTTATGCTTTGTTTGTGCAAAATGAATGTTTTTTTATCAGTGATCATCAGCTGCTCTGACAACTATTTGGTGTCAGACCACACACACAAAAACACATATAGACAGGCATACCAAATGCCTGAGCACACACATTTTTGTCACACGCTTGATGACAAACACAACTCTCAGTGTGACACACACACACACACACACAGGTGCACACATGCCTGCCATTATCAGACACTGTGTCACAGTTGCTGTGCAGGGAGAGACAGAGGACTCATTTGATAGAGTTTCAGACAATGTGCAGTGTCTGCTTCTCCATTCTTTTTCCATTACGAGGCAATATGCTCGCTCAACCTTGGCAGCAGCCAACAGCTTTTCTTTGGCAGACCTGCATCTGAGAGCAGCACTGCCTATCTCCTCTCTCTGCCCTGGCTTCCTGGAATAGCTTGATTGATATGGTTCTGTGTGTGTGAGTGGGTGTGAGCCTACAAACACGTGTGCATCAGTAGAAGAGAGACAGAAAGAACAAAGGTATTGTTTGGTACATCTGCCAGAGATTTTGTTTTCAGTCCTGTTTTCTTGTTTATCTGTTAGTTTGCAGCAGGAAATCTCAGGAACTATAGTCACACATTTCACTGACTTCTGTTGAATAGTTCAGCCAGGTGTCAACGACCAAGTAGCGCCTCCAGGTGACCATTTGGAAAATACAGAATGAGGATGTTCATATCCGCTGAACCATGAAACATAGAAGCAAAATTAGTTTTGGACTGGTTTTGTCCTTCCAGTGTAAGTCAAGACCGCTTCTTCCAGAATAGATTGTTTTGATTGGCCCACAAACTGACCTGCACGGCCAGGTAGGTGTGGTTTACAGTCACTGGACAACAAAAGCTACAAACAAAAATATTTTTGATGACTTGCTCTTAACAGCAAAAATAAAAAAATCTTTTTCAGTGACTTGCAGCTCCTGTGAAGTAAAACAGTTTTTCTTGCCACCCAAAACACTTGTGGGCGGGCAGCTACATTTAACCCAACGACTCAAGGTTCAGTGTCTTGTCCTGAGAACCGTGAGTCAAACCACTAACCCTGCGTTTCATGAGACTGTTTAACGACCTGAGTCAAAGCCTCCCATGCATTTAGTCGCATGGCCTACTGCACAACTACTGATGAGAAGCATCAGTGCCCTGTGTCTGTCATCAGACATTACTGGTTCTTGAAAGAAATAAGTTTATGAACTAAATTCACCCACAGTCCACTAAGAAGACAAGAAGATGCAAAAAAAAACAACAACCCCCCAGCTGAGATGAACTAACACTACACTACCAAAATGAGCAGTATGTCAACACTGATGCAGTTAGTTTGCAGCACAGAGTTGTACCACAGTGAATGTAATGTTGTAAGTGTGTTTTAGGATAAATGTTGCATTATTATATCAGTATTAATTTTATCCAGCAAATGAGCTTCTCCTGCCAGTGAACAGTACTGAATCACTTGCACAAGAACAACATCTAACAACATATCCTTTACGGTCAAAGACTTGAAAATAAATCACAGTCAAGTGCCAAATTACATTTATTTAACATGTCGCTGCTAAATCAAGCACCAACAAGCCACCATGATAGTTGCCTAACTGCATACTACACAATGGTTTTCAGATAATTTTGCCTTTCCTTCTATTAATCCAGTTCTAGTTTACAAAAACTACAACTCATGCTCAAAAACACATTACCACAGTATCTACTGCAACATGCTGGTAAAGGCGTACTGATACAACCAGGTCTATGAAAATAAGCCCAAAATAAGCAACAAGGCTCTAATAGCTATCTTATTGTTTTATACATCTTACATAGTTTTTTTTAATAGTAATATCATACAGAGCACAGCATGATATCAGTTTGCTGTGTGAAAAGCACTTAGGTTAATACATGTGATGGTTAAACAAAAGATTTAAGCTGCTGTGCTGCGTGGTAAACGCACACCGCTCTTCTCTCAGTTTGGAGACACGCGTCTGCTCCTGTGTGACAACATCAGTTTAATAATGTCAAATAAAATTAGCTATGTTTCACATATTTGGTCAGTGTGAGTTTCCAAATAAACAACTACACTTTGGAAACAAGCCCAAACGTCCACAGCCTGCGACTACCAATATTTACTTCACTTCACAGAAAAACAAACTGTCAATTTCAGTGAGGGCACTTGGCGACAGTGGCTGCTGCTGTCTTATGAACAGTTTAAGGCGATTCTTTATCATACCTGTCAGCTTATAGTGTATCCCTCCTGCATTCCAGTTAAGTGACTTTACTCACCCACAGTTTTGCACCCACAAGTGTCAAATTGTGTGTGGTGTTATTCTTTAAGCATTGCTGTATTGAGGTTGTACTTTGAGTGTTGAGTGTTTTCAATGTCTGGAGAAGCTATATATAAACTTTGTATTTGTCAGAGAAAATAATAAGAATCTGTCATTGTTCATCATGAATATGTCTGTCTCTGAGTTGTGTGTATTTAAGTTGTCGTGTGCATCTAAATGTGTGAAAAAGGAAGAGATGGAGAGACTGAACATGTGCTTGCTTTTCACCAAACAGAAGCATGCAGTGCATGGAAACATGCATTCGTGTGCTACAGTATCTCAATGTTTCCACCATGAAATCCCTGTGGACATGAGAAGAGATGCTTCCAGAGTGTGGAGAGAGTGAGCCAATAAATCCAAGGTGAGCAGTCTAAAGGAAAATCTACAATTCCTCTATGGACAAATTCAACTAGCCAACTTACCTGAAATCTGTCCCCTCAGGTAGCAACTGAAGGTTCACATCTAAACAGCTCTCTTTATTTTCAGACACCAGAGCGAAGATGCTACTTGTGAATCACAGCACGCAGGAAGAAGTGCATCCACTTTTCCAAAGTAAGATACCTACTGTCTGAAATAATGTGGACATCTGACCTGTCAAAGCATTTCCTTGCATGACAACTGCCAGGAAATATAGACATCTTAAACCTTTTATGAAGTAGTGGCTTTTTACTTCAATCACATGATCAGTGAGAGCTGCTGGTGAGTTTGAGACCAGGTATTCTTTGCACTCTGTGTATGATGTTTGCAACATACTACAGCAATGTAGGGAAATGAACAGTTTGAGCAGAATAATCAGACACAAACTGTTCAGTGTGAGGTGAAAATTTGCTTTCTACCCTTTTTTCAGATCCAAATGTTTTGTTTGTTTTGTGTGGTTGTGTTATGACACCTAAACTGCCACAGCATGTAGAAGAGATGAATTACAACAATTATGTAGTTATTATCAACAAAGGATGACAGTAATGACGGCAATAACTACAGGTGCAGAGAAGTGAGAAAATATTAGCTAATAAAAACAAAAATAATTCCAATCTGACCAGTCGTGTTGCCAGAGATCAGATATGAACCAGATCTATGACCACATATGCAAGTGGCATGGATCTGATAAGAAAAAACTCCATTTGATTTGGGCGCTTTTCCACATCTAAGCAATTGTCAAAACTTAACTGTCAAAATAAGATGCAATGAATTCCTTCAAGCTGTGGCATTATGTTTTTGGACTTGTCCATCCATCCATCCCATTCTTGTGAACACAATCTCTTGGGAAAGCCTAGACGGAATTTGTTCAAATTTGGCACACATGTCAACTTGGACTCGAGGTTATTGTGACCTTGTGAGAAAGGTACGTTTCTTTCAGCTGCTCCCTTTCAGGATCGCCATAGCAGATCACTCCGCACACTTGATTTGGCAAGGATTTTAGGCAGATGCCCTTCCTGATGCAACCCTCCCCATTTATCCAGGCTGGGTACCGGCATTTCCTATTGTGATCTTGTGAATTTTGTCAAATTTGGTACAAGTGTCTACATGGAATATCATTACATCTTGCAGAAATATGCACAAACTTATTAGAATATATAACCGCAATTCTGTAATTCTAGTTTCTTTGTTTTGGTCTATCTGAGACGAATACACTCTCCACTGACTATAATGTGTCTCCAGTGTTTAGAAATAAATAATACATTTATTTGTGTCGCATTTTCTCAACACTCTGACATTCTATAGTACTTTGAAAAAGCCAGAGCAGCTCATTCTAACACAGTGTAGGGTAAATGGTTGTAACTGTGGCCTGTTCTGCCTGTATTTGTCAGCAAATGTACTAAATAACATTGAAAAATTAATTGAGTAAATAATTAGGATTGGCTTGACACTTTACTGCTTAATTTGCTCTAAGCAATGTGCTGTTTCAAAACAAAGTGAGCTTTAATAATGTGAAAGAAGCTCCATCTTTTTCATCTTAATCCATGGCTCCATCTGTGAATCTCACATTTTACATGATTGCCCTGATACCTCATTTAATGGTTAGACAAAGATTTCTGTAATAGCTTCTGGATCAATAAGCTGAGTGAACACTGTCTTAGGGGTTTAAAGTCCCATCTTGCCAATAAAGCATCAGGGAAATGGAAGAAACAGCACAATATCAATAATAACATAATCAACCCTTCCTGCCATTTAGATAATGTCAAGTTCTTACACAAGAATAACCTGGTTTGCTTTAAATGAGAATAAGGCATATATCACAGGAAAAATATCAACTACACAACTGACAGCACAAGCGCAGCACAACAACACTAATGTAAAGTTGTTCCATACTGGACACTGCCATTTCACTGTTCTTGCAACTTCATAAGAGTTATCATTGTTTGTGTAAAATACATAATAATTATCTTCAGTTTCCTCTAATTCCTAAACCACTGTAGGTGTTATCTGTGCGTAAACTACAAACTTCATCTCTCTGGGAAGTCTCACTTATGTTGTGAAGAGATAGCTAAATACACAGAAGGTGTGTGATTTGCAATACTTGTATCACATCAAAATGAAAATTTATGAACATTGTAATTGAATTAATAAGATTTTTTTAGCTTTTAAGACAAAAAAAACAAACAATACAGAATCATTCTCTGATAAAGTTAAATCCTTTGAACTCTCTGTCAATGTTTCCGTCCTGGACATGTTGTTGGTGCAAAGCCAGATACAGACACAGCTCCAGTAATAGCAGAATGTGATAATTGCTTTGGGAGACTCCAGCAGCAGCCTTGATGTTCCTTTGCTTGAGTGTAACAAGCTTTTAGTTAACAATTTTACATCAAACTGCTCTCTTTTTAGCTTTTACACATGGTTCTCCAGGAAGGTTTAATGGCGTTCACCTGCTCTGGGAGCTCCTTCCATATGTCACGTGTTAGTGATTCTGCTGCAAAGAATAAGACATGTGTTGATTAACTGCTGAATACAAAATATTGTTTACCTGTAGTGAGTGTAGTAAAAAGTTTTCACTGAGATCATCTGTCTTCAATGATGTCATCTGGGGGAGTTTTCCACTACAACCAGAGATTTTTTTAATGTAGGGAAGGTAGAGAAACATTTTATGTCATGCATATGCATGTATTTATAAACTAGGAGATCTGTAAAGTTACTCTCAAAGTTTCATAATG
Source organism: Sandelia bainsii (assembly GCA_032362345.1). Lineage (NCBI taxonomy): Eukaryota > Metazoa > Chordata > Actinopteri > Anabantiformes > Anabantidae > Sandelia > Sandelia bainsii. Next base: position 19,836,931 of record JAUMHL010000006.1, on the reverse strand, counting down.
CAGCTTTAAGTTAAAGCATTACAGCACACTGAGAGGTCCTAAATGTTTGTGATTGTTGTTGTTGTTTGAGATAATAAAAGCTGTGCTTTTGACATCTTTGGACCAGTTGTAGACTTTTTAATCATATTTTGTGCGGTTAAATATACCACATTGTATAATTACAGATTATTGTTGAGAAGATTGTTATTTTCTTTGCGACACAAATGTAGCAACATCTGGAAGCAGTTATATTAACATCACCCCCAGTGTTAGAAAGAAGTTATCATCATTAACCTTGGTCTCATTTGTAAACAATGTTATGGTAGATTTGACTTACCCATCACTGCATTTTCTCTGTCTCACTACAGGAAATCAAACCAAATCACTTTTGATTTGAAGAACACCTTCATCTTGAAGGAAAACACACATATTTGCTTTTAATGCCATTAACCCACGCAGTCGTCAGAGGCTGTATGATGCTACAGATGAGTCTCAGCTCTGCTCATAAATTCTTCAATGGATACAGTCCACAATCTAACCTTTTCTTTTTCCACCTCTCACTAGTTTTATCACCCTGTCTCAGTCTCAGTCTTTTTCACTCACACTCAGACTTGTGTCACTTTTGTTCTCGCCCTCTCTCTGTCTCTTGTATTCATCTCCACCTCTCCGATCAAACACACACACGTCTTCTCATACCCATCCATATCATTTTTTCACTTCTCTTGTTTCAGCCTCTCACTGTTGCCTCAGCACTCTGTGAGTGACTGACACTCAGCTGCGGTGGTCATCTTAACAACTTTTTGTCTCATATTGAAGAATAAAAAGATGAAGCTGTTCATGTAATCTCTCCGTCTTTCCTTTTCTCCATGGGGCCAATTTAGCTCTTCACCACAACTGTGTGGCAGGCAGCAGGAAACAAAGAGGGTGTGGGTAGGATGATCATTATCATCCAGGCTGCAAAAAATTCGCCTGCTTTCACAGTGCTGAGCTTGACTGAGTTTGAACTTCTTTTGCCTTTTAGTTTGTCAAGAATTGCCAGCAGTCTCTTGCAGGCTAAGTGACAGCTGATGTTTATGCATTTAGCACTCTGGCTGTTTGAGGTGCATAAATCACATTGACATTGAGAGTTGGCTCATCTTACTTAATTATTACATAGATTCATCCCTCTTATTGAAACACATCTACTTTTCATATTTGTCCTTGCTCTTAATTTTTTAATAAATATTTCTTCCAGCTGATACTTGCTGTATCTTTTGTATCTTATGTTTAATTTTTCTGTATATTTATATGAGAACATCCAAATGTTTGTTGATAATATATGTCTCTATATCTTTTATATTCATAATAGTATCTTGAAGATATGCATGTGTATGTTAGAAAGTTAAGTTCAGACACATTTGCAACAAACATCAACCATCAATCACTAAATCAAATGGCACATGTCTGTTTCTGTCAGTATTTATATCATAGACTGTCACTAACTCAGCATGAACACACACAAACAGGAATGTTCCTGTTGATGCATATATCAGATATAATCAAAGATAGGAGCACATCGTCTTTTCATATGTGTGTGTAACAGAAAAGAAACTTGTTGACCTTCACATGTCGGCAGCTGTGCATTGTGTGTGTGAAGCAGGGTGAAGGACACAAAGACAGATTGAGATATGCAGTGATAGAAGGATAAAGAGAAAATAGTAGAGAAAAGCAAGAGGTAAACATGGTTTGTGTTCAGGGTTAGGCTGATAATAACCATGACTCGCACTCTGTGTCGTGAGCTCCCAGCCTCGAAAACAGCAGCACACGAGGTAACAAGCTGCTCTGGCCTCCCTGTGATGGAAGGAGATTTATGACCACTTTCACCGGGATCATGTTTCTACGGGTCAAAGCACTCTGTTGTTCACCATCTTCAGCCCATGGATTGTCAACACAAAGCTCCACTGGCCTGACACGCACACACAGCATCCTCACTCACGTGCTCTTTGCCCTTTTTGGTGATATGGTGCTATCATCCATCAGTAGCTCCTGTCGTCTTTATGGTTTAAAAAAATGTTTGGTTTTAAAGAACTCTGGGCTGGAAATCATGTGCGTATGTCAACTTGACTATTTGAATTATGTTGACAAAAAAATACACAAATACAGTGTTTTGATTAAACCTGTTATAATGTAAAACCAACAATTTTTCACATTCTAACAAGGTATTTTTCAGGTTATTACAATATACAGCAGCTTCTTTTTATTACGACAGATGCTAACCAGAAAAAATGGACATCTACTGTCACACCACTACCTCACATAAAATGCTTACAATTTCTCTTGGCTACATCATCTCAGTCATGTGCATGTATGCTGTTATAATGGCTGTATGTCACATTTGCATAAAAAAACCTCATTTAATACTCACCTTTTAATTTTCACTAACGTCGCTAATATCAACAAACACAATATTTCTAAGCTGATAATACAGAAACAGGCTCCAGTGGCGCAATCGGTTAGCGCGTGGTACTTATAAGACAGTAACCGGCAGAGTGATGCCGAGGTTGTGAGTTTGAGCCTCACCTGGAGCAGCTGAGTTTTTCTGGGACAGCAGTAGCTCAGTTGGTATCGCAGTCATCTATTAACCCCCACGGTAAGTGGTTTGGCTCCCAGCTCCTCCTGGTCACATGAGGTGTCCTTGGATAAGACACCAAAATCCTACAGTAGGGCCATCATCTACTGCAGCTGTTCGAACAACAATTTCCCCAATAAAGTATGTCATTATTATTATTATTGAACACATCCATTAAACATAGAGTGATGGTGGAAGAAGTAATGCTAACAGTGTTTTAATCTCTGCTTGAACCACCATTGGTAGTAATAAACTCAAGCAAGCATTTCCTGTAGCTGTGGACTAGACCTGTACAACATCCAGGAGGAACTTTGGACCGTTCTTCCTCACAGAACAGCTTCAGCTCAGACATATTCTTAGGACGTCTGGTATGAACGACTTTCTTGAGGTCATTCCACAGCATCTCTGTTGGGTTTAGGTTTGGGCTCTGACTGGACCATTTTAGATACATTGATAAACTTGGGAATTTATTTTCCCCTCTACAATGCCAAGCATTCCAGGTCCAGAGGCAGCAAAGCAGCTCCAAATCACGACACTCCCTCCACTTCCCGGTTGGGGGATGTTTTCATGTTGGCTTATGGTTTTTTCATGAGCATCATTATAGAGATGGATGTTTAGAATTTCCTGCTTGTGGGATACACAAGAAAAAAGGATGCATGCCTATAGAGCAGCTGCTCAAACAAAAAACACTTTTCACCAAATTATATCTGAAATCTGTTTCAAAATGCCTTATGATCTTTTAACTTTTTAATCATGTCATTAAAAATCATTTTGTAATCCCTTTTCACACAGTATTTTAAAATACAGTCAGCTAACAAGCACATAAATGAAAAAAACATAAGGTTACAATTATTAAGCTTAGGGGAATAAGTCAGTCTTTATCCAATTTGATCAAAATTACATCAGTGGATGTTTTAAGATTAATGGTCTGACAGTGCTGTAATACAATCATACTGGTGGTTTCAGCATAACTTTACTCAAATAGCATCTCAATATTTAGGGAAATCTCAGGCTCAGCTTGTGTAATATCTCATAATTATCTTTATAACCCATGGTAAGGGATTGTGGCCTTGACAGTAGTTAACAACTAAAATCACTGGTTAGTTTGAAATAAATGCCTTTGAATTCATAATGGAGATTTTTCTATTTTGCTATCACCAGAGAATAATGATGGACAGCAGGTGCTAGATTGAGTGTGTTTTCTTCTAGGAACAATGTTCTGCTGCACAGGGAGAAATGTGTGTTATTTTTTCCTTCAGCAGTTTATTATATATCACAGCAGGGGGTCTGAATAAACTGACACACTTTTAATCAACACAGGACATCTGGGAAGTGGAGCACAATTTATGGCAAGCAGTGGAAAATGTGGCTGACGGGCAGCATGGGGATGCAGTGGTTGGCACTGGTGCTTGTTAAACCTGCTTTGCTGTGTGGAGTTCTCCCTGTAGGTTTCTCCAGGTTATCTGGTTTCTTCTCACAATCCAAAGACATGCATGTTAGGTTAACAAGTGATTCGAAATGGTCCATAGGAGTTAATGTGAGCATGAATGGTTGTCTGTGTTAGTAGGTATAGCTAATAGCTATAGCTATAGATGCATCAAAAAGCACTCTCTTGCATTTATTAGCATCTTCTCCTTTCTCAAGTATGTTCATAGAAGTATGTTCCTGCATGCAATCATATACCACTGATTTCTTAGGGGAAATTCCCATGTGGAACAGGCCCTGGACAAGCTGGGAACTGCTGCTCAACTGCAGGTTCACACACCAAACGTCAGAGAGAAGAAAGGCTGAAATCATCAACAACAAACCTGTCGACAAGATTTATGGCACACTGCTTGTTGTTAGGAGTTGAGGTTTAAACTTTTGGACTGGGGTGCACTTTAAACACACACAATCCTGTAGACAGTAAAGTACAATAACACACACTCAAACACGTGTCAAGCTGAGCCAAAAAATCCTCAATCAACACTTTAAAAAAGCAAGGACAAAATGTTTTTGTGGACTCAAGACTCATATTTTGCCATGTTGCTCTGTTAGGTTTTACATGTGATGAATAATACATACACAGGACATTAGTTCAGTCCTTGTATATCCACTGATCAGACATTAGAGGGAGATTTGTTTTGTATCGTATCGTATGTAATATTAAATACCTGTTGATGATGTTGAATGGCACAAGCTCTGGAGAACACACACCCAATTTTCCTTTAAAAGTTATAGTTCTGCAATGGACAAATCTCCTTCTGTCTCCTTCAAACTCTCCTTCTTTCTCTCTTTTCTTTTCTTGTCTCCTTTTCTGTCTGTTGGTGATGAAAGAGCACCTTCACAGTGGCCACAAAAGATCCTATTTGTTGTCCCTGTTCCGCAATGTGAGATGTCTTTGTTTAAAAGTGGTCATTCCATCAAGGTTGCACAAAAGCCTGCTTTACAATGTAAGGTAAAGGAAGAAGCCAGAGATTTAAAGGGGAAAGGAAGAAAGAAAGACAGAGGTGAAGAAAGGGGTGCAGAAGAAGTGAGAGGAAAGAATGGATAAAATAGCTAGAGGCGAGATTGGAGCCCTGCGGCACTCGGCACAAAATGCTTTCTATTATCTTTGGTCCCGGTCTGAACAAAGAAGCAGGGAGAACAGGTTGGCTCTGGACCCCAGGGTGATTTAATATGGAGCTTGAATCAGAGCCTGCAGATCAATGGCCACACTAGGGTATGGGAGAGTTGGGCATTTTTCTCTCTCTTTCTTTGTATGCAATAGTTTTTCTCTTTTTCTCTGTTTTCCAAAGCTGCATCCAAGCAGAGGACCCACCATGGATTTACAAGGCCCGTGGTGGGCCCAGTGAAAAAGTCCCTCTCCCCTTAGATGGGTATCAAATATGTTTTGGGACCATTTCTGTTTCCTGACAAATAATAACATAGCTGCTTGAGTTTTGCTTTGGTACAGTATTAACTGCCTTGAATTTACTTGTTAGCATACGCCACAAAAACATTTCCTTTTAGGGGTTTAAGTTTCACCAGCTTCATTCTTCTGTTTTCAAGGAGTCATAGTGGATGTTTTGAAATCTTACACTAAACAAATTTAGCTGTTGTTGAGGTTTGTTTTTTAAGTTTGAAATAGACTGTTCAGCTTAGAAACCACTACAATACATGAAAAGTGACATAGACTCCAGTGCCATTTGTAACTTCTAATGAGACACATTTTTGATTCTTAGTGGTGAGCATTAGTGATGGAAAGTACGGCTCTTTGCAAAGCTTCGGCTCTTTTGGCTCGGCTACCTTAGAAGAGCCGGGTCTTACGACTCGCAAATGGCTCTTCATTTAGCATCACTCAGAGCCTTATATTTTAGCCTAATTTAGCAATTATGAATGGTTTGTGTGTTGGTGAGCAATTTTTAATCAGTGTTTTCATAAAAGCCTTATTTTTATTAATTTATTATTATTTATTAATATATTACAAAAAAATAGTTACTATTTAACATTTTAATCAAACTTTTAACTGAACACAGAACCACAGCAAACAAATCTAATAAATAAAGGTCTTAACATTATGACTCTTTATATAAAAGTCTTTACTGCAGGTTGGCATTCAGAAATTTTTGCTCCTTTATTCACTTTTTCCCAACGTACTTGCATTTAAGTCTCTCCGTCGCTCTGTGTACCTGGGTTGTACCACTACACTGTCTTCAGAGCGTCTGCCCCCCTTCCTTCTTTCACATAATGGTATGATCCTAGTCTGTCTTTGCATGTGATAGTGTGCACATCAAAATAAAGTCCCGCCCCTGCCTGCATGGATTCTCAGCAGAGCTGAGCAGAGCGGCTGAAGATTCGGCTCTCCCCGACGGAAGTCAGCTTTTCCGGCTCTCTACCAAGCATGAGCTCTTAGAGCCAGCTCGTTCGCGAACAACACATCACTAGTGAGCAAGAGTGGTGTGAAAGTACAGTAATAAACTAATGTTGCCAAGTGCCGCTTTTTTTACAGTCCAAGGTCTTGTCTGTGAAGGTCGTCCAGGTCATTGTTACCCCAAGAGCTTAAATAACAAGTCCAGTTGCTACTGAACAACATCTTTGGGATAATCCTAGGTCTTCTTCTGCTTTCCCTTTCTGAATGATCAATACAGACTACTGCCACCTGCTGGTATTGAGAGTTATTTCCTAGTATCCCCTTTTGGCCCAGTTGAAGGTGACGTGAAGCGATGCAACAGTCGCCTCTAGTTCTTTGATGTCAGCTTGGTGTGTTTCTGTCCTTAGAGAGAAAACACCTACTGTAACTGTGATTCTCACCAACTATCAAGTACCAGGGTGTGTTTTCCGCACTCTAACCTCACAAGGCAATAATGAGCCCATTACAGCTCGGCACACCACAATGAGGGGCAAAAGCACCACTGGAAAATGATTTGGGATGGAGTCAAACTTTAAGTTTAATGAAAATTCATTTATATATGTATGGTAGGTTTTCCAGAAATTCATTTGAAGAACTCTGCAACTAAGTGTGGGCTCATGTACAACAATTTACTTCCTTTTTACCACAGTAGGCATGGAGCATGAAAAGACAGAACTAAATGTGTTCTTTAATTGAAGAATAAAAAGCAATCTTAACTATTAATTTCAGTAATAGCTAAATTCATTCTTTCTCTGCCTGAAAAAATCTCATTTACTTTATTTGAAACCTGTTATTTCCCAGAGCTCAGCGCTAGGTCGTTTGTCTGATGATCCAGTACAGTTACCTTTATCAGCCATTAACAAAATGATATTTCCAGTCAAGTAAACAAACAGGGTAAAGGTCCTTTCAAACAATCAACAGAGGTAATCTTTCAAATCTCCTCTAATGAGTTTGCCTTTCCTGGATCTTTGAACCAGTCTGTCTAATCAATGATGGGAGCCTTAATACACTACAATTGTCTATGGATTAGTTTGGGTATTTAAACACTGGCTTTAATTAGAGCTGTGATTTTTAAAGCTTTGGCTGTGACTGTAGCTGGCAAATTTCGAGAAGGTTTGGAGGGCATGGCAGCAGAGAAAGTACGGTGAGAAGAGAAAATAGAGAGATAGAAAGTATTGTGGTGATGAATCAAAGTTACCTTGTGGAGGTCTGACCACTCATTAGGCTGAAAGTATAGAACATGCTGGCCTCTGATCTCTCGTCTCCGAGATACATTTGTCCTGTTGCCCTAGAAATTAATGAACCAGGTCGCTCTAGTCCATCTTTTGACTTCTATGAAAACCTTGATTTCAGCTGTGATTGTGTGAAGGGTAACAAAAGCACAATTATAGAACAAGACTCTCCTCACCTGAAAAATTACAGCATTGGTCATTTTTTTCCTGACAAGGGACCTCTTGGGGTTGTGCAAATAACGACCGTCCTCTCTAAAAAGCAGAGTCTTAAGTAGCATGTCATTGTTATCCCGCTGCAAAACCTCTTAGCAAGGTAGTCGGGGTAGTTTGGTGTGTGCAACTTTGGTCCCTGAGATTGTTGCATCCAGTCTCCTACTATCATGGAGCCTTGGTCTCCGTTATTCACCCCTTTTTAAAACATGACCATAATATTTCCCTGAACATATACAAACTTTGACCATAAAGGGGGCAGATACACTTCATAGTTGAACAATTGTTTGAGAAGGTGGAACAAAGAAAGAGCTGTTAAATATTGTCCACAGACCTCTCGGTGATGCTAAATGGGAGAATTAAACTTTTGCATTTGTTATGGTTGTGTTGAAAGTTGGAAAAAAGTTCAGATATTGGAATCTTCAGTGTCAGTCATGACCATTTATCTTACCTGTGTCACAACTCTTGTTAGTTTATTGTTCTCCAGTCTTCTTCTGCCAGTTCCCCATTCTGCCACTAGATGTCTCTGGACTTGCCTTGTCTTGGGGATCACCTGACTCTGTCCCCGCCTACCCAGCCACATGGTTTCTATTTCCTTCATTACCTGCTCAGTATAAATATCTGCCAGTTTACCTCATGTGCAGTTTGTTAAGCTCTTAGTGGTCAAGACAATACTGCCTGTTTTTAGTTCTTTTTAGCTTCTGGATTCTGCTCTTTGTCTGTTCCTTTTTCTGGCTGGCGGTTTGAATTGCTTCTCCAGTTTTGACCCCAACCTGTGTGGATTTTGTCACCTGTTCTCCCTGACTAGTAATAATCACCTTGACTGTGGGTAGGTCTGTTTGTTATTAATATCCCTCCATCTGCATCTGCCATCATGTCTGCGTTGATTTGTTTGCGTTTGGAGCCTGTCTAAGTTCCTTACACTGTTTCTGATAACTTTGTCTTACTTGATGTGAACTGCATCATCCTGGAAATGCTGCTTGTATAAATACATGCACAATCTGCTTCCCGCTTATGTCATTCAGTGGATTTATATGCAATTCATTAACCAGGTTAGTCAGAGAAATAAGGAATTGTGAGTATTCAAGTTATCAAAGAATTAGTTTACACACAGTTAAGTTACCTGGGTACTGGAAAACGGCATTTGGTTGCATGCCTTCCAGATTTTCACAGTGAAAGCTGGATTTTTAAAAGTACACAGTGAAAAGCAGCTTACACAGACTCAGGCAACTTTATGTTATTTTCAGTTTTAATCTGACTTTGGATGGACTTTATTTAGAAACAGTTCTCTGTTTAATGATTTGCTCTTCTCTTCTAGTAACTCTCTCTCCTGCACATATACTCTTGTAAAAAGCCAATTATAAAGTAGTGCGCGCATACACGTCAGAGAAATCTGCATTCTCCAGTAGAAATCTACCTGGCGAAATCTGGTTTCTTTAATCCCCTACCCTGAATGCAGAAACCAGGTTTCAGTTAAGAAATCAACTTTCAACACTGACTGTAACCTTAAGTGCATGACTTAAGTGACTTAAGTGCATGTGAAGTCAGTGTTTGATTGAGCAGTTGTGGTATAATTATACAAATCTTCTCTGGTTTTCTGTGGTACCATTGCTGTTCGGATGTACTACTTTACTTCACAAAATCTTTGGATTCGGACATGAAGTAGGAGGCATTAAATAATTCTGGAGTGTGATAAGTTCAGATATTGAACTAGCAAATTAATGTGGGAAAAACATGTAATACCTTTTTGTTTTCCCACATTGCACTGAGACCTGACTGGTACATTATTTGTGCACCATCAGATATTCATGTTAGCTTTTATAGCTGCAGAGAAAAGATGAAAATCATTTTAGATGTATCTTTAAAAAGCTGTCCCTTGTGTTCAGTCACCCTGACTGAAAGGCCTTGCTAAATGCCAGTGAACTGTTCCCTTCAAAGTACTTTTGTACCACAGGCAGGTACTCCCCAACGGCAGCATATTGATCCCATCATCCCTTCCCCTGCCGGCCTGTCTGCCTTCATTTAAATGACCTCTATAAAGCATCTACATCTAATCTTAATTAGATATTGAAGTCTGTTAATTAAAACATTATCTCTGGCGAAACACAGCCGGGCCAGTCTGACGAGTTAATCGATGAGGACGAGAGGATGCTGCCTGCTGAAAGACGTGAGGGGAAGAAACCAAAACACACACTCCAGGCTCAAGTGTGTTAAATTAAACTGTTAAGAGGATTTGAGTTGCATGCCCTGCGTTTTTTTAATTCTTTTTCCTCAGCACAATAGGGAAAAACTTTAAAGCCTCCTTTTCTTGTTAAATGTTGTCAGACAAACATGCAGGTGTTAAAATGACTCTTAATGTGTCAGTGGTAACAACTCTATTGTACTGGATTGCAGGACTTTTTGCAAATAAGAAATTCAGTCTCATTCATTCAAATGTAATAGTTTAATAGCACATTACGCTTAACAGCTTTATCAATAGCTTTATTGTGATTTTATCCTCAACATTTTTAATTGTCTAACAAGATGATAGTTTTGTATTTACTTTTCTTGTTGTAAAAATAAATCTGTCTATAGCTTATGGGCCAACAGTTAGTCTTGTAGCTCTGTTTGTCAGTCTACAAGCTACAGACGAGAAAGTAATAATTCGCTGGTTCCTATGTATAAGGAACTGGAATAATCAAGCCAGGATGAAATGAAGGTATGAACCCCTTTGTCGAAATACGTAAAATGGAGAAAAAAGTTTGACTTTGGCTGTGGCTCTTTGTTTATAATAATGTAAATACGTTTGGGGTTTTGCCGCACGATTGTTATTTCCCAAATACACCTTTAGTCATTTGCAAAATATCCCAAAAACAAGAAACGCACAGAAAAGCATAAAGTGGAAAAATGTTGGTAAAAACCTTAACAAGTTCTCTAACATTAATGGGGACTGATGCTTGAAAAACACTGTAGTAAATAATGCAGGCCAATCACTGAAGCTCCAGTCTCTTTCTTTTGATGACTGCGAAGGCAGCAGGCAGAGGCCTAAAACACCATCCACATGAGCAACCAATCAACTCAAATTGAACCGTGGTTTCAATCTGGGTTGTATTCTTTGAAGCAATCATTGTCAAACCCGGACTAATTCAACAGGTGAACTCACAGAGAAACTCATTTAATCACATTCTCCTTTCATCTTCCTCTCTGTGCAACAACTGCAATCATCAGTCTTTTTTTTTTTTTTTTTTTTAACAATTCAGACCAGGAAACTTTGGGTGCTGTCAGAGAGCGTCTACTTAAAATCATAACATATTCTGCCTATCACCTGTTTTCACATCACCATTCTTGCACAGCAGAGTTTTTCAACTCCTAATGCTGGTCGTCTTCACATAAAGGAAATCTCAATGATTGTCATACATCTCTATCACTAATAGCTAAAGAGACCAGACTCTTGCTCAAGAACTACTGTACTCTTGAAGTACAAAAACTGCAGTACATACCTTAACTGTATGCAAAATGTGTTTTCTAAGATAACCGGTTGATAAAATGCAAAAGTATTCAGCGTCACTTATTATGATATGTCATAATTTCAATAGAGTGATTCACATTCTTTGAGCTCAGCTTCAGCTGTTTTGAACAAAAGCCACCATGTCATTTTTGTCTGCAGGTAGGCAGCGCATCTTGTGACTCATCTTGATGAGCCGTCAGCCTTGAAATTAGGTAAACAGCTTCTGTAAAGGCAGCACAGGTGTCGAAGAAGCTGACAATGATTGCAGATTTTTCTTTTTGTTTTATGCAAGATTTAGCATTTTATATTTTGCTTTGCTGTTTGATTTCTTACCCCTTTCCAATATTTTGTGTTTTATGTGACTTTGCTACACCTCAGTCAGAAACATGGAAGATCTACTGTAACATGACTGCGATACTTGCTTACTTTTACTTTTGAACGCACAACTCTTGCTTTTAACTGTATCTTATAGTGTACAGTTTCTGCTTCTTCCACCACTACACTGAAGTAGAGCCAGAGATGAACATGCTCATAATGTGCTGTTATATTGCTGCAGTGAAAGCTCTTCTGATCCCATTCTATGTTCAGTGTTTTGCCCTATATATCCCTTTTCATAACCACCAGGTAATAAAGGTGCAGATTGTTTTGTCCAGTCTTCTGCCTATCCATATGGCTGGAAGGGAATGGAGAATCTTCCTAAAAGCATTCATCTTTCAAGTGATAGCTCCTCTGTGTCTCCAGGGTGCTGTTCAGGTGCTGCTCTTCTTTCATTTCCCTGATATGTTCTGGGTTTCAGGAAAATTACCACCCATCATACTGACAGCAATTTGTTTGGCCCCCTGCTTCCTGATGTTGCCTCTGTTTCTGACTGAAATCTGTGGATCGTGGACAGACAGTCGGGATGAGTTTTTGATGGGATATCATGCTGTTCATTTGTAATTTTTGGCTTGATGAAGAGCTGTGCCATTGATCTCCCATCTGATGCAAAATGAAACGGTGTGTTTGTTACTTAATAAGATCTGTGCAGCAAAAAGGTAAAAAGCTTCAAAAGTCTTTTGCTATTTTTAATTTTACGCTCACACTATCTATTTGCCGAGGCTTTAAAGTAAAATTAGCAAAACGACTTTAAAGCTTCTTGTCTTTTTGATGTGCAGACTTTAGTTTTTTCACACAGAGACCTTTTGGCTTTACTCACCCTGAAAACATGTGTTGAGCCCATTGGCTTTGTCCTAAGTTGTTTGTAGTGTTTCATAAGTCTTTGTATCAATCACCAAGGCTTCTTGTGAGATGTAGTAATTGTAATTGTTTTCTTTGTGAAAGGAAAAAGACAGATTTATTGTAATTGAAATATAACTTTACAATGAAGTCTGGGTTTCAAATGCACATGCATTATTGTAGACACATTTTGGTCATTTACACCAATTTTCAGTTGGATTAAAATATATATATATATATATATATATATTAATATATATACTGTCTATGTGAATAAATGCTCATAAATGTACACACAACATGCAACATTGCATCACTGCAAAGATGACAATATTGTTCAAAAAAACTTCCAAAAGTATCTTTGAAGGCATGAAACAACAAACTAAAATACACCTCTAACAGAAGACAAAAAGCTTAACACTGTGCAGCCTGTCTTGGCCTGGCGTGTACTTTTATCCCCACTTTGCTGCCAGATGGTTGAATGCCCATTAGTCTCTCTGTCTGCTCTGCTCTGCCAGCTTCAGGCTCAACAGGTGTTACAGAGAGAATAAATTATGATCCACCCACGGGCTATCTGCCTTCTTGGGCCTTGATTCACCTATTTACACTAGCCTTGCACTCTGGGCAAATTGCATTTCTCCTTCAAATATTTGCCTTTATTAATGTTGTGCAGCATGGTAATTAATCTCCTCAACAAAGGTACCATCTGCCTGACCCAAAAAAATAAATTATGCTTTCCTGTCCTGTGATTAAGATAAATATCATATGTAGAGTGGAAAACAGCTTTAACAGAGGGGAAAAACAAAGAAAATGCTTGTTGAGAGATGAACCAGCAGCAGTCGCCTGTCCTCCCATTTCTCTACCTTCTCTTTCACTCTTATTTTTTCCCAAATCCCCTCCTGTGATCCACTACCTGAGCACACCTCTGCACTGCGGCGTTTGAGCATGTGGGGACGGATAAACCTGCGGTAATGAAAATGAATGTTCCCACTTGGAGCCCGATAGAGTTCCATTATGAGGTTTATTTGTCAGGGACAGGACACTAGGCTCCAGGACAAGTTTTACTTGGCTCTCTGCAGGCCTGCTGGGGTCAAATCTCCAACACTGGTTAATCAGGCATAGCAGCTCTGCCCCAACCAGGTCCTTGTTGAGAAAACTGAAATGATTCTCTTGTTTTCTGTCACTTTCTCTCCTTTTTGTTTCCGTCTCTTACTTCTGTGTCTCTGCAGAATCTCTTGTCAAATATGTCTCTTGCCACAGCTGAGTTTTGTCTCTCTGTCTTTGTCTCTTATGTTCTGATGTTCATCTTTGTGTCACTGTCTGTTTTTCTACTTCCAGCCCATCATTAGAGTAAGTCAGATTGAACAGTTTAATTCGTCTGTCCTGTATCTCAGTTTGTTCTACTCAACATTGTGTCAAAGTATTTTCTTTTGTTCATCTACATTTCTCCTGAAAATCAGATAGCATTGATCATGTGTGTAACCTAGCTGTTAGAGAGCAGTAACAGTCTAAAACAGACATGGAAATCAGATGTGCACAGGGTCCCTTTAATACTACAGTATATTTAATGGTTGTGCACATGCTCATATATTTTTGTTGGCATACACTATATATTTACACTACATCTCTGTGGACAGATGACTTTACGTACAACAAATTTGCAACAGAAAAATGTGCAAATGTAGGAAATCTAACAAGTCACAAAGTACATTTATGCTGAAAGAATCAGCTGTCGCAGTCTTAAGGTTAGAGAAGCAAGCTTGTTACGGGCAGGACTGAATCTGGTTGGGACAAGTGAAAAAGCAGCAGTTTCCCCTCCCTCATTAACACCACCATGGTGCCCGTGAGCAAAGCCCTTGACCCAAAGTGCTCCAGTGGAGCTGCTCAGTGACCAGCATAATGGTTTGTTTCCATAGACAGAAACTGAAATCTATGAAAAGAAACTCCTTTTGTATCACAGTAGGCTTTCACCACTCTTCTCGTCTGCCATCCATCCCACCTATGTACCACCTCCTACTGTTAGAGAATTACATTGTACAGAGAACTAGAAAGACACAAGTAAAGAACTTCTATGCACAGAAAAATGTCTGTTGTCCTACTGTTTATGATGAAAACTAAATTAATTTGACATGATGTGCATTATTCATGCACAAATCCAGATGGAGACACATACAGCAACAAAAATAGAGCAAATAAATCCATTGTGATTGCTTTACACTACTAAATGTATGGCATCTGACTCACCATTCTTGCTGTACAACACCAAATATAGTCTATCACAATCTAATAATATAGAACATGGTTAACAATCTGAACAAAATAACATTTTCATATTTTTAGTCAAAACCTGTGGCTGAATAATTGTCTCTTTTCGAGTGTGAAGACATAGCATACCAAAAACCTTCTTAAAATTAGCATGTATTACACAATAGGGGCATTGCCAAGGATTTTTTTCTTTTTTGTTGTTATTTAATGGTCGATAAAATCCAGTTTAATGATGCGTGACTGTCCTTGACTGTTATTTTAACTTTTTCCATCTTTTTTTGAGCTGTAACATTTGCGAACTGCTTTTTAAAGTCCAACTGTCACTTCACATGGGTTGAGTTTTTAGATTTGGGCGTCTCGTTGTTGCACATGCAGTCAAGTGTGAAAGGAGTTGAGGTTGAGGTCGATGGCGGATATGGGACGCAGTGTTTGTTGCTGTCCTTGCCTGCTCCCTCTGCCTCAACATCTCTCCTTCAATCTTTCTAGCACTGTTCTATTTCAATCCTCCCATTCCTGCTTCTTCTCTCTCATCATTTATAGTGCATTTGGCAACTAAAAATTATGTCTTTTTACTGATTTCACTTTTCTTCTTTATCTCCCTTTCATCTTCCCCTTTATCTCCCTCTGTGTTTCTCAGCCTGAGCTTGTTTTACCCTGGTATTCAAACCTCTTTAAACAGTTCAGGGGCATCTTCTGGGGCTCTTGTTACAGCTGTTGATCTAATAAAGACCCTTCAGAATAGTAGTGAAAACATCAAAGTCCGCAAATATAATAAAAGCCCCCAGAGGTATTGAACAGAGGCATCTTATTTTATTTATGGAGAATTCATGCTGTACAGATACATTGTCAGTGGAGTTTAAACCCACAGGTAGTGATGTAAACCAATTAGACAATTTTATGTAGAGCAGTTGAAGCACAGCATGGTTATAATGATCTTCGTGCAAACACACACATCTTGATGCTAATCATATGCAAAGAACTTCTTTAATTAATCACGTTTAGTGGAGTGATACAATCCTTTTACCTCCAGCTATATTCTAAACCCTGGAGTACTTGGTTTACACACATGCACACACGCTTTCATCACATCCCATTACCAGCTGTGATCTCGTCATGCATCAGCCACGCCAAGGGGAAACTTTGCGCATTTACTGGAATTCCTCCTGCTTGCTGGAAACCATCCATCCCACAACCCGACAATCCGATTGAGCGGCTTTGAGGACCTCATCAGATCCCTGAAGCCTTGTCAATAATTGAGCAGACACAAATCATTTATAAGGCAGTTTCTAACATGAGACGCATGCTCTGCCCGCTTCTGACCTCTTTTTAAATATTTTTATTTGTTTCATTGGATTTTATTTAGTTAGACTTCATGCTCAGCAGATAACCTGGGTTTGAACCCAGCTGGGGAAAGGAAAGGTTGCTGGGCAAGCTTGAGACAGTTGTATCTCATGTGTTCATGCATGCAAACGTGCAAAATAAATGTGTGTGTGTGTCTGTGTTAGAGAGTACAGTAGCAGAGGAAAAGAGCGTCTGCTCAGAGTGAGGCAGGTCTCACACTTGGATGCATCCAGCTGTGATGGTAATAGGAATGGGCAGAAATCTGAGGCAGACACTGCTAATGGTTCTCTCAAACTGGGAGGGATGGTGACCCCCAGTACCTTTCTCTCTGTAACATGCATCTGCTCTCACTTTACTCTCTTTTTTCTCTCTCTGTCAACTGTACATTTCTTCCCTGCTGTTCCTCTTGGTAATTCCCTTTCTCGTGTCCTTTATCAGTCTCCATGTCTCATTCCATTCCACTTCTCTCCTCTGCACTTCCCTCACTCTGCTTCTGTGATGCTGTTCTTCATTCTCACTTTGTTTTGTGTCCCCTCCTTTGTGACCTTTCTCTGTTTTGCCTTTTCTTCTAGTCCATAAGATTTTTTTTCAACCTGTTTCCCCACCGTCACCTTCCTCTGATGTTTGTGGCTCTTTGCTTTTCTTCCCCCCTCGCTCCCCTTCTGTTTTCCATTCATCTTTACACAATCTACCATTATTTCTCTCAGCCACCTAATTCCATCTAATTATTTTTATGAATGCAAAGAGAGAAAGACAGCACAAAGACAGAGAGGACAGTTATTTATGTGATTCAGCATTAAAACAAAGTTAATTTTAATAGTTGTTATTATTATTATGTTTCTTCTAAAATTCTGTTGTAGATCAACAAATATCGTACTGATTAAATTTTTACAACTATGAATGAAGGCTGTTTATTTTACTGCACTACACTTACACTGCACTAGTTTATAGGCTGTCTACTTCAGTGTTGTCTGTAGTTTCCGCTTTGGGAGCCTGTGAGGCAGCGTTGAGGTTCATCAGGGAGAAATCTTCATGTCTGGTCTGACTGGCTGCTAAACTACATAATCAAGAATCATTAAGCCAATTTCTCTCTCACTGAATTTTTCATGTCTTAAGTTTGGTTGGCAAAGTTAATGAACAAAATTGCTGAATCCCAATAGTCCTGTATCTGCCACAACCTAATGCAAGAAAAAAAAAATCATCCTAAAAAAATGAGACTACGCATAATTTGTAATTTAAAGTAGGAACATCACATCATTTAACAATATTAGAGATTTAATGAAGAGGTTTATGACGGTGAAATGTTTGATGAAATGCTCTATAATTTACAAGTAGGTTATGTCCATTGCTAATTTTGGTCTGATGGCACCATAACACTGTAGGAAGCAGGGAGAAACAGGATCAGACCATTAATTGAGTCGTGAAACTAAACCACCATGCATGTTGCACTTTCTGTGAAAACAAGAACTACCACTGTGTTAATGCTTTCCATTGGTTTCAAAGTGTATTGGATGAACTGTGTCAAACAAAAGCAAAAACATCTAATCACAGCTAATTGAAAAATAACTATGAATGCCTAATGCACCTCTATGCAAGAAATCAGAAGTCAGACCTTATCCGTCTATATACCTCTGTGTTACTATTTGCAAGCAAGGATCAACCAATATGGAAAAAGGAATGAAATCTAATGAAAAACAACACAGTAAAAATCTTCCTCCTGCTGATTTTTTTCCTAGAAGAAAGAAAACAGTACAAACACCGTGTCATGTTGATTGTCTGTCTGAATTTGTCTAGTCTAGATGCTTACTGTCTTGTACTGTATGTCAACAACAGTTCATGGATGCAGAAAGAGCTGCACACAAGAATACAGTAAAATGAATGAAGAAACCTTTCTTTTTGACATAGACAGTTATTTCTAGTAGAATCACCTTGGGAGAAAATACTACAATACATGCTATGATATGCCTGCTTTACTTTTTGGCTCATACTACAGTATGTGTATAAGTTTCAATAAATAGCACAGCCTTATGACACAATTAAGTAGTGTTAAGGTTTGTATATTGACAGCTGTATTTTGTTGTCCATTGTCCATTGTGTAAAGACTGATTACAAAGAAAATATTAGTTTGACTAAAAGTTTGTTGTTTGAGGGGAAAATTTGCTTTTGTTGCATGTTTTTAAATGTGAATGTTGGAACATTTTGCCCAGTCATCTTCAGTGTCATCTTAAGTGTTTAAGATAATGAAA
Source organism: Sandelia bainsii (assembly GCA_032362345.1). Taxonomy (NCBI): domain Eukaryota; kingdom Metazoa; phylum Chordata; class Actinopteri; order Anabantiformes; family Anabantidae; genus Sandelia; species Sandelia bainsii. The sequence goes on along the minus strand of JAUMHL010000006.1, from coordinate 19,818,477 downwards.
AGCGCATCACTTTGAAAAGATTGTAAATCTCTCCTCAGTGTAATTTCAGTTTATATTGCTATTTCCAGCAGCATCTTAAGTACAGCACATTAATAACTGCAGATTATGTAAGTGCCATTAGCCTCGAACTTGCTGTCCTTACAAAGGTCATAAAGACATTCACTGTGTGGCACTAAAAGGAGCAAACAAGCTTTATTATCATCCCTATTTCTGAATGCCAGCAGCACATAAAGTGATTGAAAACTTGAGAAAAAAAAACGATTATATAACTTGGCAGATTTGACCAGATGGCAGTCTCCCTCTTTTGAATTTAAATGATGCACCTGAATCAACTTTTTAGAAATGCGTAAAAATAGATTTGTTGTTCCAATCAATGCAGTTTGAGAATCTGCCAAAGCAGAGCAGGACTGAGGCGAATCAATCTGCTGAGCCGCGTGGAATACTACAGCAAGCTGTGTGGTCACACTGACACAGAAATGCCACCAGCTCCAGCAGGAATTTAACTCACTCGAACTGAAATAAGGCTCAAGAAATGCAGTATCCCATGTGCCACTGCAGCTCCGTCTCTTGTTACCTATAAGACAAATGACACAACAACACAGAAAACCTAGTAATGAGAATTACATAAGAAACAAGGGTTAGATCCAAAGCTCCATCTTAAATTGCACATTGTAAATGTACTGCATAGGAAAACTGTTTGGTAATGTAAACGGATGCATAAACTCACATAAACAAACATAATGAACACATCACAACTTAATTGGGATGTAATCAGTTTGCAAAGGAGAGCATAAAGTACATTATTGGATGGAGAAAATTAGATGTGCATTAGACAGAGAAGTGGTGCAGAGAGAACTAAACAAGAGCTGTTCATTTCCTTTCCAAATGCATCATTCCTGTAATATTGACTTTTCCTTGCCAGCGCAATTAAGTAAGGAAGTTGTGCACGCACAAGTGTTTATTTCTTAAGCATATATGAACGGGGTAACCGCCTGCTTTCATCTCAAGCTCATGGTCAACAAAGAAAGAGGCTAATTACATTTTCATATCCTCCTTTTTTATTGTGTTGTTTATGTGGAAGTGAGCCCAAGGTGTCAGGATGAATTATTATCCCTCTCTGTCCATATTGGACCCACCACACATAAACATTTTATTAATTTCATCTTATAAATACACTTTTTCTTATCTTAGCCCCTGATGTTTCTTTCTGCAGTTGTCTGTCTGTCAGCTACCTGAGTTAATTTATTCATTAATACTTCCTCCCTCCTCTTAGCTTGGAGGTTGCAGATTGCTGTTTTTTTGCACGATTCCTCTGCAATGACTACAGTCATGGGCACATTTTCTCTCGGTACAGAAGTTTGAATGCTTTAAATTAGTAAGCACTGTGATATTTCTTTGAGCCTGCAATGATATATGAACTGGCAACAGAGGATGGCACTTTCAAAAGAGGAAGAATGTAAGAAAACATGGTGCAGGCAAGGCATTATTTCCATCATTTCAGTTATTTAATTATATTTTTAGGCAAATAGCTTCAGCTATTATTTACAATAATTGCAGTACAATGGCTCACGATCACAAGCAGAGTCGCTGCCCTGAATGTATTTGTGTAAGCAAGTCATTATTTGTGGCTGAAGATGCCAACTGAGATGATTTTTCTGGGCTTTAATAGTGCATCAAATCTTCGTATTTGAATCTTAATCTAATGAGTGTTTGTCAAAATGACTTAAGAACAATGTTTCTATGGAATTTTCATACATTTTAGGTGGTATGACAGGAACATGTCACAGTTTAATCAGTTATTTATTAGTTCTCCGTTTCTTTTGCCATGATTCACCGTCTTTACCTTTTACCAAACAATCCCATCTGCCCCCCACTTCTCTGTGCGTCTCCTGCCAAACCCTGCTGCTCACCTGTTCCCTGTTCTCTTATTAGCTCTAGTTTCCTCTGTATGCCAGTTCACTTTCTGTCAAACGTACTAATGTGCATCCCTGATATCGATTTCCAGCCTTTTTGTACTCACCTGTTCGCCTGCCAGTTTTAGACCTCCCGCATGTTTCTGGACTTTCTGTTTTGCCTGCCCCCTGCCAGGCCTGTTACCAACCACTGCCAAGCTGCTGCCTTTGCCCTGTTTCGCCCTTTCCTGCTATTGCCTGCAAGGTGAATTGTTTGAATTGTTCCTCTCTGAGTCATGAAATTGGGTCCCGTGTTTCTGAGCAGTGATCAACAGGAAATAAAAGGAGGGAGGGTTATAACGTGCACCAGCTGTAACTGAAGAAGGCACATTTTCATTATATGGTTTGTGTTTTAAGCACTCTATCAGGATGATCCTGATTAAGAATGAGCCATTTTAGCAATTATGAATTTTATTAGAGTCGCTTACACTGCAGAGAGTGAGAGAGCATGATGAGAAACAGATTGTACCTGTACCGCCTTCAAACATGGGCAAAATCAATTATTTATATATTGAACACAATTCATGAAGCAATTTCAGCACATTAGCTGCAAACCGTGGTTAAAAACAATTCAGAGCCGTGTAAAACTAACAGAAATAAAAGACTGCCTTCCAAAGAACAACGGAGGCGTTTGATGTATCAGCAAATGTTCTCACAATATAAATCACTAACAGATGAAGGAAATAACGATTCAGTTTTCTCAGTTATTATTATATCGATTATCTTGTGACAATGCCAATTATTGTTGCAGAGCAAGTTCGCCTGAGCAACAAAGACCAGAGGGAGCAGATTATGGTAGATGGATCAGTCAACACAACACTAGACTTTAACACAGGAGGCTGCTGTTTGTTTCCTGTTTCAAACTGATCTTTATCTAACACAACATCAGCCTAAACAAACCTTCACCATAGTGTCACATAAAACTGATTTCTCTACTTTGAGACAGGAAAAGGTTTCATATGGTTTTAGTTTTGATTTCTTTACACTAACAGTTATCATTTGTTTACCTGCTGCTGTTGGAATTTTTAAATAAAAAGTCAAATTCCTCAACGGTTTGTAGGGAAAGGTTTTTTAGGTCATTTAACAAATGTATTATTTTAAAGCAACAGGGTTCTTTCCTGGCAAAGTTGAAAACAATAATTTCCCCGCTTCTGTCACTCCTCCCCTGCTCGCTCCTCTCCTCCCTCTCTGTAAAACGCCTTCTCCTAAATTATCAAACAATGTCCTTTCTTTCACATGGCTAGTTCTCGATTACTTACCTGGCTCTCCCTGCTGGCCTACTAAGCACCTCTGGAGTCATGGTCACTGCCTGACTAGCTCTGCATTCATAATGGTCATTAACTCAGGCACCAAAAATGAATGGTGGAACAATCCAATTCAGAGAGATCTGAAAATGCCTTTTACCAAGAGGCCTCATATTGATAACAGGCAATTTCTCATCTCATTTACCAAAAGTGGACTTATTGAATATGAGAAGACTGGGAGGGGAGAATTGCAATGTGGTTCCTTCACGTTTCATCTGCATAGAGACAGGCTGTGATATCTTTCAAGTCTGTGAAATCCTCTTCATGTATCACACATCGCCCTGGGTGAATCCATTGTTAGGGATAATATGTTTTTAAAAGCTTTCCTTTTGACTTGGCCTGGTAACAGGATTCCCCATTCAGCGCAAGTCCTTTAATTCCCTGCCAACGAGACAATCGCATTATTTCATTTTCTCAGGAAGACCTGCGGCAGTGTTCTGCCACTCATTTCTCCCCTCCACTGAAAAGCAACGAGTGTCCTCTTTTAGCCACTTTTCTTTATTCTGTTTCTATCAATAAAAATAGGGTTGATAACAGCGCATAATCCTGTCAGTCCTTCCCTGATCTTATCTTGAGGATCTATTCAAATGTGCACCCTTACACCATGGGTTTCTGCTCCCTTTTAAACAGTCTCTTCTGAACATAGGAACCAAACAAAAGGCAAAAGATTACATTTTTCTGTCGGTCGCAGAAATATTTAATTGACAAGATTTCTATCAGGCTTTGATTAAATAAAGAAGCATTACCAGAGGATATGAAACACTTTCGAACCCAAAAGATACCCAGAGGTTGAAACTCCTTACAGTTACTTCATCTCAGATTTTAATTACATGACACTATGAACTAAGTTTCTTGCAGTGGTGACCTTGTTAATCCTTCAAAGTCCACTGGTTTGTACCGGAAAGTGCTAAATGGCTGAAAGAAAGGAGGTATCCCTTCACTATGTAACTTTTACAAAACTTGGTAGAAATATGCTCTAAAACGTATCTAACTGTGGAGAGGTGCTGTCAACTATGGACGCAGTTCTTTTATTTTTGCTTTAAACTTGTAATAATGAGATTTTTTTTTCTCATTATCCTGCTGACACTGGTGCTGTCCATGGGTCGTGTTGCAAGGATGAAGTACAACAAACCAAAGAGTCAAAAGCTACAAGAGGCAGAATCGGAACAAGCTGCTGGATGGACATGTTCCAGGAGTCCAGAATGAGAAAATATGATGGAAAAGATGAAAAATTAGTTTGAGTGAATTTGAATTTTCTTCTTGATGCCCTTTCAGCACCACAGAGATGTGAACAGCTGCAGGACAGACAGAGAGAGGAAGCAAGGTAGTGATTATAGTGGGTGACTTTAACATTAATTCATGTAGATGTTGATAATAACTGTCTCAACACTGTATTTAATTCATTGTTAGAGTCCATTGGATTTACTCAAAATGTAAATAAACCCACTCACAGTTTTAATCACACCCTCG
>JAUMHL010000006.1:19788921-19813651 GCA_032362345.1 Sandelia bainsii | reverse complement strand
ACAGCTGGGATAGGCTCCAGCACCCCCCGTGACCCTTACGAGGACAAGCGGTTAAGAAAATGGATGGATGGATGAATTGAATAGTGCTGTTTATTTTCATGTCATTACCACAAGAAAACAAACTTTCTGTAATGATTCAAACCTCAGAGCTGGGCGGAGCAGAGTGGATTCATTTTGAGTCTCCACTAGCTTAAGTTAAATATTGTAGCTTTAATGAAATCACATTAAACTCAGTTTTTTTTATTTTTTTTATATTTGGTTAGATTTAATACAAAACTAGCACATGAATGCAGCACAGGTGTTTAAGTTCAAGAGATACTGCACCCAGAACGTAGCTGCTTGATTGCACAGTGCAGTGATTGTGAGGATCATCTACATCTTTATCATATTGACATAGATATGTTGAAGTTTTCCAAATAAAATGGGGAAAAACCAAGGATGACTCATTTTCTCAGGGCTGCTGCAAAAATAAAACTGACTTCTGATCTGACACTGCTACAGTTAATATAGCACAAAAAAGTTGTGTTCTGGATGGTTAAACAAGCTGGAATTAACTTTAAAGCTCGGTAAAGGAAACTGCAAATTCAGGTGATAACTCTACCTTACACCTGTCATTTAATACATGGTATTATTAAAGCAGCTTTAAAGTAATTATAATTTGTAAGATGTGGTGAGGGTTCATTTGTTTCAGTATGTTACACATGACAAAATCAAGATGGAGAATCCTCCCCGCTCAGCACCTTCACTGAACAAAGGGCTGCCTACATCAGTGTCTGCTGCTGCATTGACCCATACGTCCTTGCTCACTTCCGTCCCTCCCCGCCTGTCTCTCGGTCTCTTCCCTAAGCCATAATTTCTGCACAGTACTAGCTTGGATCTACCCGCAGGCGAGTGTGGTCAATGTTCCCTCTCATATGATGCTCATCAGTGGTCTGGTGTGTTTCTGCGGAAAACCACCCCAGCCTGGCAATTCACTGACCTTCCTATCGTGTCGTTCCCCCCATCAGGCAAAATTGGTTCTCATTAATAGTTCATGGCTCCTTTCTTCACCCTGTTTGTTACATTGATTCACCTCCCTCTTACTTTTCTTTTTCTGTTCTTGTGGTTTTCAGGTAGCTGCCCCGCCACGGTACACTCATTTACACAAGCACCTTTCTATTAACCTGGGAGGAGTCTCCCCCTCCCGCTCCCTTTTTCATGTCATCTCTTTCTGTCTCTGATTCATTTCTTGCCTTTTTGGTCTCCCTCTCGCCTATTTACCATCTCTTTAATGCCATCTTCTCCTCAGCTGCCGGTTTTAGGCTATTTCCTTCATCCTTTCTGTACATCATTTGTACTCTCTTTGTCTTTCTGTTAATATTTGAGCAGTCTGAAAGGAGGTAATAGACTGGTGGTTAAACAAAAAAGGAGCCTTTAGGCCAAGAGATTTATGAGGTGAAAAAAAAGAAAGATAGAAAAAATAGTAAAGGATGTGGGGAGAGAGTAGCAAACAGGACAGAAAACCAATCAATTTCATTTAAGCATGAGTACTAAATGAAAATATAACACTGGCCTCAGTGCTGACAAGAAAATTATTGTTTGGACAGTTTCTCTTCACCAATAAGAAGATTTTAACATCTGCCTCAATCTCTGCAGACAGAAATCAGGTGTTTGATTTTGAGTGAAACTGACTTGAAACATGGAACAAAAGGGCAGCAGAGGAAGAGCATTATTGCTTTTCTCTTTTATAATAGTGATAAAAGGACAATGTGCGCAGATACTGTGATGCTGAAATCATAGTTGCTTGACAGGCTTTTAATGTTTTCCATAATTTTGACTCAGTAATGGCAGGGACATTATTAGACTGTTTGAATCTCTATGAAAAGACACTGTCTGTCAAAGTAAACCAAGACTTGCAGTAATGGATATAAACAGCAGAATGGTGAGAATTTTTTTTTATTTTCTGCTCTCATCACTTTTGACATGTTTTCACAGAGTCAAATTAAAGGCCTGTAATTATAATCACATTATCTGTTCCCGTGCTTCTCTGTGTCATGTGAATCCATCAGTAGCAGAAATACACATTTAGATCATGCTCCCAGTACTTCACTCTATATTGATGCCAAATAGTCCATGTGTTTATGCTTAGGAAGCTCAAACCCTTAATTATTCCTGTTTCTCGCCTCTTGAAGTGGACAGGATTGGATGTTGGGCACAAGCCCAGTTCAGGTGTTTGGCTGCCCTCTGCACAATTTCTTTAACCTTAATTTATCTCAAGAAGGATTTTGCTGATCATGCATCCTTTTTAGCTTTGTCCTATTTTATATTCATTCCTTCCCACCCGGGACCTTGATTTGACCAAAGTCTTGTAGTGCTGGCAAAAGAGGATTATTCAGTGCCAAGTGCCTTGCTCAAGGGCGCACCAGTGGAAAGTAAGGGTTGGGGAGAGACCTACAATTAGAGACAATTGACTATTTTATTTATCTTTTGACTTTTTTATGTGCTTTGTTTTAATTTTGCCCAGTTAAAACACAATTTGATGCCATCTGGTTTTGCTTGAGATTCCCTGAAAGGCTTCAGTTCAGTGAGAGAAGGAGGGGGTGATGGAAAAGTTTCAGTGGTCAATATTTTGAAGAGTTTTGGCACCAGCCTGCACCTGCATCGACTTCTTAAAGAACAAGAGAAGGTGGCATAAATGAGGGAACTACTGATAATCGAGTTTACATGTGCAGAAACCATAAACTACGGAAAACACTAAAACATAGCACTTAAGTGCATTTTCTCCCCTTGAAATTACCAACTCAAATTAATTATTTTGCAACTGTTAATTGCTTTTTTGAATCTGATAGCTTGCTGTTTGAACACGATGGATGGATAGGAGAGGATTTTTAAATTAGATTTTGTAAATCTATTATTATTATTATTATTATTTTTAAATGAAAGTGGTCAATCATTCCATCCTCTCTCTTTAAGTAGCTATCTTTCTCCTTTTGTTCATTGTGTTGCTGCAAAACCTTACAATTAGTTACACGATACAAAACTTTCACAAAATACAGCAAAGCTTTTACAGGACCTCACATTTCAGCTTATACTTCTCAGTACAAGTATTCTCTGTGCGGGTCGGCAGATCAAACTGGCTCTTTTAAAACTTTTCATAGGTTTAAACATGTTTTTGTAGTTCTCATTTCAGCTCTAATAGTTCTGTTCAGTTGGAGTGTTCAGTCATAAAGTGGTGCTCTCACTTTGTTCTTGATTTAATGGAATTTTATCCCATGATTTTGAGCTGACACTTAACAAATGGTATTCAATTTTTTATTTTTTATCTAAAATTTTCTTCTAAAATACAGTATTGCATAAGATGGACAGAAATGTGTCACAAAAATAGGAAAATGTTAAGTTTAAGATAATTCTGTTTTGTTACAATGTGACTTTTACTTTTTCCAGTTTTGTCAATCTTAAACATTCATTACAGTTTACAGGCCTTCATCTGTTGTATGCTTTGACACTGTGCCTGTACTTTCTTGTATATGCATACATTATTATTCATATTTATGATGTGCTCACACTGTATTTCACCTACAAATAAAAAGCCCTGATCTGAATAAAGTGGTTCAGTTTGTTGCTGTTTTGTTATGTTGCACAGTTAAATGATCTAATTTTAATGACTTGGAGCATTTTGAGCATGTAGTGAAAAAAGATCTTTGTGAGACAGCTGAGGTTCGGGTCATTCAAAGATTGCTTTAGTTTAGGCCACAAACAGACTCAACAAAAACTGATACTCACTGATATTTATCTTCCAGACGTCTTTTGAACATGGAGTGAAGATTACAGACACAGCAGATACAGTATGTTGTGATACATTATGCAAAAAACAGACCCTGACTTCTGTCTGGCATCTCAGCAGGCAGAGATGAGAGGAGCATATAAGGAGCTACAGAGGGAATGGGATGATGCAGAAACAATGTGATCACACATAATGAAGGATGCAGTTACTGAATGAGCTTTGATAGTGGAAAAGAAGGACTATTTACATGGACGTACAGTGTGAGTACTGTGCATTGCATGCACACAGACACACAAAATACACTTGATGACACTGACAACATACTACAGAGCTGCTCAAGGACCCCGTCAACAAACTCCACCACCACCCATCAGCCAGCCATCAATTGCCACCTCCGTTATCACCCAATCAATAAACTGTGGGCCTTGTTCAATTTGACAAGCATCTACATGGGGAGAAAAGCAATCACTTAGCACCAGCAGGTATATGATATTGACCGGGGGGGAGATAAGGCTTGGCCTATTCAATCATGCAGGGGAGATTGGACCAGCGAGGTTTAGGACTGGAGCCAATCCTGAGTGTCTGCACAGCCACTCGAGCAAAAGGCTGCAATAATGAAGAGCGTGGAGGAGCTGAGGAGTAAACAAACAGACAAATTTGTCCTTCCTATTGAGGAGTGTGATGGAGAGGAAGTGTCTGCGTTCGTTCGTTTGTGTGTGAGAGTTAGAGACAATGGGAGGATGGAGAAATGGCAGATGTGAGCATGGATTCTCACGTCCGAGATTATTATTTTCTATGTCACCTGGTGTTAAATCATGTTTGTCATCATCTCAGATTTGTTCATATGTAAACTGTAGTTGCATTAATTTCAGAATTTATATTAATTTCAAATCTGTGACAGATGAAAACTCCAGTCTTCTGCAAGAAAGTCAGGCGTACTACACACCCACTACACTAGTCTAGCTGAAGGTGAAGTTGTTTTAACAGTAACAAATGCATTTAAAGATAAGTAACTTAGAAGTTATCAGATGATAAACACTTCTTGCCTGTGAGTACCATTAAGTAGTGCCTATGAAGCACAAGCAAGTATATACAGACAACTGCAGTGTTCATGTAATAAAGTGAGTGGATTGTGCGCTTGAGATACTTCCTGTGTGGATACATAGTATAAATCATGAAGTGCAGAATCATCCAATATGAATGTAATTCCTTTAGATGTGTGTGTTAACAAGAAGCCAGAGAGCACAAAGGCAGGTACTGACACTCTGAGCTACTGAAAATTTGACCTGGCAACATCTGTTCTTCATATTTTTGTCTCTTCAGCAGTAACCACAAAACTAACTTGAAGCTCTACTTACAAGCTGCTACAAATGTTAACAGGAGAGCGGAGTCAAAGGTGCCATACATGATCCAAATGCAAACAAAGGTTCAACCTTTATAAAAAAATAACAGAAGGACCTCCTGTCATTGTCAGATTGGTTCTTTAAATTCACAGAGTGGCTCTAGAAAACAATGAAACCACATTTATTAATAGTATCTCCTCTATCATATGTCACATTATTCCTTTAGCAGGCTCCAAGACCATGGAGACCATGAAGACAGTCAACAATATTATAGCTTAAAAAATAATTCATAACAGCTTTGTCTACCAAAGTAATTAAACAAGAGAGACGATTTTCCTATAACTAAAGGCGCAAAGAACAGGAAATAGGCATCCTTTAGCCCTTTAGTTCTAATGTTTACTGAGGGATCTACCAGCTATTCAAATGCATTTTGCAGATTTTCTAGAGCTCTAAGTGAAGGTCTCCCAATGTAGGTCAAATCATTCTGATTAAGGGTTTGTAGAAAACTGAAGCGGTGTTGGTGAAAACTGGTCTAGAGTGACCTTCATGTTTCCTGGCTGTTGGCCAAGGTCGCTTGTATGAAAGACCCCCTGGCTTTGTCACAGAAGTCATACATATTTGTTGAAGGTGGTAAACCTTCAAATAAAACAGAGATTTAACTGTGTGCTATAATGACAACTAAGGGTTCTTGCACTCTTTTGGAATCAGACAATAACATCAACATAAGAACCAGGCTTTCGTTGTTGCAGCACATGTACACAAACCAAAGTTTCAGTCTCACATAAATACACTCACACTTGCACAGTGAGATGAAATTCCTGTAGCTAGTGAGGTGCCACACACACACACACACACACACACATACACCTGATTTCCCCTTTCTCTTTTAAAATCCTTCTCTTTTCCTCTTTCCATCTGTCTCATTTGCTGTATCACTTTAATTTCCACTTGCTCTTCTTCTCTCTGTATGCGTCTCTCTTTCTCTTTCTTTCCCTCCTTTTCTCTCTGTTATCTTTCTGGATTTCTGACAGCAGAACATGGCCCTCAGTCGGCCCTGCAGGGCCCAGTCAATACTGAGTTAATGAGTCACTTTGGAGGTGAACCAGGATTTGGTGTGTGTGTGGTGAACACTCCATCTGCTTTAATACGGTATGCTGTTGCACATTTTATGATCTGATACACTTTAGGAGGAGACTGGGGGAAAGTGGTTTGATGTTGAGGGTTTTATTTACTGTCTCTTAAATATCAAGCTAGCCAAAAGGTCAGCGAGGTCAGGAGACCTCAAAATGTTTTCACTGTTACTGATTTTACTCGTCACAAACTAGGTCTTAGTCGAGAAGCACTCATAAGTAATAAAATTCATTAATTTTTTAGTCTGAATCTTTTTTTTAAACCATGTGATTCAGAACAGGCAGTGAGAAAGACAGAAATGTGGCACTTGTATTTTTAACAGGGAATTGCTTGTATAAATTCTGAATTATTAAACTTATGTCTCGTCACAGATTTTCACACCACCTTGATTCAGGTGAGTCTGCAGACTCACAACCCACCAGTCAGGACACGTGAAAAATTATCCTACAAAAGTAAAACAACTGTAGCTGTCTACGACTTTAGACCCCTACGTTAAAGGAAAAGTCTGCAGTTAGGAAAGCTGCTCACTAAGTTTACTGCAAAGTGAAATCTTCACTTACCTCTCACTGCCACTTGGGGCCACCACATAGTGAAGTTGGATGTTTTGCTCAGTTTGTGTACATGCATATATACGTTTGCCTGAGTGAAATAGTACTGTATGTGTGTCTGTATCTGTGTTGATATGTTATTGTTTATAAAGACATAAATAGCACTTCAAAATAATGACTCGACAACATTCACACAAGCAGTAAATTTGTCTTGTTTCGAGGGGGGTCATTTTTCAAATCTCTTATTTCTGAATAGGAACACTTCATTTTCTGCTCTGTTGATCTCCTTGTTGGAGCTTTTCATTAACATCCTCGAGTTCTGAAAGCATATTTGTAGAACAGATTTGTAGTGGGGCTATAGCCCTAAACAAAGCTGCTGAAATGCTTTGTCTTCACATAGTTTGACTCCTGACAAGTGAGCTGGAGCAAAGCCAAAGGTTCAGTTAGGGCCATTTGTTTAAATAAGACTGTGACACAGCTGAATGGATAGTTAGATAATGATCTGGGCTCCAGCCAAGCTCAATTTCTATAGAATTAACTGGATGTGTGTAGATAAAACCAGGTGAGGCACACTGACTTCCACAGGTAATTCATCTCTTCCTGATGTCTGCAGATTGGCTTTCCAAAGTGAAAACACACTGCCTTATCAGAGGATGTGTACTGAAGGGAAATACATCCCCACATCTTTATGTCTCATTAAGCTAAATTAATCAGCTTTGAACACAGATAAATGACAAGAAAAGAATAACATTTTAAAATATTTTTATACAAAAAAATAAGAAAGAGACTTTTTTGACTTCACTGTTGAGTTATCGTGTACTCATGTAGTGAGTACTTATCATGTAGTGACCGCCGCTGAGACAGTCATTAATCCTCATAGCAGGACTTTCATTTTTAAATATCAGTTTTTATTAGTCAGCTCGTGAGTCTTCAGAGAGCTAGAGACACTCTGTGTCCTCATATGCATTATGAATGAGAAGGAGCCCTGTTACATGTGTGTCTGCGATAGAGGTCACACAGGAGCGGGCTGAAGTGCAGACTCAGGAAAACAAGTGTCTTCAAGACCTTTCAGTCACTATAAAAAGAAACCCAGAGTTCATGATGAATGTCTCACTTAATGGACCGTGTGTCGCTTTCTTTCTTTCATCACCAGCTTCCTTCATGTTGCATCCCGTTTTTTAAGCAGCAAAATAAACCATAGGAAATATGTTTTGATGAAGTGAACTTTCCTTTCATCTGTTTTGAGTCCGTGAAGATGAAGCTTCTTCATGTTTGCCAGACACTGTGCAAATTAAGCACAAACTCATTTTAGTATCGATCCAAAACTCTGTCATCATTTGATGTACAGTTGGAAAGGATTTTGAATGATCTGACTTTCGGGAGATTGGCGTGTCTGAAATTGTGGTTGGCTGTCTTGAACTTTGAGCAGTTGCACAGTCCATCGCTGCTTTCATAAGATCTGTTATAAACTGTAGTTAGGTTGTTTAAATGTTACTTAACTGTTATTTTATATTTTGACTGAAACTGTGATATGGTGATAAACTGAACTTTGCTGCAGCACAGACAGAAGACATTGTCTGTATTTCGAGACATCTCAGGCTTGATATTTTTCTTTTATTATCTTATTTTTCATTAATAATACACAAAGTAAAGCTGCCTTTCTCCCTGTTAGTCAGCATTGTGTGTGAATGAACATTAATGGAATTGTTAATAGTCAAAACAAAACAAACCATGGGTTGAATGCTTTTGTTCAGTGTGAGCATAAAGTTGAAGGTTTTAGCTGAGCAGTTAAATTGATTAAAATGCGTTGTATGAGTTACAATAACACTGCGCACAAGATTTATTAAAACTGTATAAAGTCTGCTGTGTTTAAAGTAAGGTCACATTTCAGCACAGCACAGAGAAAGAAACATGTCAGTTATCACCTGCACAGCTGGAAGCAAGCTACACTTTATAATAATCCTTATAAAGTTTAGTATCTTTACTTTGTTGAAGTACACCCAAGTGGGCAGAAGAAAGTGAAAGCTTGTGTTAAAGGAATAGTTTGCGATTTACAAGCTGATCGTAATAAATAAATAACATGTATAAATGTATGCTTAAACATGTTTCTTTGGCTAAAACTTTTTCTGCTTTTTTTCACAGTGTTTTTGAATGTTTTCATTCAGAAAGCGACTACACTGTCAGAAATGAGGGCCACCGTGAACCGCTCTCTCACCATGCGAAAAATGAACTTCCAAGTCCAACTGAGACTCACGTGAAACTTCCACAGTCCCATTAAGCTAGCAGCATATTGCTGCCACCACAACAAAATTAATTTTGCTTAGTATCCTGTTATAACATATGTACAATATATAGTGTTAACACATAAGATACTCTGATTGATAACTGATTTTTACAAGATCTTTTTATGTTACAATGAGATATATTTCATCATTTCACAAGAAATGAGATTGTTAGGAGATATTTAGGTCGCTTTCACACCTTAGTACCTCTGTTGTTATGAGACATTTTATCACTTCATCAAACACACACATAACTGACACGATGCAGCGCAGAGCATTTGTCAACATTTGAGGTGAGGTGGCAGAGTGAAGGTAGATGTGGTCCAGTACCATCACTGCACTTAGCGCTGTACTGACAATCACTGATAACAAAGACACACACAAAGATTAAGCGCAGGTGTTCAGACAAAAAGAAAGCAGCCCACAGCCTTAATACATCACATTTATATCAATAAGCTGACAGATAAGTTTATTAGCCTGTAATAAGATGTGTTATTGTTAGTGTTACTAGTGTCAGTGTGAGTGAAATGATACTGAAGTTTCATATACATGTCTTGGACCATGTAGTCTCATCCCAGGTGAAAACATTCACTGATACTGTGGAACTCAGGAACAGTTTTAGCAATTAAAACATTTTAAAAGCACATTTATGCACATACCAGCTTAAAGAAATGCCAAGCTATCCATTTAAAGAGTTCAAGGCTGGGGCTACTTCCTGGAAGCAGTAGGCATCAGTCTGAGAAGATACTGTACCAAACCCAAAATTTCATTAGAAAACATTTAATCATTTCTTTTTCACAGAAATAGTCTACAGTTTACAGTGTGACATTAATCAAACTGTGTTACTTAAACATAGTCACCTGAAACAAGGAGTCTAAATGAGCTGCCATGAGGACTTGTCAAAATCTTTTCCAAATTACTTAAATTACTACGGACAGCTTGCGCTGGTCTCAGATAATTACTGTTATAAATAACTTGTGTTTCATGCTATTTTGCCTCATTTCCTGTGACTCTGCACAGTTAAGCAGTCAACAATCTGTCAGTCACAGCGTGGACATAACAGAGACATCATTACGTTGCCAGAAGCTTTTGTTAGAGAATGATGAGCATGATTTGATGAGATGAGTAGCATTAATTTTGAGATGTCAAACACGAGGTGCATTTTATAATTCAAAGTCGTTTAAATACAAGACTACCTATTTCCTTTATCATGCAAATTTGTGTGTCAATTTGTGAAATAAGACTTAATGATGTTGACTGCAAATCAGTGTCTGCTACTGATTAGGACTTTGATCTGACTAATTTGTTTGTTCTTCCTGAGGTGTGAATTAAGTTCTTCCTTTGTCTATCATCTTTTGCTCATCTTTGCACATTATGCTGTTGTGTCTTTAATGAAGAGGGTTCAATTTTTAGTCTGTAATTCCATTTCCACCTACAAATTTCTGAGCTTATGTTGTGTTTTACTTTTTTGTCTTCATCTGCATATTCTGGCCTGTTTCGAATGAGAGCAACGGTGAATTCTCCTGCCTCTCTCTAACTCAGGGGCATGAAGTGAGATTGTAATCTTAATCTCTTTGATATTTCACACCTCCGCAGACCTCACTCCATCCGGATCACTCCAGCCTTCAGGCCTGTTTGATAGATAATAGGAAGAACAGAAGGAGGGGATTTAACCTCTGCACATGCAGTCAAGGAATCCTTGTTTGCATTAATGTGCATCAACCCCCATGTTAGAAATTTGTCTAGATACTGTCTGAGAACAAAGGCTTTATAATGAGACACATGGGCGGGCGACTCCTGAAGGTTTCATCACCATGTGGTCAGAAGTGATATCATATGCACCTTTGTTGCCCCTTTATAATTAAACCTGCCAGTTTTCTTCTTTGTCAACAACTTAAAAAATAAACACTAAAGTCTTTCTATCTTTACCATAATGTTCAGCAGCGTTTGATGGTCTTCATCATCCTCATCAAAGACCACCATTTTTGATCAAATCTTCAAACTTAGATTTACATTTTTTACTCCAGAATGCCTTCATTCCTCCCAGAAAATAAATTGCAAAGATAAAATTGTGTCATGAAAGTAATGTGTAGATCACGTTACAGGTTGACGACTCAAAGTCAGTCAGTAAAAACGACAAATCAAAAAACCTCTTGTGATATTATCTTTTTTTCCTCAGGTTTTCGTGGTAACACTGATCACAGCCGCGGTGTACAAATGTTGGGTGCACATGAACACACACAGACATAAACCGTGGTGCAAAACAGAGTCGCTCCAGACACACATGCACACACACACACAATTACTGTCTGACACACAGTGTATGAATGCAGGACTGACTCGACACTATCTACATGATTCATGATGTGTTTTATTCCATTCGGACTAAGATTAAGGTGTGACCCAGTTTTTTTGCCAACTCTGTCCCCTGTTGAGTTCTCTCCCCAAAAAACAAAAATCCAGTTCACACATTTTCTTCCATGAAACTTTAAAGTCTCACCAGCAACCAACGTTACCCAGTTAGGGGGGGGGACGACACTTTACTAAATCTTAACTAAAATTGTCTGGTTTGATGAAATCAACAAAATAAACATGTTGGCCACAGTTTTATTCTTTTGTTACAAATCTCCGAAACTTTTTTTAAAATAAAGAGTAAAATAATTTACTTTTTACTGCTTGTAGCATATGTAGGCTGCTACAATTTGGATTTAAGTGTCCAAAATTATGACATTTTGGTTGCTGTGTAGGCCTCTGGGTGCTGACATAAAGTTCAAATAAAAAGGTCAAGGTATAGATGAAAAATTGAAAATATTAAATATTTAAAAGGTGTGGGGCTGTTTATGACGCTTACTCATTGACCATGAAATTGTGTGATGGCGGGGAGCTTGGGTCCAGAGCTCATAAGGGAAATAAAATCAGTTTTCACAGCTAGAAAGTGAAAACTTCCCTCTTTGCTGAAGGCTTGTGTTAAATAAACTTACCAAAGATCAAATTGCTGCATATGATTATTTTGATTCCTGACTCTTTGATATAAAAACTATCCCACAATCATCATAATTTAAAGAGTCAATGTAATCAGCTCAGCTCTACTGTTAGAGACTGATCAATGTCCCTGATTTAACTAAACTAAGGAAATATTCATGTTGTTAAGAGATGTATTCCTGCTCTATGTCGTTAACTCTTTAGGGCTATTTTTGATTATTATAATTGTTTTCTATTGGGTTATTTAACCTCATAATTTAACCTAAATAATGGAAAATGTGCATCATAGTTTCTTAGAGTCCAAAGTGATGTCTTCAGATGTCATGTTTTGTCCAAGCAACTGTCCCTAATCCAAAGACATTCAGTTCAACAAAGAAACAAAACGGATAAAAGAAGAAAGATATGTGTGCTCAGTGGTTGCTTGAAATATCCACCTTTTGCCTGTAGTAGTGTAATAGAGACTGAATACCATAAAAAATGACAGCATAGGTTGTTTATTATTAGGCATTACGCTTATTATCAGTAGTTATATTTTCTTTGTTAAGCAACGTCTAGTGATTGTGTAAGTAGTAGTAGTTGTTGCCCTCTTATAGCAGTAGTAATTATAAATGGGGTAAAGTAGGAAGTCATGTCAGACTGTAGAGTCCCAGAGTCTGCAAACCTTAGTTGGGTTTATGGATTAGTCGATGAAACACTGGCAGGAAGCTGCTGTTCATTTCCCAACTGTGTTTCTTTTAACCATGTTTATTATTGTGACCATGAAAATCTTTATCCCCAATAAATAATTAAATCCAGAAATAACCTATATCAACCTTTAGGCTATAACTTTTTCATGTTTGTGAATTTGAAAAAGTGAAGAATAAGAATAAAAATCAATAGCAAAGATAGTTAGATAGCAAAGGTACACCTCAGGTTTATTGTATTACTCAGCTAGCAGAGATAAACAGAGACTATAAACCAAGTAAGTGCAGTTACTGGTCTAATTTCAACCTGTAAAACTAGAAAGATCTTCACTTGAACAGCTGTAAAGGCAAGCACCCCTGATTTAAGTGCATATGAGAAATATATGTTAAGGTAATAATGGTCCAGTTCACAGTCAGGAGGTAACGCGGTGTATGTTGAGTTAGCAGGTAAGCTGGCTGGAGAGTCGTCTACGAGTTGAGAATGGAAAATCTGGCAAACTGGGAAGGCTTCTGGAAGGGGCATATACATTCAAAGGACAGGTGAGAATAGTGATTGGCTGGAAACCATGTCAGTATAAGGAAAAAAGAAATGGAGGAGGATTTTCCAAAATGAAACAGGAAATGAACAGAGGATCATGACAGTACGGTGTTGCTGACTATTGTTATAAATATGTTTTACACAGGAAAAGCCTGTGATTAAATGTCTTTCTGTGTCTGTAAAAAGTACAGTATGTTTGCAGTATAAATTTAGAACATATATTCTTTAGAATTCATGTTCTAAAAGCACTGTTTGTCCGACTCTGAATTAGCATAAAGTGGTCATGGTATGCAGCTTTTCCACCAAGAAAAAGAGACAAAATGTTTACTGTGTGTCATCTTTTTTCTTTTCTTTTGCTTCCTGCTGTAGGACAACAACAGAGGGGATTTATGAGAGTTAACTTTTTTTTCTGTGTGTTATAGGAAAAGAGAATGAAAGACAATGTGTGCAGCGAGCAGCAGGAACAATAAGAAACGACATCACAGACACGTGTCTGCATCATAAATTATAGATTGTGTGCAGATTGTTAAAAAGTGAATATATTTACTAGAAACCCCAGTTATATTATAATTTAAAATTATGTTTAAGCTGCATGGTGTTATTTTTATGTCTAAACCTCTGTTGGTACTTCTTTTTTACTGTGGAGGTTTCTTTTCATTTTGATAAAGAAAGACATCAATGATTTCTGAAAGATGTTTTACTCCTGTCCCTCAGAGACACAGGCACAACATGCATAAATAAATCATACCTTATAGTTTTAACTTATCATGCAAAATAAATAATAATCATTTATACATAATTAATTACATAAGTATGCACATTTCCACAACAGCAATCCTGCTTCAGCTTGTAATGTTTAAATTCTGAAAGACAATCAGCTTACATATAAGGAATTAAGTGGCACAATGATTTGACACGGGATTTGTCTGTCTGTCCCCCAGTGAAACAGGTTTGATGATGATTAAATGATCCAAAATGCAGCAGCTCGTCTCGCCTACCTTACCTATCTGAACATCTCAATCCTGGTTCTTCTGCGAAGGAACAGTAGCTGGTGGTCCCTGCATCACACATCTGAAGATCCCAAGCAAAGCTTTTCACCTCATTGGTATCGCAATGGCACTTAACTCACAATATTCATGAAACAGAGGTAAGAACTCTTCTGCAGCTTCCTATGCACTTAAAAACATCTCTATTCTTCTCTACATGGCACTCGTGTCTCACAAAACTGTTTCATCTCATGGCGTTTTGCTTTCAGCATCTTCACCCTGAGAGCTAATTGCTTGCTTTTTAGTTCATTTGGGTAAAAGCACCTACCAAATGGCTAATTGTAAATGTAAATGATGGTCAGAGAGCAATGTGAACTCTTTACAGAAGCTGCTTTGACTTGCTTGTCAATGGTATGTAGAGAATTTATATTCACAGTAGCACAAGCTTTATCTCTATTTACTGCTGACTGTCCTACCAACTGCACCACGGTCACATATGCATATAGATACACTTAGATCTGACCTTATTTGAAAGCACAGTATAAAGTTTAGTACAAGGACCCAAAAGCAGGACAGAAGAGAGATGTTATAGTGACACTGAAAGCATTAGTTTCTGACAGACAGTCAGACCATAGTGTGTAAATGCACATGAACAAATTATTTCTAATGGCAGCAACACATCTATTTATTTAATTGGTCTGATCACATCTGCGTTCATTCTGTTTGTACATTCATTAATCCGTCTTATTATAATGGTTTATAGATTAATATTTGGTAGAAACCGTTTCTTGACACAAATGTTTTAGACAAATGTAAATTGTGGAAGAATATAGCATCAAACTGTTTCTACAAGGAGATGGACAATTAAAACAAGCTTCTTGCAGAGAGACATCGGATTCTCCAACTTTCAGCCAGATGGTGGATCTAAAAACAAATAAAATAAAAACTTGATATATGGTTTCAGATCAGTGTGATGAGCTGCAGTGTGCAATGACCACAGGGTTTCCATTAAAGGGGAGTGTGTCTAGTAAAAGACTTCTGTGAAGAAGAAGTGTCAAACATTGCTCCTCACTCCTCAGAGCTGATGTAAGAGACTTGAGATGCACCTTGAGAGGAAAGCAGAGCAGAAAAGGAGTGGACAGGTGACTGAGTGTGGGAGAGAAACTAAACAAGAAAACAGGGGGGTGTCAGTTTCATGTACAAAATGGTGGACCCAAATGCAGACCAGGACAAGAGAGGGTTCAAACAAAGAAACTTTAATAGAAAATTGTTCACATAACAGAAAACAGCGTTGAACAGAAAATCACTCAGAGAGTGGAGAGAGTGTCCCACCTAGGGACAGGAACCAGAACTGGAGGGGCGGCGGCGAACAAGTCGTCCCACCTAGGGACAGGAACCAGAACTGGAGAGGTGGTGGCGACTACGCTCTCGACATGGCTCCGCCTGGGAGGAGGAACAGGAACTGGAGAGACGGAGTCGACGCCCTCGACGTGGCTCTGCCTTTGAGGAGGAACAGGAATAACTAAAGGAATAACTAAAATAAACACTAGAATTCAGGGAGGATGAAAAGTGGAGGAAGGAACTAAACTAGTGATGGGTCGTACTGTGTCGATACGTAGAAGCGTGTATCGAGAAATCCAGGAAGTGTTTAGTGAAGTGTGTATCGAGGCTTGTATCGTTTACGGTGAGTGAGGTCATCAATGACGTTTGAAGCCTCGCTACGTGTAGTGGTTCAGAAAGTGGTTCGAACTGTGGAGCGATGTATTGACACATGTGAAGCCCAAAGAATCTCCTCTCAATTTGTGGGTAGTGTTGGAGCTTTAAGATCTCGTGGGCACATTCACTTTCCTCTTCCTTGTTAACACTGCCACAGTTTGAAAACATAATTGCCCCCCCTCTCATTATTCTATGACTTTTTCCATTGATGCAAAGGAAGAGACTTACTTTGGTATTTGTGCTACTACCACTGCACATTGATTACAATACATCACCCAATAAGTTTTTATGCCAGGCATTGAAAGAAACTTCTATAAGCCACTGGGAAGTGTCTTTGATAAACAGCTGCACCAGCGTATTAACTTTATTAACCGGCAAGTCCAAGATTAATGTGCTGTCTTTGTTAGCTAAACTGGTAGAGAAACGTGCTATCACGCGACCCCGTCTTAGCCAAGTATACATTTTGTTTTTATTTTCTTGTGATCACTACTGTGTGACTTCACTGATATTTAAAAACGATAATTGTCACAATGATAATAAATTTGTTTTAAAACAGTGCATTTACCGTTAAAAATGTCTAAAAGGATCATTGGCTCCTGGGAATCTGCCCCCCTTTTAAAAAGTTTGGACACCCGTGTCTTATGCACACTAGTTACAGACGAGAACATGCACGTGAATAAGAGGAGACAAAAACACGTGGTCTGAGTGGATTATTATCTTGTCCTCACAAGAAAAGAAATGACCACAAACACATCTGTCTGTTTTACAGTCTTTGACCAACAGGGGGGTTTGTGTGCACATGAAGCCTCAAGAAATGAACCCTTCTTTGAAACCAGCTGACTAGAAAGGCTTCAATGCTTCGAGGCTTCAAGAAAGCCTCATCTCTCTATCACTAAACTAAACACTAGAATGGGATGGGAGTGTGAAATGGTGGCCAGGAGAGAACATGGAGTGACAGATGAGAGAACCGAACCGAACCGAACCGAACCTGAACCTAAACCAACTTACGGAAATGATGAAGGACATGCGCGAGGGGTGAATGGCAGGATTACAACAAGTAGCACAGCAGGATGAACTGACAAAGGGCAGTGAAACGAGCAGGACATAAGTAGTGAGAGGACTAATTAGAAATGAGGTGCAGCTGAGGACAATCAGGGAGTGAGAGTGGAGAGAGGGGTGTGGCTAAGGTGAAGGAGGAACAAAGACACAAAACAAAGATATGAACTGTGACAGGGGGAAACCAGGAGCAGAAGCATGACACATGATCACTAGTATCAAGTCCACTGAAGCATGAAATTGGCATGGTGAGATTTAGCGTCACATGCAATATAAACAAAGAAAACCTCCCAACACACTGTACAAAACAAACTAGTCAACATCAGAGTTCATAAAAAACACCATCATACTGTTTTTCATAACTATTATAGTATGTTTGCTTAGTCTGAATGCACAACAACATTTAACTGCAAATGTAAATCATGTGATTTCGACCACTCAACCAAAAAACACAATATCTGTTCCCAGAGGACGGTGCCAGGGATGCTCTGTTGAATAAATCGAAACTGGACTGACCCCAGTTCAATAAAACAGATTCAAGAGAGACTGTTGAGCATCCTGAGAACCTGCTTCTTTTAAATCCTTACTTGGCATCACTGAGGGAGAACGACAATGCACTTGACTCACTTTTCTCATTCTGCTTCACTGTGTTTACATCGTATAACAGACATGCAGCGACGTTAGACGTACTCTCAGTTTCTTTATCTGTTTTTTCTGTTTCCTTCATTCCCTTACTGTATTTTTAAACTCTGTGTTCCATTTTCTCCCCCACGTCTTGCTTCCTCGCACACATTCTTCCTCCAGTAAAACTATAATACAGTCCCACTGTTGCAGCTTGTTGTCTCACCAGCTTGCTGCCATATTTTTTTTCCTTTAATTGTAATCACTCCCACACACATACAGTGCACACTCTCATGCTGATTACTCCCATGGCCTTGATGGTACAGAAACAATTACTGAGTTACTCGTGCTAATTATGTGTTTCCAGCAATCCCTGGTGTGAATGCAACCCTCGCAGCTTTACCTCCATATCCTCAAGACAAGAAGATGAGCATCCATCCATCCATCCTGACCTTACAGGTCCTCTCCAGTCTTGTGTTAAGACATTTACAATTACTCTGCTTTGATTAAGTAATTGTGTCTCACAACATCTCATTATAAATTCTAAAAAGCACATAAACCTTTTCTCTTCTTGTAAAATAATTCGTAATTAATTGCTTCACCATGCTGCCCATTCTCATTGTATGCGTGCCGGAAGTTATATTCCTACACATCATGCTTTTTTATACTGCTTATCAGACTAGGATTATCTTCTAAAATATTTATGATGTTACAAATTGTGCTTATATGTACAAATCTTCTTTCAGAGTGTCAATCTCTGCACAAACATCAATCTCCAGTCACCCCAACCGGTCGAGGCAGATGGCCGCCCACCCTGAGCCTCGTTCTGCTGGAGGTTTCTTCCTTTAAAGGAGTTTTTTTCTCTCCACTGTCGCCTAGTGCTGCTCAAGTGGGACTGTTGGGCTTTCTACATAATTCTATATATAGTTATATTCTGTAAGATCTTAAACCTTAAACACTGTAAAGTGCCCTGAGATGACATTTGTTGTGGTTTGGTGATATATAAATAAACTTAATTTTGTTGAATTATGTTCAGAAAACAGAGGGAAACCCATACAGCAAAACATAAACATAAATTGTTAAGGTGATAATGTAATAATGATATTTTTTGTTAAAATGGAGGTGTTGTTCTATAATGGCTCTACAGCTGAATCACCTTCAAATATTAAAAAAAAAATGTTTTGGTAAAAACATGACTGATTGAATTACTTACTGTTTTTTACTGACTGAGCACAGGTTAAGTGCATATTTTCTATATTTTTATTTTTAAGAACTACCATTAGTTTATTGCCAATTAAAAGTGTGGAATATCAGTGTAGGCGGAGTTGATCTTTGACAGTTACTTTGATAATATATATTATTATATGATATATTTTGTTTTGCAGTGAAATAAAGTGTGTGTAAACAGTTAGCGTCCAGATATTAAACGAAAGCACAGAAGTGCAGTGAAGACATGAGGATTTGGCGAACTCAAGTTAAACAGTAGCGGACAGAGTGAAACAAATTGACTGAACAACTTCATCGTCACTGGAGACCACGCACGTGCAGACTGGTTAGATTATTTTGATCTCCGTCATCTCCACATCAACTCCAACCTTTTGTGATGTGATGTAATTGGCAGCGTTTCCCTCAAACAAACCGAGCATGGTGAGTTAAGATAAAATGCTACTGACTTTTTACGCTGAATGTTTTTAACATTACTTTCCACTAAGGGCTTTATATTGTCAGATGATCGATGGCATCTGTTTTAAGTTTGTTGGCTTTGTAGTACAATATCAACTGGTTTGTACACTATAAAGGTTTGGGGGCTATACACCTGCAGCACTTTGTTAAAGAAACAATGGTGAAATAGGATCTTGATTTAATGCAGGAACACAGTCACTGTGTCTTCAGACAACGAGGCTCATCTTAGCATCCAATTCAGCAGTTAAGGGGAAAGTTTCGGGAAACCTGACTTTGGTTACAGATACCTTTTCTCAGTTTTTTAAACCCTTCATTGTTGTGAACATGTGTTAGATGTTCTTAACACTATCTGAAACTTGTTAACACATTTTTAAAATGGCAATAAGGGGGTGGGGGTTAATATTGCTGTGTAATCTTGCTGTAGACAAGATTAGAGTAGCTAAAGCTCCACAACCACAACACTTATCCTCTTCAAGCAAACTCTAGATTATCAAGGAGACTCTAAAGAATCATTAAAACATAATTTCAGATTTGTGAAACCTTTATTCTGTTTGTGAGTCTCCTTGATAATCTAGAGCTGGTTTGAAGAGGATAAGTGTTGTGTTTGTGGAGCTGGACCTACTCTAATTGTGAGAGCAGCAATCTGAATCCCCCTTACTGTCATTTAGTAATAAAATAAAGTTTTAAAACATTGTTAAACAGGTTTCAGATTGTGTTAAGAGTGTTTCTATAACATCTAACACATGTTCACAACAATTAAGGGTTTAAAAAACTGAGAAAATGTTGCTGTATAATACATAATATAGGTTTAACTTAACTTCCCCTTTAACTGCCTAATCATACGCTGCAAATCGGATTCTAACTTCAGCGTCGTCCTGAGACACATGTGACCAATAACCTAAACCTTGCCAATCCAAAGTGCTTAGATGAGACTGTGGATGCACAGCCGCCTCATTCATCACAACCTGATTACCTCGCTGCTATTTATATACGTAAAATGCTTCATTCATTAAAATTACCTCAGCACACAGGCCAGGCAGCACTTAACATTGACACCACAATGGAAGTGGGGAGACTGTTTCATATATCACCATAACTAGCAAAAAAAAACAGGGTTTTCAAAGTGCAGAGTGGAATTCACGTGCTGCATCATTACTGGTTAATAATGGTTAGATCTGCAATACTTGAAATGGTTAATTAACTTTTTAGCACATGTCAGTGTGGGAAGTTACAATAAGGGTTAATATTTCATAGCTTGATTTATTTCACACATAAAAAAAACTCTTTCCTTCTCCCCATTTGGCATGTTGGGCATGGTTCACGCGTGGCACTCATCACTCAACACTCATCCTTTCACTTCAAAACAACAAGGAACAGACTGGACCATTAATCAGACACCTGGTGCACATAAGTGCTCCTCTCTTTCCAGCCTATTTTTTCAGGATATGTGATTAGAGGGCAGGTCCCGATGCTGAGGATGGAGAAACGCGTCTGTTTACATGACGTGGTCACAGCATGCTTTTCTGTCCAGGTACAGCGCACAGATATACAATACCCGGTCTTAAAAGGGATTAGATTAGGGTCTCTGGATTTGCACAGCAGGAAGCATAACAATGTGCTAAAGCAAAGAAAGAATTATGTTGCACATTGTGCAGGATTTTATACAGCTTATAATGTGTGAAAGAAAGGTACTGTATAAAAATATTATTTAATTGAAATTCCACAAATACAGGCATTTTCAAAGAGATTTTAATGATTTTAAAGTTCCTAAATGTGAAATAATGTGAAACATAACACCTACTTAAACAGGTTTTTTAACCCTTTAAGCTATAAATTCTCTTGAGTATATATTCCCTTAAGATATAGCAATCCATTAATTTATCAGTTAGCTTGCATCTAAAAATATTTCATAACTAGTCTTAACTAGACTTAATTTCCCACATTGTATTTACTGGATTTGTCAAACACACACATCAATGTGTAAATTAACAGGATATTGGTATACATGTTAAAATCTACATAATGTTCTTAATGAGTTATGCTTTTTGCCTTTTCAAATTAATAAACACATTCTGAGAATTAAGAATACCTTAATGTGTTTTAAAGAGTAAAATGTGTCTTCATTAAGGCTATTTTAAGGGAACGTTGTGGAATGAACTGCTGGTTTGTGGGTGTGTGAGTGTGTTTATGTAGCTGTTTGACCAACTCTCTCTGTCTCTCAAAAACTTGTACTTCATCTCAATATGTAAAGATTTCTCTATCACAAAATGTGGGATTTTGCTGCATAATCTGGGCAGAATTTTCAAAATAAACCTTGTGAAGTGATGCAGTTTGACTATTCAGAACTAAACTAAACTATCTTTCTCCACTAGATGTTGATAATAAAAGACCTGCCCTCCAGACAGAAGCTCATTATCCCCAAACTCTTGAAATCCTTTTACCTTGTTCCTCATTTTCCACTGAACCACTGAATCTTGTTCCTCTCGCTAATTACCTGTCCACCTTTTCTTGGTCCACACATCTCTCATCCTCCTGTAGTCTCTCCTCGCTGTCTTGCTCTTTTTTATTTCCCTTCCTCCAAAAACCACATCCTATTATTTTCCTAATTGTCCATTTTCCTCGTCTGCAAAATCACCTTCCTCTTTTCAAATTTTTGTCACCTTCCCTCACATCTTCTCCCAAGTTTCCACAGTGTCATACGACCAACTACAGCACCACCTATCTCCCACAACACCTCAGCTGAGACGGTATCACCCATAAACCTGCAGGTGGGGCTTGAGTTGCCTCATCTCCACACTCTTACATTTATATATATGTGTCTGTTCTGATGCTGATAACAGTCCAAGCTTTCTTCTGCTCATCTGAATCTGAAGCTGGGTTACAAGTTAGATTTCTTATGCCTCACTTTGTGTGTTAACAAGAGCAGAGCATTTATATGCTACAATAATGCACCCATTATAATTTATCATATGTAATTTCACACCTGACAACAACCTGGATGATGCTAAATACCATAATCAAATCTGTAGGTTTTGATCTTTGAAATAACCTTTATCTGTAACACAAAACTGATTAAATCACAGTTCACTTCTCAGATACCAGTATTGGGTATCAGGTTCAATACTGCACTCATGCACTATATTGCCAAAAGTATTGGGACATCCCTCCAAATCAATTAATCCAGTGGACAAAGCAAGATCCATAAAGACATGGATGAGCGAGTTTGGTCCTGACCTTAACCCGATAAACACCTTTGGGATTAATTTGAGCCGAGACTGTGAGCCAGGCCTTCTCGTCCAACATCAGTGCCCGATCTCACAAATGCTCTCCTGGAAGAATGGTCAAATATTGCCATAAACACACTTCTAAAACTTGTGGACAGCCTTCCCAGAAGAGTTGAAGCCATTAAAGTTCATGTGTGTGTGTAAAGGCCAGTGTCCCAATACTTTTGGAAATATAGTGTATACTTATCTGATAAAAATGCATCACTTTGAGGCAACAAGCAAAAATCCAACTGCAGGCCCTGCTTACCTGCTAGGTGCAACAAAAGTCACAAATAATGAATAGAGTCCTGACATATTTTCACCCTAGAAGAGACGTGCACTTGTGTAGTACTGAAATGTAGAATACAGTTTTGTGTTTTATCTTAGTTTTTGAATTTCAGCATCATCTTCTTGTTTATTTCATTTAATCACAATAAGAAAATAATCAAGAACTCATAAAAATGAAAAGAACCTCAAAGTTACAGCACTTTTATGGTAATTGCAATTTTTGTGGTATAAATACTGCATGATAAATAATAAGTGCTCTTAATTGTTTTCAAATAAACAGTAAGTACTTTTACTTATTGCTCTAAAAAAGTAGTATCATTGCATTTTTAGCTGCATAGGTTTAGTGTGGCCCAAAACATCAATGAGATTTACAACTTATTTCAGTTATGAGGGCTGTGTAATGGGCTGTTAGTGAGCAGCACACACTCTCTGCCGACTGTCTCTTGTTGTGTTAAAGGTGAGAATCAAATGAAACATTAAGTTGCATTTAAATCTAAAATGCATTTAATGTGTTTTAGCACAGCTAAATAGTATACTAAAATTCATATAGCTTATGCAATGGAAGCAGTGTTTGTATGTAGGTTCTTAATTAAAACCTCTCAGTTGGGAATTTAAACTTGAAAAATACATTTTCTGATTCATCCCATCCTGTGTGTGGATAGGAAGAATTTCACACCAATAATAATGGCCACCACCAGAATTTTATTTGAGCCATTAGTGCTGAGTTAAGTCAAGCTGGAGGGCACAAAATCCTCTTGTTTGTTGCAGCCTCACCTCCTGGTTGAGGCTGATAAGATGTGTATTTTTTATGTGTTTCTACATAAAACGTTGAAAATAACATCCCCTGAAACGACCTCCATGCCCCTGCTTCTTCATGCCTCCCTCACCAGTCTTTGCTTCCACCTCGTTGCACTCTCCCACCTCTCCTCTAGCCTCCTAACGTGCTATCAGACGTGACCTCCTCTGTGGTTAACTAGCACCATCAGGTGTGCTACTTTTCATTGTCTGCTAATTGGATTTAGGTGCCGTTAATTGTGTTCAGTGTTGTATCCGCTCACAGCTGTGCTGGCTGAGGCATGATTACACTCATGTTGCTAATTCTGCTGACGAGCGAACCAAGGCGCACATCAGTGATGATGGTGAACACGTTTGTCAGTTTGTATTTCAGCATAAACTGTCTGCAGATGAAAAAGGGTAAGATGTGTGCATGGATCTGTATGTTTGTGTGTAGGTAGTATATTTGTCATAATAATTATTAAAAATAGTAATTTTTATGATTCCATCTGATGCGCTGCCACATTATTTATTCTAAAACTACAAAAAAAAGTTTGTGCCTTAAAATCTATGTTATTTTATTTTTTGCAAATTATAATAATGGCTGGCTTGAAATATACTGCGGATGCATTTACCATATCTTTGAAAACATTTTCCATTCCATTTAAAACATTTTGAGCTATGACCAACCATTTGGAAATGGTTAACTGGTGACTCTAAATTGCCCATAGGTGTGAATGTGAGTATGAATGGTTTTCTCTCCCTGTGTGTCAGTCCGGAAGTAGACTGGCTACATATCTGTCTAGAGTCTATCCCACCAGTGACAGCTTTGATCAGCTCCAGCACCCTCACAGCCATTAACAGGATAGGCAATTTATATAATCAGTGGATGGATGGGTGTGTTAAGGAGAACTGTGAACCACGTTTTTTCTTCCATTAATTCAGACGCCTCCTTGCTTTCATGTTTTTATGGTCCACAGCAGCATCAATAGAGGCCGCTGGGGCGCCGCCCCACCTGTCTCACATGAAGAAGAAGAAGATAGGAATCACATAAAATAATTTTTAAAAAACAT
>JAUMHL010000006.1:19769248-19781694 GCA_032362345.1 Sandelia bainsii | reverse complement strand
CATGATGATGTTGCGGACCCGGACATGAGGAAATTTTCTCTATCCAGACCTCCTTAAATCATACTTCACTACCCCTGCTCTAGTATTTGCAGTAACTTTGACAAAAGCAAAGGAGAGGCGACATAGGGTGATACAGCTACAGAATGAGAAAGTCCATGTTTAGAGGAGTTTGGGATGGATGGATTAGAAAAAAAAGGTCTTTCCCAAAGCCCTTTTCTCAATTGAGAAAGCCCTCTGGAATGGAGGGTGAAACGTCTTCAGGGAACTAAAACAGTCCAATTGCCACTGAATAATCTTTTTTGGGGATAACCATGACCTGATTGACTGAGAATCTTCACAGACGTATAGCAATCCCTTGGTTATTCAGTAATTCATCCATGGCCAAAGGAGTGCTATTTCAACAGAGGCCGCCATTGGTTGTATAAGAAAGAAAGGGCAAACAACCTACTATATATAATTGTTTAGGTTGGGGGACACTTTGTGGTGAATCATCTTTGTTTGAATTCATAGCAGCATGGAGAAAAGGATTCAGTGGTTGTTCTCCAAACTCTCTGCATTTATATTCTCATAGAAAAAGGGAAACACCCTCTGCTTGATTTAGTTAAGAGGTGAAATCCATATACATTCTACATGTTAATTATTCATCCTTAACTGACTTTATTGCTTGCCTTTAAGCACTTTTCTGTGCAATAAACCCCATCTGTGTCATTTACCTTACGTGTGCACTGCCTTAAGCACTTTACTGTGCGTTACTTTGCATTACACATTTCTTCATGCAATAACACCCCTCAGTTCTCCTACTGCTGACTGTAGGTACAGTGATCGTCCTCTGTACACTAAGCATGCCTTTATTGCAGGTAAGAATTGACACACCAATGCATGATTTTTCCAGTGTAGTTTACAGAATATACAATGTTAGAATTTCCCAACATATCACAGTAGAATACCACTGGTGTAAATAATTATAAAATTCACAGTCCATTCAGCTGCTTCAGTTTCAGGGTGCTGATATTGTGTATTCTGGGTTGCTGTCACACTGCCACGGCTTAATGGGAGACTTGAATGAACTAGAACCATTATTAATGTTATTAATAAAGCTTGTGCCCTACCTACTAAGATAATAATGCGTACTAACTGCCTGGAAAGTGGGAAACAGACGCCTGATCAGCAGAAGTATGATGCTGAGATGCTTAAATCCATGTGAGAATAGCATGAGCTAACCAGACTAAGTGTGCAGTGCCCACTTCTTAATCCTCATGCCCACAATCACTTACTCTAAAAGCTAAAGCAGACAACTGTTGCCTGTTTTAGCTGCCTATGTCTGATACTACTTAATGTTTGCTGTGATGCTCACTGTCTTCCACTAAATATCCTTATTTTCAGTAAAAGTACAGTTAAATGTGTAATTAAACTGCAGTTGTGAAAGTGAAAGAATGCTACTAATATATTTGCTGTTCTAAGTTGTAAAACTGACTCAACTGAAAGTGAACAAACCTCCAATCTTGGTTCTAACAGTCAGTATTATTTAGTTTCTCTCACTTCCTGTCTCTCTCAGCTCTCTTCTTCTCTTAGTCTTGTAATTTTCTTCTATTGTTGCCGGGAAATTAGAATATGCAAAATAGGACGTCGGTGACAGAGTAGCCATGAGCCACAATCTCACACACAGTGAGAATATAATTCCTCGTCACCGTGCTCTGGCTAATTAGCTTGATTTCATTGTTAATGCACTGGCAATTAGAGGTGGCAGGCGTCACTATGGCTCCGCTTGACAGCCTTCATTTAGAGGTGAGTGAGCGGCTCAGTCGAGATGAGCTCTGGCTGGGAGCAGACAGGCTGTCACACAGATTGAGTCGGTTAGAGTTTAGACCGTGTGTTTGTGTGTGTGTGTGTGTGTGTTTGTGTGTTGGGGGTGGGGGGGTCAAAACCATCTCGGACAGACTTCCTTCCACCTTCGTGTGTTGTGTGAATTTGCTTCTTAATGTGCTTGATTTGTTACCATGTCTTTGTGCTTTCATTTGAATTTCTCCTTGTGTTTTTGTCTGTGTTTCACACTATACTATCCAAGTCTTTTAGCGATAAACATACTGAGGGAGGGAATTAATAGATGCAGAAATGCATCTCATTGCAGTCTATAATGCTCCAAGGCATTTGGAGGCTTTCTCACACTTTGTGTCTGTCTTGATCTTTACAGTCAGCATCTCCTATGTGATTTTGCCTTCTACCATTCAAAGATGAAAATGCATGTGTTGTGTGTCATGTATAATGCATCAGTGCTATACTTTTAGATTCTGATACTTTAGGGCAGACTTTCTAAAATATGAGCATGGGCTTGGAAGGTTAAAAAAAACCACCCTGTGGTTCAGTATAATATTATCAATCTGTGAAACTCTGTGGGTTTTAGGATTTATTTTGTTATTCTCTGAGATATTGGTACCTACTTTCCTTTGAACCACTTTATCTATTTCTGATTTGCATCGTAATTTGCTGCACTTTGTAGAGTGATGTTCTACAGACCCAAGGGAACATGATTGGACTTGTTGCATTCACTATTACGTGCACTGTAGATACTGAGATCAATAGTAAAAGCATTATTAAGGCAAGAGTTTCGATGCACACAGAAAAGTAGAATAATAAAGAGCTGAATGTAATGGTTTCTGGTCTACTGAGGCTCCTGTCAATGGAGTAATTTGAATTTCTGCTTCTTCTACTCTGTGTGATTCTCAAACATCACTGCAGTGATGCCCTTACTCGTTGAGTTTGTTGCTGACTTTTAGATACTTTTTTGTTCCACTTAAACTCTATGGTAGCTCCACTGCTCAGTATGCCTTGTCAGTTATCCATAGAAATGCAAACAGTGCACCAACAAACAACAAAATCTGTTTAGAAGTTAAATGTATTCAACTATACAGGGACACCCAGTGAATGCAGCATCTATTACCCCTTTTACACCAAGCCATGTCCAGGGATGGTTCAAAGCCTGGGCTTAATTTCAAACCAGTTCTTCGCATTCCGACAACCAAAGAACCAGAAAACTGGTTCCAGAGTGGTGCCAACTAAGAAGAACTAAGAACCCCTTGCGACAGGGATGGAGGCCGGATTATCATTACAAACAAAATCAATTAAAACTTTGTTATAAAGATAAAAATAAATGTATTATTTCTTAGATTTCTTTAACTGTATTGTCATTGACAAGACGTTGTTGATGCTAATTAGCTAGCGAACAGTCAAAACATATCAAATGTATGTGCTGTACTTAGCGATCACAATGAGCAGCACAAATGCATTGGACCAGCAGTGTTTGGATGCCATTGTAGGCATCTTGTGCACAGACATTGTAGTGCTTCTTGTTGTGCTTGCCGTTAGCATTGCAGTGAAAGCATAGACATATACTGTAGGGTTGGACCCAAGCATGGATGAAGAGACATCACACAAGTCCACTCTGGCCCACTATTCGGGACAGCCCTAGTATACAGTGCCATAATGATGTGGCTCTCTGTCGGCTCTCTAGCCCATGGAAAAGCAAACCAGATCTTGTTGGTTGAAAAGGGGTAAATGTCACAAACCTGAACCAAGATAATAGCCAAAAGTTCTGAAACACTGAGGAGGGTGATCTGGTAGAGTCAGAGTGCTGGAGGTGCTGTTTAAAAAGGAGGAGGCACAGGTGAAAACAATTAGACTGATTGCGTTGCAAAGTGGATGGCAGCAAGGGTAGAACCAACAGGAAATGACTGGAGTTTTCAAAATAAAACCGGATGTTCAGAGTAAGATCATGATATAAACACTACCATGAGATGAGGTGCCACATCCCCCTCAGCCACCACCACAACTAGATGATGTGGCAGTCCCCAGTGCTCCACCATCATTAGACTTGTTTTTCAATTTCTGCGCGAGATCCCTGTGTGTACACCACCCGACAGTCTTATCCTCTTTTATGGGCACTGACAGGGCATTTACCTACAGTGATTAAGAAAATCTTTCAACTCACGACGACAATGAGATTCATCAAAGAAGAACAAAGGTATGAACAAATGTGATGTTTAAGAACATGTCATGAACCTGACGTGGACTTTTTTTAAGAACAAAAACTAAAGATACTGATGAATAAGGCTCATTGTTCTTTCCAGGAAACTTTCCAAATTATTTCATAATCCACCATCATGAATCCATATGGTGCCAAAAGTCAATTAATTGAGTGAGAAGATATCATTTTGTCATCTGTATTGTATGTAATGATGTTTATATGTTTGGCTCCAAGTGAACATCCAGCTAAGTACCCATAAAGCCCTTTGAGGCACATTGGTGATTAATGATAATGGCCTATATATACTGTAAATAAAAACTGACATACCATAACATTTTGACAGCGTGAGCTTGGTATGTGAAAGATTTAACAGGATGTCTGAGCGTTAGCACCAACTGCTGCGTGGAAGGCACAAATGCACGGCACCTCAACCTGTGATTCACAGTGCACATAAGACTGCACAGGTGCTTTCGCCTGAAATGGCAGCATTAGTTTATGGAAGCTCTGCTCCAGGACGTATTTAATGTGGTGTATTGCACATGCATTTAAAAGCATATGTCGGATGAGTATGTAACACCAAAACCTTACAGGGGGTAGACAAATGACTCTAAAGTAATGTTATTACAACTACAAACACTGCAACAAAGGTGGATCGTATCAGGTTGAAACCTATTCAGTAGCATTTATCTAGTATACACTGTAAGAGTCCTAATAATGGGCACCATTGATATGTCGTCTGCTGAAAAATAAACAACAGCACCAGCAACATCAAACAAAATCAACTTATTTGTTATTCCCAGGCAGCAACTTCATATATTTTCACAAACCTTTCTTCTCTGGCTTTAAAAAAGTAACATTTTTATGGTGTGATACAGTCTTTGAGCTGTTAGAGGTACGACTGCTGTAAAATAATTTGGCAGAAGCAGACATCCTTTAGATTATTATTCCTTCAGATTTTTTTTCTTTTTAGGATATTTTTATATTTATAAGATAACAACAAACTGCCCTAATCTCTAAAGGCACATCTTGTTTTGTCCCCTGGAATGTGATCTGTCGCAAAGATCCATGTAATGATGAATGATGAGAGCCAGAGAACGCCTGCAGACAGCCTTATCTGGATTGCAGAAACCTCCATTTACACTAAATCAAAAATCACCCCATTTAAACAGTCCATTTATTCACATGAATTATGGCAAAGACCCCTGTGGCTTTCATAACATGGAGGCAGAGTCTGTGAACTACAGGTGGTGGATACCTGAAGCAATCTCTTTGAACAGAAGCACAGCTAATCAGACCAAACCTTATGCTGCCTGCAGTATCACCGTCATGAGGACACACACACACACACACGCAGAGCTCATACAGAGCAGGTCAATCACAGCCCTGCCCCTGCTTCTTCTTCTTCATCACCTGCATGTTTGTGAGCCATTAAAAGCAGGCTTCTCTGTTGGCCCCTTGGCACTCTGCATTGAGTAGAGTCAGTTGAGGTGACTGGAGGATCTCATAAAAGGCCCTAACTAGCTCGACTACTCAAGCATGACCAATTGGGAGGACACCTTAGGACAGATCCAGGAAGGGGCTATGTCTCCCATGTGGCCTGTGAAAATCTGCTGCCATCACTACCCTAATCCAGACACAGTTAGGTGGCGCTTGTTAGCCACAAGAATAAGGGACAAATGTTCATTAATTGTAGCTGTTCCCCAAAAAGTTAATTAGTAAGTGAGAATTAATTAGAAGTGTCTAAATAGATACCAGACTCAGTGCAAGAACCTGTAAAGCAAAAATCGACTAAACATTATGTCTAGTCTAGAAAAATCTGCGAGAAGACAACAACAAACACACACAAAGATGTCAAATATTTAAAAAATAATAATAATAAAGGATCATTGTGTTAATTTACAATCTTGTTTCTGTTCTCATCAAAAGGCTTTGTCTTAAATAGAGTCTGGCAAATGGCAAAATATTATATGACCTTTGGGAATAAGTGTTAGGATGAAGTGTTTATCATCTCTGTGATAAAATACTCTTGTTAGATTGTAAGTGTCTTGAAGCAGTGGATGTTACAGGTGCAGCAGAGCAGAAAAATTAAAGAAGGTGTGTTTTTTTTCTCATATGAAAACATCTGGGGGAAAAAGCTGCATCATCTAAAATGCAGGGTCATGTACACTTCATTCAAGAAGCCAGAGTGGATGTGTATAAATCAGCCAAGCCAGCCAATGCAAATGTTAAGACTTTATAATGCGGAGGTTGTACTGTATGTATAATATACTACAGTATATGAAAATGATCCTCCCACATGAAATGCAAACAGTTGTGGTTAACGTGGCAGCTGACGGGTGACATTTTGCTCCTTATTATCATCCCTCATCCTCTCCTTACCTTTGCCGTCACCGTGGTAACAGACGGAGGCTGACATATAGTCTGACATATAATCTTCATCTTTGGTCATGGACTGTATTAAAATGTTCAACAAATGATTGAATTCTGAAAAGGCTTGAATGCCATTCCAATTTACTCGACTGAATGTAACACAAAGAGCAATATCTTCAGGCTTTATCTACTTTAAAATAAAGAAAATATCTCACACAATTGGTGAATAGGTTTCTGACTTCAGTGCCTATAGGGGCTAAAAGGGAAGGTCTACATTAAACTAAAGATTTCTCCTCAGTTTTCTTTAGTTTGTTCCAGCAACAGAAAAACAAAACAAATGCAAATGACCCATTTACAGCCTCAAAATACATCTTTTGTTCGTTTGACTGTCCCCGAAGGTTCAACATGGGTGAGGAAAAAAGCTTTTATGTTTTCTGAAATCTCTTCACAGAAAAGCCTGCAGGAAGTCTCACAACTAGTGTCTCTTGCTGAGTTCAAAGACTCGGCGGCTGCAGCTGATCAATCCTACAACAGCTGCTGCTGTTCTGAGTAACTCGTCTGCCTTTCACACTGTCCCACTCTGTTTACGTTATTGGTTAAATGCTGCTCTTCACAAGACCACGTCCGATGTTTTTCTTTATAGAAACATTATCAGAATGATGCTTGCTTACTTTTTGTGAAGTTAGACAGAACTGCACTGGAGGTGTTTAGCCTAGCTTGGCATAGTGACTGAAAGATCAAAAATAACTTTATTGCCCCCAAAAGGGAACATAAGACGCAGACAATGGAAAAACATCCAATATAGAGAATATAAAGGAGAAAAAGTATAAACTTACAAGTCATAAAAATGGCTGTGATGTGGAAATTTTCTCCTTTACACTACTGTATCCTCTCTGAATTTACTATAGTGTTAGCAGGGGGTAGGAAAGAGTCTAAAGAGAGAGCCGGAAGGTAAGACGTGGAACTCTGAATGCAAGAGATGTGAGCAGGATGAGCCGAAGAAGCAAAAATGTGCCACCAACACCTCTGAAGCTCACTAACAATGTCTAATAACATCTGTACATGAACAAAAATGTACAATTTGTGATTTAAGGAGGTTTGAGGTGAAGCTGTTTCTTGACAACAGCCAGGCGCAGTGATGAGGCACAGGTGAGGGAGGTTGCCGGGTTGGGCACGGTCATGCCTGTACAGAGACCAAAACCTGCATTCAGCAACTGCATTTGGCAACCTGTCAGACACACTGCTTAGTGCTTGTCTGATGGATGAACAGCTTTATGTCAAGAAATCTTCATCAATCATTTCTCATTTTTGTGTTGATTTACAAATTAAATAAAACATTGTGTACATTTGTGAACTTCAGAGATGCTGGTAGGTCTGCATGCTAAACTAGAGTAACAATTCCTATACTACAGTCTGTTGCCTGAAATGTTGAACCACTTAAGTATTCAGGTGATTAGTGATCTAAAGACTTAACAGTAAATGGATGAAGCCTGTAGCGAAAGACAAAAGGCCTCCAGGCAATTAGCTATAGGCAGCATTACAAACAGTCAAATTTTTGTACGTCCTTCCTGTATCATAAACACTGCTTGCATCGGCAACAGTTTTCAGAATATGACTGTGCATTGTTTGGTTATTTGCTAACTTTAATAATAAATGTAAGATTTTTAGATTTATCTTTTGAATAATGATCTTTAAGAATGATAGTGATTAGCAGCACTTCAGCTTGGCAACAAAAATGTAAATGAGCTTCTGTCATTAGCATGCGGAGTATTGTTTGTGTTAAAACATAAAGTGTCACCGGTTTATTTAGCAAAAACAACATCGTAAACACACTGTGTCCTTAATAAACCCACAGTGGGAAATGTGCTTGTGAAATACAACAAGAATCACTCGCGGTGCATACTAACTTCTGCACACGTGTGTAAGCATTTGTATACATGTTAATGAGGTCCTTCTTCTGTGTGTATACCTGCATGGGTTTTATAAAAGCATCAGTGTGAGCGTGGCCGCGCAGGCAGTCAGGTTTACACCGCTGATTGAATTCTGGGTTTGTTCTACCTGGAGTGGAAACTTTATTTAACAGAGTGTTTAGACAGGAATGCTAAGGAAGTTTAGAGAGAAGCAAACAAAGAATGATAAAGAACGACTGGGTGAAAGAGAGCGAGCTGAAGAGATATACAGATAGTGCTGTGGAACCAGGGGGTGGGCCGTAGAAAGATTGAACATGTTGAGCAACAGGGGGCCCGAAATAATTAGCTGCACTGAAACTGGCTCCTCTGTGGCTCTCTGAGAAATTAGCACAAAGGAAGTTGTCATAACACAAGTTTACCACTTCATACAACGGCTTGTTTGAATGGAGATTACACAGACACCATCAGGACAATGCTAATTGCCATTTAGGCTAACATTTACCAACATCAGCTCAAACTCCCTGTGAGGGTCTCTGAAGGAGACACAACAACTGGGTAACAGCAGCAGTCGCAGTGAGACCTGAAAGAGGCAGCAAGGTATTTTCTGGTTTAATGAATAATAATCAGAAAACATTGTAATCATAGAAAGTGATTACAGGAGTACAAGAGGGAAGCAGGTGGGCAGCTGTTTTATACAGCTTTATTAAATGGATAAAAGTAAACAAAGTCATGACAAAAGGCAAACAAACAAATAAGAATAAGCCATATGCTAATATATTCAGTTAGGACATTCACAATCCTTAAAGAAAAAGTAAGATCACAGGACTCTAGTTCAGACCAGGAGTTCATATCTTTATCCAAACCACTATAAAAAGGTCAAAGATCGTTATAGTTTTTACATGTAAACATAAACATGTTAACATGAAACAGCTGGAACAGATGCATAAACAGTCACAGTAATTTCTTTGCTGCAATTAACCGTAGAAAGATTTGAAGGTCACCTCTAAAAAGTCACAGAAATATTCAAAAGCCTGAGCATGATCAAAGATTGAGTAAACTTTTCATAAACTACAGTACTTCTTGATGTTTTATTAATTTGCTTATTGGTCACACTTAAATGATTCAGATCATTAAACGCATTTAATATTACACAAAGATAACCTGAGTTAATACAAAATGCAGTTTTTAAATGATGATTTCATTTATTATGGGAAACAAGCTGCCCAAACCTACCTGACCCTGTGTGAAAAGGTAATTGCTCCTCGTTGCTAAATCTTGAATGAACTGTGTTTCACTAACCACACAGCACTGTAGCTGCAGAGAGCAGCTGTCAAAAACAAAAACAAAAACAGGGCAACACAACAGGATATGAAGAAAACTTTAAACTCATTGTAAACAGTATTTTCCCAAAATAGAGACATCCATGTCAAATGAATGAGCAAGCTAATTTGAGATCAGACTTCTAAGAGCACTAAGCTTCACAGCCTGCAATGCTAAGAGGGTTTAAATAGCCTAGTCAAATTGGCATCAGTTAAAATACACACACACATCAATGCATGCATGTCTGCATCACTGAATATGAGTGTTTGCATATACAAATGATGCTGTTTTTGCCAGCATTTGTACTTGTACATGTACACCTGCACACTAAAATGACTGCACACGCTCATGTCATACACACATATATTTAAATGGTGGAACTGCGAATGTTGCAGCATCTCTTTCTCTTTTCTCTTCCTTTTTTCCCTTTGGCCACAGCGCCACAAGTTAATGTCAGCCAGGGGAGGTTTTCACCTGCCAGAGAGCTTAACATGGAGGATTTATTGTTTAATGTCTCATAAAAACTGAAGCTAAATTCAGAACTACAGCAGCTACAAGGACACCATGAGGAGATTGCAGGATTGTGGTTGCACAGCTTGGTTTTCTTAGTTTTCTTAAGAAGTCCAGATTACTGATGGTGAAAACAACAAGTGGAGGAAAGGTCTCTGCTCACCACTGTCTTCATTTTATGTCACAGTTAATGAAAGAACATAATAAAGTGAGTGCATGGCAGTATAAAGAGCCAAAACGAAACTGGAATTTCTGGGTTGCATTCCAGAAATAAGGAATATAATGACTCTGGCTCTCTATTCACATATTCAGGTATGAGACAGAGAGGAATACAAGTGACTTAAAGTTGCC
Source organism: Sandelia bainsii (assembly GCA_032362345.1). NCBI lineage: Eukaryota > Metazoa > Chordata > Actinopteri > Anabantiformes > Anabantidae > Sandelia > Sandelia bainsii. Next base: position 19,771,212 of record JAUMHL010000006.1, on the reverse strand, counting down.
TATAGATGCAGCCCACTGTTGCTTTGTGTCACAAAGTTATCAAGAAAATGTGAATGCAGCTGACAGCCTTGTTGTTGTTGTTGTTTACACACTGCCTGGTTGTTTTCAGACATGCACTGCAACCCTGAACTTAATTAGAAGTATTATGTGAGAACATAAATGTCTAAAGCAGTTGGTCCGGACTTTACCGCCTCAGCTCTCTAGTACAGTCTGTGTAGTCCGAATGAGCCTGGGTGTGAATTCGGTGGACAAAGTGTTGACAACGTTTCTGCCATGTGACTGGCTCTGCCTCGATGTGATATGAAAAAAACAACATCTGTGATTTTCTTTTTTGCATCACGTCCTGCTCGCTCTGCAGGTTCCACCCCTCGCCTAAAACAAACTATTTTCAGTAGGTGAGAACGGGTCTGACGTCAATCTCCTGTTGTGTGCTACGTGTGTGAAAGAGCAAAATAAGGTCTTGACATTGTCCAGAGTTCATCTGAAAAAGTCAGCTCATGCTAACCTGACACCCGTTGGCTCTAATAACCACAGTTTCCAAAACTTTTATTTATTATGTGAAAACTCTTGACTTCGGTGCCCCCTAGTGATATGATCAGAAATTCTCACAGTCCACTGCTACATATTGTCACTGAGATGACTGTGAAAAACACAGTTTACATTTTAACCTCTTTTTTTTATAGAGACAAGCTTTTTTTTATTATTCTACACATGGTGGGGTTAAACCTACACTGTCCCTTTACAAAAAACAACATTTTTCTTCACCCTTACTGCCAGTTTAATATTCAGTACAACTTTTTTACTACATTTAAAACTACACTGGGAGTCTCCTTCCTTGCATACCACAGCAGGTAATCATAGTGGCTCGTCACCCCTCTTGCATTCACTGTTCCCTTAAACAGCAGTGAGATAAAATGGACTAAGAGCTGATATCCATCAGGGGATGGGACCTACAGTGACTTTACTAGACACGGTGGGATCATTAGGCCCTTTAGACCTGATGGGATATTGTGTTTTTATGAGCTCTGTGCAGTAATCCATTAATAGAGCTGACACGCCATTAGGCTTTATTGATGTCCAATGTGTGGGCTCACATGAAAACACCATTATTTGTCATGATCAAAGTTTAACACTGACACACAGTGATTTAATGGCACCACAGGCTGCAGGGACCCCAGCTTTAACCCTTCAAGGACACAAAGGTTGAAGAGACATACAAGTTGTACAATTAAAATGACACCGCTTGGGGTTTTAGGTTATGTCCTTCAGATATTTTCTTGGACTACTTTTTCTTTTGTTGGGGCACTGAAAGGGAATCATGTTCTTTTCAATAACACTTAACATAGTGAGCATGTATAAATTAGACTTCTTTCTTAAATACTACAAAACAGCACATTTTTATTTCTGCCTGAAGTGCTACATCTGCCTTGAGAAACCGTTTTCCTCAGGTTTCTCATTGCTGAAGCCTCATTTATTAAAGAAGGGTACATCTCTTATTTGTTTAGCATTTTTGTAATGCTGAGTTAATACATTTTTCACCACGGTGCAGTATTCCTGCAGAACAACTTGCTTGTGCAGACTTTCTTCGCTGCCCTCTAGGGAAATCGAATATGTATTTGCCATTCTCCTAGGATTTTAAAAGGGTTTAGCAACATTAATAATTTCTAAAAACATAAAAGAGGAAATGTCGCTTTTTTGATGTGTCTTAACTACTTCTGCCAGATAAGCATTTGGATGAGTTTAGAAGTGGAAGTGCTCAGTAGAAAGAGGTTGAGGAAAGGTGATTAGTTTTCAGTGAAGACACCGTGATGGGTAACTGAGCCAAGTGTCAGGACGTTGAGTGACATGTCTGTGAAGATTCTCAGTCATCCAGGTTATGGTTATCCTAAAAAAGGTTATTCAGTGGCAACTGGACTTGTTTTAGTTCCTTGAAGATGTTTCACCCTCCATTCCAGAGGGCTTTC
>JAUMHL010000006.1:19703737-19766921 GCA_032362345.1 Sandelia bainsii | reverse complement strand
TGTAGTGTGAACTTTTTACGTTTTCCATAAATTTCACCCGAAAGCCAAATATCCCTAACTTTTTGTGAGTAGTGTACTTAACTGACCACAGTCTCACAGAATAATGTTGCTCGTTTTGAATGTGTACAAGCCTTTAACTGCTATATTAGGATTCACAAGGCCACTCCAAAGGCAGAAGAGCTGAATATAGAGCAGGGCTGTCAGTATTCATGTGCCTCCTCTCTGCTCACCAGATTTTCCAGATTGTGTGCAAAGTAAACAGTGCTCTGGGTGAGGATTGCTTTCTAAATGCTGTTGAGGATTTGAGCGATTATGAAGAAAGAAGAAAATGATTATAGAGGAACCAGAGATGCCTTAGTTGACCCTCTCCTAATGCAAGCATCCTCTCACCAATAGGCAGTTTTCCTGATGCATTTAAATTGTTCTGAGGATGATTTGCTTTTTAAGTAATGAGGTGGAGACAAATCCAGGAAGGTACAACACGCGCCGACTGTTAATGTCCGGCCTCGTGTTAATGTCCGGCCTCGTGTGGAGGCCCCCTCCAAAAGTTTAAAAGTTAAAACTCATCTATTGAAAAAAAGAGGAGTAAATGATGAAAACTGTCTGCCCTACAAGTAGTGTGGTCAGTGCCTTATAACCTCAATTTTCTGTGACCAAACTAGTCATTTTCCAATAACACGTCTCCATTGATTTATTCAGGACTGCAGCATTATGCTCCTTACGCTCCTTCAAACAATACGCTGCTTCTAACTCACTCAGTTATACTTTCAAATACACAATGGACCAGGCACCATGGTGCTGCTGATCAATGAGTATTAGCTCAGTCTGGATATTGCTCATAGACAGAAAAATACCAAAAAGACATATACAACATATAATTTACCTTATTTTAGGCTGTTTACATGTACCACTTTCCATCACAGAACATTAGCTTGCTCTCATGTGGACCTTCTATTCTCTACCAGTCAATATGTCACAAAGTCAATGTTATTGACCACGATTATTACCAACCCCCAACACACACATTGATAATGTATGATCACAGATAGTGTTTTTCTGAAATGTCTTGTTGTTTTTTTACCTTCTTTGGAAGAGAGGAATTTCTCTCAGCATCTCTGTAACGCAGCAGTAATTTGCTTGTGCCTGTTAATTAATAAATAAAAATACTGCTGTCCTGTCAGGCAGCATCATGAATCACAGTGACTCAGAGATGAACTGTAATGTAAAGGCTGGAAGACAGCAGGTATTCATGTCAAACTAGATGTGATGCAGCTGAAGACACTTGGGTGAGTTTGTCATTTAGAAAATGTTACATAAAAAAACTGTATTTACATGTTAAACATCACTTCCCCACTGGCTCCTATTTTTTTCCTCATAGGTTCCCACATTGCTTTGCTCTGCACGACAGCAGCCCATTTACAGCAGAATGCTTCATTCTGCCTCAACTATCATTGGTGGTGTGACAAAAGAATTGAAAGTCAACAGATTATGTTTACTTCCAGAACAGAGCTTATCAAAGCGTCATTAGGCCGCCGCGATGCTCCCTTTTATATTTGCGGCTAATGATCCGTGTAATATCTGTCCTTTCCCCCTGGATGTGCTGTTTTCCATCAAGGCAAGGCTATTTGGAATATTGTGTGTGGCCTACGTGTGTGTGTGTTGGTGTGTGTATGTGTGTGTGATCTATTTTCCAAATGATATGAATGACCCTTTCAAACAACTACACAATCTTTGGACACAAGGACACTGTCTTTTTGCATTTTTTTAGCTTAGAAATTCCTCTTTTTACATAGGAACATTTCTTCAACAGAATATTGTAAGAGATTTGTATAATAACTCCTTCACAGCTGTTTCCATGATGTGTATATAAAACACTCAAGTGAAGATACAGTCTTACTGTAGAGAGGAAACAATAAGGTGATAGCTAGGATCATCATTAAATTAATGCCTGTAATGTGTGGGAGATGCAAATGAAAGGAAATTACAGTTTTCTTTAGCCTTGGCTCAAGGGAAAAGTAAGGTTGTGTATTTGCAAATTTGAGGTCACTCAGCTCTCATGTTTGAAAAGCCCCTCTAAATACATTTTGACATTTTATATTCTCAGTTTTACAGTGTCTCTGAAGAAGGGGTGGCAAGTTGGAAAGGAATTATTTAAGGATGTCCTATACAAGATTTATATATTAAAACTCAAACGTATACGGAAGGGTTTACACACCTTCCTCCCTTTACAAAAATCCACCTGCCATAATTTCACATGCATCTCGGTCATAAAAACAGATGTAAAAAGGTGCCACTCATTCGTCATAAAGAATGTGTTCATGTTAGTTTTGATGTTTTGCCACTTAGGATAGATTTGACTTCCCAATCTAAACTCACCTTGACACACTTCCCTACTCTGTACCAACACAGACTGACAGGATCAGCTGGGCCGTGTGGGACGCAGCATGGTGGGTTCATGTATGCGTGGACAGGTGGATTAACATGATGGCAGTCTGTACATATGGCAGAGATCAAACAATTAACCTGCTAGTGATTGGCCTTGCCGTTAGGGTGCAGTAATTAGAGCCAAGTGGCCCTGAGAGCAGACTAGAGTAATAGGAAAACTTGCAACAGGGAAGAGTCAGACTCTCAACATCTGTGAGAGTTGTGTGATGACCTCGGGCTTCTCAGACATCTTGACACTTTTCTGCCTCCCTAACATTGTTGCTTGGTGCTCGCAATTTCATGTTCACAATTTCCTACACAACCTTTCTCTACCACTGCCATCGTATCATAGTGTACTGTATGCTCCCAGGCTGCTTCAGTGCGCACAGAAATAGTGAATGCAAGATATTTTCATATCTGTGCATAGTCAATTGCCTCTATATATGATGTATGTTTTGCACCTCTGTACTCGATATGAACATGTGCCCGCATACCAGAGCTTTCTGTACATATTTATCTTCCGTTCCTGCACTGTTACAAAGACAGATCCATCCTGCTTCCCTGCACTCTGTGAATGAAGCCATTCTTCATCTGATTCAGATATTGATCCCGTTTGCAGGGAGCTACAAGTGTAGCTGTTGCGTTCTGTGAGTTTTGCATTATAAAATCAGACAGTGAGTTGTTTAATCTTATCTAACTGCTGGAATTGTAATTGAGGGAAGTGTGCTCTTAAAATTCACAGTGAATAAACTTGTTCTGCGCTGCCTGAAGGCTGCACATTGTCCATCTGCACTGCGCTGTGTTGTGTACACAGGATTCCTCCATATGCAAAGGCACACACATTGGTGAAAATAGCTACCAAGTGTATAGGTCTCTCCAATACACATGCACAAACCCTATGACCCCCATGTAGGCCTGTTTATGATAATACACACATTTATGTAGTTTAAATGCTGTAAACTTTCACACTGCACATTTCTCTGAATAACTTGCTCAAATTTACAAGTAATGACCAACAAGTGAGACAGGAACAAGAGACACCGTGGGGTGCTGCTCACATTGAATCACAGCCGCACCGACTGACAGCTGAGCTACATTTTTGAAGCTTTAGATTGGTGAGTTTGCTGCAGCTCGACTGGAGCACAGGACTAGGGCACCGGTCCTATCAGTCAAATTGGTAGGCAGGCAAAAAATGTGCACAGGCACCTCTGGCTCTAATCCCAGACAGGAGTCCACACATACTAATTTGCATTAGCACAACACTTGAAAGGGCTTAGACACACACAAAAAAGGGGCGAAGGGCCAAAGCTGTAACATTTAGGAAATGGATCTGAAACACAGATGGATGTAACCTTTCAAATAGAAGTGCTCTTGGTACCAACACAAAAATATTCAGTTGAAAGAATCCACTGATTGTGTTGGGGACCACAACGATATTGTGCTGCCAAACGGGCTGTAAGGTCACTTTGGAGCACCGGATAGCCAGTGGTTGTGGGAGTTTCTCATGGTAGAGGAGGGAGTGCTTAAGGACACCAGCTGAGCTTAGGTGGGCAGCATCACATCTCATTGGTGTAGAGGAAATGATGCGATACCTCCCATCCCAAGGTCATCCCATGCTACAGTGATTCTCAGCCTCAGAAATACCACGGCTGCACGGAGAGCTGAGGCGCTGGGTGATTTCACAGACAAGCAGCGGCCATCTCAGGTCATAATTCCATCATTTTCTGGTTGGAGGAAATCATCTGTTCAAATATGTTTGGATGTTAGAAAATCGCTCATCACAATGTTAAACTGTTGTTGACACAAACTACTTCCTACCTGAACTCATACGCATTATATCTGCAAACAGTATGCACTATTTTGCATCCATTATTTTACCACAGTATATGTTTTACTTCATGCTTCAGTTTCTTTTTAATCTTGCCACCTTGAATATCTTTTACCTGATGAATAAGGGGTTGTTTCTAATGAGATTGTAGACTAAAAGCAGCAACTGTTTCCTCATGTAGCGTCTACCAATTGTACAAAGTCTCACACCATACAGTAGTCTTCTCTGACAACTGTTTTTATCCATACGTACAAACACGATCTGTTTAATAATGTTCTTTGCAACAAGTCCTCGAGCCTGTATAACTATGCTGTACTATGCTGTTATGTTTTAGGTGAGGACAGCCTCATTCTTTGACCCCAACTTCTCTGTAAACCAATTAGATTTTTGAGCTACGCAAGCATTTTCATTCTTGAAATGGAATGATCCATCACTCCATCACATCACTTGTTGTGATCTCACAACCTTTCTTCTACCACCAACATCCAAAAATCAAATCAAATCTGACCTCCTCACATCAGCAAATGTGTATCCTTAATTAATAATCCTGTTTCTCTGTTGCTCTGTGACAAATCACAGGCCATAGAAAACCTTTAATCAAACCTGAGCACAAAGAGCGTCACACTTTACAGGGCAATTCGCATTAGAACAGATGATGAATTGCAATCACAAAGTGAAAAATTGCATTAAAATAAAAAGTGTAGATACACCCACAACACAATAAAGATTGTTCTTAACAATGGCAGGATGTGGTTTGTAGATCTAATCACACTTCATACAGGCAGCTTGGATTGTCAGGGTGCTGGCAGATGGGGAACAAGCGAGACTAGGTATTTAAATTATATCAATTTTAAAAGATGTAAATATTATGAGGACGTAATGTGCATGACGGTCCGGGGAATGAGAAATCAGATAGACCAGAGGTACATTTAAATGTGAGCTGAGAGTGTTTCAGTGAACCTGTCAGGAAATCATATCCACCCTCTTTGCATTAAATCTCTACTGCCTGTTATTGGATCATATCTAGCAGAAAAGCTTTAAAGCACTTGAGTTTTCTTTATCTTCTTAGCAATATTAATACAGCTATAATTCAAATTTCTCATATACTGTAATTCATTATATGTGTATTTCCTCTGCTTTTAACCAAACAGGGATGATACTACATATTTGCAGAGAACTATTTTTACTCACTCTCACTGTGAAGCTATGGATGCTTTCTTATATCTGTGCATACTCGTCTGTGCCATAATTGACCAATCTGAACACACAGATGCACATAGTTTTTAAATTTGGTGGGACTAACTCTCTCCACATATATCATTATCTCACAGTTCACAGCAAACAGAAAGCAGATCCATAAATCTGCTTAGACATCATGTCATATTGATCTTAGGCATAAATACTTAAGTATTATACCGTATTTGAAAGCATGGTGATCATTCCTTCAATTATTTCAGTCATTTTACAGTAGGATGTATGACATTGAAGTTTCAGAGGATTGTTTTATGACAGTAAACGCACAGCAGCGAGAGCAGCTCACATGTTACAGCCTTTTAAAGAAAATGTAAAAGGGAAAAAAAATCCAGAAAGTGCTTTTTTTCCTGTGTTTACCCAAACTAAAGTAAATTAGACACATCACATGTTTGTTAATGAATGTTTTACAAGTGCGTTTCAGTGACACCATGGAAACGAGTTTCTATCTAACTTATAGTTTTTGTAATTATAAACAAAGAGAAACGTGTGAAGACAACTAGAAGTCAGCAGAACACTCATATTTTTATTGTGCTGTTTTAAATGACAGCTGAACTACTCCTTAACTTTCCACTTAGCTAACCGTTTGCATTCTGCATGTTGAGTACAGTAGATTTCATGGTCTCTCTTCTTCCTTCTCTTCATTTTCTCCGCAAACTCTACTCTCTCGTTTTTTGTGGCTTTATAAGAAAAAAGCTGTAAAAATGTTCTCTCAAGATCTGTGACTCTCTGTCTTTACCATTTCTTCTTTTTAACTTGTCCTCTTCTGTAACGTTTCACTGCTTTTCACAGTTTTTCTTGTTGGCATTCCACCATATTTGCCTCAGTTTTGTTAACCTCCACTTCTCCTCTCACACTTTGTCTCTCTTCCCTTCTCCCTACCTCAGGTCATGAACAGTGGTTTTGTGTCCTTCTCTCTTCACATGTGCTGTAAGTCAGTGTTTACTGCCAGCTAAGGAAACAACTCCCTGTGGATCATTCTCTCACCGGTAATACCTCACCTGTTGGACGTGTCTCGGGTTCCTTTTACCTGAAAATGTGGCCACAAAGATTTATGTGAACTCTGCAGCCGACACAGGTTTAAAGCCGTATCGACAGAGCCAGCTGGCTGCTTTACTTTGCAAATAAACCCAACTATTGGAGGGAATCAGTGAGAGAGGCAGGAGTGCTGGCATGTGAACGCCTTTCACTGTCTTGTCATTTATCACAACTTAACGACTTTAGTTTTAATGTTATTGCCTTCTGGAGATGAGAGTTTCCTCTTTCGCCCAGGTTATCCATCAGCAAAGTGACATTGATTGCTGTCATATAATTTTGTATAAAGCAATCATGATTCATGACTGTCTTAAAGAGAGGTTGTGTATAAGTGCTTGTGTTTTTTTCCTTCTGTCTTTCAACAAATAGCATGTAAGTAGCAATTAGATCAGTTCTTCATTTTCCAACAAAAACCTTGTTATCTCCACATGAAAAGCCCTGTGTGTTTTTATGAATCAAGAAAACAAGATTGGTTTTCAGTCAGACACATAGTGCAATTAATCCACTCAAAGTAGCTTTTCTACATTAGAGACTGTTTATTGAGTAATATTTGTTATGCAGTTTGACAAGTCAAACCCGACTCAAGGTCACTAACTAGTTTTTCAATGGACTTTGTAACCACTTTGTCACAAGGTCTTCATGAATGAAACCATAAAAGCCACTGAGCTGGCATGTCAATAGATTCATCTCCATGGACTGACAAACCTTGAGGGGTTTGTTTGATTTGGTTTTACACCAAAAAGCAATTAACTGGATATTAGTAAAATGAAAGCGGATGCCACTAGTGACAAACCCACAGAGAATTATCAATTCTCCTGATAATCCAGCTCTACTGAGAGTTTCAGCATCTTTTCACTAATTGTTGGTTGGTTTTGCAGCACATGTACTCTGTGGTCCAACCTCAGCATCTTGAATGAAACCCCATTTCCAGCAGCAGCAGGAGGCAGCTGTTCCCAGGTAAAAAAAAAAGTTGTGACACTGTACAGTAACTTCCCAGCACCAAACAACTTTTTATGTCCACCTATAAATGTTGGTGGACATAAAAAGATTCCTGAAAATTAAGTTTCTATATAACTAAACTCCAACTACAAATACATACTGTATGGAACATGATGTAGCTGCAACCAGCTACAACAATTAATATAATAAAGTATATGCTGATACTTTATGTAAATCAAAATTATGTAAGTCACAAATACACTTATACTGAACATATCAGTAAAATGTCACAGACAGTAAATTTTTTTTTCCAGACAAAATATCTGATCTTGCAGTACAACATGCAGTTTGTATGACTTCAGTGCTACTAATCTTTCTTGTGGTCTGGCTTGAAGGAGGGGTATAAGTTCCCCATATGAACAATGACAACGGTTTTATGTGTTTTAATAAAAAGTACTTTTTAGGTCAGAATTACTCTGGCTACTAGATGTTGCCTGACAATAAATTGAAAAAGCAGATTGTAAAGACAATTTTTAGGGTTGTTTTATAGGAGATGAAACTATAAATATTCGCTCCAAAGTATTAATACAAAAATAAGAGGTGTAGTTACTTAATCCTGCTTTATTATGGTGACATGTTGAGCAAAATGACAACCAAGCTGCATTCAGTTTTCCCAATAAAATGCATTTACTTTACTGGAAATGTGGTTTAATGTGCACATTATCTTTTTTTTTTTTTAAACAGCATGTTCTAACATGTTCTCTCTCTGTCCCTTTTGAGACACACATTTATCATTGCCTTCACCAAATGTGCTAGAATTTCTGTCCTAGTTATAAAAGACCTTTTTCCCTCCTGCATTTTGTCACACTCTCAGGCCTGTGCCTTTTATATGACACCGTGCACAGCCTTCTGCAGCACATATAAACCTATAACACGGCACTGAGCTGAGAGCAGAACAGGTAGTGGAAAAACCTTCTCACACAGGCCATTGTACAGTCTCCAATAAAGCCCTGTGTTAGATTTAAAGAGCTGCCTCGCCTCTGTTGCCCTCTGCTCTTCTTGACTCCCCAGATACAGGAGAGAAGTGAGACATGTAGCTGACTCTGTGTGTTATAAAGCTGCAGCACTGCAACCCCCGCCCCCCATCCACCCCCCAACTCACCTCATGATGAGATTGTACACTTTCAATGATGGAGGGAGAAAGTAATGGATGGCTTCACATCTGTCTCTTTAAAGTGAACACCCTGCAGTTTGTTATTGCACGGACGGACAGTAATTTGTGTTTGTGTTTGGGGGGGGTGAGGATGTGCACAGGCATGCACATGCATGTTCACTTGTTACATTTTTGAAGGTCTAGTAATAGAAAGTGAACAGAAAAGTGAGAATACACAATTAAGATGCTGCAGACTCCCACTGAGAAACATAAAAATTTAGTAGTTACAAATTGAACTTTTTTAAAGTCCAATTTCAGACTGGATCTCAGAGATGTTTTTTTATTTTTGTACATCATTTTCACACTTTTTGGACAAAAATAATTTCAGAAACACCACTAACACTTTACTTCAGGTCACTTATTTGCACTTTATAAGTAGTACAGACCCTTTTACAGCCTACGTCATTAATACATTACATTGTTAGCTGGACGTAAAACAAAGGGAAACTGTTCACTTCAGAACCAAAAACATCATCTTGCTACATTGCTGGATGCCAGAATTGAAGGAGTAATTCCACTTACCTTATGTTTTATCTAATATTAGGTGCTTGTGCCAGACTAAAACATGGATAAAATGAAAGGGCTGAACTGAGACAATGGTCAAAAATCCTTGTTTGAACTATTTGAGACCTTTGTCACCTGTTATAATAAATTAGTATTTCTTATGAGTTTACTGGTAATAAATACCATGTATTACTTTATACATACACCTATACTTTTATAGCTATAGCCAAAAAAAAAACTAGACATGCCGTAGGAGTAGTTATTAACGTGTTTTTGTACATGTTGTATGCGTGCAGCAATGTTGTGTCAAAAGATGAAGAAATCCGTGCAGCTACGACAGCAAGTCCTCCAACCTGAACGCCCACATAGGTTGTTCGTCTCATAAAACCCACGTGAGCGTTTGTTGTCAGCAAGACCCCGTGTACAGAGGCCTGTGTGTCTTGAAATCGGCCCCCTCAAACGGTGACACGTATATATTGAGTATTCTTTATGCTGTTACAAACGACCTATAAAGTCGTATTATACAGAAGGACAGTCTGACTATGAAGCTCTTGGTGACAGCAGCGACAGACCTTCCGCTTTATCCACACAATCAATGCAGCCGGTGTCATTGCATTAAGTGGGTATTTGCATGTGTGTGTGTGTGTGTGTGTGAGAAACAGGTCGTTGACCTTTCCGTGCATCAGAGCGACAGAAGGCAGGAATTTAGAGAGGATGACCGTTCACCGGTATTTGATGAAATCCTTCATTTTACAGCGCTGTGGATAATAAACTGACTGCACACCTGCTCCTTCCTTGTAATGTTCTGACCCTTTCAATGTGAGTGAAAGTGCTGATCCTTTATTAAATTAACCTATTAAATGTGCTTCATTAACAGAGAGAGAGGCACATACTGTAAATGAAGTGGAGGGAGAAGCGATTAAAGGGTTTTTTTTATTCAAAGGCTGGCGTGATTCTTCTTTTAATGGTTTTCAGGGATTCTTCTGTTTTTCACGTTTAGTTAAAAGCTCAGAAGCTCAAGGACAATTTTGACACGACGCCTGCTGCTGATGGATGTGTAAGGTTAGATTTACTGACTGCAGCAGGGACTGAGCGTGTCAACATAAAGTTAATGGGAGGATCTCTTTAACTGCTCATCAATCCTTGGGAACAATTCCTAAAATGCTGCACATAAAGTGAAATAAAATGGTTATCATAAACAGTTTTAGTATGGTGCTTCTTTGGTGGTTACTAGGAATGTGTCACAGCAAGCAGCGAGCATGATAGATGAGATGGGACAGACATTGTGACATTATACCCAAACGTGATGAGAGAAAGTGCTGAAGGCCTTTTTAAGGCTCGTGGGCACGAGTACAGCAGCGCTGTGTCTAAAACGTAACCTTGTTCAGAAAATTCAAGGCGAGAAGAGAAACACAAGTACATGTGAAAGTGGGGGCATTAAGGAGTGATGTACATATGCACATACTCAATATGTGTCCCTCACTTTCTCTGTCTATGTCACTCCCTCTTCTGCTTCTTTCACGGAGGTCTGCCTTTGTTCCTGAAATAGCGACAGAGAACAGACGACGTGGTGCAACCGAAATCTGAGAAGCTGACAGAAGTGATGACACTGCACTTTTTTACCTGCGCAAAATATTCCAGATAAAAGCATGTCTCCGCTAAGGTGAGATTCAAAATGAGTTGTTTATATTCTCCCTGTCACAAACAGCTTGAGCGCCTAACAGTTATTCAGAACATTAGAAACAGTATTCAGCACAAGATGTATCACACCAGTATTTTAAAGCAGCGTATTTCATCGTTTGATATTTTGAAGTTATGCAGATCTGATGTGGTATTTACACGCAAGCTGTTAATGGACATATTTGTTCAGCAGTGGACAGACAATCTGTCCTGCTATCTAGCACGGACAGAAACATAGTCTGAGAAACAAAAACAGTGTGTTTAATCTGTGTGGACATGTAAACTGCCTTTTTTATTTAAAATGTGAAAACAGGAAATAAAATAAAATAAAAACATGAAGAATCCAAGTATATCGAAAGCCAAAGAGGTCATAATCCGTCTCCTTTTCCCTGCCATTTAGCGTGTAATACCTGTTTTACTCTATTTTAATTTCTCCAGACTGCATTTCTAAACGCGGTTGTACCAGCACAGTGTGTGTGTGTGTGTGTGTGTGTGTGTGTGTGGTTAGTTAATGTGGACCCAGCCTGCATGAACAGACTATCTCTGATAGTAGTACTAATAGTGGTGCAGGCTTGTGAATGTGTTTGTCAGACTGCTAAACCATTATTGACCGCTGTCACTAGTGCTGTCCTCTTCATCTTCATTTACCAAATCCATAGATGTCTGTTATGGTGGAGGTAAATGAAAGTCAGCAGCTAGAAGAAATAATAATAAAGAATAACAACATCATTTTTGACACGGTCGAATCACAAACTGCTCCCTTGCAATATGTCCATTGTTGTTTAAACAGAAGCTTCTCCATAAATGTCCAGAAAATTTGAAACTTCCTCATATCAGAGTTGACCTCCATCACTGTTTTTGCAGTTTTTTGTTCTGTGAGGTGTCGGCACTGACTGATGACAACAGCCAAAAAAAACACCAGAGGGGCATCAATCAGATCTAGGACCATGTACTGTATGAAAATGGCCCTGACTTAATGTAAAAAAAATCCTACTTGTTTTGTTCAAATCTCCATGAAAAAAAAATCTGATATAAGTCACGTGGAGGCAAAAGCAAATCAGATCTGGGCCACGTGTAATGTGAACATAGCCTAGGATGCAGTGAGGGTACAGCCTCCAGTGTCACGAAAAGCTCACATGTGATACTGATAATATGATTGGGATCCATTATCAGTATTGTCAGCTGCCCCCTAAACCACAGAGAAAAAAAGACAGAGACTCACTTTGAGCAGCTTTAATCCACTAGCTAGTTAGTGAAAGCCTGTTTGCCATCAGTACCTAACTTGAATTGACCTTTGGACAAATTTTAATATATTCTTTAGTCATTTTATAATTTTTTGCCTTTGGAAACTTTTTGATTCCACAGTTGTCGGCTGTCAGCTTGCAGGTAGATGCCGTCATTGCTTTTGAGCCGACACAAGCAGACAGTGTTTTTGCACTGCAGGATTGTTTCAACAAATACAAGCAAACCAATTTACACCTGATTGTTTCCATTTGTGTGTTATAGTGTCCACTGTACACTTTCGAACTCGTACTTTAGCTGATAGGAGACCTTTCTAAAAGATAACAAATAACAAACCTGTATCTTATGGAACAATAAATGAGATGCAAAAGAGACGTACTGTAAGAGCAGTGGTTCGGCTGTGTAGCGCTCAAGCAATGAATCAAATATGATTTTGCCTTTTTGATTAGATCTTGCAAATGATATTGAAATGACAAGTGAAAGCGGAACAGTTGCTTTTCATTTTAGCAAATTAATTACACCGAGGGAGTGACAACAACTAATGAGGATCATTGCAGAACCCAGTCTCTCTGTGCCAAGCTGGCTCTCACTCAACCATAATGACTAAGATTCACATCTACAGTATTGATCGGGCTCCGGGCTTTGGCAGGGCCACCAGTCGTTTATAATCCCTCGCTGCAGCCGCTGCTGCTGCTCCTGATCTCTCGCTTTTTCCGGTTAAGTCGTTTGGGTCCTCTCCACAATCTGAGGGGAAAAATACAGGATTATAGAGCATAAATAGCATAATACTGTGACTACAGCTAAAGGGGTTTTATTTTTATATCTATTAAAAAAAACAAGCTTAAAACTGTAGAACAGTGAATCATGGAGAGAATGGAAAGTGTCAATGTGTGTAGGAGTTAAAGACGAAACATTAATTCATAGTTTATTGTGCAAATCAGAGCAACAATTTCAACTGGAAAAATTATACTTTACCACAAGACAAGAGGTCTGTCTGTTTTTAATTATTACTGAAAAAGAAACACCGCAGAGAAATCACACTGCTCCTAACATCAACCCATCTTTCTTCTGTCAAAAGATGAACATCTTTTCATTTACTGTACTGTAAAAGCATCATCTACAGTATCTGTTTTAAATAAATGTGAGGTGGTGGAGTAAAAGCGACTAAACAGTGAGGGGTGATCTGTTTGCTGATATTTTGTTTTTAATTATTTGTGGAATTTAAACATCATTTATAATTATTCATCATCTTTGTGTGTGTGTGCGAAAGATGGCCAGGCTCCTCACAAACACTTCATGTTGGCTCTTGCAGAGTTCTTCTGAAAGCTGACGCAGTAAAAGATCATATTTAACTAAGCTGTTTCTCACAGTGACTTTGAATTTAGGTTGGACGAGTCTAAAGTTCATTAAAGCACAGTTGTCACTGCAAGGACACAGCAGTTCAGTCTTTATTTATTGCTTTTAAAGGGAAAGTTAACATTTTCTGATATAAAATTAGTTTTCTATCAGATGCTGAAAGCTTTGCTGCCAATGTCTAAGCCTCCATATGCAGCAGCTGGAGAACCTGGCTTTATTCCGGATGTTGGCATGTGTGTACTTGCTTGGAGCTCAGCCTGTCCTCTGACACTTTCTGCAGTACAGTGAATTAGTTATATTAACATTATTAAACATCATTGATTTAGAATGAAAGGCTCAGCTTTTCTTATCAGTCAGATGAGCTCCGTAAACACTGGAACTGTGTCAAAAAGAGGCAAGAGAACTGCTTCAAAGCATGCAAAACTGGTTGCCTGTTGATTTGAGAATTGATTTTAGCACTTTATTGATTTCTTTCAAGGCGTTACACGGGCTGCCCTCTAGTTATCTGTCTGAACTTTTGATCCTTTATGAGCCTACTGGGCCCTGTTGACTCTTGGTCTTTCTTAATTTTAATTCTTTTTGTGCTGTCAGTTCTTTGTTCTGTTTGTTTTAGCTTGTGGCAGGGATTATTCATTTACTCTTTCATAACTCTTATTGCAATGATTATTAGTTCGGTTTTATTTTCCCCACTGAGTCCTTTATTTTGAAAGTCACAACGCACAAAGTACTTATCTCAGGGCTTAACCCCCTCCCGTGGCTTCACTCCTCTCACGATTACATGCTGCAATTATGAATATTTGATTAGTGAAATAATTAAGAGCTCACAGTTGGTTACATGGAAAAAATCATCTGTTGTGAGTATCTTGTTTCTTTGAACGACTCTGCAGCGTGCTGTGAGTTGCAGTCAGAGCTCATTAGGACTGATCGTGATCTGACACAAAGCCTCAGTCACTGCGTGTCAGACTCCACAGACACCAGGGACGGTCACCGTTTCATCTGAGGCTCCAAAGAGCAAGGATCTTGGTAACTGTAAGTTTACTTTTCATGTTGCTGAACTTATGAGCCCCTTCAAGCGTAGTGGGCACTACAGTGGGTAGTTATTCAAAATTCAAAGTTCAGATGGGGTAGCCAACTAGTGGCATGTGTAACTTGCAGTGACAAACCCAATGTTCTCAAAAGTGGCATCAAGCATTACTGTTTGTAATTCAGTTACAGATTGTGTGTTTTCATACATCATACTTGACATGCAGTATGAAATGTCCGAAAAACATGTGACTCACCATGTGAGACAACAGCTTTATGTAGACATACCCAAGCTTCTAATATTATCACATGAACTTCATCAGCAGATTAGGTTTGTCCTGCTGTCACGCAAATACAGATGTTCAAATTTCTCTTATTCAACATTTATATTTGTGATTTGTGTTGCACATGTTTTGCTTTTACAAAAAAGGACATGTGCAACTGATGTTTTCACATTTAATATATTAGATAAATATGATTTAACAGCAGTGAGCCAAAGACATATTTTGGCAGGGTCCAGCTCTGGAAGCTCTGGAAAGAGCTGACAGAGAGGCTTTATTTAGTTGTTTAATATGGACATCCAATAGTTAAGTTAAAACATAACTAAAAATGCAAAAAAGCCTAATATGGTCTATTTAAGTAAAACTAAGACGATGGTTATCCAGTCCTGCCATTAAATTAAATTGCTGAAGAAAAACACACAATGAGGCTAAAAGCTTATTTCTACAGTGGTCCTCTGAGGAGAAAGGAGGAGAGGTGGCAGAATGTTAAGTCACGTAACACAGGTCAAGAGCACATATACAACAATCAGGACTGAAATACACAAACATGAACACAGAATTGTGTTTTATGTGTGATGGGTACACTTTTAGCTTTTTCACAAACAAATACAAAAAGCATCCATAAACACATGCTCCTTTCACTTATAATACACATGCAGCCAAAGCCCTTTTAAAAGCCACATCTCCATCCCAGCATCCACCTGTAGGCTCTGAGTCTCCATCACCCTGTCCTGTATGTCTATTATTCCTGCTTTTGTCCTCCACCACGCTCTCTCCCTCCCTGTTTGGGATTATTTTCCAACTTTTATTTTTAATGTGCCAAATCTCCTCAGGCAGATCGTCCCTGTTGGGGAATTATGCTGCTAAGTGATAGAAACACAGTCTGATGCCACTGAGATCTTAATCTTAATAGTGACCCTGTTATGGCAGCAGCCCATGAGGGCTATGGTGCTTTTCTGAAATACTTCTGTACTTTAGTTGGAAATCCATTTTATTAGTCAGTGTGGGGCAGTGATTTCTTACTGCGATTGGTTTTGTCATTGGTTTTCCCACTAACGACTGGTGTGATGAGTTGTAGTTTCTGTTTCTTTATTTCTGTGCAATAATCAATGGAAAAACAGCAATGAATGCATCTGCATAATGAAAAGTTTTTGTGAGGTAGTTGATAATGTATATAATGAATAATACCCAACAAGTAGTACTTTCTGTATTTGTAATGGATAACACATTAGTGTACTTTTATGTTCTTGCTCTGTGTACTTTGTACAGTATATGCTACTTTTCTTTAAAGGTATAATTCTGACATGTGCTTAATGCTGTTGACCTGCCATTTGTCTTGTTTATGTATTTTTTAAAGATATGTTTCTCCTCATTTTCCCTTTAATTGATAGTATACAGTCAGGAAGCCGACATGACATGTGGGGAGAGACATAGTAAGATGACATGCAATAGGATTACCTGCCAGATTCCAAACAATTACATGGATCACATGGTATGAAACCTACAGGCTCCTCGCTTCTGCCTCTGCTTCTGTGCTGACAACAGCCATGGGCGGAGGCATTATGTTTTCAAGTTGTCCGTCCATCCGTCCCATTCTTGTGAACGCTGTTTCACAGGAACACTATGAGGGGCTTTCTTCAAATTTGGCACAAATGTCCACTTGGACTCAAAGTTGAACTGATAGTATGGACTCATGCATAAACTTATGAGTCTGGACAGACATGTAGTTGTATACCTTCACCAACCAGTGAAATTTTAGTCCACCTGACAGACGAACAATCCAAAAACATAGCGCATCCAGCCACGCCTGTTGCCTGTGCTGAGGCACAAAAACAAACAGAATAAACAGAACAAGAAGATTACATATGAGGATTTTACAGCCTTTCTGGGTTAATGGGCACTGTGGACATAAAAACAGGATAATAATGTGATGGGGAGAACAGTGTCAGCTGTCTGATGAAAGCAGCAATCTGACTTTTATACTGTTGAGAAAGGGCTGAATATCGACATAGACATACGCAGGGAGTACAGTAATCTAGAAAGATGAGGCATTTACATCCTTACAAGTAAGCAAATAAATACACGTATGCTCTGTCATGCAGCTCAGGAAAAGCTGAGGAGGCCATTTACAAACTGCATATAACTATGCAAAACTAGTTGGTAAGAGGAGGAAATGCCTGTAAACAAAAGTGACACGTGGTGATGTATAATGACAGAGGTCATAACTCCTCGGATACTGAGATTTGTTACTGCAGAGCTGACACGATGATCTGCAAATGTGTTTGCATATTAGAGCTTAAATTATTCAGTCAGGAGCTGAAGCATTTAGGCTACTGTAGGACTGAAGTGTGGATACAGCTCCAAAAGGAGTTGGACTAATATTTAAAACTTGAATGAAATTCTGTGGCACACCAGCTCTTTTCACCCCAAACAAATATGAACTAGCATGTTATCAGATATAAACCTGGCCAATGACTGAGTAACCATCAGGGACAGTTTCATTTAGGCAGTTGTGCTTAACACTTAACAACAAAACATCATAAGACATTTTAGCTTATAATGTGCAGAGGCAGTAAATGCAATTACAAAATACCTGCATTTTTTGTAACTACTCTCATGAGCAAATCATATGAAGGCCCGTTCACACTAAATCGATGGTCAGCCAATGTCGGGCCACTGGTGAGCGTCTGTAGAGTTAGTTTTTGCAGTGTGTCCACACTAATCAGAATCCCAGTGTCTTTTTCATCTTCTTATCAGACATATACTCGATTAGAAGTAGCTATAAACCTTCTGTGGTTTAGCAAGAGTGGCGCCAAATGCTGCTTTGTTTACACTCTATTCATCTGCACTCATAGGTCTTATTCTGTTACGATACCACTACAAATAAACATAGAAAACATGGAACCAATTTCTGATCTGACAATGCTATCATCAATCACATTTTTTTAAATGCTCTTTCTGAATTTATTTTTCAAACTTCTGACTTTTGACTTGACACTTTGGAGGCTTGACACTAGGAGGAACTGGGAACCACTGACCCAGAGGCTCCTGCGACTGTTTTACCAACTTCTCCACAGCCACCGCAACTGTTTTTCATCCCAGTAATTTTAATATAGCCCCTTTAGAGACATTACTAGCAATCTTTTTTTCTGTGAGATTGGTTGACATTAGAATAAATTACCTGTTCAGGTTTTAAATTTGCACGTGGCCATGTTTACACCCTAACATGTCCTACAGGACACACAGTTGCTTGGTCCTTCATATAGATACTGAAAATGTTAAATTACATGAGCTGAAATTGCATCAACCACTAAAACGAGTATTGTGTAAGTATTATTGTAAATAAAGTAAGCAGAGACATTAGGAAATGAACTGGGTCAGTAAAGATTTTTTATGAGTTGGTAAACTCCTCTATGTCTTAGTAAAAACATGTGATCATGTTTCAAACAAGATTTTATTTCTCTCTATGTGTCCCCACCTCTCTAATGCTAACAACTCCTTCAAGCAGCTCACTCCTGCAGGTGTCTGGGGGAGGCAGGACACCAGAGCCATCAGGGAGAAATATGGGCTGTAAGCCGGAGCTGTAGCACCATTACCGCCAGCGTCTTACTGCTGCTTTCATCTGTTAGCTCTATCTCAATGGTCATCTGGGGAACCTGGCGGCTGCGCTGCCATCAAATTGGAGCTGGGCAGGAGGAGGAAACAAAGACCATTATACAAGGTGTGCATGTGCATGTGTGTGTGTGTGCGTGTGGAAATGGCATAGGCGTGGAACCCAAAGTAAGAAAAGTAGTTCTGTGCAAGCGCCTGAGCTTGTTTCTGTGGGCACATGCATTCATTTCTGTGTGCAGAGAGAGGCTGCATAACAAATCAAAAGCCTTCGTTTGTCCATTAGAAGCCTCGTGGCCAGAAGCTACGAAGAGAAGCCAGTGCAACACTTTGTCTGCACTGCCTCTCTCTCTCCAGTAGCTGGTTCTTTCATTGAACAACAGTACAGCAGCTGGTACCATACAGGTTTCTCTAACAACTCTGTAGAAATAGAAACACATGATGAAGCAATTGTTATTTATATCTTAGTGTGTTTGTGTAGGTGCATGTGTCTGTGCCAGTTCTTATGAGCAAAGAATTTATTGTGTGTATGTGTGTAGGTACATTTGTGTCATTGGTGGTGGCATAAAGGGTACTGCACAAAGTGGTTTGCAAATGTTTATTTATTTTATAATATTAATATATATAATTATAATATTAGGTTTGTCATACAGTAACAATTCTTCCGCTCGTCAGTTGGGGCCTGATGTTATTTCCATCCATCACTCAGTACACAGAATCCCCATCAAATTGTGCAGTAAAAATTTATTTAAAATTTAAATAAATTTTTAAATAAATTTAAATTCAATTTAATTCAGTTTATTTATATAACAACAACAATAAAGATAAGCAGTAGATGAGACACTGGGCAGGTTGGTAGGGCCAATAACTTCAACTGGAATCATACAGCTCCAAGGCCAAGGATACCTGCAGAAAGGTACAGAAAGAGAGCAACAGTTAATAATCAAGCAGATATTTTCTTTAAATGTTGAATCATTTGCATCTAAAGTTTCCATGTTTACATCACTGTTGCGTCCAGAGTTTCAGTTTAAACAGCCACAGAGCTGATTAAACTGAACAGTTAAACACTGTTAAATATAACTTTTGACTCACTTACGCTCTCATAACTATCTACTTAGACTGTGCTTTTTAATCTGACTGGTTGCTACTTTAGATTAAGATGTCAGAGCTCTTTCTACTGAACTCAGATCCACATTCAGCCCTGATAATAGCTGCTCCTGCCGTGCGTTTGATTGTTGTGTATGTAGCACGAACGGGTGGTGGATCAATAGTTGTTCAGCGTTTATAGGAAGCACTGGTAGTGACATGGGGATGCAATACTCAAAAAAACTATTGATATTTGAATTTATAGAATAAACTGAGAGAAGAAGCCCAGTTTTAGTGCTTTAAAAGGTGTAAAGTCTGCTTTGTAAGAATTTGGTGTTTACGTTACTTTTGGGCTACACTCCCCCTCCACCTTGTCAGGTCATCAGGTTGACGGTTATTGACCGTGTTAGGTCCACCAGTCATTCTGGACTTTGACAGAACATCCAGATTATCAGTCCGCCTCTGCTTCTCCTGTAAGTGACGTAGATGTGTGTGTATTTGTGTGAATCACATCAATACTTGCGGTGGAGAGCAGGAGGAAAAGGACATAAAGAAGAGTTATGACTCTATCTCCTGGTGTTTCTATCTCTGAGGGAGCAGCTACATGAGAGAGACCTTTTAGTGTTGACACATGCCTGAGTGCCTTTCATGCTGAAAGAAGATATTATGTGTCTGATGTATGGCTGCTACCACAAACACTAGTAAGAAAATGATAACAGCGATGATGATGACTGCCGTAGCTTCACGGTTGCCACATGTTTGTCTGAAGGTGTAAATGCACAAAGTGTCCTTCTTGCAATGCCATGCACCACCTGTTGTCTAAATGAGCCCCTTGAGGGTCAATTCATATTTGCACCATTTAGGTGTGATTGATTTGCCACTCGGGGTATGCCTACGGCAGCCTGAGATCGTCTGTGCTTTGCTCAGAGAGCTGTTGGTTTTATGAATAGATCTGATATGCATTTGCCAATAATATAGATCTGACCATTTCCACTGCAGCCACCCAGACACAGTTTGTGTGTCTGTGTATGTTGTTGTAAGAAGGTGTCATTATGTGCTAAAGTGTAAATATGTGTTAAATACATCTTTTGTAAAATTGTCCTTCAGCTTTGAAAAGTGTTTGTATTTCTCAATAAAACTTCAGGGAGGAGAAAAAAAAGCATTGTTATGATAGTGACAACACTCAATAAGTTGTGGACCTGATTAAAATGCCAGATGCCAGTATTCAGGGGTAAATGCAGTAAGCCTCTGGGCCATCAGGGGGCACACTGCAGGATCTGGAGAGGAGAGACAGTTCCAGGGTTGCAGGGTAATTGTGTAACATGAGGGTTCGATGTGTGGTGGTTGGATCACTCTTCTGGGAATAAGGAGCAAGATGGGGACGGATAACTTTCTTCAGCAGTTCTTTACTGTTCTCCACACCTCAACAACTTCACAACAACTTCACTTCCCTGTTCCTAACTCTCATGTGACCGTGTAAACCAGTCAGAAACTAGTAAACTGAGATGAATGCATGGAAAAACAACAGAAGTAGATTCAGGAAATTATTTTAAACTCTTACAGTTGTCAGTGAAATTGTTTCTATTTGTAAATATGTAAATTATCAACTGTCTAAATGTAAATATGTGAATAGCTTAACTGTACATATTTAGCAACTAACTAACTAACAATTAACTCAAAGACATGAATTTACACTAGTTCTTATCTGAACCTTACAATTGTAATACAGCGGTAGGAGGGACTTATGTGGGAACTGGGTCTAGAGACTGGTAGTACTGAGCAGAGAAGGCAGAAAGTGAAGAGACTCCAGGGCTGACGGGAAATGGAGTCCAGGAGGGGTGAAGATTCAACAGCCTATGTCAGCATCCCCCGTGTGGTCTGTAGTGATGTAGAGGAGTATATGTGACTGGAGAAGAGCAGAGGGTTAGAAAACAGGGTACTTTGAAACTCAACTGACTGGAGGGGAATATACAGAGGCCAAAGATTCTCTGAAGTGGTTCAGATCCTCTCTGTGTGCACACAAGTAGTAAAATATCACAAGCCTTTGTCCACAATATTTCTAATCCCGTTTGTCCACAATCCTTAACAACAAGAACGAAAACACAATCCAACAATCCAAGAAAAGGTCAGAGAGAGTCAGATTTCCCAAAAACAGAGTTTCACAGAGTCTGAAGGGGAAAGTCAGAGAGCCAAGTCCAGAGAGCAAGAGCCAATTTCAAACAGCAGAGAATCAGAAACAAACAGACCAAGGCAGCCACAGATTTTGGAGCCAGGTGATGCAGTTGCTCTCCACTGACTGCTAGACCTCAGGCCATGATGGGAAATGAGTGGCTTTCACCTGATCTAAGGTCTAATTGGTTCAGGTGTTGGATCAACAACATGATGTTTTATAGATAAGTTTCCTCTTTTATTTACTTTGAAAGGTTTTGATGTCATTAGTCTGAGTTTTCGATTCTTCGATTCTTTTTCAGAATAAATGTTGTGACTTACAAGAAAAGCTGATCTTAGTCTCAAACTAGACTATTATGTGACAGATTTCTTTCAGTATACTAAAATATCATGACATATGACATATCAATGGTCAAAATGTATACCTTGGGTTTCCATTGACTGATAAACATTTTGCATTTATGATTTTATCAGCAAAGTGACATGACAACTGTGTTTCATTATAATTTCAACCCATATTATGTGAAATATCTGAGTCATATAGAGGTTAAAACATCAACACTCCATCTCCTGTCTAGCTTTTTTAAAACAAACTTTATTCTGCATCCGACCTCACAGGATGTGAGTATTTGCTACTTCCAGTACAAACGGCAGTTTGAATGCTGCTAGAAAAGTTAGAAACTGTCCATCCTCATTGCAACTTCTTGTCTCTGCCCCCTGCTGAGGCGCAGTTCATCTCGAACAAGCCTATTGATTATCAAAAAAGCTAGAACTATTGGGGGGGTGGAGGGACAGGAAAAGAAGTATCAAAATAAGAGCAGAGAGCACGAGGTAACGCTGGATACCAGTTTATTAGTTCAGCAGCAACATGTTGTATGCATAACAGCACTGTAGTGAACAAAGAACTAACTTTAATTTAAAAGTATTTATTAGTCAGGGGTTTTTCTGCTTTTCTGCACTTGGCATCTTAGGAAAAATTATGTGAGCTAAGAGACTCTGTAGCCAGAATTATGCCATTACTGGAAAACACAAAAACAAAAGTTATCCAGATGATATTTCATAACAATGAAGAAATGTGTTTTTGCTTCTGTTGTTTCTCTCTGTGTGTTTTTCAGATGTCGCAAATAATGAAAACTTTTAGGATTATAACTTCCAGAGGGAGCTGCACAGAAAAGGCTGGCCGCTGAAACAGAAAGACAGTCAGTGGTCGCAAATGGCCACAACTGATCAGAAAAGTATTTGGGAGATAAAATGTTGCAGCAGAATGATGGTAGTCTGAAACTACATTGTGTCTATTACTGTCTATTACTAAGAAGTAATACAATGTGGTGATAGATCTGTAAATACTGTGAGCAAACTCTGAATACCTCTGTGCTAGAAGATGAGAAACACCTACAGTATGTTTGCACACAGTTTGTAACTTTGAGTTTGCATGAAAACTAGCCTCTTATATTCATTATGGGAGGCAGAAAATATATAATTTAAATTACTGCAATACACAAGTGGATCTACAGGGGGGCAAAGGGGTCAGCTGCCCCCTGTAGATCCCAAATTGTTCAGTTTCTAGAGCTGTAATTGGACAATAAAATGACAATAATGTGCATAAGCTGTTCAGATTACTGAAACTGACAAAAAAGAGAATATCAGCAATTATTAATTACTAATTAATTTCTTAGACTCTCCACAATTTAAAAGCTTTTTGTTCTTAAGTAAAACCTTTACAAATTGTGGACTGGTTTTAGTATTGCTACTACCATTGCTACACTATGCACATTTTTAGATCTACTCCTGTCATAATGCATATTTATGACTTTATGTACCTCTTTATATATTCTGTGTCTACAATTTAGTGTAGTAGTGTTAAGTCCTTCTGTCATATACATGTTTGTACACATGCAGTAAATGTACATGGACCTCTGGACTGGATGGCCTTAGGTGTATATTCCTGAAAAGGAATTGAACTGAACTGATTTGATTGGAATTGCAATGCAGTTATTCAAGGTTCAGTCCTGTTTTAATGTAAATATATTAATAATTAAAAATCAGTTAAAAAGTTCAAGTTAAACCTTGATGAAAACCTAACCATAACTAAATGACAAAGCAATAACACTACATTGCCTTACGGTGGTGACTAAGCTTAGTGCAGGTTCAGTATGAGAGTGATAACGCTGAGAGTAGAGAGAAAGAGTGTACTTTTCACAGTAATGACAAAGTATTCGTTTTGTCACATGTGATAGGAAGATGTGTTCTATTTATGTCTTTCTTTTTTGCTTTCTTTCTCTTGGAGCCTACAGCACCGTAAGGATCCACGAATTGCAGCTTCATGTGTAAATTTCCCTTCTTTACTTTTTTCTTATTCCCTTTTTTTCCCTTATTCTCGCTCCCTGTTCATTACTTTTTCTTTGCTTTTTATTTTTTTCCAGATGCTTTTCTTCCCCATTGTCTTGATAAATGTTACATTGTGCATAAATGTTTTAGTGCCACATGCAATTTTGATGGAGGCGCCTCCATTCTCATGTCTTTTTAGGATAACTGTATGTAGGCCTGATTGTGCTGTGCTGTGCTGTTATTCTTCTTCCCACTTTGATGCAAAGAGATGAGGAGAAGGAGAGAGAGAATATGTTTTTTGTCCATTTGCGGATACGTGTTATAGGAGAACATGATGCATGTACTTCACCAAATGATGCATTATACTGCAACTGCAATAAAACTTTACTGTGGTATTGTGCCACGTGTGTGTTTAACATTTGAGCAACACCTTAATTTTCCCGCAGGGAGTCCGACATTGCTTATCTGTCCTCTGTATGTTTAGCATCTCTATGAGCATTAATCCTGCCTTATTTATTAGGCAGTGATGTTGTAAAAAACAAATACATTGTCATAAAAACAATTATATAATTCTACTGAGTCTGAGTGAAAAAATATCAGAGAAAAACAAAATAAAATATGCACATGATACTTTTTATAACATTTGACTGCTTGACGTTCTCACTGGATGAACCTAGAAATCAGTAACATCTTGGTTTGTACACAACACACTGTAAAATGTGAATGTTAACAATCACAGTAATGTAATTCAAATTAAAACCTAATTTCAAACACTGAGTTGTGACAATTGTTTTGCAGCTAAATCAGAATTTTAAACAAATGTGCATGTCTAACACCGAATCTTAGGAATGAAAAGCGGCTGATTTAATTCTTGTAATAAACTGATTTGCATTTCAAACAAAAGTTTTGTTGCTTTTTGTACTTGAGTCTCACCACACACCTGTTGTGCCTTTACACACGCAGACTTCATTCATTCCCTAAACCCTTAAATTAAAAAAACAATCCTTCCATCTGTTGAATCTGAAATAAAGAAACAAATACATTAAAACATCTGCAGACAATCTTCCGACTTAGGCTTTTCAATAGTGTCTAAGCACACACACACACACACACACACACGCACACAAACACACGCATGCACACGCATGCACACGCAGGTGTCGCTTTCCAGTGGGATGTATCTGCAGATGCAGCCTCGCCGCATTTGGCGTGCAGCGGCTGACGTCAGGAGGTAGAGCTGAGTGAGAGGAGTTGAAATAGGGCAGAGCGAGAGCGGAGCGCTGAGAGGAAACCAGCCTGAGGAGCCGGAGGATGGCAGTCCGCTGCTGAGAGTTGGGACGCTCTACTCGTTGCTGCTAACACAGCTGCTGCTGACAACACCAACCCATCGTTAATCTAAACCCTTTAAACCCTGCCGGGCGGAAGGAGGGGAGTGGAACTAAAGGAGCGCAGTTTGGACGCGTTGCTGTGAGGAAATCTGTGGCGTTTTTCCTCGCATTTCTTTTTCTTTCTGTCCTCTTGCCTCAAAATACCACAGGTAAGTTGGGCTGTGTATTTACTAATGCGGGCTGCAGGGTTGCTTTTATGTTGTTTTTTTAGAAGTTTGGCTGTTTTGGGTGCATGGCGCTGTTTTATCCGTCACTATTCGCATTTGGAGCGTGAGTGAGTGGAAACTGTAAAGAGGGAGGCAGCGGCGTGCTTTAATTTTGAATTAGTTTGTGAGTAGCTGGGGAGAAATGCATCAATAATAGAGAGGGAGCTTCGGCATTACAATGTGAGAGATATGTGAGAGGTGCAGCCTTATAGCGCAGGGCGATGTCAGTGACAATCTGTGACAGTGTTTAACTACACTGCCTGGTATGTCGCCTATTGTCTGGCGCAACGCGGGGTGTGATTAATCATTCAGTATGACCAGATGCCAGCTTTGACAACCTCTTATAATTGTGCAGCGGCTCTACCTGCACGAAAACATCAGGACAGTGTTTGATAAATAGCTCCAGCGGGACTCCTCTGCCCGGCTGCGCTAGGTTTGCTCCAGCAGCAGAGGGACTGAAATGATAACAGCACATTTCTCGCTGGGCTCTCTGGCATGGCCTCCCGGTCCCAACACCCGGTGCTCCTGCAGTCAGCCAGTTTCTTTGGCAGGACGCAGGGACGACTTCATCTATTACCGCTCAGCGTCTTTTAAAGCACAGACGTCTCTCATCTGCTCGTCAGTTTGCAAAAACTCTCAGCAGTGGGGAGGGGAGAAATAAAACAGCTAAACAAGATGAGATTTTCTTGTCTGATTGTGTTAAATGAGCTGCTTCAGCGCTCTCTCATGGGAAAATCCTATCAGTGTCACCAGAGAGCTGGCACAGCGGCAGCAAAGCCTCCGTGACGGCCAACGGAGTGGGAAATGAGGATTGGTGTGCGCACACGCTGCCGTGGTGTAGCGCATATTGCGCTGGAGCTCTCCGTGGTGCTGAAAACGCTCCAGCATCTTGCTTACCCACTCCACTTTTTTGCCTTCCCCTTGCACTTCCAGCCTCATCCTGGGTTTCTCTATATCTTCTCTACCTGGAACCAGATGTGGAGCCAACATCCAGCAACAGAATTATGGCCATTCATCACTGTGCTATCAGTGAAAGACTGGTTGTACGTCCTAGTCTTTCAGCTTTGAGCGTGCCTATAGCCCCTCCAGCACTCTACTCAGGCACGCACAAACACGCACACACATATACCAAACGCTAAGGCACATGCAGAGACCTGGATCAATATCTTTCCATCGCTTATTGAATGAGAATATTAATGGCAGCGGTTCTCAGCTATCTGTTTGCGCTGACCTCATAATTTACAGTAACACCAGCTTAGTCATTCATCACAGTAGAACACAAACTAGCAAGCTAAAAGACTCAACAACTTTTTAGACTTCTGACTAAAAAGGTAAAATATGCGTTCATTGGATTCACTGGCCTTGGATTGAATTGGTTGGATTAATTTTGTTTTTCATAGGATATAAAGAAAAGAAAAAGTAAAGAAAGAAAAGAAAAGAGTGACAGAACAAGGTGAAACCACTTCTGATCACCACAAAATGTAATTAAGTCGATTTTAAATACAGTTAAATTAGGGATAAGAGTATTCTATTAGAACAGGCGAAAAACTGTTCTAATATAAACAAGCGACCATTGCGGTTCTGAAATCCCAAATGAAGTCAGTCTTCAGGCTTTTTTTAAAAGACTCCTGCAGGTTTTTTGGGGCCACATTATGTTCTGCAGCCCACCCTAGGGTCACAGTGAACGGGTTGAGAAATAATGATGTAACCCAGAACAGTGACTCAGTCGGGCTTATTGCAGTTTGCAATCTGGTGTGTAACTTATTAACTGTCTCACAGAGAACCATTACAGCACAGTGTCCAGCCGATTATGGCTGGTTGTTGTGCTTCAGAGACAGCCTAATAGTGGGATGAGTCACACTTCTCACTGATTGACACTGAAGGCACACTAGCATACAGCCACACTGGTGTATACACACACACACACACATACTGTAAATACACACACTAAAATCCCTGTAACGTTCCAGTCATTAGAGTTGAATTAGGCTTCTGTAGTGTCCTCTTCCCGCTAAGCACTTACACTGTGCAAAAGCCAGAACCAGCATGAAACGGCGCATGTTCACGTGTGCAGAATCTCATGAGTGAAAAATTCAAGGATGGCAATGGAGGTCTTATCTGCTGTTGTGTAACAAGGCTGAGGAAGCGTTTTCATGCGCTTCCACCAGTCTTGCATGAAGTGCTGTTCTAAATCTGTCAGTCTATTTAACTTTCTCCACACTGGATTTAAATCTATCAACATAAGCATGTAATTGACTTTTGAGTGACACTGGCAAAATATATAGCAGTAACCAGCTTTCCCATGTCAATAAACAGCATCAATACTACAGTTAAATTTTGGTTGTCATCAAGCTTTATGCACATACAGATTAAATTTACTTTGAAATCTATTTTATAATATGATGAATGTGATACATTCAGAGAGTCTCTTTACAACACTCCTCCTTAAAAGAAGAGGTTGAACACAGGTTGTATAGCTACATGCGCTGTCTCTCTATTCACTTGACCTCCAACCTCTTCAATACAAAACAAGAGCGAGCAACACACACATATATTCTGCATGTTATGTTTTGTTACTATCCTACTCCTGTAGTTTTGGTTCATGAAAATGAATTTCTCAGAGTTGTTGTATCTTTTTTTTAAGTGTGAAAACAAACTTCCAGCAGATGTGTAGATGCAAGCATAACGTTGGATGTTGATGTGGGTCCAGTCTTAGAGAGGAAATGGGCTGCAGGACTGTAGTGGTTCCAATTGCTGTTTCTGTACAAGTACTTCATATCAAGTAGTGGCAGGAAAACACTTTCTTGTGCCAGTTCCCAGTGAATGCAGTGAAACCAAAAAGTAGTTGTTACTGAAAATCTTTACAGAACACACGTTCACTGTTGTAAAGATGAAATGTAGATAAAAATAGTCAAACGTGTGAAACAATGCAGTAGTTCTTTTTTTCCCGTATACACAGAATAGTCATTTTTTTATGAATTCAAGGCACTGCAGGCATTAAACAATCCACACACAAAGAGCTCTGGATGACAATTCCAAGTAACATTTAATTAGAATAAATTAAATTTTCCATATCAGTTATAATGCCCCCACTCGTGAACATTGCCTGAACCCCATGCAGAGCTTGTCTAATCAGGAGCAGGATTTATTTCCTCACAACAAAGCTTTCCCCTCTGGTAAACCAAATCTATTTCTTTCTCCTCTTTTTTTTTACCCCTGCTGACTTTGATTTGTTTGGCTTTGCAAATTTTCTGAAGAAATATCACGAGCCGTAGCCCAAAACAAAGGTAAAAACGCATTACGGTTGGTGAGTCACACTTTTATGGCCTGGCTTTTTTCACCGTGCACTGACGTTCTGATGGGGCTGGCAAGATTAGCTTTAAATTGAACTGATGAAACTCCTCCTCATGGCTTTAGCTGGGGCGGCGCACAGACACTCACACAGTCATACCCAGAGTAATATAACTCTGATTAACATGAGACCTATAACAATGGGAATCACTTCATGTGAGCGACACTGAAAGCGAAGAGTAACTTGCTCCATTAGATTCTGTACTTTTCTATTCCAGAGACACGTTACTGTGCCTTTCGGCTCACTTGCTAAATCCACTTTGCTCCCTGTAGAGTGCAGGGTGGCAAAATGTGGATCACTTGATATTCCAATCACTAATGTTGAACTTCGAGAAATGACCTTTAGCGCTGCATCTCGTATGAACGCAGCAGCCGAGCTCAGAGCATCACCAGCGCAGCTCTGTGCAAATACTGATCCCTGCCTCCTCTGCCTGAATGGAAGAAACTGACAAAAGAGTCAGCAGAGAGGGAGAAATGCATAAAGGGGTTACAAAAAGGTCACCTAGCAAATCTGTTTTCTGCAGTGGATTTAGTCAACCATCTGCCTGTCCCTTTTATGCAGCCATTCCTCAGGCTGTTGGCTAAAACCGCCAAGTAGTGATTGCATTGCTTAGAGTTGTTTTGTGTTTTCCCATTTGGAAAAGTGTCATGACTAAACATGCTGAGACGTGCTCTTCAACAGAAACATCTGAGGTTAAGCACCAGTCATTAGTGATTGCCTTCTTTTGTAATGAGCAGCAACGCCTGTGAGAGGCACTGAAAGAAGATGAATAGGATCTGTTTTCATTATCTGATCTAAGAGGCTAAAAAGTGGTTGAAAGTTTAAAAAAAAAGCAAATTAAGATCATCTTGAGTTGAGAATATTTTGTCACATGTCACTCCCAGAGTCAAAAATGAGCTTACTTGCTCAAATCTTTAATTTGACATTATTTGACTCTAACATTGTTTTCAATGCCCATAAAAGCTTCTGACCAAACAATCAACACCACCATTTACCTAGAGATCAGATGGCGCAAAACAGAAAGCAAACTGAGTAAAAAAACATTCTGAAATTCTGTTTAATGAAATGACAAGCAAAGAATTGAGAGGAAACCTTAAAAGTTCCCATTCTGTTTACCCCCTGCAAAAACCTCTGCTGTTATTTTGAGCTAGAAAGTCTCAATTCCAAATTGGTGTGAAGGCAAAGCTTTGGTGGAGCTGCAGTACGACAGTCACCAGGGCTGAGCGTGACAGCTTGTCAACAAAGCAAATATAGTACACTGACAAACAAAGCCCATCTGTGAACCTTAACAACTAAATAATATAATAACTAGCTGATGAATGACTAAATCCTTAGTGAATGTATTAACTTTGACTCTGCAGAGATCATTTATGGGTTTGTGGGGGAGTTTTCTTGAAGCCAGCAGCCAGCGAGCATTTAAGGCAACGTCAACAAAGTAAACAATTCATTTGACAGCTACATTGCTATTAGGGGTGACTCATTGGAGATACATTAGAGATGAATTACTTGCCTCTTCACATGCATTCATGTGAAGAGCAATGAATGAGGCTTTAAACAACAACACACAACTACAGAATTTACAGGTTCTAGTGGTTCCTCAGTCAGTGGTGATTATACTGTATATACAAAACACATATTTATCTATAGGAGAGACATTTATTCTATAGAAGATATTATTCTCCTCATTGCCAATGCAGACTTCTTTCGTGTCATTTAGCACTTTGCCACTGCTCTATTATTAACAGACAGAGTCCTGTTAGCTGGGCAGACCACACTGTCATGGCAGATCCTCTAGATATTCTTTTTTTTCTCTCTTACAGCCAGCGGGGAGATTTCTAGATTTAACAAGTCACTTGCTGTTTGTGTGTTTCTCAGCCACACCTGACAAGCAAGATGTGGGTTTTAACACCCAAGGGCTGCCGATCCGGTCACGGAAAGTTGTCAGAGAAAGAGCCAGAAGTCAATATCAGTGTTGAGTAAGAAAGGTAACGAGGGAGAGGAAGAGAATAAAGTATGACACAGAGAGAAGGAGCCTCTTACTTCTTCTCTTTCTCTCTCCGGTCATGAGGTGGGGTCTTATTACTACATAGCAGCCTGAAGCTTTGTCTTTGCTATAGAGACAGAACATGGCAAAGAAATAGTGTCAAGCAATAATTAATTGTGAGGTATCACTGAAGAAGCCACACTGATACGGAGGTGTGGTCTTGCCCAAACACCACAACCAGCATTGTGCTCTTTCTGAGGTCTCAGTGCCTTTTCCAGGAGACAGACTGTTTCTCGTTCTTTTACTCTCAAGGGGCAAATTTTTAGCACAATCTGAAAAAGCACATGTGCAGTTGTTTCTCTGCAAAGGGAATTCATTACCTCTGCTATCACTGCTGCCATATGTTTTTCTTACATGTTTTAATTGTTTTAATGGTGTCCTTATTGTTGCTCACATTATTTGCTCTGCTGTTTGCTGCAGTTTTTGTGTGTGCCTATGTGGTGTATGCCTGGTTTTAGAGTTTTATTTGTCAATTTCTTCTACAAATTTCTAGTATTTTATACCCTTATTTTGAAATTATTGTATAATAATAATAATAATACCTTTTCCTTATCTCCAGTTAAGCAGACATTTATTCCTGTAAGGCTGTTGCAGATAAAACACCCCTTCCTAACATATTGTATCTTTTTAAATTAAAGGAACATGTCAGTGTTATGTTTTGGTCAAATTACTAAAGATATGCTGTTCATCACAGCTGACAACTTTGCAAACCACTGTTCCTTCAGGCAGATTGTCCACTAGTTAAGAAAGTAACAGATGGGTGACAAATTCAAGCAAAAAAAAAGTACAATTGAGCAGTTAACATCCAATGTATAAAAATGCTGTGCATGCCCAGTCAATTCTGGTAGAAGAAAAAAATCTAATTGATTGACATTGAAAGAGCGTTCAGTGTTGGAGCACTGATGGCAGGAGCTAGTGTTTCACTGGCTAGTGTTTCAAAACGAACAGTGATTAAAGTGACATCTTCATTTAGATTTGTGGGAAAGTCATCAATAGGGTCAGAAATTGTGGTTGATGGTGCACATTTGGTGACAGTGATGCTCGTCCATTAGTGAAATTTGTAAGGAAGAACAGGAGAGCAACTCTTCCTCAGGTGACTGAGAATGTCAATGCAGGAAATGATCAGACAAGAGCAGTCCGTCGACAACTACACAGAGAGGGATATTATAGTGGGGCTCGAGTGCATAACACCTTCATTATAAAGATGAATGTACATTTGAGATTTCAGTGGTGCAAAAACTATAGGCAAAGATGTGATATTCTCAACAAGTGTGCAAGTGCATGTGTGGCATACATCAAGAGAACGGTACAGGCCTCAATGCTTGGCCTCCTACAGTGAGGACATATGATGGTGCTGTTATGTTGTGTCACTGCAAATCAATACAAAGTTGTTCACCTTTATCTTATAGTAAAACATTTCTGTGTTGATGGAGTATGAAAATTATGTGAATCATATGCTACCTCCATATCAGTCACAAGCTCTCAACCAAACTGAACACCTACGGGAGTTTTTAGATTGTGTCAGACAGCACTCTCCACCACCGTTTTAAAAACACGAAATGAGGGAGTATATTTTGGAAGGATGGTGATCCATCCCTCCAGTAGTGTTGCAGAGATGTGTAGAATCAGTGCCAAGAAACACCGAAGCTCTTCCCACAGATGGAACATTAGCATTTATTTGGAGTGGTGTTTTAATTTGAAAGATGATGTCCAACCTTCAGTGTCTTTAGAGCTCTGCTTTTGGTCTCCACCAACCCTAGAAACAATGTATGTCAACTGTTAAATGTTCATAAAGTTCACTAGTAGCAAACTATTGTGTCTCTCTGTGATTTGCTGATGGACAGGAAGTGAAAGTGGGTTTATGAGTGCTTTTATTATAGTTGATGAGAGCAAAACATGGAAAAATGGTGGGCAGTAAAACCAAAATATAGAGCTGAAAGACTCCATATGGCTATTGCAAATAAGTAAGTAGGCAGACAGCAATTGTGGGAGAAAAGAGGGGGGGCATGACATGCAGAAAATGTCCCCAGACAGACTCAAGCTGGGGATGCTACCGTTATGTGGCAAGGACTGTAACCATTCAGCTATCTCATACAATAAGTGCCATTGTTCATATGAAATATAGATTAGTGTGGTTTTGAGCTGATACATGTAATAAGACTGGTAAGATTATTTACAAATTCAATTAGATAAATACAGAAAACAGCAGTTGTTTCCTGCATTTTGTGGTTGAAGGTAACTGTTATGTCAGCAAAGTGAACCTGTGACAGAGCCACTGGTTTCAACCTTTCAGGAAATGAACAGGAGGATTCTTGAAATGAAGGTTAAAATATCTGTTCCCAATTTCCTTTTTTGTTCCATCTGCTAACAGTCATCGTTAATTAGATCTTTTCTTTCTTTTAATTAGTTCCAACTTGTCTGTCAGAGAAAAATCTTATTAAGTGTGAGCTGCCTGGATCCTGGGTTGATAATGGCTGTGAGCTCTTGACTGGTGTGCTGTCATCACCCTGTCTCCTTTCCAAGGGGCAGTGCTTATGAGCCTTTTACATTACAGTGAATGACAGTTCACAACCTTATCTTTCTGGACTGCTGTGCTTTATATATCCTCCTTGGGAAACACCACTCCAAAAGCATCCTGAAATTTATCACATTGCATTTCATAAAAAAATAAATAAAAGGAAAAAAAAAACCTGAAAAGGAAGCGTATCTTGTTCACCTGGAGTGTGTGGAAGATAACTAGGGTTAGAACGTGTGATCCTGATGCATGGCTGACAGACAGATTGACACCACTGGTGTCTTCAGTATCTTCGCTAACCACGCAGGAATAAAAAAGAAACATAGAAGAGTCAGTCGCTGCTGCTGCTTCCAAACATCATGAAAACATTTTGGGCAAAGGCGATCCCTGTGGTAGCTCTATTTCATGCTACATAGGCGTCTGTCTGAGGAAAGGGCTGTTTGAAAACTGTGAGTGCAGACAGATAGGCCGGCAAACGCAGGATTATAGCTGAGACTTTACTGAAGAGGAGCATCAGTTTGAGACAGCACTCAGTGTAACAGCATGTAGAGAGGTTTGTTCCAAAATGGGGCATGCACCATTTGGGGGAAAAAAGTGACGTACGTTTACAAAATGACTGACAGCAGAAATTTTTTACCTTCTACTTATTTTAGCAGGTCAACCCAGCTCACCAAATTCTTTTAAAAGCAGGGTGCTATGTTTTCTAAAATGTAAACATACAAAGATATTTCAACATAAAAATAGTTTGTGTGTGTTCCTTGGTGTGCCTCGGTAGCAAGTTGCTCAATAC
The DNA here is from genome assembly GCA_032362345.1 of Sandelia bainsii. Classification (NCBI taxonomy): domain Eukaryota; kingdom Metazoa; phylum Chordata; class Actinopteri; order Anabantiformes; family Anabantidae; genus Sandelia; species Sandelia bainsii. The sequence continues at coordinate 19,732,658 of JAUMHL010000006.1, read as the reverse complement.
GATGCCTCAAATGCAGAAGATTTTACTTTAGTGTGATGGATTACAGACCTGGCAGTTTCAGCATGTGGTGTGGTGGTGTTCAGCATTCACAGATGTTATGTTTTCCATCCCTCCCAGCGTCTTTGTGATGTTTTTTAATACTATGCAGCTTACATAGTATTTAAACATGCTGATTGTCGTACTGCAGTTGCATGTGTCATTTGTAACTGTGACAGCAAACCTATCAGGAGCACAGAGCTGGAACAGTGAGCAGCAAGGAGAGCTCAGCCTGATCATTTCAATTTATGTGAGAGTCCAGCAAGAGGCTGAGAGAAGCCAGAGAGGCTGCAAAGCTGCATGCAGTGTTCATTTACATCCCATGCCAGTTTTATGCTGGGGTTTAAGTGCAGTTTGGGTCTCCTGGCACGTTTGTTTGAATGAATTGTCTGTGAGTAGCCGTGTCACTGTCAACTTTTTGTCTATGAAACCAAACCATGATCTTGTGCTGTGAGTGCCTTAACATAACAATAAAAAAGTGTATTAATGCTGTTGTCTGCTGTTAGAAATAAATGTATAAACATAATTTCAAGGAGACATAGTTGTCTGATGATGTGAGCTGGCAGGTATATGTTGAGAAAACTGTAGATAACAAAAATATCAGGCATAGCTTCACTAGCACATCGATCACTGTCAACCAACCAGAATGCATTAGTGCTTTGGAACTGATGTTAGCACGAGAACTGTTGTTCACTATTAAATTTGTGTAGACAACAACCACATTTTCCCCCTCCATGGGCCAGTTCTAAATAACGCAGAGAAGAACTGTACAAGAGAAAGACAATGTGCTAGTTAGATGAAGAGCTGCAGGCGACAAGCTGCAAAACACCTCAGTGGGGTGATATTTTTGAACAGCAGCTCTTGGCCTGTATTTGGACTTTCTGGATCTTTACATGGAAAAGGTTTGTGACCACAGCTGTAGATGACTGAACAATACAGCCATTAATTTTGATTATTGTATCCTGTGAGTTTTTTTTTAAGATTCAGTGTTGTTAAGCAATGCATTAAATGGTGTCATTGTTATTGTCTTTTGTCATCATTCAGTATATTAGCGTAATATAGTTAATGTAAAGTGCTAATAATACATCATAAAGTATAAACATAAACTCATATATGGACTTATTCACTACTTATGTGTACAAATACCTGTGTTATAGACTTGCAAGCTGTCCAGAGTGTACCCCGCCTCTCACCCAATGAAAAAATGACTAAATTAAGTATATAGTGATGATACTAACTCACTGATGTCACATCTTGTATTGTTTCTTAACAGTTCAAAACTATAATCATTTAAAAATGTAATGCAAAAAAGCAAATTAATATATAGTAGTAACAGTAAAAGTGTGGATTTGGAGATCTGAAGCTAGTGACTGGGTTGTAAGGTCAAATCCAACCTTCCTGTAATGGCTGGCAGAGATTAGGATCAGTTTAACCAATAGATCTCTTGATCTACAACCTACAAAATAAAAAAAACCCACTAAAAATTAGTAAAAAGAAACAAGAAAAAAATTGTCCATATCATTGCCACTGAATATTATGCTCTGCAGGATCCATACTGTACGTGATATTGCCAACACAGATCATCCTTAACTGCAGCCTGGCAGTGTGTGTGCCCCTGAACAGGGCCAGATGGTTTTGTAGTTTCTAATACTGAGGGAGAAAAATGCTTTGTGTTGTATGTTTAGAATAGAATAATAATAATCATATAATTGTGCAATTTTAATTTTGTACCACGAGACCAATCAACCCCTGCAGCTCAAGCTTTTAATTGGTTCTAATTTAGTTGCGATTGGTTTGTATAATTACATTTTCTTGAAATGTACTGCAGATTGGAGTTCACCAAATTGTGTGTTGATATTCAAATTAATAGAAGTAATCTCTCAACCATGTTAAAAGCAATTTTCTGTGTTCTGCCGGATGGAAGTTCTTTAGGCCATATACTCTGACAAACAGGCAGTTGTGCAGCGGATTATGAGTTTGGCTAGATATTTAACATCTTGGCAGAATATTGGAATAAACGCTACAAAGTGACTTTTGGTGCATATGTACTATATCTCCATTTTTAACTGACCACAGATTTCATTTGAACATAATGGCTTCACAATCTAGATTTTCTTCTTTGGCGTTCTACTGTATGTGTCCATCCATGCATCCATTAACAAATTTTACAGTCATTCAAAATTAAGGAGTGGGGTGAAAATGAATATTTTACTTCGACCTAGAAAACAGCAGCTCGTGGATGAATTAAGGTTATGTGTCTCAGAGGTACATGAGATGTTGCTTTGCTCCAAATTTTATATTTTAAAATGTGATGGCTGGCAGATGGCTCTTTACTGGACCTGAGCACTGCACATTATAGGAATTTAAATGACTATTTCCTTCAGTGTTATAGTAGCAACAGAAAGAAAGCTTCTGTTCCCAGACTGCCAGCACCATTAGATCTCAAAATCAGGTTCCACAGTGAGAGTTCTTCTTTCACAAAATATAGCCGCAACAATTAAAAGCATAGATAGTTATTTGTTGTTATAGTTAATAAAAACTATAAAGTGATTTCCTCCAAATGGAACTGCACTGCAAGATACTAATCTCCAGTGTGTGAGTCAAGAATGTACATCATGGGATGAATATTTAAGTCACTCCTGTCTTAGATTCTCACCTTTACTCATTTTTACAGTTTCTTTTTAAATCTATTTTTACAAGGTCGTTATTCAGCTAATAACTGGTGGGTTCACTCCATAATTTAAAAAGCCCTTCAACCAATTTCTCAGAAGCATATATAAAGAAAACGAGTCTGAAATTTCCTTCTAGAAAGTAAGCAACTGAAAAGGAAGCAATACTTTTGTGTCCAAGAAATTGGTAGTTCTCTCTAAGAAACATGGGGGAGATGGTAGCCGGAGTGTGAATAGCTGCCATTTAACTTTCAGCGCATTGAGTCTGTTTATGTATAATGCAAGTCCCTCACTCAACAAGTCTGATGTTAGGGAAGCTGCCAAAGGGAGCACTGGTTTTAAAGAGTCTGCCTCTTTAAGCTTATTAATATGCTGGTCAAATAATGGCTTCCTTATACACTTTCTCCCTCCTGATGAATTTCAAAGTGGACCATTCATTCCACAACACCAGGGCTCTGTTTGTGTGTGTGCGTGAGTGTGTGCTCATGGGTACTCATGTAGGAATGTGTGTACCGCAGCAGTGTGTGGGCCAACGCCAGGGGGCCAGACAGGACATTAAGACAGTGACTGGCAGATCTCATTTGGTGTTTAATTTCACATGGGTGAGCGCTCGTCTATGAGGGTTCATTAGCCCTGGGCCAGCTCGCCGAATCATGTTAGTGGTTCCATACTGACTGCTGTTTATAACACCAGGACTTTTGAAAGCTCAGAGTAAAGCATACAGAACACTCATACAGATTATACAGTCTAATGTGAATGTAATATGACATGATACATCTTTATACAGTAAATATAATACAGTAAAATACTGTAACACTGTCAGGGCCATTTCCTCTGTATGGTCTAATCACATTTTGCTGATCGCAAGTATTCTACTTAAAGCTGCTCTAATCAATATTTTTATAGTAACAACAACAAAGCCTCTGTGAAATGGGTTGCAGATTGTAGAAAACACTACGGCAAGAATTACAACCCGACACTGCAGTTCCCCAGTACTTTGGAGCACTGTGTTGGTTTTCTGGTTCAGCTATGCTTTCATCGAGCTCATTTCTAGAAGCAGCAGGCGGCAGTTTTCAGTGAAAAGGCTCTAATAAACTCACTGTACACTACCTGTTTAGCACCAAACAGAAGGCACACAAAGGCAGAAACAAGCTGGTGAACACAGCAGAGAAATTTATCAGCTAAATAGCCAGATATTTCTCTCAGGGATTGATCGAGGACAAAAACAGAGCTAAAAGGAGATTAAACATTGAACTTACATTCATCAGGATGTCAGAAAAACAACTCTAAATGAATGCTGTGAACGTTGCTCCATACTTCCTGGACTTGTAAACCACTTTATGTACTGGCAGGTGGTTAATCCACAAGAATACATAACACTATAGAACAACAGTTCCCTCTGAATCATAGTGGAGTGAAAGTAACATAAAAAGGAAATACTCAAGTAAAGTACCTCAAATTTGTACATAGGTGCAGAACTTGAAAATAACTTAAATGTTTCAAACACTTATTTATGTATGACAAGAAATGAAAGTAGGTAAGTGAAGTAGAGAATAAAACTTCAGCCAGCAGGTCCAGGGCAGCAGAGGTGAAGGTGAACCACAGCACAGGTTTAATATTCAATATTCCAGTAAAGGACTGCTGCAGATATTTACCACCACAAACACTTGCCCTGTTTGAGATGCATCGAGTGTTTTTGTGCCCTTGTTTCAGTTCAATTGCAAACTTTATGGCCCCCTGAGGGAAATTTGTTTTCAGACTGGTTCTGCAGTAAAACACACAATAAAGTCGCATAATAAAGTATAAGACGACAGTAAAGACAATAAACACATTACCTGAAAGTACAATACCACACATAACAAACTGCCGTGTCACATAGTACAACCATAAAAATCCGCATCAGCTAATAAGGCCAGACAAGAAGTCAGTACTTTGCCGGAGTCCAGTAAATATTTCTCATCAGTGCAAAATGCCAAGTTCTTCTGGGGGGCATTAGATCTTCAATGCAGGGACTAGATGCAACAATAGAAACACTAGTGCAATGCAATAGAAACACAGTACAATAACCTGCAATATAAACTACTTTTGTAAAGTTGAGAGCATTTAATTGTTTTTTTTTTGGTGTAACTGTAAGAGAGTCCTGCTAACTACAGTAGCACCATGCTGTCTAGTGTGTCTTGAGTTGAGAGATGTGCCTTTACTAAATTAGATCACATTTTCATGTAACCTATCATCTCAGGTGAAATGAATAGCTCACGGGTTCCTTCAATCTTAAAAGTCCTCAAAAGCAGAATCATTTAGTACACAATTGTAAAATGTAAATGATAAATCATTGTTAAGTTCAGTGTTTTTTTTTATCTGTAGCAATGCACACAACAGTGCTGTTGTAATGCTGCATGTATTTTTTCTTTCTTTGTGTGAGTGAGCATCACAGCACTGAAACTGATCTTCTGAGTTTGTACTTTAAGCTCCCGTGCCACCATTTGCAACTTCAGAGGGTTGTCTCTTTGTTAACATCAAAAGGATTTTCTGTGTCCTTCGTAATACAGATTATTATCCCCATCAGCGCAGGCTTTAATGTTTATATACTAGCTGCATTATGCTGTGTGAGTGTGTTTGTGAGTGTACCGCATGTGTGCAAGTGTCGGTATCGTTTCAGGGGTTTGTCTCTGCATTTACTGATTAAACTCTTGAAATATACCGCGCAGCACAGGATGTGTTAATTCTTACACACAGTATTTAAAAATGACACAAATTTGAATTGTTGGTATTATGTTTCAGCACATCCATGTTTGTCTTTGTCTTTTCTTGTCATGTCAAGCTGAGGAACAGTTCTCTCTCAGGATCTTTGAGAAGTCTGACTTAGGCAATATTTGCTGTCTTATGTCTCACTTAGGCAAACATTGTGCAACAAACTCTACACTTTTATGAAAATAAATTTGACCTCCCTCCTTTTTTATTTATTTATTTATTGTTTGTATCTCATGCTAAACTGTTTCAGATCTTCAAACAAACTCAGGTCCAGACTTTAACTAGACCACTCCAAAACTTTCATTTTATTCCTTTTGAGTCAGCCTTTTGAGGTCGACTTACTCTTATTCTTGTGATCATCTCGCTGAATAATCCAGTTGTGCCTCAGCTTCAACTCACAGAGCGATGACCTGATGTTGTCCTTCAGGATTCTCTGGTGGAGTTCATGTTTCCCACCTGCCACCTCCATGTTTGGTACAACGTTCCTTTACTGACAGGCCTGTAATTCCTATTTTTTTCCCTTGGATCTTTTGTGACTTCCTGGATGAATCCCAATGAGTCCCAGAGCTTCAGAAATAGTTTTGTAACCTTTCCCAGATGGATCAGTGCAGTTTGGTAGTTGTTTTGAATAAGGAGCAAATACTTTCCCTCACAGCTCTAGTTGGTATTACATAAAATTTGGCTTCAAAACATACAATTATCACTAAAGTAAAACTTGTATATTGTGTTTGCTCAAGTTTGTTGTGTTTTATGTTAGTTTTGGTTGAAGCTTTGAAACTGTTTAGTAGGAGATACACACAAAAAGGGAAGAAATCAGGAGGGGGCAGTATATTTTTCATTGCACTGTACTGTATATGCTACAAAGGCTGCAATGACATATATAGCTAAACAAACAACTGGCTCATTTGAATGTGATTTAAACTCATCTGTCTTTATCTCCTCTGTGGAGATCACTGTGATGATGATGACAAATTGATACCCACAGTTAAATCTAAGTAAATAAGGGTACCACATGCATTTGCATACAGTTAGGATTATTATTTGTTGAAGTAACAGATAGAGTGTGAAGATTTACTGTTACATTTGCACAATAGTATATAACAGCTCGACGTTGACATGGACTATTTAATCCTTCTGATGACAGAACATACAGTGTTATTATGTCTCAGATATGGACAAGTAAACTGTTTCATTCACATTAAACCCAGAGAAATATAGAGCTGTGAAATGTTTTTAAAGCAGTATTGGGTACAGCAGAGTATATCTAAGTGTGTACATTCTTTTTACCTTTCCACTCAGGTACACACTCATGGGTAGCCTGGGTGTTTGGGCAGTGGCTGTCGTCGCTCTGCTGGGCACCTCAGGGTGCTGGCTGGCTGAAGGGCACAAGGGCAGCAGGCGAAACAGCGTGGATACAGCCAGCATATCACGCACCTCCTCCCACGGACCACACTCCATGGTAAATATCCTGTGCAACTTCCACTTGCCCACATACATACATACACACACACACACACACATACACGCGTATAGGCACACTATGTGCTGCTTTCCACTGAGGCCTTCACCCTTAGTTGCTATCAAGAAAGACACACAATATAAATCATCATATAAATTAATTAAATACACTGTAAATTAAAATCATGCTTACACAAACAAATTAACTGAATAAAAACTAGCTCGACAAACCAACTTTAACACAATTTAATCTCTGCAAAACTGCAGTCTTGTCTTCATATTTCCTATGCTATGTCTTGTGGTATAGGGCACGTTAGCATGCATTTCAGATATCACTTGAAAACCATGAAGATACAGTCCTGCAGTCCATAATAAGGACATATGAGCTGAAATTAACTGGCCCTATTCCTCAGTACATGAATTTATAAAAATTTGAAACTGTAAGCTTGAAGTGGCTCAACTAAGATATAAGGGAATGTTCAATGTATGTCCAAAACATATCCTCAAATCAGTCTAAAAATGATTACTTTAATAAAACTGAAAATGTTCTTGGCAATTAAGCATTTAAATAGTTATCTTTCTAAAATCACTAGATTTAAATAGTAAATTAATAAAACAATATTTTATTCTAATAACTGTATTTAAATATTTGGATCGCAGATTTATGACTGGTTAGTTTTAGTGGTCCAAAAGATATACGTAAGAAAGTCGGTAGAGATGCGCTGTTCTGATTGGCTTATAGCATTCAAAATATGTTACGTCAGTCAATTTAGGCCGTGTAACGATGCTGATTGGTTTGCTTACCCCAAGTTCATAGATCCTTTAAGGCCATTGGTGGATTTGTTTGTCCCTAGATAAAATGCCGTTTGACGTGCGCGACGGTTAATCAAAATGGCAGGTAACTTTCTAAAAAAAATTAATTCTAGATATTTTTTATTTTCTTAATGACGCGTATGAGTTGGATTTAATTCGCAAAGTTTGTGTTTATAATGAAAATGCGCTTGTCAATGGATGTTTTTCAACCTGCTACAAAAGCCTTCTTACCACCTAGCTTACAGGACAACACAGCAGGTAAGTTACTGGATAAAGTGTTCCCTTCGCTTAATTTGTCGCAATAGCTGGAATAGCAAACATTAAAAGTACCCAGATTTGACCCGCTGAATGCAGTGAACCATTTTCAACACAACTGCGATTTTCAACAACTCGTTTCTAAGCAGTTTCCATCAGGCTAACTTAGCTAAAAGCTATCTAGCTTAATCTAACGACTGTGGGATTAATGTGTGCCAAATGTATATGCTACTTTATTACCAGATTGAAATTTATTATTATAAGGTTTTCCAAAATGTATGTAAACAGACTGAGGCCGTATTAACTGTTTCTTCTTACAAACAGGAAATGTTTGCTACCCATCAATGTGCCAAGCAGCTGGATTTACAAGACCGTGATCAGGGCCATATTTCCGGAAGTAGCATACAGAGAGATAGTGGTATTTTAGTGGATACAAGACTTAGAGCCTCATGTGTTTCTGGTGCAGCATCAGTCTCCTGCGTTTTGGTGATTTTTATTAATAAGAGAAAACTCAATAAATTGAGTAAATGATCTAAAAAGATGGAACATGCTTATAATTAAATAATTATAATATATATATATATTATAATTATTAAATAAACCATGGTAGCTACTCACTCCCCAGTGTTAAGAGTTGTTCATATTAGCATACAAATATGTATTTGATGTGTTAAAACCAGGAAAGTAGGTAAATCAGTCTGCATTTGTGTTAGTAGGACTCATTCTTTCAGTATCTGTGTCCATAGCTGCTTTATACTGTATGTTAAAAGCTTCTGTAGTTCATTAAACACAATTACAGATCTGTATTCTTTGACTGGAGAAGTAGAATATCAGAGTGCAGCGCCAGTATGCATTGCTGTCCATTGTTTACCTTTAATTAAACTGCACAAATGATGCCAGTCTGCTATATATTAACCCTATACAACAATATACACATCAGACTGTTAGCATAAAGTAGCATATCCTGTTTATTTTGGAAATGTTTATGTTGTAATGTTAATGTTTATGATGCTAATTCAGTTGTGTCCCCTTTTTACAGTTTGATGTGACCATGTGTGACGTGAGATATAGTAGACGTAAAACTGAGATAGAATCTGAATAATGTGGTAATACAAAGGGCATAATCAAAGTTTTTTTTACGATCATTGTAGAAGTTAAATAAATATCCCTTAAACACATCCATCATTATCTCAGTGAACAAGTTTAAGCTATCAAAACGTGAAACAATTGGTGTAAAACATATCAGTGTTTAAATAAAGTCAGCAGCTGTCCACAGTTATACGGCTATTGGTCCTTGTTTGGTCCAAGTTTGGACAGAGTCTGAAAGAAACGTATTGAGAAACTTCTTCAGAGATTAAGTGCTGATTTTAAATAACTGGAGTAGATTTAGTGCTATATTTTCTACTATCAGCATTAAGGTTCCTTTTATTGTCTCCTTTAGGGGTAAATTGTCCTGGATTGAGAGAAATTGCTGCAAAAATATAAAACCAACACACCCATGTCGATAAAAATACATTCAAACACATTACATACATTAACAGATTTTAATGCTGTTGCTTGCTGACTCCTGAAAGATTTGAGCTGTGTCTTTTCTGTGTCATGAAGGACTTCTGTTGTATCTGTGATGCTGCTGATAGAATAGGGGCACAGGGTTGCTTAGTTACCTTGCAGTGTGATGCAGAAATCTCTGCTTTTTATCATTGACTTCCCCTCTCTCTGCTCACTTTTGATGAGAAGAGGAAAATGACAGGGAGTGAAATGGACAGACACTGAGGATGATAGGTTAAGGATTACTCTGTGAAAATCATAAGGACAATGTTTGGTCAAGTTATTGAAAAGAGAGACAGAATTTATTAGTGCTTTAATTTCAGTAGTCCCTGCCTAGAACTTTACTGTCTCCAAATTTAGTTTCTCACCAGCAAGCTACTGTTGAGGACATTTTACTTTCAGTCATACTAATGGGAATAAAAGGAAATGACAAAGATAGCAGATAGCAGGTTATGTGTTAATAGACAGAGTTTGTGTGTTATTGTGATACAAGGCTGTGTTTAAGTGTGTCAATAATTTTTAGCATTACAAAAATATGAAAACAAATGACTGCACATAGAGGTCCATAATGTATATGAGCGGCTTTGTGACTGGCCTTCTTCAAGGTCTTGAAGAAGACATACCCGTATTGGTTTGTTGTTAGAGGTGACAAAGTTACTACTACTACTAATGAGCTCTTGAACAATATGATGTAAAAGACATAGTAGCCAGTGTTGCTTTGGTCTGTGCCGTGTAGCAGTATGTGTTTTAGTACAGCTATTTGTGCACACACAGCTGAGGACCAAATTGTATTGATTTCCTGATAAGCAATAAGTAGAGGTGTACTGCTATAAAGATGCTGTTGACTGTAGTCTGAACATTCACATTAATTACAATGGTGGATGAATGCACACAAGGAGATGTATACTGTACATTATGAAATCTACGTCTTATTCTGCTCTGTTTAGTTTGTACTTATGTTAATGGTTACAACTAACAACAAGCAGGTGGCTTTACATTTGCCTACTGTTTTTCTGAGTGCGCCTAATTTTTAAACCAAGCTTTTGTTTGTTTATGCATTAACCACAGTTTTAGGATAATTGCTGAAATGCTCTTGGTTTCTGAATGTACGTGCCTGGTTGCCTTTATCGTGATGGCACCCATAAGATTTACTGGCTTAGGGGAGGGCGGGGGTTGTAAGCCCTGCAAGCAAACTGGTCCTTGCCAGCAAAAATGAACCCTGTAATAAATGTTGCCTGCATAACAGAAACATGAAGCCCTAACGGGTTGTCAAAAAGACATGCACGCAGACATAACATACAGCCCCACAGTCATCCTAATTCTTTGTGAAATGAAGCATGTACACCCCTGGTCTGTTCTAAGTCTGACTCACTTTGGGCTTTGCCAAGTTGGCAGCTGGCTCTGGAATGTCATTTTGCCCTGTCCCCTGAAATCCCTAGATGCAAAAAGCAAATTCCCAGGCATTCCCCCTCCATTTATCTGGCCAGAACTGGAACTTAAAAAGCTGACAATTGGGGCCAGAATTTAAAGTCGACCCTGGGGTGAATCATGCAAATCTGTGAATTCACATGATTATGCAGGATGTATTCTGAAAGCCTTTGGCAATGAATTAGTGCCAGATTTCTAATTTTTGTTTGACTTTTCATGACTAAAACCCCCTGAAAACAATACAAATCATGTAAACAGAGGAACAATCGTTTCTTAGGGGTGTAACAGACTCAAAAAGAAGAGTGAGAAATGAAACAACAAAACCTAGAGAAAAGCCTTTTGACTCCTCGTCGGCTTCTTAAGGGCCATCTTGAATACCTGCAGAGTGACCAAGTGCTTGCAATGTGCAAAGCAATCCATGCAGGATTGGTGGCAGCTTTGTTGCTATTGCAGTACAGTCCTCTCCAAAAGTATTGCAAGGGAAAGCCTAATTCATTTGTTTAGTTTGATTCTATTTCTTGGCACTGTGGGAAACGTAGTGCTACCAGACAAGAATACTCACTAGAAACTGGGTTCAGGTTGCTTGAATGTTGTCTGCAAAAGGTGTCATACATGAACAGTAATACAATCATGGGTGAAGGGCAACATAATAATGGTAATGATAGCAAAAATCATTCAACAATAGATGTTGCTTTGCTTTGTTTAACATTTAATTAAGTTATGGTGCTGGTGTAGATAGGATGGTGTGCTGTGGCAGTCGTGGTCCTGGATTCTTGTGTTGGTGCTAAGTGTCACAACTTACTGACTCAATGATGAGCGTTTAGGGATTTTTTTATATGCAGCCTGTCTGACCGTGAGGGTATGATTTGGTTTGGGAGTGTTCTCTGTGCAGAGAGAAAAGAGTTGAGTAGCTAAATGACTTTGCAGGAGCCACAGAGAAAGAGGGAATTATGCTCATTGGATAAAAGGTTTCGGAGTAAGAAGGATATGAATTTAATGGAAAAGAAATAACTAAAGGAACAACGAAAATGATTATGACTTGTGCCCATAAAGCTTTACTTTATACTTCAGTGCATTTCCTAGAGGGTTGGTTCATATATTTTTCAGGCTGTTTCTTGATAATTGTACTCTTAAGCTGAAGAAAACCTTTTAGGCAGACTGGACATATGCACTAGTTACTGCACCATTATATGAAGCAATAATAATCTACTATAATTATACTGGTAGGGTATACTTTCTGTGTTCAGTGCATTCATCTGGTACATTTTAGTACTCACTTTTCTATATTAAGGTATCTACTGCTCAGTCAAAATCAACGTAATGTCACTATACCCAGATTAGTCTATGACAAACATAGATTACAACATAGATTAAACTATCTGTTCCTCTCTCCTTTTCCTTATCAGACACTGTCTTCAAAAGGTCAAAGTATGGATATGGTTTTTGTGTCACACTAAAACTTCAGTTGTATGTGTGTCATGCACAGACAAGTGCTCAGACCACATGGGCACCTCAAGTAGTGTTGCATCTGTGTGAAAGTTATCTAAATAAAACCTGAACAAGACCTGTTCTTACAGTATATTACAAATCTGTGCTGTGCTTTACAAATAAACTCGGCCACACAAAATGTCTTTTTGAATCACAGCTCAAATTTCTTTAGTCATTCAGCCAGAGGAACTTAGAAATCAGAAATTAAGGACAGTTTACTAGAAGCATTGACCTTGTATTGCCATAAAATGAGCCCATAAGTATAAAATTGGCTTTGCCTTCAACCTCACCTAAATTCCATAGCAAGCAGTCTTTTATTTTTAGGTAGACCATTACAACCTGCCTGTTTCAGCAGCTAATTCTAATGTGTCTGAATGTAGCTGTGCACACAAAGATCTCTTTTTTTTTTTCGTTCTCACTTTCTGCTTTGCATATGGCTTTACACTGTGGCTCTTTTCATGTGTTTCTAATTTAACCTAACCAGACCAGCTTGCTCTATACATCAGGAGTAATTTGCACTGACCACCAGAAATTACACTCTAAGATAAAAGAAAAAGAGTTGTATTTGGCATACAGGCGGTTAATTCTAGCTGAGGGTTTTGTTGTCAACTTGATTTCAGAGCCAAACGGAGATTGAGAGAGGGAAAGTGGGCACATATAAACATATGGGTCCTTGAATGAAGAGTGCCTGAATAGCAACGCATATAAGAGAGTGAAGAAAAGGCATATTCAAGCAGACTTCGTAACAGACACAGCTTGGCTTAAATTACCCTGCTGTTCAAATTACATTCCCACAAAATGTCAGTCCCTGTAGCAGCAATGTCAGACTCTTTTTGAGTGTGTGTGTGGGGGGGTGTTTAAATGGCATCCAAGATGGAGGCATGTAGCACTCAGAGATTTGTTTGGACCAGTTTTTTGAGAGGCTCTAACAATCTTATTGAGTGTCCACACTTACTCTGTTTTTACCACAATACCCAATAAAGCAGGCAAACATGAAACAGACTGTGGCATCAATAACACTACAATGCCATGACATTTGGAGGGTGTTTTTATTTAAATCCCACTCACATTAACACACAAGTTCTTCTTTAGTTTGTGAAACCACATTACACGCACAGGTTGTTTTGATTGGCTGGTACTCATCCATTAAGATTATAATGAGACTATAATATCACATAATTAAATTTGACTATGGTTAATATGTAAGATATGAATTTTAGGTAACCATAGCAACAGTGCTACTGCTCATCTACCAGGCGCAGACCTACCTGTTAAAGTGCTTACAAACAAATTCAGTTGAAATGCTGTTGGGAGTTATTTACATTTACTGCAAATCACAATGCAACACTTAAAAGAAAGACACAAACCAGCTCTGAATCAGCTTTGTGTGAAACTATTATTTTAAACCATAAAAATGTTGTATATGAATGTATGGAGAAAGTGACAGAACAAACCCTGGAGAGTCCTGGTAGAGAGAAGACAGTATTTTTAGAAAGAAGCCCACAGCCTTTCTTTCACCTCTATGCTTGATTTGATTCCCTAATCAATTGATCAAACAGCGGCACTTGAAATGATGGAAGGCAGTGCTGATGAGTACACTCAATTTTATCCTGCCATCACGAGGAAGCACGTCTGCAAGTAAGATGGACAGATGGCAGAAGCAGAGAGGGATAGAGATGTAGATACAAAATAGGAGGCAGTGAGAAGAGGCACTAAAACTGCTGTTTCTTGTGAGGCTCTCGGTCTCCTGGGAAGCAAAGAGGGCCTTGCAGACACACGCGTTTTATCACTGAGCCTCATTACCGGTGACATCCACACTGAGGGACAAAAATGCAAAATGTCACAACACTTCAATTGCTGCCATATATTGGCTTCTTCAGAAGCAATGTTGCATTAGAAGACCTGCTTCTGTTCTATTTTTAAATGGCTTGTTGATCCTTTGTTTTGTCTTGTACATTACATTGCATTTATATACTGTGACATACCAGGTGCTTAACTAGCTTGATGATCAGTACCTAACAAACGCACAATGTACACTCAAATTCTTACATCTTCAGGCTACAAACACGCATATATTTACAAGTCTAGATCACTGCCAAAGGTAAAATAAAACTTCATGTCCAGTGTGGGGCAGTAAATTTTAGTTTGCACAAACCAGACCTTTTTCCATTTACATGCTGTTCACCTGTTAGCTCTCTATATATTTTATACATAAACTTCTTCTCTATATGTGTTTTACACTTGTCTGCCACAAATATTTAAATCTCTTGTAGTATTTGAGTATTCAGAAGGACTTGTCTGTGTATCTTATTTTATTGCTGGTCCCTCTCATTGTTCAGTGATGCTGCAGAATAGTCTGATAGGTATCTGTTCCGGAACTTTTTCCATTAGCTCGGAATGTTCATAATTCTGTACCTCATAGCTCGACACAATTGTCCTCTGTTTATCATCCAAACATGTATTAACATGCGAGTTTTAAACTGCATGCCGATATCATACTCGCAGACAGAACTGAGTTTATGCTATCCAAACCAGTACAATATGGTGCCATCTTGGAGCCAGTAGCCAAGCGTATTTCCAATTGGGGTGACTGAATTGACTCTGGGATCTGCCTTTGTAAAGGTCTTCTTGTTTCTCTGCTGTCATCTACCCTACATTCTGTGTCACTCCTTTTGTCTCCTTTCTTTATCATTCTCTTTCCCTATGTTTATCTTTTTTTCCTGTTGTCATCTTTCTCCAGAAGGGAGGAAAAGGCACACTAGCGAATGGTCTGCGAAAGGTGCAGAAAGGGCTGTTTTTGCCTTTTGTTTCACTGCTCCAAGCCTGTAATAACCACTTTTGTGTGTGCTCTCTGTTTGCAGGAGAAGGGGAAAGCAGACGGGAACATCGATCAATGTGAGTACACTTACTGTGTTTAAACCAAACAGCACTTTTCAAAATATGCCATGTTGTGCTCTGTGACAAAATCCCTTTTTCGTCTGCTGTTATTCTGGTGTACACTTTGGCTTTCTGATTGCCTGGAAATGCTGCTTGGAAGTAATTCAAATCTAAATGGCTTCCATTAAATGGATCATGCAGCCTGTTATGGGAAAGACTTCTGATGATATGACTGTGACAATCTGAAAAATCCCACTTGTAACTGCATCACATTTAGTGTACTTCTCATCAGAAGAGGTGTTGGGGAAACAGTTCAGATTTTAATTTGGATAGCATTTCAGTTGTCATTGGATGCCAGTAGATAATCTACCAGCCTGATGTGGGACAGCCAGGAGTTAGTTTGTCTGTTCTGCTGCATTTGACACAATATGATAGGAAATGGTACAGTTTTAAAAAAGATTTTCATTAATATTGTAAAACTAACCCATGGCCTGTTGTGCTCCCCCAGCTGAACATATTAAAATAGAACCACCTGAAATCACTCATTCCAAGTGTCAACCTGTCTGTAGTTTGAAAAATATATTAGTCATGTGAATAATTATTCATCTGCCAAGCATCTTTAGTTCCCTGTCAGAAATGAGTAAGTAGTGTTTGTGTGGCTTGGGCCATGTAGGCTGTTTTACATTGTGGTGATTGCTCAGACAGTTGATAGCTTATAAGTAAGATCACTCATATTATGGGGGTACAGGTATGACTCTGTACCCCCATATAACTCTGTGTCTGCACAGGCTGAGTTCCCTCAGTCCATTTCACACATCTGATGGAAGAAAGAAGCTTTATTATTCAATCTAGCTACTCTACACACATCATGGCTTACATTTTACTGTTTTATGCAGAGTGTTGTCTGAGTAATGCAACTTTGGTTATTAATGGACAATCTGCTTTACCAGAATTGTGATACCAACACTAAGTTAAATCAATCTAAATGTTTAATCCTACTACTAATAATATTTTTTTTGCAGTATCAAAGATTGGGAGTATACTGGGAATATGTTTAAAATTCACTGAAGTGCATTTGGCTATTTTTATCCATCTCTTTTAGACCATAAACCTCTTAGACCATGTACTTAAATATATATAAATAATTATAATATAAATATTTGGCTGTGCTTTCACACAGTCCAGAGCAGTGTCTTTTTTTCTTTTTCCTTATCCTATTTTATTGAGTGCCTGGTGTACATCACCGCTCACTACAGGTGATGATAAAATTAAATTTCAGGTTAGTATTAAATGCAATCTTGTTTGATAGAGGTACATGTTGCATTTTAGTTCTGGCAACCACCACTGATTTTTCAGTCCTGGTTGTCCATCACAGTAATGCATTTGTTTTATATCAGTTTGAGTGGCTGGGTGAGGTGTTGTCGTACAGATCTATTGGCTATACAATACAGCAATAGTGTTGTTTTACTGCGCTCAGTGGCCTAGGCATTCACATATGTTTTCCTAGCTTGCTGTTTTGTGTATTATGCTGTATTTGTAGTGCATGACAGTGAAATTGAGTGGTTTGTGTGCAAGTTACCGTAACTGCAATACTTCCAGGGCTAAGTGCTTCCTATTTGACAAATGACTTCCTCTGCAAGGATTAGGCCCGTTATGATGTGCTGTCTTCATTTTCAGAGTAAAATGCCGTTTCAGTGCATGTGCATGACTTGGAGCAAGGGTTCCCAGATCAGATGCTGGAAGATGTCAATTAATATAGTCTTCCATCACTCCACCCTTGTCTGAGATGGTATCATCCAGCTTCTGATTGACTAAACACACCTGATGCACGTAATCGACAGGGATAGTTGAAAAACAAGTAGGGGAGTGGACCCTATTTTGGGAACCCCTGACTTGGAGGATTTCCTTTTTCATTAACATCTAGTTCTTCACATCCTTTTGTTTCTACCTTTGGGTAAGTTTTTTATATATGTATTTTTTAAATTTTTATTCGTGGAGTGTCATAAGTGTTTTTGTGGCTGTCTTCATTATTTACCTGCTTATTACAGATGTGCTACAGTAACACACATCCTCATGGGAAACGTACTGTGGTTCATCTGTGACAGGCTACTTATTATACTCCTATCTCTCCTCACAGAAGCTGATGCTTACATGTGAATGTAGAAAAACACAGATTAGGTAGGCTGAAGCCAAAAAAATTGCAAACTATATATCTCTGTAAGCTGCTGGTATTTGAGGTAGCTCAGTCAATGTGCAGACACTTTTGTTGTATAGTGGCATATACATTTATTAAATATGAAGTCACGAGGTGATGGAAACACGAAGAGGAAGAGCAAAGTATTAAAGCTCATGACTTTACATTTACATATACTGGACCCATGTAATTTTAAGTCTCTAATATTTGCCTGGATTGCTTCCTACTCACTGAGTCAGTTCTTCCAGTGAGTCATTACAGTGGACAAGGTGATAACGTGACATGTGGCTGACTTCTTTACATCAACACTGTTTGACTGTGTTAATGACATCTATGAAGGCTGTGTTAGAGGCATCAGCAAGGAACAACAGTCTTTTTTTCTGCCATATTGTGGCTTTTACATCAGTTAGAATTTAATGAGTGTTAAGTAAATTACACATGAAGAGTGACTGACTGAGCTGGAACATTATAGGCTATGATACAACTGGCTCTGGCTGCAGTAGCCTTTGTGAGGTTTGGAAGATGGGATTCTGTGCATGTACAAGAATATTTATTTGATGACATCAGAGCCCACAGAGCAGTGGATATTTATATGATGTGTTTGTGTATGTGGACATATTTGTGCTTTCCTGTCTTTGTGCATGTAAGTATGCCACATAACCTGTACAGTTTTTACCAATCTTTGCAAACTGTTAACATATTAACAGGGTTTTGGAATCCTCTCATTATGAGACCGTCAGCCTATAAGTCTTACTTTCCTTATATGGCACCTACACACGCCACAGATAAAAGCGATGTAGTGGTGAAGTGAGGGAGGGGTAAAATTTTCACCAGCCAATGGTTGAGTCTGTAATATGTCTGCTCTGTCATTTGAGGACAGCTGCTTTTAATATTGAGAGCTTTTTTCTCCACTTAGTGTGTGCTGATTTCCCTCTTGAGACTAATTATCCACTGCCTGTTTGTATGCTAAACTAGATCACTGTCAGAATGAGGCAATTGCATTGCTTTTCCTTGTTTTGCTCCCCTTTTCCTTGGATGATGATCAGTATAGCACTTTGGGATTTCCTATTTTCAGTTGTTTCTTTGACTTTTGGTTTTTCATTACCCATTGGTTTACCAACCACCATGTTTTCTGTCTTTAGATATTATGTCTATCTTTTGGTCTACCTCAACTCACTCTACTTTTTTATGTCCCCTTTTTCTCTCCACTCATGCTCTTCCCCCTTTGGCAACCCCTTTATTGTGGCATCTATGCTTCTCTCATTGAGATGATGACATTAATCAAATTGGCCCAGTTTTACCTCAGGAACACAGTGAAAATTGATTTAGTGCAAGCATCAAACATTGCATATGAATGTTTTAAGGTAGTTCAGACAGTTCTCAGTAAATCACATTTTACTGGTTGCTGATGTGCAAACCATTCCTTGTCAAAATGTCACCGTCAGGAAAACATGCAATCATCGTCACTGAGTATTCTTTTCACACTGTGTTACTGTTGCCAGTTGGATCTATATGGAAAAATTGAATATTTCCCATTTATTTTCCTTGGTGAATGGTGATTAATTCAGCCTTGACTGCTTAATTTATGAACTTTTATGGAGGACTAATCACAGTTTGTTACTGTCACAATTTAAACAATGGGTAAAAGCAAAGCAAGTTAAGCTGTCCTGTGGTTCATTTAGATTGTAATTGGGTGAGAATTAGATGGGACAAGGTTGACAGAGAGAGTCTTTAATAAGCAGCAAATGGCTGGGGAGGAAGCTGGGAGGAGAAAATGCAGAGGAGAGAAAAGTGGAAGAAGCCCAGTGTAGCAGATATAGAATAGTAAGGGCAGGAAAATATGATGGCTCAAAAATAATCTTAATTACTTAATGAAACAAGATGCTTTCTTTGGCTTAGTATGCTATAGCCTGTTGTGATATTTAGACTTTTAGAATTTTTTGAAAAGTTAATGAACCAACACATGGCCTTGGCGTCTTAACTTTATCCTAACCAAAAAAAAAATTAGACACCAGATGCTCAATCACAAGAAGTTTGCTGTAGCTGTGTGTGTACACTCACAACATTCTGGCCAGAAATTGCTTATTCTTATATGATATATTCTGCTTCTTGATAACTAATTTATTTTGTATTAAAATAAAAGATGAGGGGAATAGCAGAAAAGTGCATAGTAGAAAATGAAACGGGTATAGAAGTCATTATTAAAACAGCGAGTGGGAAAGCACTTTTCCTTTAGCTTCTGAAAGTGCTACCTTGATACAGACATTTACCTGCCTTATTCCTGAAACATAGGAATTTCCAAAAGGTGTGAACATAAAAAATTGCTATAATCAATTGTTTGTCAAGTAAGTAGAGATGGAAGTTCTCACTGATGTGATGAAGACAGCTCGTGACGCTAATGAATGCTTTTTATGAGGGAAAAAGATGGCTGTTGGCCAGTTACTAATAGCTGTTGACTCTTGATATAAATGTGATTATGGTATGATTAGCAGTGTTGAAGTGATGGGATTGATAGAAGTAGCATGTGTTATAGCCAGGCAGTCGCAGGCAAGCAAGTTTTTCTTAGGTAAGGCAAGCTTATTTGTTTAGCATCTGTTAATCACTAGGCATTTAAAATTGCCTTACACATAAGAGGAATTAAGACGAGAGATATATATCTATAACCTAACTATATTGAAATTTGAGAAGGAAATCGTTAAGTCACTAAATAAGAAATAAGTCATCCACATTTGTTTTCTCTTACTGAAGCACCATAAATTAAAAGAACAGCGCTGGAATGTAATGCAGTAAATTCTACCCTAATGTACGTCTAAATGTTAATTTTAATCTCCCGAGTTATAAATGTTTCTCTCTGTATGTCGGACCCTTGATCTGTTTGTTCATTGTGTATCAAAGAACCTGCGTGTTCACTACTGTACTATATATAACCACTTCAGAGAGCTGTCATATGTAAGACACTGTCATATGTAGATTATTCTCCCAAAGACATCCTGCATAATTAGACTGTGCAAAAAGAATCAAATTTCACAGCTGAAAGTTGTAAGTCACTATCTCAGTCACATCGTAAATCTCTGTGAAATGTGATTTCATTAAACTGCAGAGCAATAAAGATTACTGAGCAAAAAGTTCATTCAGTCATTGAGGGCTTAATCAAAATAGTAAAATGAAACCAGGCTTTGCTGAAATCAGACCCAACTTTATAGATGCGGCTATAAAATTAGAATATCATTATTGCCAAAAAGTCAGAGTCAAAGACAAAAGGGGATTGTAGCAGCAGTGTAAGCTCCATGTGAGCATGCCTAGAGACACTGCTGAAGGGCTTAAAGAGGGCACACAGCCTCTCCAGGGAATAAGAGAGACTGACAGTGGCACTCTGAGTAACACTTTACTGTGGCTGGGGCAAGCTGCACCACTGGGCCTACTTGGGGACATCACACACACACAGGAGATACAGAGACTGAAAACAAACAGGTTATACTGAGGAAAACCGATACTGATAAAGGTAGGCATTCATTTATAGGAGTGAGGGCATCCTCACAGCTTTTGCTCTTTTTTTAAATGACTGAAATATATAATTGCATTGTAATACTTTCCTGTTTGGCACAGGACAACAGCTAAAGTTACAGCTGCTTGTATACCTCTGAAGAAATTCACAGGTCACTTTTCTCTAAAATTTCTGACCCATTTTTTACATTTCTATCTTTAAACTGTGATTATACATTTTACAATTAGTGGTTCACATATAGTGTCCTGAAATTGTTCTGTTTTCTTTTTTGTTACTTTCTCATATGGCATCATGCATCTTGACAGAAACCTGTGGTCTCTAGCATTTGCCTGTACTTTCTATGCCAGCAGCTTAGCCAGTTAAATTTCACATTAAAAAGGCCTATTAATAAGGATTTATTCATTAATGATTCATAACTCATTTCGTTTATCAGATTATCATTTAGTCTCCAAAATGTTAGAAAATTGGAGTACACTTTTCTGGAGCCCAAAGTGACATCTTCAGTTGCTTGTTTTTCCAACTGATTCATTTTCAACTTACTCCTCATTTGAGTTCACTCGTTCAAAATAATTTGATTATTCTTTAATTACAGGATTTACTGTTTACAGTATTTAATTTTGCTTATACTTCAGATATCACTCAGTGGAGGTCAGCAATGATACTAGCTCTCACAGTGACTGCAAGCATGACTGCAAACCCAACAGATCCATTCTTTACCTTCATCCCCCTGATTTTTACTGCCTTACCCATCAACAGCAGACGGCTTTATGAGCTGAGAACAAAAATGATTGCTTTTGAATTCAGATTATATATATTATATGCCTCTGCACTCAGCTCTTTTTTTTCCCCTGTGAATTCTTCAGTCTGCTGCTGCTTCTGTCCTCCTGTGATCTTCACTAATACTCTGCAGAGGACAAGGTGTATTTGCATACCCCAAGGGAAGTAGAAACATTAATAAGCTGCTGTCAGGTCACATTTCTTTAACTAAGCAAACACATTCACTCTTAAATACTTTACAAAACCTTAGATGTCATCAGTGTCCTCAAGTGTATACTGTTATATTACTCGCATGATAATTATTTGTAAAGGATGCTTTTGCTTTGTCAAAGAAATAGTTGGTAAAATGCTTTTCTACATTGACATAAAACTGTGAACAAAGAGGTTATCATTCAGAGTGATTACTACCATTACTGCAAGGCAGGGGCATTATTGCCAGCAACTCAGGCAAGTAGATGAGATGGCCCTCTGTCCTAGAATCTCAAACGGGCTCAGAGACGTTTAACAATTATAGAAAGCACAAAGGTGCCCACCCAGATGGATTAGTCTTAAAGTAGAAGTACCCTATTTATACTATCTGCACTTGAATGTAGTGATAAATAAGCCATTTTATTGTGACATACACTCACAGGCCACTTTTTTAGGTACACCTGTACAATCTAAAGCAACACAAGGTAGGACAACTAACCTCATAACTCAGCTGAAGTGGCGACACAATGTGATCTTGGAGGCGTCTGCCAGTGCCGCGTCACCACCCGCCTCAGGTTCCGATTCATCTCCAGCTGCTACCCCCAAGATTGTTGTTTTGTTTTTTTCCATGCGCTGCTGGTTAATGGCTTCAATAGTTTACATGTTCTCCTTTTGTAAGCAGAAACTGCGTTCTGCTGCTCACTGATAACTTTGTTTACCTCATGCTTAAACTGTTAACCACATCGTTTTTCATATTGCACTTAACTGTTTTGTTAATCTTAGATCATCCGTAATTTTGTGAGTCCGTTGAATTAAGGTTATACAATACTATAAACTTGAAACAAACAGAAAACACTTTAAAAGGCCAGTTTGTGTAAGGAATCGCATCGCACCAGAGGTGGCTGCATCTGTCTTTAATGCATCGGACTGCAGTCAGTGTATCGAGATACGTATCCTATCGGCCTCACGCCAGAGATGCCCAGTCCTAGTAAAGAGGGTAGCCAAAACATTAGAAACTTGTGTGGTATTTCTGTCAGAGTAATGATAGTTAAGTAGTTAATGCTAATTCTGGGCTGGTTCTAGTGCTGGGTCATAGTTTAACTTTTGACCCCTGTAAGAACTGTTTTATTTTTATTTTTTTTCACATTGCTTATTCAAGCACATTCATGCAGTAAGTGAAAGCACTGCTCATCATCAGCCTTTTGTCATGTACACATTACAGAAATATTGTATACCTACTACAGAAAATAATGCCTCCAAATTAAGGTTGTGAGGATGGAAGACTGGCTTCTGCTTGACTGTGAGTGAGTTTGTGTGTTGAAACAAATATGCTCTTTACATATGAAAAGCATGGCTAAGTACAGACTTGCATTCATATTAGTTTTTGTTTTAACTCTTACTAACTCTTAACTCTGTTTTTTGTTTTGTATTAGTCCCATTTGTGTTTTTATATTTTTAAAATTTTGATATTAACGCTGCAATCACACAAAGCACTTCAGTCCTCTTTCTACTGTGAGCTTTTATTTGTGGTACACCTGACTAGTCCCATCAGATGCACGACTTAGACTCACACTAATTGTATTTATTCATAGACCTTTTGAACAGTGTCACTGAAGTCATTCCCAAGTTTTGTTTTTCTTTTTTTGCTTTTATGTGTCCTCTCTCCAGCTTGTTACTGCACTCCTTGTTCTCCTCCTGTTTATGCAGTCTGGTGTTTCTACGTGTTCATTCTGTTTGACCATCTGGAAAACTGTAATCTGTCTGTAGTTTACAGGTATAAGTAGTGTCTAGTTTCCTTTGTGCGTCTTTTAAATGACAATATTACAAACTATTTACAGTAAGTGATTAGTTTTTTCCTTGAAGAAAACATCAGCTATGGTAAACTTGATTTACTGTCATTAATGGTCGACCGATTGATCAGTTGACTAATTAATCAGGACAATCTTTGACATTTTTAATTAATCATCATTGGTCAATGTCTGTGTTCATACTGTCATACTGGTTGATTAGTAAAAAATGTCTGCAATCTCATTTTTAACTTACACTGGATGAATTCTACGCACATATGAGACATTTACCACAAATGAAGGTAAAAAATAAATTGAGTGAGTTGATATGAGTGACTCACTATGATGCATTTGATTAGCACTTGAAAAGAGCAGTGAGTGAGATTAGCTGATCTGAAGAAAATCACCTGTTAAACATGCACAAAGTCTAAAAATAAGAAACATCCCTTGTCTTCTGGAAGTTCTGTGAGTGTCCTGCATTTTAATAGTGGCTCCCTGACTCCTGCAAATTATATAAAATCTCCCAGATATTAGATATTCTCTTCTCATAATAAGTGGGCCTACTGCGCATAGGAGTACACCGCAAAGCATGAGTGACTGTCCTCACAGCTGCTGTGCTGGTGAGGCATTCAGGGACAGTGTAGCGTGTAGGTCATTGGTGTTTCTGACACTTTCTTTTTAAAACACTTTAAAATACATTTTTCATAAGTCACTAAATGCTTATAAAACAAGATTGGCATAAATTGGCTATCGTCAGTCAACCACTATATCATATATCCAATGATAAAGAGCACAAGATGCACCTGAAAACTTTGAAATCATAGACAAAGTGGACATTTTGATTTTGTTAACATGACATTGTTGGTCAGCCACCTTTCAAACCACTGTGACTATTTGATATTAAAGATTCTGGATGAAGGATCACTGACAGCTACCTTGCAGAGTATTTATCTGTGCAACAAATAATTTCCATTAGTCATGAGCTTTATCAGATATTGTACAGAGATGAGATGAGGCCAGGACAAAAAGCATCATGCAGCAGAGGAAGCTTCCTCTATAACAAGTATGGGAAAATCTGTAAAGATTTATTAGTGTATCGTAGTGCCCTTTACACCCCATCTATAAGGGTCTATCAGTGAGTTGTATTCCCATATTGTACTTTTAAGCAGGTTCTAAGAGGGGATATTCCTCTATTGCAAATGGATGTTATCTGAGTTAGGAAGAAAGATCCTGATGTGACAAAAATTGAATGTGATAGTCAGACATAGGGCAGAAAACTTGGGGCTCAGATTAAATAAACGAGACAACATTAAAAGCAGTGAGTCAGTAAAGAACAGAGAAGGTGATCACACCAGTGCACCTTGCCAGGCTAGTGAGATGAAAATGAATAAAATGTGCTTGAATAGAATTTAAAAAAAGGTTTGAATATGGCATTTGTATTTCCTACATAATTTCCTAAATATGACAAGCAATTACCATTGTCTGGGTTTTGGCAGCCTGAGTGAGCAGGCTCTGCCAGGATTCTGCCTCAGAGGGTGTGCTTTTAGGATTCAATATGCAATTTGAGATTTCTTTGAAGCTCTTTGTCCACATCGACTCCTTTTTTGTCAGCGACAAGACGGCACATAAAAGCACTATAGCTGCTCTGACAGATGTAATCTCAACTAAAAACTGTATACCCATAACCCACCGATAAGACTCCAGAAATAACCTCATAGACTCACAGGGCTGTCTGATCATGGTCATAGCATATATACAGAATTTATTTTAAAGATTTGTTGTGACCTTTGAAGCATTTGCAAATGCATAAAGATAAATGATGATCCTTTTTGTGGTTGTAATTTAAAAACAAGTCTTTGTGGGAATGGCACCCGGTAGCTAGGCAGGTGGGTCGGTTGTTCTCAAAAATATTTGTCATTTTCTTTGGAATTAAATCACTGAATAATTTATTATCCAACAAATTTAAATGCAAAATGGCTTGGGCAGCCAGATACCAAGGGGGAGAGCAGGACAGCAGCTGCAGTAATGGCAAATACAACAGTTTTTTTTTTTTTTTTTCTGTTTCTTTTTCTCATCATGTCCAAAATGGTGACTAGACTCATGCATATGTAATGTGGTAAGGTCATGGGTTCTGACGGAATGGTCAAATGTCATTGGTCATTTATGGTATATTACCCACGTCGATAGGTTAATCATAATGTGAGATGGTTAAATCACGTCTAATTAATTTTACCTTCACAATTAAAACTTTGACCGCAATGGGCTGGAGAGGTTGGAATTACGCCAAAAGATCTCTTAAGTTCCCCTTTTTTTGCTGTTTAAGTGCTATTATGCCAAATACATTATTAAGCAGATGATTACCACTCTCCTATCTCAGGTTTTCAGTCCTGAGATAGAAGAGCTGAGGTTTGAGAAGAACGTTCTATGTTCAGGTCATTGGAATAAGCAAATATGAAATGATAAATTGTAGTAGAGGTTTTACAGTGTTTGTAGCCAGCTGTTCTTTATTTTGTTTTTTGTTATGGGCACATGATCCAGAGTGGAACTATGGAATATGACTGGTGTTTCTTTTGAACACTTGCCTATAGTTTTTTTGTGGCTCTTTGTTGTGTAGATGGTAAAAGTGGTTAGGGTTGTTTAAGTCTTTTGTGTGAACTGGTCTGCTGTATAACTGACAGTGGTAAATAATAATAACTTTATTTAGTTAATATTTTTTACCACTGACAGTACTAACTATACTATAACTGACCCGTTTTTATGGTCTGTTTAAGCCTTTTCATTCTCAAACCACATCAATGCCAAAGAAAAAGCTCCTCTTCTAGATATAAACTCCTCATTTTGTCTTGGCTGGTTGGAGCTCTGATCTCATATTCAGAATTTCCCCGTTCTGTGTCACCCGGTGTATCCGCGTTTGTGTTCCCACATACAACCATGTTGTGTGGAAGAATGCAAATTGAAAAATATTGTAGTAAATGGTAATATCTGTAGGAAATGAGAGATATTTTTCTATCCTCACATGATCAATATTATCATATCACACAGCCCTAATTCAGAGTTCAGCATCTTTTTCCTCACAACCTCAGACCAGATGGCTGCGGCAGCAAGTGTTGCATACCAAAGTCCAGGGTAGGGATTGTGTGAGATGTTTTTTCCCCCACTGTCTACACTATATCTATTTTTTTTTTACTTCCATCAGTCTGATAGTGGCTTGCCTTAATGCATCCAGACTATCAGCCCCAAGGGTTTAGTAATCTTGTTGAATCTCCATTATATTTGTATAGCAATGCATTTTTTAAAATGGTACCCAGCCTTGAGATTAAAAAAGACACTAGATTGATTTGCTCTAACAACTGTCTTTTGGAAGAATGTGTGTTTCCTCAAAAAAAGCTATCATGCACATTCAATATATGTATAATGCATTAACTAGGGGTGAGTGAAAAAACAATTTTGATAATTGTTGTAAAAAGAATCCCACAAAAACAATGACAGTCTGAGAAATTTTGATAAATGCCTCTGTTTTGCAGCCACAAACCTTTACTATTTGCATAGATAATCTCCATCCCAGTAAACTGGAAGCCAAAGCCTGTACTCCAAAGCTGCTAGCACTGGCAGCCAAGCTCTCAAACCAGCCTGTTTTGGAAATGGGAAGGTTGGTTCAAACCCCAGCAGCATTGGGCCACTCTTGTGGCCCTTCTCAACAATTGCCCTGCAAGATAGGAGCCAAGTGTAGTTTTCTGGTTTCAACACATAGTGTACACTAAATACACTCAGAAGTATTATCAGTACATGGAATTCTACAACTTTTTTGGTTACCTTTTAAATATAAAATAGTAATTATGACCCATTCAGAGATTTTAGCAATGTCGGTATTTAATCTTATTGGTTTAATATAGGTTTATGTTTTTTATTTTTTTTTACTATTACACCACTCAATTATGTATGTAAGTAACTAAATTAAGAGCCAGTATCTGAGTACTTAGGATAACTAATGCTAAAGGGCACTGATTTATCATTCTTGGTTTAAAAATGTAAATTGAAGATAAATACAATAAATACTATTTTGTTTGTCATTAAATTTTTTACTCTGTGTACTTAGTCATGTTTTTTTTTTCTATCACATCAAACGGGCTCAATTGAAATTCATTTAACCATAACAATCTGGCATCAGCAGTTTGAGTTTAGATTTTTTTCCCCCCATACAATTTCACACAAACTTCCACAAAGACTTCCCTTACACCTAATGACAAAGAAGAGATGAAGAGGCAATCTCACAGAAGAATAAAATGTCCCTTGCATCTCACCTGCTGTCTCTGGGGATAGATATGGTCTCTAGTCATATTCGGGAAATGCATTTCATATTCAAACACAAATGGAGCAATTTGTGCAAATAGCATGCGTAATAGTGGAGAAGACTCCCAGGTGTGTGAACCGCGGCTGGGCCCTGGAGGAGAGGCTCTTCACCCTAAATGCATCAGCAACAAAACCCTAAGCGCACGGAAACAGGGCAGTGAATGAATTCGGGTGTCATTGGTTAAGGACATCAGTTAGAAGAAGGAGAGGGAGATAGATTCGTAATGAAATTGCTACTTGCCGTACTAAGCAGGAGCAGCAAGTATAGTTTGAAATCAGATCGAGCCGGCTCTGGCTAGCATGGTTATTTTGACATGTCGGAAAGAGGTGTCTCACAGTGAGCTAAGTGATAATTCAGCTGTCATAGTGAGGGGAAGGTGATGATAACAATTCTTTTTTTCAAATGGTTGAAAGGGGCCAGGGATCAGAGTAATCAGCCCAACCTTGTTTTCTGTGAAAACTCTGCAAGCCAGCATCTTGCATTTTTTCTTCCTGAAAACAACATTGTCTAATAAAAATTCTTTTAAAGTTTTAGAGAGTTTAGGACAATAGCTCAAGTCTTAAGTCTTGATAAGCAGTCTGCTGGGTTAACAGTGTTTTAAGTCTTGTTCCAGTCTTGTCGGTCGAGACAATTTTCAACCTTAATAATGTGATGACAGGCAATGCTTTTGTAGCACAGACAGTCTAATTTGCGTCTTTTATGCGCGACAAAGTATTTACAAGTATACACTACTCACAAAAAGTTAGGGATATTTGGCTTTCAGGTGAAATTGATGGAAAACGTAAAAAGTTCACA
>JAUMHL010000006.1:19671058-19690648 GCA_032362345.1 Sandelia bainsii | reverse complement strand
CCAATCCTGACAGACTGGGGCCTGCCAGTCAGAAAGTCTAGGAGCCAGTCACAGAGGGTGGGGTGCAGGCCAAGTGCAGACATGCTGTGATTGATCAGAAAAGCCGATTGTAGACTTGAACTAGATTAAGTTACAGATTACTTTCAGTTTACTAAAATAACATCTGCACAGATATTTCAGCCCTCACAGTCTAAATATGTGACAGATCAATAATCAAATGTCTGCCTTGTGTTTCTATTGACTGATTAATGTTTGCATTTATAGTTTAAACAGCAAACTGACATGTTTTGTGTTTCATGTGAAATACATGAGTCATATGGAGGTTAAACCATAAACACACCATCTTCTGTAGAGCATTTTAGAAACAAACAACAGTTAGTGGAAAATACAATTTTATTGAATCTGCATCCGACCTCACAGGATGTGAGGATTTGCGACACACAGTACAAACGAGAGCTTGAATGCTGCGAGAAATCTTAGAAACTGTCCAACTTCATAGCGGACTTTCAGCCACTCCCCCTGCTGCGGTCTCTTTTCCAGGCGAGGCGCAGTTCATCTCGAACGAGCCTCCTATCCTACAACTGAAAGGTTACAGGTTTTGTCCCATAGCCAAAAAGCAACAATCAATAGCTGTATGTCCTTGAGCAACACAATGGAATCTCCTCTTTCAGCCATTGTAAGTTACTCTCAATAAGAACGTCACTTAATTCCCAAATACTAAATTGTGAAGGTTTGCACAACAGGATAAGATGGTCTTTATGTGCTATTGATGAACGTTTAACTCTTTCATTTAACTCGGTGTTTGAGGAATTAGAAGTGATTTTCACTGATGTACTGGATTTAACAAGCCCATAGTGCGCATCTGTATCTCTACTGTTGAGTGATAAATGAATTGAACCCACATCTCTTCCTTACTTGAAGTGGTCAAACATTTTCATACATTTAAAAGAGAGGAAATTTGTGATATTTGTCATCCTACTCCTTTAAACCTACCCACTCAGTGCTTAAAAACTTAAGATTCTGTTGTTTTCATTTGCCTTTGTTTTTTTTTAAAAGTTTTTACATTTTTATTTCATTTTAAATTGATTTTAAACTGTACTGTTGTCTTTTTGCCTATGTAAAGCACTTTGAATTGCCTCTGAGTATGAAATGTGCTATATAAATGAAGTTGCCATTGCCATCCTGTATCACTTCAAGTATGAAGTCCTGTATGTATCATGTAACTGCTACGGTGTCACTTAACTTTTTTAGTATTTACAGTACAGCTTTTCAAAAATCTTCTGCCCAAAACTAATTAGTTCTTAGCTTGATCTTGACAGCACAAGCTTTGTGTCAAACAGCTGCTGAACAAGTAGACAACAAACTTGCAGGAATGTGAAGTTTTAGCTGCTTTGCTTGAGGTTGTCATACAGCGCTTGTTATGCTAATTTTAGCGAATTGTTGTGAATGAGGTGAAAACGTGCTAATTATGCTGTATGTATATGCAAATGAATACAATTATTACAGCCTTTGAGGCTAAAACAGACCAGCTCCTCCTTTCTACACAACTGTGTGTGTATGTATGTGGTAGCTACACCAAAGCAACAAACATTTGAAATAGCAAACTATTTCAATACACCATCAGGTTGGAAGATATCCAGTATTAGGCCAAAAAATCAGGACATTCATCAGGTTCTGCTGATTGGATCGTGTGCCATGGCTAAAAAAAAAAGCAAACAATATCAGTTAAAATGAGTATACTCTTAGGGTCAGTAATTAAGTAAAACTAAATCAGAAGTCAGTCTGCTTAGAGCTAGAGAAACCATCCCATAACCTACATGTTATTTCCCCATCTCTATTTGCAGCCTCACTTAGGTTCTGTCATAGGTGATACTACTCAAAGCAAAGTAGTTGACACAGTGGTTGATTGTATCTGCACACAATGAGCAGAATATTGACTTAGCTGTCATAGGGCACACTACTCAAAGCAAAGTGGTTGACACTCTCTATCTATACACTGCGAGCATCCCAAGGAGGATTTGCAAAGTAAATTTGAGTATGGCATGATGGGTGGAAAAAGACAGCAGTTTGTGAACATTTAGTGATCATATTCAGTGGGTTTCATGTTTTTTTCTGCCTGTTTTCTAAACCTGTTACCCTTTTTTAAAGAACTGTCATTGTACAAAATGTTAGTTTTGTCCTCTTTCTTTTGCCTGTCACTCCATACAATTTGTACTTCCACTATTACAAGCGTATATACACGTTCTGCTTAAGTAGCACATGTATATTGTTTGTTGGAGCCCATGCAGAAGCCACTGTGATGCTGAAGCAAGGTATTCAAAGCATTTAATTCATGTGCATTTATAAGTCCACATCACATTTACCATCACAGGAGCTCTAAATAGAAGATAGCACTTTGAAGATTGTGTAGTTTGAACAGGGAAGGAATGCAACATAGTGTTTGCGATAGATCTGAGATAGTCACGTCATGAAACATAGTCCAATTCACAGTAGCTAGAACTGGCCACAGACGTAAGTTAGGGTAAATACCATTGAATGGGCTTAATGTCTACCAGCACTGTCGGAGTACACAGAGCACACACAAGTGTATATATAAGATTAGGCATGTGCATAAGGGAAGGTAGATATTTGTAATTGTTCTTCTTTCTGCGTGAAATAAACTGTCACCATCAATTAACAGCCATCATTCTTTTACCTCATGATTTCAACTGAATGTCATGTTAGTTTGATTTCATTTTAACCACTGAGTCATTTCTCACCTCTGTGAGCAATCTCCCTCTCAAGCTGTTCGTGTTATCAACTGATGACGAATGGAGGGAAAACAATTAATGTCTTTGTGCATGCATGAGAATATTCCTTTATATTTCACGGTATTCCTCAGGCAATGATGTTTGATATTTTTGTGGGGCCAATTAAAAGACACGGAGTGAATGGGGAAAGAGTGACTTTTGGAAAGAAAAAGATGCACAAAAAACAGGCAAAGGGAAACGTGAATTTAGGATGAGTAGTTTCACGACTCTGTGGGGAGGAGAGAGAAGAGGGACATTAAGTGTCATGTGATTGTGGTGTTTACTCCTGTAAACTGCTTTCTTTCCACCCACTGCTGTCCTCTGGGACTCCTGTCTCTCTCTGCCAGGGGCCCAGGGACTCTGGTGACAGTGCCTGTATTGTGGCTGCATTTATGTTTTTGTATTCTCTGTAGTCTTAATGTGTCATTGTTTTTGTTTGTGTCTGTTTTGCAATGTTAAAGTATTTATATTCATACATACAGTATGTCCCCCAAGCTATGGATGCTATACATGCATTACAGTGTCTGGAAATGATATCCACTCCTTTCTTTCATTCATATTCCTATATTTAATTTGCGGGATAATATAGAAATGATCATAATTTGACAGCATTTGTGAAAATTAAATGCTCTTCTAATTGGCTGCCCTCAGACTATCCTAGCTCATTTGCATTTTATCCCAGATTTCCTTTGAGGAAACAAACAGCTGAAAAAACGTTGACCTATAAAAATGACAAGTAATATTAGATGAAAGCAAAGAAAGAAAGTGAAGCAGAGAAGTGGTTCTACTCACTGCTGTCAGTTTGGAAGCCTTCATAGCTACAAAGTTGCACTAATGAATATTAATAACAGAACAGATTTGTCAGTGAAATAGAATATGACCAAACACTTAAGGCATTTTTAAACTACAAAAAAACATTCCCGAATGATTGAAATGTTTACACAGATTTTCTCTCCCTTTCAAAGCATCCACCTGGCAGCACTTTCACTGCATGCCAAGTAGAACTATACTTTAATCAATTTAGTAATCCAAGATGTATATTTTAGACTTTGAGAAATAATAGGAAATGGTGCTTCTCTGATGTAATAGCAGTGTACTGTATTATATATGTTAGAAGGAAAACTACTTTATACTATAAATTAAATTAGAAGTGACTGTATTTTTCTGAAAATCATTGGGTTTTTCTTGTTTAAAAAGGTTACACCATGTTCAACATTCTCCTCCACACTGGTTCCCACCATCATGCCCATAATTCAATTAAAACCTATCTGGCATAATACAATAAAATCACCGAGATCCTTTCCATTGTGGTTCTTGTGGTCCATAATTAACATCCCTATCTCCTGCCTTTCCTGTTCAAAGAGACTTAAGGGCAAAAGACAGCCACAGGAACTCCATAAAAATGCAAATCTCAGCCACCTATTTAGTCACAGGAGAGATTAACTTAAGTACAGTTTGAAATTGGAAGTCTTTTATTTGTATGATGATGACTGTACACACTCAATGAAACGCAGCCCTTTTTTTTTTTCGATAGGATATGCAGCAAAATCTCTTGTCCCTTGAATTGTCTGTTTTAATTCTAGCATTCTGGAGCTAGCTTCTGAATGTGATAAAGCTGTCATCATTTATTTGATTTATAACTCAAAAGCGAGTATTGATTTCTTAACTGTCCCCAACACTCTCCTTGTGTTTCTGCGTTTACACTTTGGCTCCACACTGACCTGGCTGACTGTGTTCCCAGCCGTCCTGCAGGCCAGTCAACCAGCTGGGCTACAAGTCGCTGATAGCCTCCCGTCCAGCTCTATTTTCTCCATGCCAGTTGGGTCTCAGTAGAGACCCAGAATGGTTGATGACTCACCACCACTTTCTCTCTCCGTTCTCCTCCTCCTTCCTTTTTTTTCAGCGTAATGGAGCTAATGTTCAGCTTTGTGGACAGCTAACGGGGAGATTTGGGCCTTATGCAAACTTTATGATGGCAGAGACGTCGTCTCTTACGCACACTGTATAAATGATGTTATCCGACGCTGCACTTATTCTAACCCTGATTTCTGCTGAATTATTGATGATCAACAGGGTCAGGGTTTGCTTTTAGTGCTCCCCTGTGGGGCGTTGGAGAGCTCAGCGCTGCATCTGCACTCATCATCGCCACCCAGACTGCACAGAACAGACTCTCAAAAGCAGCCAAACTTCCATGTTACGAAGTAATGGGAGTGACGTACTCTGTGTGTGTGTGTGTGTGTGCGTGTGTGTGTGAGAGAAAGTTTGCATGTATTTGTTAGCGAGTGCATGTTTCATATTTGGCTTCAGTGTTTTAGAACAATGAACAAAGAGACATTAACGAGAAGACAGGAAAACAGAAGGAAAGAATAAGGATTGATTGCAACTTATAATAAATGTTCAGGCTCTTCTTTCTTCTTTCCGTTCTCCACCCTCCCCAACCAGTTGAGGCAGAGCCGCTCGCCCTGAGTCTGGTTCTGTTGGTGTTTTGTTCCTTAAAGAGTTTTACCTCGTCACTGTTGCCTAACGCTCACTCATAGATCAAAAATAGGTTTACACCTGAGGACATTAGGTACACTCAGTGGACATAACTATGGAACTCAGTTTAGCACTGATAAATTGAGGTTCTCCACATGTTTAGGACAGTTAAAACAAACCAGCCACACCACAGCAAACAGTGTCAATACTTCTGTAAATTAGCAATTTCAGTTTGATTTATAATAAAGTTGCAAAGAATTGAAAAAAAATCTGTCATTAGTTCGCACTAATGAGCAAATCAATTCTATATCACTTAATTATACAACATAAACATGTGAATAAAGTGAAGGGATCTTAGTGTAAGATGTTTAATTAACATCAGTTCAAAGGTATTTCTATGAATATTTTCCAGTATATTATTCACTGCTAGTTTCTCAAAGTTGTATTTTTTATTTCACGTTTGCCAAATAACTTGCAGTTACTCCTAGATTGATATCACCCTAAGAATACAAGCAGACTCCAGAATGCAGGCAGATCCTCTGTGTAGGCGTATATTTTAGTTCTTCCAAGTGCAGCATCCAACAAAGTGTTACCGTTTGCAAAGTTCACACTAGTATGTTTTATTGTTGTATTGCCAACTCTATTTACTTTTTAATATCAACACTGATAAAAGTAAGACTCGGGGAACATTTGGTGTATGTATTTTTTATTTTAACTGGAAAATCACATTCGGAAGTGAATTGAGGTCTCTCACAGGCTCAGTTCTGTTTTTTGTTGAGCACGCACAGAGACAACAGCAAAAACAAGAAGGCGTTCACACAAAAGCTCCATTAGGATAGTGCATTAATATTAGATAAATACACTCTATTACATTTTTTGTTTCTTGCATGACAGTGATGTCTGCTCTTTGTGTTTCTGCTGTCTGCAGTTGTGGTTTCTTCGGTGCCTGTGTGTCCGTGTGCGCGCGCGCGCGCACGTGTGTGTGTGTGTGTGTGTGTTCCTGAGTCATTTTCTCCATGGCTCTACTTCATAAGATATTTACATGGACATCTATTATGGATTGTGATCTGATTGAAGCTGAGTGTTCCCATCTTGCCCCCTCTGTGAACTCACCACACAGGCACCAGGTTTTAAAGAAACTAGATTCACCTTAATTTTGGTTTCAACAAAACAACAAAGCAAGTGTTAAAGCCTTGTGTTTTATGCATTTCTTTGAACTTTTATTCTCTTTTGTTTTGTGCATACTGCATACTTCTTTGGTGAATAAGTATAAAAGTCTGTACAACTCTGCTATGAAAACAATCTAAAAATAATTGTATTTGTTTTATGCGGCAGAATGTGTGAGCTCAGTCGCACTCTTGTTTCCTCAGTTGTATGGAAGTTATATGGAATTTGCTGCCTGTGTTAATCATATTCCCCCTTTCAGATTTAACTGTTGCTTTCTAAATCCAACTTGGATTCACAGAATACCCACTTTTCCAGACAAGAGGCACATTTCTGGCCTCATGTAAACACACTGTCTGTTCCATCAAGCTCTAAATCCCTAATCCTCAACACACTGGGCTAGATTCACCTCTCTGTGTCACTCTTCAACTCTAACTCTTTACATATTTCTCTCTCAAACTCTCGTCACTCGCTCACTTTCTCTCTCTGTCACAGTCAAACCGAACTGACCGCTCAGTGGTGGTCCCTCAGATGCTTGGCCTCCATTCATTTTACCATCTGCCCTCCAGTCACCCATCCACTCCCCTCCTCCCTACATGATTTTCCCTGCTCTCTTTCCATCCCTTTTCATCCTCTATCCTCCTCTCTTTTTCCACCCATCTTTTAAAAATGGCCTCTTCTTGTCTCATGTCATGCTCTTTTCTCTCATGTTATTCTGCCCTCAACTATTTGACTCGTACCCCTTTCATGGCTGTAAGTCCTCTCGTCCCCCTCTCTATTTCTGATTTTCATCCACCTTCCTCATATCTCTCGCCTGTGTCGGTTATCTTATAACCCATATACCCTCCCTCGTCACTCTTTACTTTCTTTAGCTTTTTGTAATATTGCAAATTCAGTTGTCCTCAGAAGTCAAACAGATTTAAATAGGAATACAGTGAATGCATAAAGGAGAATGTACCCATTCACTCTTTGCACACTTTACTGTATAGTATATTTGTTGTAGGTTGTGTTTGTGTGAAAAGAGGTGCTGCAAAGGTGCCGTATAGTTGAAAGTGTACAATTTAACATTTAAACACTACAAGGTAAAACTGTTTGGAGTGCACATGAAAGATGCTAACCACAGACAATTGAGTTTACAGGATGTCTCCACCAAGGGTGTACAATAATCTATGATTATTGGATTATTATTATTATTGCATTATTTTCATATGTTTCAATATGTTTTAATGATGAGAGACAGTCTTGGAGTAACGGATGTTTCATTAATTCCAGTGCAGTAATCATGAGAATCAAAATATGTAAAAACACAATATAAGACAATGTAAAAAAATCCTCATTAAAAACAATGATCAGCAGGCACAAATAATTTATTAAACTCTGAAAGTCAGTGAACTGTGGGTTTCAGAGAGCATGTGTCATCACATTTTGTGATTTTTAGAAAGCAATAAAAAGGTGAACTGACAGTTTGAACTCAACCTGATTTAAGCAGCAGGGAATGAGGGTATTTGCCCAAATCCATCAAGGTCAAGAGGTCATGTTACTTGTCCAACCTCACCTTCGTCTGCATCTCTTTATTTTTTTTTCTTGCACTTCTTTCCCCTCAGGCCCTCTCTGTCCTCCCTCTCCTCCAACCTCCTTGTTCCCTTCCTTTGCTGCCTTTGTTTTCCTCCTGTCTCCCTTCACTTTTGGAGCAATGACAGCCAGCTGTCAACACCACACCAGCTCTCCTGACCACCGAGCATAGATCACAGATCACTCACTGACGTCTCTCTCACTCTCTGGCCACGACTCGGTCAGAGCTATTTTAGTTGGCAAATGTTGTCTTATTTATTCATTAGTGGCCTTTTTAAAGTATTTGTTTATTGCATTAATGTGAACGTGCCTGACTCCTCCATTACTTTTTTTTTTTTTTTTTTTGTCCTCTAGATGATTTAAATCTAAAATGAAAAAAATATATATTTGCCTCTTTTCTCCATGATGCCTTGTAGAAACCTTGAGGCAAATCATCATTTAAACATTAGACCTGTCAGTTGTATAAGGGGGGGGACGTGTTAATGTTTTATTCAGTAATTCTACTTCTGGGCTGTTCCGTTTATAGCTCTGCCTTTACCTGTCTGATTTGCCATTGTCGTTATCAGTGGAGTTTATGCTGCATGAATATGACCGTTCGCTTGGAAAGGCTAATTTTTTTTGATATGTTCAACATCACAGATGATGGCACCTTTTTGTATCAGATGGTCCAACTTCTGAGTGAGCAAAAGAATTAAAACATGGGACTAATAGTTGTTTGTTTTTACCCAGGTGTCTTCTGTGAGATTGATCAAGCAATAACTAGCTCTAAACTCTTGGTTTTAGCCTTGAGCTTACCTTTGAAGTCATTTGTTGTTGTTGCCATTTTGGATCTAAGAAAAGAGGTAAAATAATCAACGGCGTTGCCCAAACATTGGGCATAGCTAATACCACAATTTACCGCCATAGCTTTCTGAAGGTCTCTCATTTCCAAGTTGAATCCTCTGTTTCTGTGTCACTCCGTGGTTTTGTTTGTATCTTCTTCAGCATCTTCCTATCTGTTATTCTGTGTCTTTTTCTTCTCACTGGATATAGTCTGTGTGCCATCCAGTGTCACCAGGACCACAAATACATTTCTCAGTGGTTTTTAATTATTTCTGAGGAAACTCTCTCTTAGGGGTTCTTTCATAATCCAACTCAGTGTAATAAAATTCTAGTGTTGTGTTTGATATTTTCTGGCTTTGTGCAAAGTCGGTGGAAAGTTCCTTTTTCCTTATTTCGATGAAATCAGTCAGTATTGTCACTTTGCAATATCCAGAGCTGCATTCATCTCTGCTTAATTGGATCAGTCTGTTTAACTCCACCTGTGGTATAAGGTCTGACTCATTGTTCATGTGATTGGGTTTTTCAGTTTTCTTCTACACGTGAAATCAAATCTTATGTCAGGCAGCATGAAAACAAAGATAAAGACCCATGCATGCAGTTTATTGGACAAGAGTCAGAGACCACCCTTAAACTGGACAACCTCCTTATTCTCCTGTTTTATTTAGTGAGACATGGTTGAAGGTTACAACACTGTTGATTATAAGGAATTATGCAAGTCTGCACAAGCTGTTTCTGCTTAAAAGACCTTTAAAGTGTTAAGCTGCAGGCTATTGAATTTTCTGTATCGCAAATCTGTATACATATTAGTAACAATACACTAGCAAGGTAAATGCTAACAAGCAAGTCCCACTGGTTTATTTACTGTCAGGCAAATTGTGACTGCAGTCCAATACCATTACCATCAGAATAATGCTGCCTCAGTAATTGTGTATGAACATCAGCCAGGTTTTTCGGCTGCTTGTTCCCTGTAGTTTTTAGTTTATTGCCTCTCTTTAGCGTCCAGACAAGGTGTTCAAGTCTAAGCACAGCAGCTGCGTCTACACACTGATGGCAGTGGTGTTGTAAATTGAGCTTCTTTCACTGTATTACAGTCTTGCTGTAGTGCACTAAATAAATGTATCTCAAAACTGTAAGTGTAACATAATCTCAAACACAATGACAAAACACGAGCAACATGAATATTCTCTCTACTGTATGTTTTTACTACTTATTTCTTGAAAAATAATTGTGTAAGAATAAAGGCAGTAGGTTGATGTAGTTGTGTAGTTTTAAACTTATGCAATCACAAAGACGTAAAAAAATCAATACAGAGCATACTGCATCTATATCTGCACCGACTGCACATATTCTCCACCCCAACACTATAAGTGCAAAGCTTGCGATGAGGTTAAGTGAAAAATCTCATACAGCACTAATATTACCTTGGGGACATCTGGTGATTTGTAATATTAGTGCAGATCATCTGGTATTTTAATCTTGTGTGAATCTTCAGTGTCTGCCAAGACAGAGGTCCCCTGATAATACTAATCTTTTGCAAATGGTGGTCTCAAACATGATGTATTTTTCAACCACCGTTTTCTTTAGATTTTTCATCTTGCAGTAGTGAAGCGAGTAAAACATTTTTTTCCCCAACATATAATCTCCTGAAAACACCTACCTGCAGTGGAAACCTGGCTCTCCCCAGTGAATACATATATAGATCAGATGTGGTTTGTTGGCCACATGCATTTAACAAGCATCCAATGACACATCATACAAAGCAACAATGTGTGTTTCACCTTGTAAGAGCGTGGAGGTCAGGGTGTTGGAGCATTTAATGTTTTACCTTTTGTTTTTAACATTTTTGTTTAGAAACTAAAAAAAACACATGAATGACTGGGTAACATATTCCTTCATTGTGATTAACATGTTTACTGCAGTTTATTATGTGTAATCTACTGCTGAAAATAGTCTCCTCTAAATGCACCATTTACTCCCATTTGAGTAACATTTGATGTGTTTTTGTTATTCTTGGAAAAACGGAGTGTACCGTAGACAGTACGAAAGCTGGAAACACACAGTTTGGGTCTTTTCATTGAGATTCAACAATTTACATTAAGCAAAATGCTGTTATGAGAATTGTATTTATAGGTACTGCACAATTTTGTGTCCCATTTTCATTGAAAATCAGGGTTAAATACAACCTTTGTAATGAGTAAATTATAAACCAGATGAGTACGTCTGATACACAAGGCAGTCATATATGGGCTTATGTTGTAGTCCTCTTTAACAGTGAGTATAGAGAATCATTTTCTTCCATCTGATAAATCCTGTTGTGGTCAGTAATATTCTGCTCCTCTAAATGGGCACAAAGGATTTATTTGACAACACTACCTTTATCTGGGAGCATTAAGCAGCCAAAGCCCACCCAACAGCAGAGGCTTTTACAAGCTGTGTGCAACAATGAAGCCTCTTGATCTTCTGTCTCACCTTTGTTCCTCACCTCTGCAGCCTCTCACCTTGCGGGGGGCTATTATTCATCTCAGCTGTGGGAGCGAGGCCTTGGTCTCTGTTCTCTCAGAGCCCTGCAGGGAGGGAGGTGCAGGTGTGGTGTCAGCAGAAATTCAGTATATACTGTAGAGAGATGTATAAATAGAGAGATAAATAGTGAGAGGTGTGTGCAAGATGAGGCTGAAGATGAATCGAAGGGATTAAGATGCTGCTGATAATAAACAGTGTAGTGGGAGCATATTGGGATTTTACAGCAATATTTTTTTTAATTGGGGGAAAAACGGTTTCCACAGACTGGAACAACCGACTGAATTTACCACCCCAGAAATAAATTAAATTTAAGCCTTGAAGACTGAAATAATATGGACTTAAATATGTGTATAGGAGACATGAGGAGCTTTAGTTTTTCTTTTCAAACACTTCATTT
This sequence comes from Sandelia bainsii, assembly GCA_032362345.1. NCBI lineage: Eukaryota > Metazoa > Chordata > Actinopteri > Anabantiformes > Anabantidae > Sandelia > Sandelia bainsii. The sequence continues at coordinate 19,678,909 of JAUMHL010000006.1, read as the reverse complement.
GTACACTGCAGACTACTGAGATGTGAAGGGATTTTTGTCTCCACACTCCCATGCTCGCTCCAACCTATTGCAGAAAAATACATTTGAGAGCTTATTTCATCCATGGCCATGCTGGCATTAATGTGAAAATATGAGTGTGGCAGCTGAGGAGCCCTGATGCTCAGGCCCTATATTGCTGTAGCCTTAGTTGTAGCTGCAGCAGTGTTAAAATTGTGGTAAATAATATAGCAGTGGGTGTGAACCCTCTTTTCTGAGTCTCACAGATCAATCGCAGGTATGTGGGCCTTTTTAAAGTGCACTTTCCTGTTACAGGTGTATGCAAACGTGCATACTTGCACACACAAATACACAAGTCAAGTAAGAAATGGCAAAACATACTCCAGAACTGTGATCCTTCTGGAGTTTGAGCATATGGTTTGCAGCTAGAACTTGTGTAAAGTTGTTCGCTCTCGTGAACAAAGCATGAGACTCAGAGTTGTTTGTACTCAGTGTGGATTACTGCTTCGTGAATTAATCCTATCCTACCCCATTCTCTTAATAAGAATGCAAAACGACATATCTGTCCTCATTAAAATGGGAGTTTGTCACTAAGATGAAATAAGTAGTGTGATTCACATTGTAAGCACGGTTGGTGTGAGTGGAAGTTACGTACGTGTTTGAATGTATTTTATTTTTAACAGTTGAAACTATTTAGCTCGGTCTGTAGAGTTGTAGTGATAACATGGAGTCATTTACCAAACTTGCAAGCACCTCTAACTCGAATTCATCAAGTTTGCCAGTAAATATTTATTGGCTTATCCAAGTTTTCTTCACACTTAATTATTCTGAAAAGAGGCTACATTAAAAATACATTATTTTACACGAGAAGAAGGGTTAGGGTTCGGGTACGGGTAGTAACTGTAGCTCATGACCAGTTATGAATCATCTCATCACTTCATCTCTCACTTCAGTTATTGAGGGGAGCACTTCTAGTTCAAAATGTCTTGATTTTTACAGCCCACCAAGAAAGACAATGTTTTATAAGATAAATTGGGGATTGATTGAGGATCTGAAGAAGCTCAAATAATGAATTATTTTTTTACACTGATAAGTGCCAACAATGCAGATATTGAAACTGGTTCAGGAAAACTATTAACGATACACTGTGTACTATGGTGTTTTATCCTCTGAGCTTTTCCTTGTTTTTGACCTGGCCTCTCAAAATCCTAACCAAACACAAACAAAAAAACTACCCTCAAATCCCAATATAAATCCCCAGCTGTCTATGGTGAAGATCATGTGAGATTCCATATAATGGTGGCAGCAGCAGCAGCCCAACTCTCCCAGGTCCGAATCTACAAGCCTCTCTGTGGAGATACACAGCGATCAGAAGATCAATACAGGCCTATCAGCTGAACCAGCCCATAGAGCAGAAGAGTGACACAGACTGAATATCCCTATGTCGAAGCTGAGTCAGCTGTCTTTGCGTACCTGCACTATTACTGTGTTTTATACAAGCTGAATTTAAATTTGTTGTGTTAATGGTCCTTTTGTTCCATCATTTGTCTTTGTCTCTTAGTCATATTTTTTTTTTAGGTCTTCATCCTGAACTGCATGGAAAAAATAGACAAAGCTACTTCCTCTATGTGACGTGTGTGTGTGTGTGTGGGCTTAGGTTTTCTGCAGTGAGTGTCGTGAAATGTCTGAACCTAACGGAGAGGTCATGGAGGTAATAGGTCCTTCGCAGCACTTAATGGAGAGAAATGGCTCTGATAGGAAGTTAATATTAAATGTAATTATCTTCTCAAGTTACTTCATTTCGTGATGTGGCTGTAGTCACCCAGAGTGTCCAGAGTGAGTTTAGGAAAAAAGCAGGATGGTTTATAGAAAGGTTTACGTTGTCTTTTTTTGTTGTTGTCTGTCATTAATACAGCTAGTCCACCAGTTTATATCTCAGGTGTGATTAATGTGTTTCATCAGTACCTGACAGGAAGCAACGGTTTGTATGCTACTAAGTTCAGTATTGCAGTGTGGGTGCGTGACTGTGGCTCAAGAGGTTAAGTGGATCACAGAGTGATTGCAGGGTTGATGGTTCAGTGTGCCAAAGTGTCCCTGGGCAAGATATGTGTGAAGTTGCTCCTGGCATATGACTCAAGTTTTAGATCCATCCAGAATATATCAAGATATGGACACAAATTGCTATAGTTGGTCAGATTATAGTATATATTAGAAATTGACAATTAGGCAGGATAATCAATTGTTGTTTGACTAGTGATTAATTGATCTCTAATTCTTTGCTGATTGGTTGTTCTTAAATCAGCAGATGTACTATTAATGCCAGACCAAAGGATGCTAGGGACATTTTTCTTTGCAGTATATTTCATTTCTAGTTGTTTGTATCCCAGTTTTCATCTTCAGTTTGCACTGAAAACATCATTTTGGGTGCAATGCAGCACAATGTACAGCATAAAATTACACTTGTCTGTGTGTGTTATACAGCGGATCCCACCTAACACCAAAGGCTGCTGTTGGCCATTGATATTCCAGCTCGATGTGCATGTCAGAAGCGCTTTGTCCGAATGTGCGACACAGGAGACACAGGGGAGACGGTGTTTGACGATGCGTCTCTGAATTTAATTATCTACAGCTGCTTCAGAGCAAATAGAATGATGTGCAGATGTGACAGAGCTTTTCTTCATACACATGCACACTCTGCACGCATACTGTATACATGCTACACAGCTGCACTCGTGACATGAAAACATGACACGACGACACTTTCAGGGCTTAACCACATTTAACAGATTTTTCCTTTTAGTAAAAAATGTTCAGTCTCTGTTTCTGTAAATGTCACACTGATCTCTTGAAGGGTTTGTGACTGCAGCTTTTGTGTTTCCATGGATCAGGGCGGCATATAGCATAGTAGTGCTGCAGGCTGCAAGTCCCACATCAGCAGGGCAAATGTTCTTCCAGTCTAATTAATAACAAGCTCAACAGTGTCTCTCTGTCTCTCTCAGGGGAATGTATCAAAATTGTACCCCACCACCACCCATGTGGACCTGGATTAAATACAAAAGTTCATTGAGATTTCTTTTAAATGTTAAACTCATTTACAGAGTTGAGTCTATCCTAACGTATAAATGTACCAAGGTATATTTTAGTTGTTAAATGGAGCAAGAGTTTAGACTTAAGTGCTTCAAGAGTGAAGTGACATACTGCAACTCTCCTGCCTGCCTATGTGCCGTGTCCTATATGCCAGCGTGCCGCACAATACATGTGTGATTGCGTGCATAGAGATTGTATGCCTTCCTCTGGATTCAAATTACCAGTGGTTTCATCACAATGACACAGCATTGGCTGAGGCTGTCAAAATTGTAGCATCTTCCAACAAATGAAAAGGCAGTCAGTCAGGCAGACAGTTATGCTATGCCTCCAGTTATGCTCTCATCCACTTAGTCTTGCATAAAAGGAAATGAAATGGGAAATGTATCTTTGTCTGTCGAAAAATGTCAGAACGATAAGGCAAAATGGTCTTAATGCTTTGTACATATCCCTCATATTTCCATGCAATCATCGACAGTGTTCCTTGCAACACATGTCCTGGAAGTCTCTGATTATATTGGACAATGCCCCGTCTCAATTTCCCATAAGCCAAATGGAACTCGGCACCAGATGGGTATTGCCAAAGAAACAGAGGAAAGGGGCAGAGTTAGTTTACAGATGCACACCAAAATAAAAACGTCATACGACCAGAGAAGCAGCTAGTGACGGGATGCATGCAGGCTCGACATCGGATGGTCAGCCTGGCATTGTCTTGGCACCGTAGAGCGTCGGAACTTGTAAGAACTATTTATAAGCACTGTGCCAGCAGCTTAGACTGGGAGGATTATCAAGTGACACTTTTAGCCTCTTAAACAAGCAACAATTGCAGGCAACATGGTCCAAGAGAGCATGAGACAAAGGATTTACAGCAAGGATGAATGTGAATGTAAGGACTTAACTAAATGTCAGACAGCTTTGGTATTGTAAACTTTTATGCACTATTGTTTCTGTTGCTTGAGTGGCTGCTGTTCATGCAGTCTTTTCTCCAAGCAAAATGGGAAAGGGAGAGGGGGCGCTCATGGAGTAAAAGGCAGAGGAAGGAGGAGGAATAACAGCCACCGGTGGCTAACTGCCGCTGGACGTTTGTAGTTAAGCATTTAATCTCCCACGCTTGGAGAATACAAACGATCTTGTAATCGTCCCTGACCTTGACATGAACAGCAAGGTCGCAAGGGAGCCGGGCTATTTTGCATTTCCCACAGATACTTTGCAGAGACATGCAGAACAATTAGTAAACTGGATAAAAACGAATTGGGTTTGTCTGAGGCCCATCCTCCTCCTCCTCCATGCTCCCCTCTGGGTATTTACCTGGCACAGCCCCAGTCCCAAATCTTTGTTACAAACATTCCTAAAACTTAATTATGATAAATTAGTAGTCAGTGCTTCCAAGTCTGGTCAGACTGAAACTGTTATTTTTATCGACTAGTCTAGAGATTATGTTTTTAGTAATTAATTAAATATAATAACATAAATGTAATTAAAAATGGTCAATACAAGTGACTAGAAGGCTGCTAGTGTATTAATGTGTTTTTTGTGTGTTTGTGTGCCTGTGTCAGGCCTGAAATCGCCTTTATGTAATTAAGGGACTTTTGTCCTCCAGCCACAGCGCATTACCTCTATTATTGAATATGCTGAGAGTTGAGATATGATTATACTCCAGTCAAATTCAATTTCTGTTTTCAGCAGTTTGATTATAAAAGCCTGGCCTTGGCTCTTTTAAGTTAAGCCAGTATGGTTTTTAGCCTTAGTCAACAGAGGGATAATGGAGCTGACCCTTTCTTAGCATCTTAACAGACTCAAACTTCAAAATGCCATCAACACAATGCCTGTTAGGTCCCGTTGGCATCTAGTAGCGTTCCATATCTGAAATGTAATTTTACAAGCAGCAACTTTAGATTTAGTTTTACTTGGATTTTGACTCTACCTTGTTTTTTATTTTTATAATGTGGTGCAATTTATTTCTTGTAGCACTTCAGCCAAACATCTTTGTATACCCTGGTTTCTATGGAAAATTACAGAGCTTTTTAACGTCATAGGTTTAAAAAAATAGATGGACACAATCCTTTGAAATTTTAAAAGAAGACACTGCTAACATGTCAAACCTCACCTGTGGGGGCAAGGCTTTGCTTTTTTAAAAATTAAATTAGTATAATCTGTAACAGCATGCAGAGTATTTTGAGATCTCTGCAGCCATAACAAAAGAAAGCTCAGGAACAGAACTCTGTGTGGAACATGACATTGACTCTCAAATAGCATACTCAACATACTTTTAATTTTTATTACCTAAGACTCATGGGCCCATAAACTGAGCAACCAAATTGCAACACATCCCGGTCAAGATTATGGAGTCATGACAGATCAGTCCAAGGTGGAGCGTTTGGCTGTATCAGCAGCTTTTTGACTCACTTTAAGTGTAAACAGATTAAATCAAGGGGAAGAAGCCAGATGTCCTAGGGAGTGAGTGGCAGTGATGGAGAGGCTGGTGTATGCGTTTGTGTATGCACGTGTGTGTAGAGCAGGAGCTGGCACAAGCTCTGATTGTTGGGGAGATGGTGAACCTGTTCACAGGGGCCAAGAGTAGGTAAGGCAGTACGTGTGAGCTCGACTTGCATTTTGAGTGCACCTACACTCTCAGGTATTTGTATCTTTGGGTGTTTGTAGACGGATTTGCACATGTACGTGCAAACTACTGCTTAGAGGTGTTAATAAGGACACCTGGTTGTTATATGTGGAGGGAGTTGGGTTGTATTAAATAAAAAGGAGTCTCCTTGTTAGCACTGTCTCTCACCTGTGATCAGGACTGAAAGTGTTTGTCTTGAGTTTACGCTTTTGCTATTTCTGGTGCATACTGTGCAATTCATCTTGTTACTGAGTTGTTATATGTATGTTTACAATGTTATCTCTAATCGTATCTAATGCAGTTTTTAAGTCAAGATGAATGATAAAACCTTATTTAGGTTTTAACATAAAGCAGGGGATATATTGGAAAATTCAATTTTTGTGTAGGTTTTAAGTTGAACTGCCATGAAGACTGACAGAGAGGGGTGAGACCCCTGTTGCTATTGTCAGAGTAAGCCATCGGGAATTCTGATATCATTGAATGTGTTACTGAACCCTAACAGCATGTTTCACACGTGGCTGGTATGGAGCACTGGAAACCAGATGAATTTTAGTTACTTTACTTTTTTATACTTTTTTAGAGACATTTGCTGACACTGACTAGACATTATTAAATTTTCAAATCGGGTGCATCTGCTGGGTATGAAATAGCAAGGACACATTACTCTTTGTCTGTCTCATCCCAGAATGATCTGTGCTGAGTGTATTTTATTTTTGCATTATGCAGCTTCAGCTGATCTCTATCTTGTTCCCGACTTTGTAACTCTATGTGCAAGTCTGTGTTTTAGAGAGTTGTGAAGACACACGAAAAATGTGGATGTTAAGGTTTTTTTTTTCTTCTCTAAATAAGAATAAGAATTTTACTTATCAGCCTTTTCTCTCCGTCTTCCAGCTCTTTCCGACGCAGACGAAAGTGCCTGTCGCAGGACCTACTGTGGACGGGGTCGGCAGTGTGTGCTGATGGCAGAAACCGGCCGTGCTGAGTGCGTTTGCCAGGAAAAGTGTCGACCTTCCTTTGTGCCAGTGTGCGGCTCGGACGGCAGGTTTTACGAGAACCACTGCGAGGTTTACCGCACTGCCTGTCTGGAGAGGAGACGGATCTATGTGGTGCACAGCAAGGACTGTTTCTTCAAAGGTTTGTCTGCTACACACATACAACTGCAGAGGGACTACTACACACGATAAAAACACTTCAGTACAGTAATAAGATCTTTACTATACTTTGCTATAATTATGATTTATAAATTAAGAAGTCTGCCATACCCATAGTGTTTTTAGTGCAGCTGGTTGTCAAAACTTAAAAAAAACTTTATTGGTCAATACTGCTTTTAGCCTTTCCTGGCATTGCTCCATGTGTGCATATTTATATATTTACTTATGCTTTTAGCTTAGAAAAAAAAAGCCCTTTTTGTTCCCCCCAGTCCATCTTTAATTTTTTACCACCATCTGCTATGGCTAAGTTGTATCTCAGCAACAATAGTCTCTTTGTGTTTTTTGGCAAACAAACCTTAATTGCGGAAAATTATTTGTTGACATGACATGTAGTATGTGTACTTTTTAATCTAAGTTGTTCCCAAAATCTAATATTATCCCTTGTTTATTAATTTTGGTAATGCGGAAAAATGGTTTTGGTTTGTATACTAAAGTTAATGTTGTGACATTGATTTTGTTGGTGCTGGCACTATATGAACTGAACCTGACAGCTGGTGGGGGCCCGTCTGTGTGGCGTTTTCATGTTCACCCTGTGCCTGCATGGGATCCTAGTACTCACACAGTCCAAACACATGGGTAGTTGTAGCAGGGTAGTTGTTGACTCAAAATTTTCCACAGGTCCCACAGTTGTGAGTGTCTTGTCTCTGAGTCAATCACAGGGCTGACCCCTGTGATTGACTCACTTTTCCAGGATTTACCCCATCTTGTAATACTGCTATTAATTTCATATATTTGTCTGATATGTGTGTAGATATAGTTTTGTCCATGAGAAGGACATGTTGTTCATATCCCAGTACATTTTCTTGGGAGCATTATGTGTGTGAGCATCTGTTTCTTTTTGAGTACACTACCAGTCAAAAGGTTGGACACACATAGGAATGACCATGTTTTTCATGAAAAGATTCATGTCTTCAGTTGTGTTACCATCATTGCACATGG
>JAUMHL010000006.1:19660261-19670958 GCA_032362345.1 Sandelia bainsii | reverse complement strand
TTATGAAATCTGCTTTTCTTTCACAAACATGGTCATTTCTATGTGTGTCCAAACTTTTGACTGGTAGTGTATGTGACTTTTTTTCCCCACACACCTGAGATCAGGCTAGCTTGGGTTGTACATACACTAACTTCATATTTATTTGATACCAATATCCTGAAATGAAGTGATGCATGTGTTTCCACATAATTGCTGTATTTGAGATGAAGTAATGTCAAGTAAATGTATTTTTGGTAAAAAATGTTATGCTACAACATGAACACAGTGCTGCTGCACAGCAGCAATTGTCTTTGATGCCTGCCTGCATCACTGACTGTACATGTTAATACTTTGATGCTTTTTGTGAGTGAAATTTGCCCCTAGATGATGATCTGATACCTGTGGGGCACAGTTTGGAGAAATGTGAAGGCTGCAGTGGGGCTTTGACTTTAGTTTGATGTTGATGCATTTAAACAGAAACACAATTGTACATACAAATGAAACAATTGTTTGGTAACACTTGCCACCTGTCAAGCTCTAGTCACAGGCATCAGTCACTGTGGAAAGCATGCTGTTTCTGTCATCCATTCAAATGAAAAGAAGAAATGAGATTATATGTAGTTTGGCACTGAAGCCTGTGGCTCCGGGTCAAGTTTGTTAGGGTCTGACACTGGCACTCACACATTAAGCATTTTTATCAGATGCTGTTCTCTGCTGTGTACACTGCAGCTATAATCATGCTCCTCTCAGTTCAAGTCAGCACACTTTGGTCCTAATCACCAACAACTAAATCTGGTATCTAAATCATTTATAGTACCCTAAAAATTGTTTTAATTAATCAAATAGTGGAAGTTTAATGGTGGGTTTTCATTCAGGAGGTAAACATTGTTAGAGCAGTGTGCAGATCTGCTGCTGTGAATTCATCCAAGACTTTCAACATCTGTCAGAAACCAGTTCTTTAGTCAATGCTCATCCAAACAATTTTGCATATAAATTCATGTGAATAACATATAGTCTAACCTCTTAGACTACTGTAGATCTTGTACTCCTCTATAGTAAATCATTAATATTTTTACTCCTTGACTATTACTTGGCTTTTACTTTTCTTTAAATATTACTTTTTAGACCAGACAAGTATAAAACAGCTTTTTATAATCTCTCAGGGTGTGGATGTTAAAATGGAAAGTAAAACTATTGTTATTTAGAGTGCATGATTTCATGTCACGCACAGAAACACAGACACACTCTCACACAAACAAACATGGCATATAGCACTTTTAGTCGTATCACATTAGAGAAGGATTCCTGGCAGACACCACCATGCATGGCTAATCCACATTAGGGATGTTCAGTCAGTGCATTAGGCTTAAACTCAAGATGTCTGAATGCAGCCCAGCAGGAGATGGAAAATGTTGGAAATCTGTCAAGTGTCACGGGAATTGCGTGTGTGTTTTTGTAATTATTCCACCTGCCAGACAGACATAGTTGAAAGAGATCTCTTACAGTGTTTCCAGAGTCATTATTTCCAATTATCATTTATTAGTAAAAACTGCAGAGAAACTGGCGAATCGCTGCACTGGTTCTCTCTGGAAATCCAAACCCCTCTGTTTGCTTGTTGGTGGCCTTATTCTGCTGAGTTTGCCTGCATCCTGACCATCTCTCAAAGCTCTTTAAAACATTTCTATATTTTTATAATAATATCGTATAGACAACTTTTTTTGGTTTGATCATACTGCATATTTTGGGTCACATTTTTGCAGGCCTATAGCTTAATAAAAGCTAGATGGCAAAAAGATTCTAACACTCAGTCTGACAACAAGAAAAAAAACAAAAGGATATTTTGAAACCCTACAGCTATGTGTTAAGCCACGTGGCAAAAAAAACTTGGCTTTTTTTGGGGGGGGGGTAATTTTGCTTTTAAATTTGATAAACCTAAAAGCTCTGCTGTGAAAGCCAATTTCCTTCAGCTTAGGGCTATGGCCAAAGTCGGTCTCAAATTTGGCAGCTACTTATGCAGGCTTTCGTCTCATCGTATCTGGATTATTGTGATTCACTGTGCAAATTCAGTTCAAAACTCTCATCTTTGACAAAAGAAAAGTGGAGCTTCATTTCTGCTGGACTGACCTCCCTTCACTGGTGCCCACTTACAAAGGTCTTTTCTTTTTTGGTTTATTCATATTGCTTTGAGTTGGCACACACTCATAACCACCTCTGTTTCACCACTAGTTCACTTAGGACATCTGACCACATGTTTTAAGCTCGAAGGAGAACTTATCTTTACTGTTCCTGCTTTGAAACTGCAGAATACCATTCATCAATCACATATTTCTCATCTGAAATATTATGTACAAACTGTAGCTTTTGGGCCTTGCAAACTCCACAGTCTTTATTTACACTGATCTGAACTGAATATATTGTGCGCTGCTGCTGCAACATCAGTTGTTTTTATGAACTTTACAGAAAAAGTTTACTTTTTTCAAGGAGAGAGGGCCATCCTCTGGTTTTATGTTTTTAATTAAAATTTTATTAACATTTTATTTTATTTTTTTTTCCTCAGGCAATGTGGAGAAACAAGGGAGAGAGTTTAATGGTTAAAGCTACTTTTCAGACTTGTTCAGGCAAACACTGTTGAACAGGTGAAGGAATCTACTACTCAGCTTTCTGTGGGTACCCAGCGATTCTCTTTGATGCAGCTTGAAGGAGGTTGTAGCTGATAGCACCGGTGTATTTTGAAGTGTTTGGTGTGGTTTGTGACAGGCAGGAGAGGTGATTGCATATAGGCTAAAAGGGATGAATATAAACCTCTGGATGTGGTTCTTTATTCTGCCCTGTCTTTGGATTCTTTGTACTTACACTAAGTTGGTTTAGCTGGTACTTTAATTCAGATTGACTTACTGTATATGAGCACACCTATTGGAATATGATTAGAATGACAATGGGAGAAGAAGAAACGCAACACACAAGATGCCATATTCACAAGAAAATAGATAACATAATAGTTTAAGACCCAGCAATGTTTGCAACCAAAACAGGATTGCATTATTGCAGCTTTTCAATAGTCTGAAATCCTTTTTTATTTTTATTTATTTAATTTTTTGCAGTAGTTTTTACTCTGAGCTAACTCTCCACAAAGACTCTGCACGTCTAAAGTCACTACATCGTATCAAGAATGGTAAATTGATAAACAGCTTCAAAGTTAAGTTATTTGACCCCAAATGGCTGCAGAAGGCGTGTTGGCAATAAAAAAGACTGATAGGCCAGCAGCACTTAAACCTAATAACCCATTTAGATTATAATTGCCAAAAGCCATAAAATGGGTTTTTCTTGAGGATGTTGCTTTTTTTCCCCCCATGTGAAAAATGACAACCCCTTTCACCAAATAACTGATGCCATAAAAATACCTTTTAATAGAGATGCAGTGCCAACCGCTGACAGATTTTTCAGACATAACTGTACATGATGATCTATGTGTCATATTTTTTCCCTATTTGTATTATCCTGAAAATTTGAAACCTCTGATGGTGTGAGCTAACTTGTTAAAATTAGACCGTCTTTTCAATAGCATTTAGCATTTGTGACAACATTGTAAAACAATCTATGACTGTGTTTGCTGCCAATGCTGGAAGCAGTGTGAAGCGGGGGTGGGGGTGGCGTCTTGACTTCACCAAATGCAGAAGTCCATGTTTTGTCTCTTACAACTTACAACTAATGTGGCAGATTGGAAAATGCATGAGTCTGTTCACAGATTGGTATGTTGGGTAATATTTAGGATTTTCCAATTTCCAGTCTACTACACACACACACACACACACACATTGAGACATTGGCATTATGCAAACAGGCAAGATACAATCCTGGCAAGATACAGTCATCCTAGTCCACCACCAGTTACTGTTAATTTGTGAAAGTAGCATCATGTAGATGTTTTTCTCTCCCATTGCTACGGTGAACACTGAGCTGCAAGTTGACCCAGTTCTGACCCGGGCTTTGATTACAGCCTCATCCATCTACAGCTGTTTGAGAAAGAAGTAACAGTTGATTAATCACTTTCATGTTCCTGATGAGTAGGAAGCTCCTACTGAAGTGGAGACAGTTCAAAGAGCCATCTGTTTCTCCTGCGTTGTGTATGGCACTCAGCAGGGGAGTCTTTATTGCATCCTGCGATGACCATTTCATTAAGGACAAATATTGTACTGCTGTTTCTTAGTTTTGATGCTTTTGATTACAAGATCAAACATGTGATGTACTGCCAGACAGAAATTAGTAATGAGTTTCCTCTGGTTCACAGTGGGAAGTGCTTTAGGGAGTAGTGAGATTGTTGGAATTACATAGTGACATGAAGTGTCTCAACAAGCCACCTGGATGAGTCACTGTAGCTTAACCTGAACAAATATAAGGCAGAAATAACACTGGAATATGTGCCAGAGTATCTGCTTTTTGCTTGGATGAGGATTCAATAACAAATTTAAACCCAGTGATGGGTCAAAACATAATTTAACATATGTATTGAGCTTCCATATCAATGTTCATTATTCCCAGTCTGCCTTATAACCCCTAAAACAAAACTATGTCTGCTGGTCACAGGTGATTTCTCTGTAAACGTTTGTTTTGCATTTCTGTGTTCTTAATCATCTCAGATTGATCTTGTGCCCCCTTGTGGATGTAATCCTGACCCCACTGCAAAACACCAACCAGAAAATTTCCTCTAACATAGTAGTAATTCTTTTTTTTTTTTTTTTACGACATTGTGAACTTCTTTTTATTTCCCTCCCCTTAACCCATCCATCATCTGTCCAAGTTTGCAATTTCCTTCAGTTTGAGAGCCGCCTCAACCATTTTGATTACTCTTTATCATCCTGGCTCATTCAAAGGCAGATGTGTTTATTGCATTAGCCATCATAGCCACCCTCCCCATTGTTTCTCCTCCCCCTGCAGCCCATGGCATCACTCTGCCGTCCATCTTATTGCTCGCTAACCCTCTGAGGCCATTAACTCAGTCACGCAAACACACAGGAGCATCGACTTTGGTGTGTGCAGCTTTTAGTCGTGCACAGAGGCTGCAAAGGGTCACAGCAATGTGTATTTTAAGGAGAAAGATTTTGGTTGTAGGATGGTCATAATCTGTTTTAAATGTGTAAAATATTTTGTGTGCTTTTGCGATATGGTATTATGCTGTCATAAATGAAGTACTTTAAACTGTGATGTGAAAGCTGTTATAAAACACATTTTTTCACACTGTCACAAAAGTGGGCTGTAGTTCTGCTATAGTTTACTTGCGATGAAACAAAATGGTGGTGTGTGGTGGTGTTTATTCAGTTCATAAAATCTAAATCAGCAGTTAACAGAAACCTGAAAACCAGTAATTTTCTAGAGATGAGAAGGTTTTTTTTTTTTCTTCTGTCTGCCTTATTCTAGCTTGTGTGGCGGTAAGAGTGTCCTAGGTGGTTCCTATGTGCTGAACCAAAGCATCAAAGCATGACGTGCTTGAGGTGAGCAGATAGTCAGCTGTCTTTTTCACAATGACGTCAGATAGTCAACAGTGCATTGCATTCTGGGATTGGCGGGGGGGTCACACCTGTAAAATGACAGCACTAAGACTGAGAAATTGATTTGAAGGGAGGTTGATTTTACTTACAAAAAGCGACACTTTTAACAGCAGTTTTGACCCCCTGTCAATCCCAGAATGCAATGCACTACTTGACATTATTGTGAAATAGGACAATTCATGTAAAATTAACCTAATATGTTCAACTGCACCCTATTAAGCGACACCATTCAGCTCTACATCACTCTGACATGTTTTATAAATGCTGATTATTTACCTAAACTGTTTCAGCAGGGGTTTAAAGTTGTGCAGGTCACATAACACATCACTGGATCAGAAGTTGCTGTTCAACTCTGCTAGGTTAATAAGGACTGAAACCAGCCTCAGCTTCCAGGTGTGACGCGTCTGCACACACTTTCAACACACACCTAACGCCCTCCAGGCCTTCCCTGACAGCCCTTTATTTGTTACAGTGGGCTTATTAACGAGTGGTCCAGCTATCCCCATCTTTCTTTGTGTGTTTTTTTTCCCCCAACACCTCTCTCCTCATTTTCTCTGCTCGCTGGTCACGTGGGTCTTACCTCATTATGTTGATTTCCTCCCCACAGATTCATTATGGTAGAAGTATTTGCTGTATGAAATGGATGCCCTGTCCCAGATAGAGATGTCCCCTGGTCCGACTCTGGTCCCCTGCCTCATAAACATCAGTCTCTCCTATGAAAATAGAAAGCTCTCTTTGGCCACGCACGTCCCCCGCTGTTGTGGTAGTGGGACATTGTCAAGGATACTGCACCAAATGCACCGTGCTTCTTGTCCTCTATGGATAAAACAACAGCCGGAGCCAACACACTGAATCAGGCTACAACTGGTTAGCTATTTAGGCATATTGGGCATTTTGCCTATGCTACAAATTGTATGACTTTGATTTTAGAAAAAAATCTATATTTTATTTTGCACAATATGATGTTCGGGTGTTAAAATAAGACAAGAAAAATTTAATCCATAATATAATTTTATTAATACAATTTTGAGTAATTTAAAATTGTAGAAACTTTTATTTTGTTTTGTCCTCATCTTAAATCACAGCTAAGTCACTTTTTGTTCTTTTATTCCTTAGCTCGCTAATATAGACTGACTGTTCATCATTTTCTTGCTCTGTGTGCACACATGCGCAACAAATTACACACACACTCACATGAATGAAGACGCACTACTTCTGTCATGACAAAAGCAAAATAATCTCTTCTGAAAGAGTGTTTATTCATGCCTAAGAGATTTTGACACGCTTGTCACAACACTGGCATTGCCTATCACTTTGCCTTTTCAGTGTTGAGCTGTACGCCGAGGCACCACAATGGCCCTCTTGGTTCGGCTGTGCGGCTTTAGCTTTTGACGCATGTTGCCCACCTGGGCACATACGTGCAGCTTTATTGATAATTGAAATGTGAGACGTGAATAAATTGAAATTGCAGTGCTGTTTGGAATTTCGGTGTCTGTATTTCTCTAAAGCGCACACACACACACACACACACATTTGCGTTATTGTTGATATAATTAACAGATCCCTAATGTTGACTTTGTTCAGTTCACTCTGTTTTGGCATTCTGTCTTGTCTCTTGTTGAGTTAACAGGTGGTACTGCATAATTTTTGTATTGTAGCTATTCAATTACATATTCTGCTTTTATTACTTTTCATAATACCACTTTTTAAAAGCTGCTGGCAGATGATTGTGAGCAACTGAGAAATGAGAAAGTGACAAATTAAAGCATTTGGCCCATCTCCTTCATTTCCCAATTCTTATTCATCAGTTTAATGGCTGCATAAAAGGGAAATGCATATGGATGCCAGTGCTTTTGGACCCAACTTTGAAAACTTTTCTTATCAAAGGTTTTTGTCAAAGCAGGGAACCAATTACTAACAAGTGAGATTATTCACATCTCTCACTGCAATTGCATTTTAGACACCAGTCAAGTTATGCATCTACTTGATACTCTTGCTTAGTAGTAAACTGCCTTCTGTACAAGATGGAAATGCATTGCTCTCTCTGTCTCCATGCAGATCTATTTCTTTCCTCCTGCATCCCCATTCCACCCCCCATCCCGATAGACCACTTTCCTCTCCACTATCTTTCACCCTCATTTCTCTGTCGCTGTGCCCCCAATATGGTGCAGACGGGGATTTGAGTGACTCTGTCAAGCTTCTCTCTACATTCCCCAGTCTGTGTTAAATTGGTTCAGAGCTTAAGTAGAGTGTGAGCCTCGGAAAATAAATAAATAAAAATACAATTGTCACCTCGAGGCAAAGTGACCCTGGGTAGAAAAAACAACAACAACATACATACTATATGTCTCTGACAAACACATGTACACACATTTTGGGTCTGTGTCCAAAATGTACATGTGGCTGTTTCCACTCCTCATCCACAACAGCATATTTGGTCTTATATTTTATTATTTTACAAATAATTGCCAGTTTCTTGCTTTGCATGTAGTGTATTCATGTACCGTATATAGAAAACATATTTTTTCAGCCAACTTGGATCTTGACCTTGTTGTGTTGCATTATGAATTTAACTGCTTGTAGCTCCAACGAAGAAATATAGATTAAGCTATACAATTATGCCAAATTATGTTTGTATTCTTTCTTGCATACACATCTGTAGTAGATTACAAAATGCAGTTCTAAGCCCTTTTTATCATCATCAAAGTGTGCATTCAGAAATCTAACAACCTAATCTAATGTAAATAATATAATTACAACAATTGAGAAGAAGTGCACTGACGGATTTGGTGTGACTCGCCTGGTTCAGTGGTTGTAACCAAATTAAGTAGCTGAAGTAGAAATGGGAGCAGTCACCTTGATGTGTAGCACTATGTATTACATTACAGTAGTTCTTTGCTAACCGTTTTTAATAATGCCTGAGCCAAAACTAAATTATAATTTGGGAAAATTGCCAGCTTTAGTTGCCCTTTGAGATGGACTTTTTACAAAACCACTCTAAGCCAAGATTGCCCAGGAAAAACTATAATAATAAGATTATAATATTAAAAAAAGAATGTCATGTAATCAGCACATTCATTTTATAATATCAGGAACTTCCCAAGATAGGATTTTAGCCAGCCTTACAGCTTCTTATGCACTTAGTAGTTGTTGGCTTGCAGTATTGGAGAGTCACTCTTAATGCACAGCGTGAGACATTTGCTTTAATGTCTTTGTGCTGGGGCATAGGTTATCACACAGGGACTGGAGCTAAATAATACTGAATCACTCCTAAAGTTCAGCTAAACTGAGTACATTTTTTATGTTTCCTAGCTCAGCTCAGCAGTCACATCTTCAGGTTCTGCCTCACTGTTTCCTCCTGATCTTGCTGGGAATAGATACCTGAACACTACCTTCACTGTCCTGTGTAATATGAGCTGTCAGATTATACATTTCCACTCTGCCAGCTTGACAGTTTGACCAGAGGGCAAAGAACGAGCCCAGCTTGTGCAGCACTGTGTGCTGTAGCAGCTGATTTGCTCATCTCTGACTGAATGACGGCCCAGCAACTCACATAGACCTCTGTTTGACCAGGGCACTTGAGCTTCTTAAACTTTAAACACCACTGCATCAACAAAGAATGTCAGGTTCCAAAATATCTTGTTTCTGTCTTGCTTCTCAGCTTTCAAGATAAGAAGCCAGTGTCACCTTTTTTTCCTTTCTGCCTGCTGCAATAAGCTCAGAGTTGTGATTTATTTATTTATTCATTTATTTATTTGTTTGTATGAAATGCCTCTAAACAGTGTCTCTTTTCTTTTGGCAAAGGTCACTCTGACGTGCATGGGTGACATATTGGCACACACGTCAGAGGTAATCTGTAATGAGATTGTCTTTATTAACCTTTTGCTCTGATATGTTGTCCATGTACAGTATTTGACCAATTTAGTGCTGATTAACAGTTACTCTGAAAAAATACATAATGTATAGAAAAGCAGGGTGGCATTCACACCAAATTCTCTTTTTCTCTGAGCAAGCTATTTCTTTTTTCCACCTATTTCACGGTCATTTCATACCATCAACATGAAACTACTATAGCTCCAATATATTGAATGACACTGTGCCCTTGGGGCTCATTATTAGCAAGTACAGCGTCTCAGTACCGCAGGACCCATTTGCATCATCGAGTCATTGTTCTACCATAAGTTGCTGACTATGTAGAGTGCTCTAATGCTAAAACCCAAAGGGAGTAACAACCTCGACATCAGCCTTGGGGAAGTCATCAGTCCATGTTATTGTTTTCAAGCTCTTCCCACGTGATGTCCTTAGAGAACAGGAGCATTATGGATGGATGCTGCTGACCTTTTTGTTTTAATGCCTACGTTACAGGTGTCACTGATGCTAGCACAACCGGTAGCTTTCTCTTGAGGTGAGATGAGACTCCATCTGGTTATAGTCTCGATGCTTCTCCTGTGCCTTCTGGCATTAGTTAAAATGATGCTGCTTATTTTGCTCCTGTAATTAACAATTTACTCTTTAATTAAGCAATTGTTTGTACCTGAAGGCTGAGTTGTATTGCCTTAATTGTTGCTTACAGTATTTCACTCAGGCTTTATATCTTATGTCTTACAATGTTGAAAAAAATAAAAATGTACTTGTTCTTCTCTGACCATAAGTACTGAGTCTCACAATATTTTGGAGAGTTGGTAATTATTTTGGTGAAAACAGTGTGTACTACTGCTGTTTAACCAAAGGAGCTGTAAACTAACTGTACATCTGTCTACCTCTCCCATTCTTATGAATGCAGTATCTCAAAAAAACCTTGAGGAATTTTTTTTTTCTCCCCCAAATTTGGCACAAATGTCCACTTGGACTCGTGCATAAACGTATTAAAATATGACTCTGGACAGAAATGCATTTAAACTATAACTTCACTGGTTGGTGGAAACACACATCTGAAATGCAATTCTATGC
Organism: Sandelia bainsii; assembly: GCA_032362345.1. Taxonomy (NCBI): domain Eukaryota; kingdom Metazoa; phylum Chordata; class Actinopteri; order Anabantiformes; family Anabantidae; genus Sandelia; species Sandelia bainsii. Next base: position 19,660,483 of record JAUMHL010000006.1, on the reverse strand, counting down.
CTAGTGTACTCTATATCTAGTAATGACAATCATTATTCATGCAGTTTGGGAGGCTTATTTTTTTTTCATACAAAAACTTAATATTAACGTAATATTAATATATCTTGTAATTGTTTGAGACTGTTATTTATATTTATATATATATATATACACTACTCACAAAAAGTTAGGGATATTTGGCTATCGGGTGAAATTTATGGAAAACGTAAAAAGTTCACACTA
>JAUMHL010000006.1:19635311-19652991 GCA_032362345.1 Sandelia bainsii | reverse complement strand
GACTTATAGCATTATACCATCTATTTTTAATGTGATTAAAAAAGTGAAATCATTTCGAGTATGTGTTTGAGTTTGTATTTACCACAGCGGTAGTGTGCTGAAAAAGCTTGAAAATTGACCTTGAAAGTACTTGAAAAGTGCTTGAATTTTACCCTGGAAAAAGTGTATGAACCCTGATGACATCATAGCATAATAATCACTAGAACCCTGACTATGATGAGCACACTTACCCTTCTCACATTATACTGGAATTATATCATAACCTGTATACATTCAACATATTTACACTTTCCAAATTTAAGACAAGTCTAAATGCTTTTACTGAGCATCTGTGGGGTTTCTCACATTTCTTTACTCCTCCATTACCCTCCCCAGAACCTCAATTACTGCAAAAGGCCAATCTTGTCATTATGTAAGGAATGTTAATTTTCCCTCCAAAATGGCAAATTGCTGTATGAAACATTGCATTTAAAATACTGATTTATCAAGACCACAATATGAATTGACAGATGGAGATAAAAGGACAGAGTAAGTCTGTAAACCATGTAGGACAGTCCAGAGACGTCTAGTTCATTTACCAGTGAAGATCAAATAGATTGTATTTAACCTCTGCAATGTAAGCAATTTCTTGAGGCAGTCAGAATAAAAAAAAAGAAATTACCTTTGTGGGAAAGATTGTTCATCACATTAACTTGGATAACATTAACGGGTCTTGTATGTGCTTTAGTTTTCAGCCACTGTATGGGTCTCAAATTTATATATTGGATTGATATTTGTGCTGACCATTGAAGACTCCTGTAGAAGGTTAACAACTGGTGCCAAGTACAGGGGAAAAAAAAAACTTTTGGTAACTACTCTCTGCTCTTTATAATTCTATATATTTTTAATCTTATGTTCTGGAGGAAAAAAAACTCTACGGTCTACAAAAAAAAATCAATAGCGTTGAAAATATTTTCAGTCAAAAATGTTAGAGCTCCAGAGGTTCAGTTACTGCTCCATAAAGAGAGTACCCTCTCACCATACTATATCTGTTTGTGCCCTGCCTGAGGAGTCCTATTGCAGATCGGGATGTGACCTACTCCACAAAAGCCCTCAGCGCCACCTGTGGAGCCCTGCTTGACACAAGAGACCTATGAGAAAATGATGACCTCAGGTCTCACAGCGTGAAGGGACTCTCGCTGAAGACCAATGTTCTCACTGAATAATGAAAAGTCTCTGGACGATTCTTATCTTCCTTATGACGTTTTTCTAAGGTCCTTTCCTTATTGTTCTTTTGGAGGTTGCTTTGGTGTCTTTCTTTACCTTAAGTAACTCATCTCAGTGTTTCCCACTGAATTTGATTTTACTTGTTGTAGTGGTGGTTAACTTCTGCAAATTTAGGATTTTGTTTCAAAGTCACCTGCCTTGTCATCTGCCTTTAGTCTTGAAGACAACTGCAAACCTGTCTGAATGAGATGTAGGTTTAGAGTTGCCTCATAATCTTGCATAAGCCAATATATACACAAGGCAATACAGAATAGATTTTATATCTAAGTATAAGATTGTTACACATATTATAAACATAATATTTGCAGTGCACAAATAGTGGAAATAGGTGGTCCAGGCCTGGGAAGATTCTTTCTTACTTTTGCCTTGCCAAAAGACTAAATCTCACAAGACAACGAAGAAGCATGGAAATCAGTGTGACTGCTGAATGTAAAAATGCCAGCTGTGCGTGATCGTTCTCAGCCAAAAACCATGCTGATTGTCCACCCAGTGGAAAAGATTCCCTAGTTGCCCTGCTGTGTAGAAAATGAATGGACTTGACTTGATCGCAGCTAGCTGTGGATTTAGCCATGTTCTGTGCCATGCTGTCTCCTCAGTGCTTGTCGGTGTGTATGCGTATCTATCCACACCTGTGTACGTGGACTGGTCCACTGGTACAGTAGGCATGGCAGTGCTGTGTGCTCATTACAGCAGCTGATGAATGGATTTCCACTTGGGTGCGAGAGGAGGTAGTGGCTGTTTTCGCCTGAGGATGTTCCTTCCCAAAGAGCAGGTGGGACTGCAGGACTCAGCCTCTCAGAGCGCTGAACACTTCCCCAGGTAGCTGATGATGGGCTCCAACTAGGCAAACACTGTTCATCATGAAACACCCGCTGGCAAGCTTATAGAGAACTGGAACAATATTTGGAAAGGGTTATTCTAGATAATCTTTGAGTATGAGAATACTGTTATGTGATGCACAATTGTGTGTGAAGATTCTCAGTCATCCAGGTCATGGTTATCCCAAAAAAGGTTTTTCAGTGGCAACTAGACTTGTTGTAGTTCCTTGACAACGTTTTGCCTTCCATTTCAGAGGGCTTTCTCAAGTCTGACTGACTGGTAGGAGTAGCAGGTTTATAATTTCTATTATAATCTATTAATTTATATTCCCCTCCTTGGTGTCGGTGGCATTTCATTTCTGAAATTTTTTGACTCCATATTGAATGAGTTGCAAAGACAAGATGCACTGTACAGTCAATTTGGGTGACTGGATTTAAAAGGTGCTATGGTTTATAATGTCTAATAAATCTAGATCTAAATACCAGGAAATAAAAACTGAAATACTGAACTTTACTGTATATGAACTTGTCAACCAGTGTTTACATTTACATACTTACTTGTATTAACTAAAAAAACTTATTTTTAAGTCTATGTAGTGCTTATTTTATTAGCAGTCAATAGCTACGCGGACTCAACCAATTTAACAATATAACAGTCTGATTTTAGCTTATTCTAGACAGCAGTAACAAATGCTTAAATGCTGCATTAGAGTAAATCATCTTAATATTATGCGTCAGATTGTGTAAATCTGCTTTTTTTCGTACATACTAAATATAATGTCTCAGGATGTAGATTCTTAAATTCCACAAACTGCACATGCTTGACAAATGTTAAAACTAAAATCAAATTTAACACATCATTTAAAATTATGAATTACTTATTCAAATTTGCCACATTGAAAACTATTTTAGACAAATTTATTGGATTTCTCCCAGTGTTGTTTTTCTTTGTGTTGATACAGGACCTAACTCTGCATGAGTTCAATGTTCTGTAAACTGTAATAACATGTCTATTCAGTTCTCTGATTTCTTAACGAGAATTGAAAGTATCAACAGGACAAAACTGTGGGAGGATTCAATCTCAGGTCAGCAGAGAAACGTTGTTTTTTTTCTTTTTCAGAGAAGGGGCTCTTAACCACTCCACTCTCTCTGGGCATGACATCAAAAGTGACTTGTTGAGATGCATATTTTTTTGAAGGATAGTGTCGTCTTAATATTCCTCCCAGTTTCTTCCCCATCTCAACTCCGGGCTTTCAGTGAACAAAGAGTAGTGATAGTGTTACAGGAAAGCAGCTGGCTCTCCACATGATGAAAACACTGGGACTTGGCTTTGATGTTCTAAGCCTTTTTTGCTGTGTGGTTCAGGTGTGTGTAGGTGTATGTTTCTGTGTTCAGTGGGTTTTAAAGCCACGTCATCCCATTTCATTGTTGTTGTGCTTGTTTTGCCTGATCACATTGTTGTTTATTAATTAAAATGACTCACTTTTTTTATATTAGAGATTTCTTTTAAAGTGGAGTATGCACTTATCATCCTTCCAGCCTCTCTTCTTTTCAGTCTCACTTTCTGCAGTCATGATTTCCAGAGTACAGCCAATGTGACATTTGAAAGACTTTTATTATAATTACTGTTTGAGGACGGTCATTATGCAGTGACAGGGTACAGTAATAGTATTGGTTTAATGTTACTTGCAGAGTCATTTCTTCTGAAGTGTGATATTTCAAAAGTGAAGCTACTTTAGCAAATGTATTCTCTTATTCATCTAATGTTGGCTGAATTCAAGCAAGTATGGCAGCTGTGACAGGTCCATTCCATTTTGTCCTTCTCTGAGTATATGTACCTCTTTGTGCCAATTGCAAGGAAAGACATATAAGCCAACTATAACATTAGCAAGACTGATTCCAAACTTGTAACCTTGAATAACCTAGTCTTCCTTTGATCTGATGGCATGAAACTGAATTTGTTAGCTGGTACTGTTTCATTACTAAATTTGCCCACAGTTTGTTATATGAACCTTTTCAGTAATTTTGCTGTGGGATGTTCCCTATAGTCAGTTGAGAGTAAGATAAAAATCTGTGTTTTTCAGTGACCCGGTACACTCGCTCTATCTAACTTCAAATTGCATTGAATAAGGCAGCTAACATTGTGAGGTCAAATCAGCCCATAAGCTCAGCTTACACTTGCAGCAGCCTGTGCATTCACAGGCTTTAGCCCATATGATGATGTCTATGTGTTGAGAAAGTGGTATACAGGAAAAAGTCCTGTGTTCACTGAATTGTAACCTGTGATTATTAGTGTGTGGATATAGTGTCAGATTTACTATTTTTATTCACATAATTTTCCTACCAGTTACGATAAAGTAGGCTTATTTGAGAAATCAAAAAATTTGAGCTTGGTGGTTTAACATTGAGTACATTTTCATTTCAGTTCAAACCATCCAACTCTGTCTCCTAAAAGAAAACACATTTTATCACACAGTTGCTGTCGTAAGCCTGTAATTTATATTGACTTTATTAGATGACGTGGTGGACATTTCTGTGTCTGTGAGTCGTGATAAAATTCACATTTTATCCTTGTTCATTCTGTTCTCAACTTGTCTGCACAAACCCTGCTGAAGTAAATGCATGTCTGTCTCCAGCTGCTGACATTTTGTGGTTAAAAAACAAACAAGCTTTATGTTTTTTGCTCTATAATAGTTTGAGGCAGCATCGCTTCTTTTTTCCCCCCATAAAATGGCAAATTAATTATTCACCATGATGCTTGTTCTTAGGTTTATGAATATGAACATTGCTGACTTCAAAGGAGTGGCCCTTGTCTTTCAGCTGTAGATGTACTGCTGATTCTTGTCCTGAGGAGCTAGCTCTTTATTTTGCCAAGTGTTTGTGAAGTTGTTGTTTAGTCTCTCCTATGTACAAATCAGTACATTCTTCATATTTTGGACAGGTAAGACAATTGGTTCAAACTAAATGTGAGGAAAGCTGTTTACTGCAAGATTGAACAACCGAACGACCCTGTTTAAACAGAGGAGGTGGCCTAAGGCGTAATCTATCAGCCACCTACAATGCAGTTCTTTCATCACTACCCAGGTGGTTTCAGTCATTCACTGTGTCTCAGGTGGTCGCAGTGATAAATATGAAAGGCAGGTGGAACAACAACCTACAGGTGACGATCAAGTGCTAACGACTCGATGACTCCATAGGGTTTGTAAGCCTGCTACTCCAGTCAGTAAGTCAGAACTGATGACGCCTTCTGGATGGAAGGTGAAACATCGTCAAGAACTTAAAACAAATCCAGTTGCCACTGAAAAGCAGTGTTTGGGATAATTGCTAGTTTAATCTACTAATTGGAGAAGTAATTGATAGATTAATGGACCAAAAAAAGAAATTGTAAGGTGCAGCCCTAAATTCTTGATTTTTTTTTACTCCTTGGACACGGTTTGTGTTCTACAGATGGCTTTTTGAGAAAAGCATTTACCTGTCAAAGACATTTTTCCAAAATATTTCACGTAGAAATCAGAACACTCAGCCATTATCACTGCCATCTTTTCAGAGTTAATACTATCTGTACGTTCCTCCTGGGCCAAAAGGGACATCGCCTCCTTTAATAGCTGACAATCTTAAACCTGAATAGTGCATGGAAAATTAGTTTGAAAGCACCATTTGATGGCATTTAGAATTAATGTTTCCTTGGAAGACGTTAGATCTGAGATTCTTGGCCAGATCAATCTGCATATTTTCATGGCAATTATATGGTAATTTCAGAGGGGAAGTCTTGCATTCATGAATACTGCTCATCAATCACAATGCCACATTTAAAATTTAGATTTTTTGTTGAAGAACATGTGATACATGTGATATGGCCTACTTATAAAACTCATCAGAGTTTTGTTCAAGTAAATCAACAAATCAACTTGCAGCCATTTTCACCTGTTATAAAGATAGGTAGTGTTGTGGTAGTGAGAAACATGATGTCAGAACTAAATTAAAATATCAAAAGTCAAAGCAATGAGGAACATCATGAAATCAGAATATCTTGTGTAACTGTAAAAGAAAATCACTACAATGTCATATACCAAACTTTTTGGAACTTGTACTGCTTGTTTCATAAGTCATGTTACAATTCAGGCCTGTTTGTTTTTGAAGTGTAGATGCCTTTTTTGTCTTTATTCCATAAAACATTAGTATCAGTAAATTTCTAAAGAAAAGGAATAGATCCAGCTATATATTTCTTCAAATTGCCAATTTGCTGTCATTTCACAAAATTACTGTCATTTCTTTCCTCACTCCTTTAAGGTGGGGACAAAAAAAAAAATCAATAAAAGTGTGGCCACAAACAAAGAAAAGTACCTAATTGCAGAAGGAGCAGAATGGAGCAGTGGTCAGTGAAAGTTTTAGATTGATTTTGCTCACATACAATTTAAATGAGCTACCATTTTGTTGTATAGCTTCTGTAGGTCCTCATTTTCTCACGTTTAAGACAGTGTTGGTTGCCGTTTATCACAGACCATAATGCATGTGTTAAATTCTGCTTGAAGAAAATAATTTTAGAGGTTATGCTTTCACCTTACTTAGGTAAAGTGCACTAATTGGTAAATTTTACAGAAGCATGCTGAATTATATGAATGTATTAGAGAAAATCTAACTGCCATTTCACTTTATATCATTATTCAGTCTGACATATTTTTTTTATTTCTGATTGGAAGGCTTGGTCTCTTTAACCAGGAGTGAGCTTGTCAGTCAGACCTTATTGATAAACATCATAAGTGGGCAGCATTTCAGAGATCTGGACCTTATCATTACCTTCTTTATTATAATAAATGATCCTGAACAACATGCATGTATTGTGGATGTTTGAGACTTATTGGAGTGATATTTCATGCTTCCACAGCTGCACTGTTTTGTTTAAGCCCAGTACACGGACAACCACTAAATATGATGCTGAAGTTATGTTTGCTCCTTGAGGAAAGAGCAAACCATTCACCCAAGATTGATGCCAGTTTTCCCCAACAAAGTGGGATTGAAACTGTTTACCTGAGCTGCAAATTAGATCTTGGGCATGACAACTGGCAGCATTTAGAATAGATCACCAGTTGCCCAGACATCTGTGTGATTCCCTTAAGGGTTAGAGCTGGGTGTGTGTCTGCATGCATAAAAATTTGCATCTGTGTATGTGCTTGTGTAGAGTGATGCTTACGTGAGTGACTTTAATTATTTACAATAAGCGATGGAGAATGGTCCTGCCAGCAGTCTTGGTACTAAAGCACACAGAAGGAACTTTGCGAAGACAGGATGGAGAAATAGTGGAGGGTGAGAGGGAAGAGACAGTGCAGGAAGAAAAGCAGCATGAGAGGACCACACAGAGGAACAGTGATAAAGTATTTCTCATTCTGATTAAATCATGAAGTGGCTGCTGTAGCAGCAGCAGACACAGACATATGCCAAATCATGAATGAGCACTGCCGCACTCGGAGGACAATGAAATCACACAAGCTTTAGCAATGGGAATTACAGGTGAGAGGGAGACCGATAAATACAGTATGCTGTGGAAGAAGTGTGTGTGTGTTTTCATCCATGTGATTTCTTCACTTTCTCATCTGTTTAAGTGGCACTCCACCAAAAACAAACAAAAGCTGATTTATTTTATATCACTCCTCACTCAAGTCCACAAAACTGAAGACTTTCACATTTCCCTTTTGACTGCACATTTATTAAGTCAGAGTTTTATTGTCTTATTTTATCCTCCACTGGTGTAATTGGAATTTTTTTGTTGTGGTAATTGAGTCATGGTATAGTCAAGTATTGAGGATGTATTGTAGCTATTAAATGTATCTGACTGGTTGACTTGACAGTATGTCTAACTTTGTAGTCAATCATTTAAAAAACACTTTGGTGAAGCAGAAATGATGTCAAGTGATTGTGTAGACACAGAATTGCAAGGGTGCACTGTTAATGTGATGTCTGCATCTTTAATAGCTGATATCTCTGGACTTTAGGGCCTTTTGAACATGGGTAATTTTTCATTTTAACCTTTATGTATCATTACACTCCCCCTCGGTAGGTACTCCTACAATCTCAGTTGAATCCACCCAGCAGCTCCAGTGGAACAGGTGGGTGGTTAAGCGCCTTGTAGAAGGACACCTTGACAGCACTGTTTGAAGAAAGGGGGGGCTGTATTACTCATTATGTTCTGCAACCAACCAATTTTTTCTGCTCTGTCCAGGGAATTTATACCAAAAAACCTTCTCATCACAATTTTGTCATTCTTTCTCCTGGCTACATGTTCCCAGCTAGTCCTTTATTCCTGTTGTAAACTAACTGTCCTTGGTGGTATTTGACCATGCTGTGCTTTATTTTGATCACAAGACTCTCTACTCTCAATCTTGGACATCTTGGCTATGATGACTCTCTCTGGTCCTGCGAACAATCAGTTATTTCTTGTATTGATTCCAAACAAAACTGTAATCAAAATGCCTTGCTTCCTGTGGCAGATGATCATTTCTCAGAGAGTGTGCACAAATAAGGACTATGTGGAGGCAGAATAACTGTTGTCAGTGGGTGATCACTGCTCACTTCAGACACAATAGCAGGTAATCTAATGTTTATCGACATGAAAATGTTAATGTGATTAAGAGTTAAGTTTGTTTCATTAGTCTCATGTGGTCATTTGTTTATGGAGTCTGAGTGCTGATCAAACCTTCCCTCTTTTTAAACACCTGTTTTTTGGCACTGACAGTATTACCCTCTTATGATTTTAGCCCTGACTTATGACGTTAGCTACAACTGTTATTACATCCACTCATTTAGAATGAGTAGGGGGTTCTCAGCAGTAGAGCTAAATTGATATGCAAGTAAAATACACATTTTCCTTCACATCTCATGCAAAATATGTTTGACAAGGCAGAGTACCACTGACTGGTATCAGCAAGATTTTTAGTTATTCTAAGCAATAAGATTTTCTCACTTTGTTGAGTTCTACTTTTATTTTTCTCTTCTAACAAGTCTTTTCTGTAGTCTTAAAATATTAAGTTTCTCCAACTGTGAACTTTATTTCTTTGATTTATCTAGCATAGTAAAACACTTACAATTTGTCTTCTAAGGCACGTTAAAGCTGATGGAAGAAAGTGGAAAAAAAATTCTGAACTCGACACAAAATTAATGTGATTATAGCTGGATAAAGAGTTGAAAATGCAGTAGGTCTTTTTATCTCTCAATCAAATTATTCATGAGTGCATGAATGAATAACATTTTTGTAGCAATAAATACTAAGCTAAAATAAGGAGATTTTAATTTTTACTGACGCATGAAACTGAAGCTTATGTGGGTTTGATTTGATCTATGAATGTTCCTCTGTGATACACTGGAAATTAGATCAAATTTGGGTCATCACTTTATTGCAATAATGGGTACTTAATTAAACCAGGATACCACTGAGAGCCCATCCTTAGAAAGGATAGCTTACATTTGTATTAAGTAGAAGGAAACAAGATATAGCATAATTTACCTGTTCTGTTTTTCATGAAAGAACACTGTGAAAGTGTGTTTGTATGACAAAAGAAGAAAATCACAATATAAGTCATATGTGACAGTAGAGGTGTTGATTACTTGTAGTACATGCTGCAAATAATGTTTTTTCACCATGTAACATGGATGAGATGCACAATATTGTACTTGAGCGAATAAATTAATATTTAACTGGAAATATCATAACTTGACAGCCTTAAAACTGCAGACATTATTTGTCTTATTGAAGCTTTGGGTAGATAATTATTGATATGTACTTCTGTCTTCCACCCCTAGAGATGATGGCAGTTAATCCACTGTTTGGAATAGAAATTGCTTGGATTTTCTTTGTTCATTATTCATTAATTGCCCCCTGTCGACTAATTATTGCAGATGATGAAAAAGCTCTAGAGGCATGAGTGTGCACATCATGCCTCCGTATATTGACACCAAAGCAGCTCCTAAAAAAATACAATAAAAAATAAGATAGTTTCCTGCTGCTGCAGTGTGAGCTATTGTAAGTGCTAAGATGCCACTAACCATTTTTAATGAGCCCTTTAATCTGCCTCACTGATAGTGTAGGTTCAGGCAGAATTGGATGTGTGGTATAATTACAGTCAGTCTGATAGTACACTATTGTAAAATAAACACTAAAATAAATATCCTTATGATCTGAAACACAGTTATAGATGAAGATCCCTAACTTAGGCACGAATGCAATATTGTAAAAACAGTCTGTTAAAATGTCTCAATGTAATGTGAAGTGTTTGGTAGTATTTGCATTAAGATGAATTGAAAAAGGAAAAGCTGAATGGGAAGAATATATCTAGTAAGGAAGGACTGAAGGATATAGGAAAGGTACAAATGAGCTTCATTCTTTAACAATTCTATTAATATAGTATGTTTTTCAGGATCAGAAAGCCTTTATTGTCATTGCATATGTTGCTGCAATGAAATTAGCCGGCACTCTATTGTGTATCCACTCAAAAACACACAAACAATGAGACATACGATATACTAGCAATGACATACAATATAAAAAGTTAGGGAATGCAAGGCAAATGTTAAAATGTAATACTAAAATTCAAAATTTAATACTTGAGGTACAATGTAATACTGGTTGAGGTCTGAGCAAGGTGCTTAGTCCTTAAGGTGCAGTAAAGTGATAAGGTGCCTGGTGCATGAGGTAGAATGTGATGTGTAAGGTTGTGAGGTAGTGTAAACTTCGTAGTGAAAACTTTCATATTTCCCCAGAATCCAAGGTGACTGTCTGAAATCCAGACATACGGATTATTTGATCAAGTATTTGGTGTTTTATTTGTCTCAACTACCCCAATGGCTTGATAGGTACATGTGCTTTATGTTCTGGTTTCACTTAACATTAGTGTGTGTAATTAGTACTTAATATTCAGCTCATTGTATATCAATAAAGACATCCAGGGGAAGGCAAGTGTGCTGATACTCGTATCTTTTAATGTGTTAGCCCACATTTAATAAAGGCCTTTTTACTATTAAACATCCACTTGAGTGCCTGGAATTGAATACTTTATGTTCTGTACCACCCATGGATTTGGATTTTTTTTTTTTTCCTTTTGTAAGTTTGATATTTTCTCCTCCAACACCAGCAGTGGTTGTGAAGGATAACACTGTAATAATTCTGCAGCTAGTAACATGACACTATCACAAAATGATGCATACAGTGTATGCACTACAGTACCCAAATAAATATATAGGTCAGGTATTTTACCCTTTTAGCTAGACGTGTGTGAAAGATGGATCCTCATATAAACTTACTTATGCCTTCTTTTGTTCACAGGTAGTTTGTCCGCATGTCTGCCTGTATGTATGTCGGTACCCTTGCCTGCAGGGAATGTCATTACATGAAGCATAAACATCCACTTGGACTCACGGATGAACTGATTAGAATATGATTCTGGATAGAAATGTCTGTATCCTGCAACTTGACTGGTTGGTGAACCACAAGGCAGTAACTCTAGTTTATTCGTGCACTGTGGGATTTAGTCTTGCCCTTTGCTAAACATTTAGCATTAACAAAGTATTCATTGATAATAAATCTTATGTACTTCTACTTTTCCTGCTTACACTTTTCAAGTTACTACAACTTTACTGCACTGACTGCTGACTGCACAAATTGTGTATAAATATTAAATCACAAGATGTGACTGAATTTGTCTCTTGAACTTTGCTGTTGCTCTGGCATTATTCTCGAATAACTGAGCTTACCCACCATAAGTCATCACGGACAGGGGCTTTAGTAATTAAAGAAAGTACAGTAATGAGCTGTGTTTCCCTAATGCTCTCAAATTAGTCACTGCTACAAGCGAGAGTACTCCAGGGTGGCAGTGTTACACCATAACTGTAGTGTACGTGTGACCGACTGGCCTAAATCTGTTCTATGGTTTCCTCATTTTTTAAATACTCTCTAGCGGATAATGCTCTAAAATGCTTTTTTATTCTCTTAAGCTTGTTTTTATACCTAATGCTGATTTGCACATGAAGCATTTTAAGCAAATAAACATTCTCTGACACAGAAGAGAAAAACGTTACTGGTGTTAAAATTTATTTGAGAATTGCATGGTATGTCATAAAATACATCAACATATCTTAACTCAGTGACAGCTCATCTTGGATTTGGGTGTAATAGGTGACAATTGTGGGCAGGAGCAGAGGGATGTGGATCCTGAGAGGCCGGAAAGACAATAGGTGTTTGAATAGCTGCAGAGCCCAGGCTTTGAAACATGTCATTCTAGTTGACAAGCTGCTGTCTGAAGGAGTGGTTCCCACCATTATGAAATTGTTGTGCCGGAAAAGCCTTTCAGCCCTCAGACTGTTAAACTGTATGAAATCACGAAGAGTGCTGCTGTGAAAGGATTGGAGGGTAAAAAGAAATATCACAACCAAACTAAAAGTCACCAATTCTATTTTAGAAGCAATCCTCTAAAGGGACAGAGTTAAAATGAGGTACATGTTTTTTTTAACTGCCCAGTGTCAATGATAAATTTACCTGTTCCATGTCTGCACTGTGGTCATTTCTATAAATAATCTGCTGGCTGAAAGGTCTGAGTAACTCACAGTCTATCCAGGTCACCTCATTATTAACTGTAAACTACAACTTCTGACAAAATCTTTCTTTCTTTCTTTCTTTAGTTGTTAGTTTTTTACAACATCCCTCGCTGGTGGCAGATGTCTGTGACCCAGATAGTTTGACATAATGAACTGAGGAGGTGACATGCTAACAGGAAAGCTATATCAACTGGCACCAGGCAGGGAATTCAGAAATGCATGTTATTTGTTTGTGTTTTGTTAATTTCTCCCTTCATTAGTTTGGTTTTCTGGTTAATGGCCTGCTCTGCTGCTATTTCTACATGCTGGCAGAGAGGACTCGTTGTAAACCTCTAATGAGTCAATATCAGACCACTGCTGCAAGTGTTCCTTACGCAAACAATTGGGTATGAAGTGCAGTCAAATGCACTCTGACTTATTGTTCTTTTTATTTATTACCTTTTTAAAAAAGTGGGTCATTGGACACATGGTCAAAATAAGAAGTCAACAAGTTAAAAAATAAATAAATTTTCCAGTTAGTAATGGTAATAAATCATCAAAATTAACTGACTAACTACTTTACTTCTTAATACTTTGCCTTTCCTCAGTAAACAGTACATATTTGATATTTTTTTATTAATTTGAAGTGGTTACTAAGTTCAGTTAGGAATTCATGACATGTAAAAGTTATTCCAACAGGCACAAAAAAGTAATTTTAAATTTCTTGCATATTATATGTAGATAGTAGCTGCTTTTTAAGCCACTTTGAGTCACAACAGTCTTGTGATCTTTTACATAGATCTGTCACAGTTTTATTTGTGATTGTAAGCTGACTCTTGAGATGGTCTCTATGGTCTGAGCTCTGTTTGTGTTTACTGAAGAGAAAAAGGTCTGGATAAATTTATATGTAAGGGAATGTAAATGTTGCCAGTTTTACATTCATTAGCAGCATTTGTATATTCCAAGATAGTGACATCTTTATACCGTATTGCATGGAAGTCATTGAGAGCAAATTGGGTGTGAATCGTTGCACCCATAGTGTGTAGATAACATGATTGCAGAGACCAAGTTCATATTCTGTTAGGAATAAATTGTTGATTAAACACTAACATATAAAACGGTAAAATGAAATACCTCAATTCAGAAGTACCTTCATTTTGCAACAGTGACACAGAAAAGCTGACCTAAAACATTTGCTTCTCAGTTGAAGACGCAATCAGCTGTCCCCAGTGACCAAGTAATAAACTTAAAGAATGGAATAAATTGAACAAAATATCTTTACTTTTATGTACCAACAAGCAAATGGCTGTGCTGTAATTACTGGGAGGGAAATGAATGACCACATTATCAACTGATTGCATTGTCTGTCATTAGCTCAGGGGGAAACATACTCATTATAATTTAGGGCTGTCATCAAAGTTGAAGCAAACATAGGGGACTAATTTCATCTGATGGTAATGAAAACACCATTGCTGTTGCATGATTGTGGAGACTCAAATATTGCCAACCTATTCATCTTGCGCTTGGAAAAACATCAGAGAATAAAGTAATTTCCTTTACATGCAGGGGTTTTATGCTTGGAGTGATTTCTAATACAATGAATAATTTCACTAGAAGAAAAGTCACATGCTTCCTGTGTGCAGCAACATTTCTTTTTAATTTTTTAAATATTTGACCCCATTATTAAATTCAAACAATAATTTTAATCAGTAGAAAATGTGGCACATTTTCCTCACTTTGAGAACAAATCCTAAAACCTCAATCTGGCAAAGTACAAGTATGAATGACATTACGCTAAGTGTCATCATTGCATTTTCAGCAACAGCTGATGTGCTGAAGCTGCTCCATTTGTGTGTGGGGGGGAAATCGTCCTGTCAGAAGTGAATTCCACAGACAGTACTTCAACCTTTGTCACTGAAGCAAAGTTATGACCTGTAGTGGAAAAAAAGTCCTCTTAAGGTGTACATTCACAGACAGAATCTAGATAAAAGATAAAACTCTAGGATGAAAGGGATGAGGCTTTTTCTCTTTGTCTGGGGGGAAATAATAAAGGCTGTGTTCTCAGCATACATCCCTGCCTTCCTCTTGTTCCTTTTTTGTTTTTCAAATGTCAGTATTTTGTAGCACTGAGCTGCATGTACAGAAAAACACAACTCACATGTGCCAACTACTTGATCATTTATACAACAATGTCATGCATTGTCATTTAGGAGCTTCTTTTTTATGCTTGATGCATCTTTTTGGTCCTTGACTATCCTTGTGACCAAATTAGTTTTTTGGTTTTTGATTACATTACCTAATGATGTCCAGTGATGACAACATCCAATAATGTTTTTTGACCAATTGAGAATAAAGTATTTATTTGTTTTTGGTCAACCTCTCAAATCTGCCTTTTTTCCCTCTCCCTCTGAATGTTTCTTCACAAGGTCATGGTGGTATTTGGGCAGGGTAATATTGGATGCTAGTCCATGGTTTTCTGTTCAGTTAGGCCACATACAGCCAGAGGCTATCATCTCTCTCACTAGTACCCACATCCAGGCAATTTAAAAGCTGTATTCTCGTGGGATCATCAAGCAGCAGCTTGCGGGCCTCAGCAAGGGCTATGAAAGGCCTAGAGATTACTGTAACTTACACCTCAGGTGTAGGGGAGAGAGGACGATGGATGCTAAAAATGTAATCAACACCTGAGCTTGTTCCTAAGTTCAATTTGTGAGCAGGAGTAAGGACCTAGTAATTATTTTCTTTGGCTAAAGCTCCTTCTCTGGGGCTGAAGGTGCAAGTGTAACTGTATTTATACTCTGTCTGTGCCACTGAGGATTTGATTATTCATTATTGTTCATCCCATCTGAACAAACTCTGTTCTTTTTTGCTTTATTGGTCCTACAGGTCATCATATAGCACTGAAAGCCACTTGAGTCTCCATTAGGCAGTAGTCTGCTGCTATTACAGCTAAAACTGCATGCAGGTACAAGGCAATTTGTTTGACTGGACTGCAGTTTGCGGCAAACCACATATTGTGTTATTGAGCATGAAAAAATGTAGAGCAGAAAATAAATTGCGGTGACTGTGGTTATGGTATATTGCATTTCTGCAAAAAATGGCTTGCAAAATGTCTAGGGAGAATCAAGCTAATGCAGGCTTTTGAATTGTACTGAATATATTTATTTGCCTGTAGTTTCTAAAAGCCCATATGACATGACATGAAGTATCTTTTCATCTTGCTTTCTTGATCTACCATTGCACTAAACGTGTTTTCCAGTTGGTTTTGTTTATTACATATCTAAATTACATTAAGAAGTTTCACTAAGACAACATAAATCACCCAAGGATGCTTGATATACTGTATGAACATTATTACAACGCGGGTCTTTTTATGGCTTTGCTCTTCATTTCTAGGTTAATCAGAATCAGATTCAGTGCATCTTATTTTGGGGGAGTATTCTGTTTGTTCTTACTGTCATGGAGCAGCTGTGACCACATCATTTTGCCTGTGATTAATAAAGTATTTCTGATTCTGAAATCTCATAAAACAGGTAGTGGCTCATCTAAGCAAATTCTCAGACATACCCGCATACAAAACTATCCCCACTATGGGGAACGTCTGGTGAGGTGTGCATTCCACAATCTTAATAGAAGAGGCTTAAATAGCTATTGGATATCAAGTGTTTTGCTGAAATTTCTTTCTTAATGATTCAGGTTTTGGCTGCTTCTTTGAAACCAGCTCTCTCAGCTCTTTCCGTCTCTGCCTTAGTCACCTTTTATTTTTGTTATTTTTTTTAGGCAGCATCCATATTTATGAGGTCTGAGGATTCTAATACAACAAGTAGAAAAAATGTGGGTATAGATACATCTGTTGAAATATTCCCTAAAATTTAAACAAAAGTGTAGATCTTATCATTTACTTATGAACTGAGGTCTTTTCATTCTTTTTCACTGATTATTAAAACAATGGTGGCAGCTGCAGTGTCATCAATATATATTATATTAGTACTCTTCACTATAGTAAGAATTTACTTTATTCAGAGAATCACTAAAACTAAGGAGGTCAACAGGGCTTTGGCCAGAGCTCATGTAGCTACTAAACTCTGCATGTTCCTGTAAGTTACACTTTTCGTTAGACTGACAGGATTCTCTGTGAGTGAGCAAGCAAGAGTGAAAGAGAGTTGGATCCAGAGGAGGAGAGAGGAAGAGATATAGGGCTGATGTGTTTAGTGCTGATGTGCAGTTTGAGAATCCAGTTCTATAAGATAGGCATGTAGACAAGCAGGCAGGCAGACAGGGAGTGAATGCTACTGTACTATTTCTCCTTCACTGCTTTGCCAATAACTTTGGTGTTGCAATGGGTTTCTCATTTATTCTGTGCCAAGCTGCTCACACTGTGATAAGGCTTCCTGAGCACACACTGATCCACTCTGCTGTATGTATCATGAGGCAAACTGGCAGACAGCTTGCCTGTACTCAGGAAATTTAGAGGCGTCTGGGGTTATACATTAGCTGAGAAATATAGGAGTCACTTTAAACTATGAATCATCACTTTTTAATGCTTTTGATGTGGGATTATTGCTCATACTATTAATAACAAGTTCCCAAGAACAGTCCCATGTGGGATGTGATAATAATTCACAAAGCAAGAATGTTGCTTAATCCATGACTCTGACCATGATATTTCATTCACGGTCAGCCCCGAGAGCTCACAGCTGATCTAATCAGCTTACTCCTCCAATGACATCCAGGTTTTGAGGTCTCCTGTTCTTACTCTGCTGCTCACTCATGCTACTGCCTCTGTTGACCCAGGTTCCTGCAAGTTGCCCCCACTTTCTCCACCACCTCTAGCTGTTCTTTGTAAATGAATGCTGTGCAAGCGGTTTCTGAATAATGGTGGGTTTGTTCAGTCTCTCTGTATCTCTGTTGCAACCTGCTGATGACACTGTGACACTCTAAGCTCAGTGGCCACTTCCATCTGAGAACATCCTGTTTGAAGCCTCGCAATGGCGAGGTACTGTTGATCAATTGTTAGGTGTCGTCTTGGTCTCATG
>JAUMHL010000006.1:19622530-19635211 GCA_032362345.1 Sandelia bainsii | reverse complement strand
AGGTCACATTAAGTTCACCTGTAAAGGTTATAGTGCATTTTAGGTTCATCCTGAAATTTCACCCGAAAGCCAGATATTCCTAACTTTTTGTGAGTAGTGTATATAGTTTTTTTCTATTGCTCTTCTATGTGTATGGAGATTTTTGCACTTCAGCAAGAAAGTTTCACATGGTTCTTGGATTCACTTGGGGAGTGTTGTCAGGAGCAGAACACTTTTTTGTTCTTTGTGACATTTTGTCTTTATGTCATGATTGACAGTCTGGCAGTCTAGATAGACATGGAACAGACTGCATCACAGACTACATCAATTTCTGTGTGGACACCCATACCATACCCCTGAAAACACTTTACTGCTTGCCTAAAAGCCAGGAAAACTGGTTGTAGGCTGACACCAGCTAGTCTAGAACTGATAACCACTTGTGTCACGGGCTGGAGGATTATTGAGACTGACAAAATCAACGGCTTGCCAGTCGGCTTTACAGTGGCTCTCTAGACTGTGGAAAAGCAAACTAAGGTTCCCAAGTCGAACCAATTCTCAACTAGGCCAGAACTAGCACCAAGTTTGTGTTGGTCGAAATGGGGCGTAACATCTCTAACATCTCTATCTCTAACTGCCTATGTATTTTTCATGCTTGTCATACAAATTATGAAAAAGTCATGTACATTCCCTTGCAAGGTAAATGTACTGAAAATATATTACACTGAATATTAAAATGGAGAAAGTTATAGATTTAAGTTTTCAGTCACCAAAGAAATGCTGGATAGACTATAAAGCTCACAGTAAGCCGATTTAAACAGCTGCCAACAGCGATTATGCAATAGAAGCTCTCCTGTGACTTGTGTCGCCCTTCCAAGATTGGCTCAGCTCTCTTAGACCTTGCTGCCCTCAGGAGCAAAGAGCATCCATCATATTCATAATTACCTGGAAGGGAGGTTCATCATCATCACATATTAGCTGCACATAGACAGCATTGCAGTAAATAATCCCATCATTTCAGGCAGAGAAAGTCAGGCAGACATAAATTTAACACAGAGCACTTTTACATCCTGGAGGGCATTGTAGGGAGGTTTCATCATCTGAAGAATTGATGCCTTGGATTTCCCATCCACCCTCCATTTTTTTCATCCCAAACCAAGAACTTATCCAATAAGAGACATTTTTAGCTTATTTGCCCCTATGCACATGGATGTAAGACTACTTTGTACTGTTTTGAATTTTTCCACTGGAATTCTGAACAAATTGTTCGGGGGAGCAACACTTGGCAGCAGACGAGCAAGAAATCAGTTCTGATGCCTTACTGGCACCAGCTCATGCTCTGCTATGAAGAAATACGCTTTTGTCAGTTCAGACCTGCATGATTTCTAGTGAAATAAACGTTTTACACCATGTTTAAAATGTTTAGGAATTAAGAATAAGCAACTTCAACTTTCCTGACACTTGCAAATATTTGTTTTATAGTTTGTAACCAAGAAACATTGTTTAAAAAAAAAGAGAAGTTTTTTAAAACTATTTTTTACATTGATTTAACGCTGTCTGTTCACAATTAATGACAGCTACGGGTCTCTTGCAACATGCAAAGTTATGAAAATCTTTTGATGAAAGATAAAAAAAAGTAAGGGATGTGTAGATGAGCTGCTGGTAATTAACAGTAATTGGCTAAAGTACAGACTGTCACCCTGCAAATTCGGTATATAATAATACACAGATTTTGGATGACCGTGGTTCAGTTGGTAAGGCAGTTGTCTACCAATCCAAGGGGTGGTCGCTCAACTTCCAGTTCCTTTTGATTCCTGGCCTGTTGTATATAGATTTTTATTTTATTTTAATATTGCATCTGCATGAGCCTGTGTCATGAGTTTAGTTAAATTTACAACAAAAATCACCTCAGGGGCACTTTACGTATTCAGGTTAAAACCTTACAGAATTATATAGAAAACCCAACCAATCCCCCTTGAGCTTCAGTAGACGACAGTGGAGAGGAAAAAGCAGAACCAAGTTCCCCTTGGGACAATTTATTTGCATTTAGGGAAGCTCCTGATTTCCTGATATGACATATATATAAAAGACAGGAATGTTCTTCTGTAGTTCTCTATAAATGTCACACAGGAGAAGACAAACAAAGTATGAGCTTGGAGGATGCTCTGAACAGTGAAGAGGAGCTCCGTCTTCGGGACATTGGGCGTCCATGGAGCAAGCAGCTTCGGATCACTCACTTAAGCAGCTAACATTTCAAATAGGCAATAAAGAGAGTCCTAGTCCCTCTAGAACAATAAAACAGTGTACCAGTCAAGGGTGGATGCACCCTAGTTCAGACAGATATTTCTCTGCCACTGCAGCAGCTGCAGTGCTCAGCAGAATGAGAAAGACTGAATCAAAGGACACTAAAGCCAAGACAGAGAGCCTGATTCATTTTAGCATCCAGATATTGCATTGACCATGGACATAAGATAAAAGGTGTACCTGGAGAGGTAAAGAGGTCATTAGTGGATTAAAGTCATTTATGATCTTAATCAAGCTCCATCAGTGCAGCAACAATCACGGAATATGTTTCTCCCTGCACATATCTTTAAAATGCCTTTTAAAATATTGGTTACAAAGTTTCCTTTTAAATGTCTTTTCATAATATTTTTCCTCTGTGTAGACAATTGCGGGAGCAGAGTTAAGTCTGAGCAAAGAGAGGATTGTTCTCTCCATATGACAAGATGTAAATCAGCGTGGGGGTGTTAATTTATTTCTATCCTTCCAGGGCAGGGACAGGGATGACAGTTAGGTGATGATCCCTCATGTCTGATCCTTCTCACGCCTCATTCTCCTCGCTGGAATAACATTGAACAGGGATTTAGCCAAGACCTTGACTCGACTGCTTGCTTGTAGAGATGAGTGCACATTGTCTTTGGTGTGTGACTCTTTGTGCAGAAGTAAAAGGGTCACCGGTGTGGGTGTGTGTACGCCATTGCCTGCAGTATTCACAGAAGGAACTGAGTGAATTGATAACTTCCTTTAATTCATTGCTGTTTTCTGCTTTGAACTCCACCACCAAGCAAACATTTTAACATTTCAATAGACTTATTTGACCAAATACTACAATTTAAAGGCTCTCCTAACTTTAACTCAAACCATTCCAGTTAAATAATTTCATAAATGTGTGTTAACAACTCAAAATTGTCCCCAGAATTCACTTTTAAAGTTTTATTTCTTTAGTAATACCAGGCTAAGCGCTATGGTGGTTATACATTTTTGACAATAAGGAACTATAGAACAATGCTAGCTTATAAAGACACTTCCAACACAAACAAGCTTGATTCCAGATATTTCAAGTTCTCAAACCTTCTTGCTACCTTTCAAAATGTCACACAAGAGTTTATAACCTCTTCTCCTTAAGTTAAAGTCTGGTGCAGCTTACACAACTAAAACCACTTTTCTGTATCAAATATCAATACACAGAGAGCAGCACATGTAATGAAAGCAAATCATGTCTTTATTTCCTTCAGTAAAGCTTTGCTAATTATTCCAGTGTCAGGTCAACCACTTGAGATGAATGGAGAACATTTAGCCTTAGGGGATCTTGAGGACTTAATCATTAGTCACCCTTAACTTTACTTTAACATGAGGAGACATTTTACACACTGAAGAACCTGTATGTTTGTGCATGTTTACATATGCTTGAAACTATGTGCATCTTTAATATGGACTTAAACATACAGTAGAGTACAAGAACAGGCATTGCTCTTATGCCTTCCTGGTTGATCCTTTGTGATTTCACTGCAGTGACAGTTTTGCTAACAGCTGTAGATATGCTTGGCAGCACTCCCCACTGCTATGAGTTTATAACCAAAAGGAGATGCTGGGACTGAACTTCTAGAGTCTTTCTTTTAGGTTCATCGTCTCCCCTCATTTTGCATTTGTTAGCTTTGATAGTTGTTGAGTTGTCAAAGGATATTAGGCTATGAGATCCATTCCCATGTATTCTCAGAGGGGGGTCTCCCGCTCTGCAGTGATCGAGCAGGGACACCACCTTATGATTTATTCATATAAGATTTTTTTTAAATATTTTATTCGCTCATCAGAAGGCTTCTGACTTGCATGTAGGCCTCACCAACACCCACCCTCCCATCAGCATCTCTCATGCTGTCATCAGCTCAGGTGATATTAAACCAGGGAGGTTGAAAGCCTTGTCTTCTTCTTTTCCGGCTTGCCTGCTCTAGTATAAACGTCATCACACAGTGTGACAAACTTTCTAGGCATAAGTATTGATTTCAAGTGTGAAGAATAAATGCAGAGTGCTGCCCATGATTAATTTGTGGTCTTTCATTTCCTTTGCACATCCTCATCAAGCAGAGCCTTGTGCAGAATCAGGAGCTAGATAACCAGTCTGGTTTGAAACATGAGCTCTAATCCCATAGCAAAGGACGACAAGAAGCTTGAGAGAAGCTTTTGAGGGGTCTAAATAAGGATGTTTACCTTTTTGTTTTCATGTGGATTCAAGGATTACTTGTAATTAATTAGACCCCATGCACCGAAAAGCTGTCAGACAAATTATGCAAACAAAAACTGACAAATTTTTAAATGAATGAACACTCAAGGACACACACATGCATGCACAAATACACAAATTATCTATTCGTCTTGTCGCCTTTTCCTGTCTTCTCTGTGTAAAACACACAAACATATTAAATTAATTTACAGCTGCAATCCAAAGGCTTTGGCTTGTATAATTGAGATTAATCTAATGTCTTTTCTTCCATATCTGTGTTTCTGTTCTTGTAGGTAATGCATGCACCATGTCAGAGTACAACAAGCTAAAGAACATGCTACTGGATATGCAGCCCAAAGTGCTGAAAACTGGAGAGCAGAGCCAACAAAGAGACATGGAAGAGAAGAGAGCACTGGTGGACACCATGTTTAAATACCTGGACGTGAATCAGGATGGCCGGCTGATCAATGATGAACTGGAAAAGGTGGGTATTGAACTAAGATGACCTGAATAGTAAGATGGATGGATTGGCAAAAGGTTAAAGACGAAAGAAAAGTTATAAACAAGTGAGGCATATGTCTCAAATACACAGTAGTGTACTATATGCAGGATTTATACACGTTTTTAGATTCTGCAACAGATGGTATGATCCCCCTGGATACATGATCTCAACATTGTGAAATCAGTTTGAGATGACATGAAGAGACAGAAATGAATGAAAAATGTTTACTGAGATTATCTACCTACCCTTATCTACCCTGGTCTGATGGGAATGAGGAAATTAAATTATTGTGGGCATAATTTGGTATCAGGAAATGGACATCAGAGAATTGTGTATAATCAGACCCAACCAAATGCTATGATGTCAGAGAAATGTGCCAGAATACCGGAAACCAATAGTTACTGCAGACTGCAACAGGAAGTGTAAATTGTTGCATTCTTAACAGTCTGGAGAGCTAATATTTTAATTGTCATCTAACTCTTTCCTATGTGGAAATTAAAAGTTGCCATAAGCTGCCAAACAAAATATGCAAACTAGAATTTGCATATATAGTCCCAAAAAATACTACACAGATTAATTTGTTGGTCAGGCTGTGGCTAAGTGACGATACACTCTGTCTCGCTTTTAGGTTAAAAAGATTGAGTGATTTGTGGCCTAGTTCTAGAAGCAGAAATAAATAATAAAATCCTTTTTGGGCAGAGAGTGCATTAAAGATCCAATAAAAGATTTTGATCAATCACTGCTGGCAACTGCTAATGCTGATATGTTGCCAGGAAGTTTGTAGATAAGCTAGTCTTATCCTGAAGCATTTCATAAATTCAGCGAAATAATGCTTTTACACATCAAAGCAGTTCAAAGATGAATTCTGGTCATCCATCCAGACTGTTTCCAGTTTGGGATCTATCTATTGTCACAGATGGTCTTGGAGGGTGAAGTCCTGTACTTTGGGTTTGAAATATTCTTTTCAAATGCCCAAGGACGGATCAGTCTGTGTCATTAAACACATGGCAGCTGTCTGCTGCCTGCTGCAGGCAGTAACAAGAAAAAAGTTTGTCACATCCCTTAATCTCCCATGTCACATGTGTAGCTCCATACAGAATCAATTGGAGCAATGGGGCAAGCATAGGAACTATATTTTTAGACTTGGAAATCATAACTGACATAAACAACCTTAATAATTAAATAAAAACATCTTTGTCATTTAGCATCATTAGAAATGCAATTTATCTTAGAAGATAAACAGGGTGGGTTGTCCAGTTCACTCTATTTGGGCATTTTGATACACCTGCCTTTCTTTTTCGTGGTGAGTAAAATAATATTGACCAACTGTCTGCCTGCAAGGCTCTTCATTGATTCACCTACTGACTCTGAATTGTTTTGTTCCTGAGATTTGAGCTGTGTTCAGGGACTAGAAAAAAAACACAATGTTCATCACTCAGTGATTTGAAAAAGCAGTTTAAAGGTGATTGTTTTTAGCCTAATTCTGAGTCATTCAATTAATTAATAAACCTGACAATACATGTCAAGTTGACACCAAAACATAACTGGCAACTGAAATATTACAAAATGTGCATTTTTTTTCCTTAGTACAAGTTTTAGCATGGTCAAAGTCGACACACTGCTTACCTGGAAGCTATATGTAGCTTCAGCAGTCTGAGTTAGTCAAATTAAGTGTGTATATTCCAAAATTAATATAGTCTTCTCTCTGAAAAGGTTATCCACCAGTTAGGTATATCTAAAAAAAAAATTAATATACATTAAAATACATAAATATGACCTAAAATCAACTTCAAATCCCTTTTAAAAATAAAAATGTGCCAAAAATTACACCTGTTGATTGATTTATTGTAGAAAAAATGTCTTAATATTAAATGATCTTGTATATTTACTACTGGAAACATTTAGTTGAAGTTATTGCTGCAAAAAGGACACATCAGTTACTGAAGGCGCAGGTTCATATACTTACAGGGTGCACATGTTCACATAATGCTCCATAACAAATAAATGAGGTTTTAAGGTTGTATTTATGCAGACATGGAGAAATTCTAGATGGTTCAAACATTTTCAACTTCTCCAAGCACTTAAACACGGAATCCCACACGACCAGTCTTTGAGAAAGATGTGTTTGAGGTGAGTCGGGCAGTTTTATTAGTTACTGCTATGCTTTTGCAGAAAAGCAACATCTTTACTAAATTATAGTACAGTGGGAGTGTTTTTAACAGAAGCCAAGCCTTCTTTTTATCTCCCTAAAACTGCATAACATCACCTATTCAAAGATGGTTCCCCTGAGAGAGATGCCCCACTAAAGTGGAAGAGAGGGCTCATAACTGACAAACAGTAGAGGAGACAGTGGTGCGTCTTCCCAGGGGAGTGTCTTTGAATAAACTCAGCTTTACTATGCACATGCGTAAGCAGTAAGAGCAGAGATATTCTTAAGACTGAAAGCAATCAGACTTCACTTACAGTCACTTACATGACAGATGACATATTTAACACACTCCTTTTAAACCATGAAATTATTGTCAAAAATAAGTCAGCGTTTATAATTCAGGAGTCCATCTACATGACGCATTTTCCTTCTGAGGGAAATCTTATCCTAATTATTGGTGACGTGAAAAACTCATTCTAAACACTACTTATAATGCCAGTTGTATGGCAATAGTAGTTTCTAATGGATAATCAGTGTTCTGCAGCAGATCACTCTTATGTGTCTTATTGGTGGCACTGTCACCCATCAAGGTCAGTTGTTAAACTTCAGGTTTCTCCCGGGCACATGTCAGGGTGTCCTTGGACAAAACAACAAAACCCAGTAGTAGCACCATCATATACGTGCAGCTGTCCAACAACTGTTTCATCATCAGTCCAATTTATTTCATGTACACTAGGCCAAATATGTAAAGTAAAGAATGTAGGCAAATGTACAGTTTTAAGTATGTGCAGGACTACTGCATACTATAATATACTATACTATATGTGATACTTTGACCACAGCTGTTCATATTCAAAATATTAAAAGCTTAGGCTACCCTATTAGGGTTTTAAGAAAAAGATGACGGCAAGAAATAAAGAAGTAAAGGATGTGTTTGTGCATCTTAGATCTCGATGAAGGAGCACCTGGAAGACAGTCTGTTGGAGTGCACCATGCTGGACCTGCTGCGGTATGACGACTACAACAACGATGGACACCTCAGCCTACATGAGTTCTACACGGCTTTTCGTAAGTCTTGCCTATATCTTGCCCTGTTTCCAGTCTCCTTTCCTTAATTCTTTTGTCAAATTATCCTCCTCATTCTAATTTTCATCTCCTTTCCTTTGTACCATCTGAGAACAAAGCTGCAACACATTTGTTTTTGACATGATATCCTGTAAAACCATCTGTCATGCATATTTATTTTTCTGCTTTCAAAATGGAATAGTGCATTTTTCTTATAACTTTTTTTGTATTGTACATATCTACCAAACTAGATTTTTTTCTAAAACCACACACCACTGTGACAAACATTTTTTAGGTAATTTGTTTTCTCTAGATGCCAAACATATTTCACATATTCTTTTATAAATCCTAAAACACAGCTTGTTTTAACCACTATTTAGAACCTGATGACATCCCATCCAGTCAGTCTCTCCACATTGGAATAAAAGTGCTTCAGCCACAGATAAATTGATAATTGCACACTAGCCGATGTGCTTAGACCCAGCCATGATTATAGCATCTGGAACTGACATAATAGCCTTTGGGGTTTAGGCTGAATGACAGCTGAAAGCACAGACAGCTTCCACCTTATTAAGACCAATAATCACAGTTCCACCACTAATCTTACTGTAGCATCAGCATCAAAATTGCTGGACACCATGGTAACCTTCTGCAGCTCTTCAAACTTTGTATTTTTCTCTCCACAGAGTAGTGAGATCACCTAGATCTGAATCCAAAATGGTGATAAAATGCAATAAAGTCGATGATTCCAGCAGTTAGCTGCAGCAGATGGCTATTTCTAAGGCTCTGCCTTCAGCCTGTACAGGTCCATTAAGCCTCACCACTAATTTGGCCTCCTAATGACTGGTTTTAGTGGGAACTATCCCGCTATTATTCACTTACACTCCCTTTACCTTCCAAATGGAAGACATTGCATGGTATTTATCTACTTACAGGCTTGCCTGCAGGTTTTAGACTGGGTTTGTCAATGCACTTTATGTTTGACAAGACGTTGAGGGAGTAGTTTGGGACTGATAAAACAAGCTATTGATCAGATGATGCACAAGGTTAACTATTGGGCTGCAGAAAGGTAACAGCAAGGGGGAGTAATTAATTGTGAATGGCGCATCTGGTGTTCTGGATAATGTTGAACTGTCTAAGTTTGTGTGTGTGTGTGTGTGTGTGTGTGTGTAACAGCAGGTGAGTCTGTTGTGTATTGATGTGTTTTCCTGGGACACAGTCAGCACTCTCCCCAATGAGTGGTCGGGAAGCAGAGCAGCCAGGAATCACAGGTGTGTTTAACAGGGTGAAAACTAGACCTAAATGATGTGAGAATACATTTCGCACTCGTTTATATTCTACTGTCAGGCTACTCATCTCAGGCGAACATTGAAATATAAGCTTTAGTCATATTTTGGAGAACTTTTAACTGAAAGCACAGCGGTTTTACTCTGCTGATTTTTTTTTCTTCTGTTCTGTAGGTTTTGATGTTTGATTGTTCCCCCAAAAAGACGACTCCAGTTTTTTCTTTGGGGAACAGTTTCTCGCAGTCACTTGCTGTAAACTGTTATTAAATGCTGATTGTTGTTTTTCCTCCCTTTTCTTTATTTTAACATATAAAATACATATACCACCCACCTCTATTTTTGTTAACCACTAATTGAATAGAAGACAACCTGCTGGGAGAATATTCATGAAATTACTACATTCCTATTGATTTTTCCACTTGTTCTACCTTTTACAATCCCAGACAGTTGTTGTTGTTGTGTACTTTGCTCTCCTTAACTGTCTGACAATCAAAGAATAATTCTAACCTCATGTTACTGATGTAGACTTTAAATACTATTGGCAATTACTACGAGATGGTAATCACAAGTGCAATTGTATCTCAGACATTTATGGGTTGTTCCAATCAGTGCAACCAAGGAATAACCTTAAATTCTTATAATGAGGTTTATATGTAACCAATAGTATGTAGAGTAGTGTTATATTTGATTAGGTCTTGTCGCTACTGTTTTTGTCAACAGTCCAAAACTTAATGACATACTTTACTGATCCATTTGGGGAAATTGTTGTTTGGACCGCTGCACTAGATGACGGCAATACGGGTTTCAGTGGCTTGTCCAAGAACACTTTGACACGTGGCCAGGAGGAACCAGGAGTTGAACCACTGACCCTGGGGTTCATAGACGACTGCTCTACCAACAAAAGCTACATGCTTAAAAATAAAACATAAAAAAGGTAGCTCTACAGATGGAGATCTATATGCACAGAACCTCATTGGTTTGTACATAACTTTCTGTGCTTTAACTATTCACTTAATAGTTCTAATTCTGTACTGTAGCCTATACTGAAATTAACACCAGTTATTTTGAATTTCAGTAAAGCAAGGAAAAGAACAATGTCTTGTTCTGTGCTGCAGCAGAAATGAATCATCAGTCTATTCTTTGCCATATTGCAGAGATAACAACATAATGGCTTTAGTTAGTTAGTAACATCACCCTTTAGTTTGGTGTATAGTTTCACTGGGTTCTGTTTCCTAACATTTATTGCAGCGTCAACACTGTGTAGGAGTGGAAGGCTTTTTCACATGCCCTTTGGCCTGAATTAGAACCACTGTAATTACACAGTAACAAATGTGCAGGGATTTGCTTCTCGGACACTGGCACTGATGCCAAAACCCCCAGGATGATTCACATTAACTGTTCTGTAAAAAACGCGCACACACACACACTGCATTAGCACAGATGTTGACAGGTGAGCAGGCCTGTTGGAATATGTAGCCTGCAGACATAATATATATAGTCACACAAGGTCAGAACTCCTTTGTGGATACATTTATAATATATAAATCCACCCTGAAGTGATAAATTGATGGCATGCCCATTGTGTATGGTGACTAACCATTTGCAAATGTACCATCTGTGATAGTTTTGTTAGATTTGAAATATTTGTGAATAAGAAAAGCCAGAACCACACACAAGTTAAGAGAGCAATAAATCGAGACTGTTCGAGATTCTGTAATAGTTTTACAATACCCAATGCTTCTATCGTAGCTACTCAACAGTGAGTTTGATATTTTTTTCACATACCTGTAGAGTGTTTATCTGTGTTGGAGTCTCTTCTGATAAAAACGGGAAAATCCTGCTAGCTGTGTCTCAGTGCTGAACGCTGCAAGTGGAATTTCTGACACATTCACAACAGGATAGACTCACTACTTTAGTGTTATCGAATGTTCTCTCCAATTTACTGCGATTAAACTAGAGGCTTCAGTGTGATTATGGTCAAAAAGTTTAAAACTGCCTTAAAAACAAAAACTTTGGAACCCTCCAGATTCTGTGGAAAGCAGCATGAAATCAGCAGGACAAAGATAAACACGGATAATCATGGAGTCAAACTCGTGCCCCAGAGCCCCGCGTGAATGTCAGCCCACTGGCTTGTTTTTTTCACTAAATCTTCATGATTGACTCAGGGTCAAAAGCCAGTAAATGGGTAGAGCAACAGTGGAGTAGAAGATAGACAACATATGAGTAGAAAGAAATGGATCAGGAGCTGAAAAAATGTAACAAAACCATTTAAGGAATAGCTGAGAGGAATTTTTTATCTGTTTTTGTTGTTCTGTGAGTATATGCCTTTGTTGGGCATCACCATTGTTGTCTGAAAGGTCTGTGGTTATAATCTTCGTATCAGACCTAAAAGATATTGATCTTAAAGTAGAAATCCATCAGAATTTTCAGTTTGCTAGCTTTCTATCCCATGCAAAGTGCTGGGAATATTTTAATAGACATAAAATTTGTGTTGTGGTTGCTAAATTTGATGATGGCAATAGACTGATTTTATGAAGTTTAGTTTTTTTTTAAATATTTTACTAATAATTAGGTCTTTGTATGTGTACAGCTTTGGCTTCTATTAGTGTATGTTACACAACCATTAATTGTAAAGATTTAGTACAACAAGAAAATTGCAGGACCAGGCCAGTTTTCTGTTGTTTCGATTTTTTTCCATTTTTCTACACATGTAGTTCTCCCCCTCTAAGCTCATTTTCTTATTTTTCTACATTCTTGCTGCGAGTGTATTTGTTTTCCATGAGGCTAAAACAGAATAATGAAAAAAAAAGAGCCTGTGGTGGAAGAAGGAAATAAGAGCCTCTTCTTCTCTGGCGAGTAAAGCCCAGCAGGAGAAATGAGAGAAAGTGGAAACAGAGGAAAGAAATGAGAAGGTTGTAATTGGTCAGCGGGTGAGAGACAGAAAAAGAGCAGGCATAAAAGGTCTGTAACAGGTTTTATGTTGGAGAGAGTGATGTGCACCGGTGTGTACGTGTGTCTTAGACTCTACATCAGTGGTTCTCAAACTATGGCACGCGTACCACTTGTGGTACGCAGGCTCCCTCTAGTGGTACGCAGGAACACCTGAGAATTCTTTACGAAAATTAAATAATAACATTAAAGACATAATACTACTATAGTTTACAGGTAAACTGTCTCTGCTCACTGGACAACTCAGACTTTTATA
>JAUMHL010000006.1:19585557-19622156 GCA_032362345.1 Sandelia bainsii | reverse complement strand
GAAGCCGGAGTACCCGGAGAGAACCCACGCAGACACGGGGAGAACATGCAAACTCCACACAGAAAGGCACCCGGCTGTAAATCATTTGATTTCATGATCTGTGCCCTACTGATTTTCTGTATGTTTATATTATATTTTTATCTTATATGTACTGTACATCTGGGAAGCTAACAGTGAAGCATCTTCTTTGTGTGCCTGCTTACTTGGCTAACAAAGCATATTCAGATTCTGATAATGTAAAAAAAAAATCCTGCTAGAGCAGTAGGTTAAGATATTTTTCTATCTGGCTCTGTCCCCATTTTGTCTCCATCCACTGAAGCTCTGAGAGGGCCCTGATGTCTTGGCAGCAAGATAATATCTTAGTGTTGCTGCCCGGCAGCTCCCGTCAAGGTTTGATCTTTCGTGTTACTCAAGTTTGCCTTTAATCTGCACAAATGATCTTGCTGAGATCAGATATCACTTTTACAAGAGGAGCCTGTTGTTCTCCGACAGCCAAGTGGGCGAGAGACCTCCAGCTAAGCTCTTAACAACAAAGTCACTTTGAACTGGAGGTCTTGGTGTTGCCTTCTGCACCCACACAATAACGTTTGCTCCACCTTCTCTTCTCTGTTTTCCTGTCCATATTATCTCTACCATATCCTCATCTTCTCTCCAGCTATCTGCTCTTTTTTTTCTGTTTTTCTCTCAATACTTGTCTTTTGAATTCAGCCTCTCTTTACTCTTAATTTCCTTCCCTTGATGTGTCATTACCACTCAGTGGACCTTTAAAGCTAATTGTTGGTGTGTAAAAGGGGCTTTCTGGCACCTTCCGAGTGTTGCCTCTATTCCTGGGTGTTTACCCACTGTCAGGGAGATGTGTTAACAGGTATGGGACTCTTGAGACTTTGCCTGTAGTGAAAGATTGTATCTGATAAGCGGTGCTGCTGTTTTGTTGTTTAATTAAGTGATCTACGGTATGTTTGAAGTGATTTATGGTTGGTTTGCTCTTAGAATAAGTGATGAAATAGTACATTCATTGTATTTGTAAATGTTTAATTAGATGTATTTATTATTTTTTAGTTTAGTTGATTAGGACATTATATAATTGTTTAGTTTGTTTTTTTTAATCCATACTGAGTAGAAGCAGCTATAGGTTTCACCTTAAGCCAATGACCACTTAAATCTTCTTTGTAATCAAACTGATACCACTTACTAAAAATTAAAACGTTAAACTAAAACATATAACAGATTCTATGGAGTAGATACAGTATCAGTCAGCAATAGAAAAGGTACATGTACACACAGTATGCATTATATGATTGGATTACTACTTTACACAAGCATTTTTATTAAGTATCTTTGTAAAGCTGTTAAAGCTTTATCATTCAGCTTTCATAATTTATTTTTAGCTAAATACTTTTAAATATACAGTATCTTATCAACATTTAACCACGTGTCCAACAGCCAATAAATATTCAAGCAGCTTTCTTTATTCTCCTGTTGCACACAGACACTAGTGTGCTCACTTGTATGCACATGCATTTCATGTAGACTAACGCACACATTCTCACATAATACAGCCAGTAGTCATCCAACAGTCTGTTCTCAGTACAATAGTGAGAGATGCCCAGTAAGTTGTCATGGCAACTGTGGCTGTCTGTTTAATCCACAAATCATTTATTTAGTGTAGTGCTTAGCCGATACAGGTAATTTTCTGATGGAGAGGAGGGGAGAGGAACATAAAGAGGGAAGAAGGGAGCTAGAGAACAGTAAAGCGATACAGTTTAATGAGCAATATAAGCCCCACGCACATATGAAAATATAGAACTATAAAGCCAAAACAGCCCAAAACATCATCCTTTTTGGAAATGGGTTTATTAATTTGCATTCCAGGAGTTAGTGGAGAAGAACAATACCACTATTAAATCTGTGCAATTAGATTGGGCTGGAGCAAACTAGGAGACAAAGTCTGCATAACTTGTATCTGTTGATATGCAAAAGGGTTTAAAATAAAAACACATAAATAATAACTCAGTGAAAATATTCTGAGTCTTAAACAAGTATTTGTCATCATCTAACTCTGGGCAAGAAAGTGAATAATCCAAAGTAAACCTATACATTTATATAACATACATATTATATACAATTATATAACATAATTAAGATTGAGGTGTATAAAACGGTCAGATTTATGGACCAGAGCATGTACTGTCTGTAAGAGTTGGGGTTAACACCTCTTTTGCTGAGCTTGTACACTTTTGGACACCTTTCCTGTTCCTCATATTGACACCCACTTCGTTTTACAGCAGTGTGGCAACATCATAAAGCATCCTATGAGGCTGGACAATGTAAATCGATCACTACATATACAACCACTATTAACAATAATAGGCACACAAAGCTGGGTGTTTGTTAATAATAAAGATTATAATAAAAATAAATTTGCCCTCAGAGTATTTTGCAGTGGGCTGTCAGACATTAAGATTATTTGCCCTATACCCATCAGGTAGTAGTAGCAAAAACCTAACCTAAACAAACATTTTTTTAGTGATATACCTTGCTTCTAAGGATGTAATTTTTTTTTTTTTTTTATTGTTGCATGGCAAAACTTCCAGAAAGTCTCAACACATTTTGAGGTGTCTCCTTCAGAGCTACATTTGAGTTTCCTAGCAGTAAAAAAAATAAATAAATAAACGACTTAAACTAAAACCACAAACAAAACCAAATACAATGCTGAATGATTTGTGGAAAGGTGCTACTACTGCAAAATTCGCTCTGCATTATTGCTTTTGGTCTCTGCACCAACACATAAAAGCAACAAATGGATGTACTGGACTTGGACGTGTTCTTTGGGGGAAAAATAAAACAAAATTTTGCAAACCTGGAAAATTATTTAAATACACAAGTCAAATACTTAACATCACAGATGTAGGGGGCATAAAACTGGGATTTTATGTGTCCCATAACCAAAATGTAGTCACCAACAGTATATTTGAATATTTCAAGTACACACATATATATATTATTATTAATAATAAACCAAATAACCAAATATAAAAAAAAAAATCTTTTTTGGTTTAATGTAAATTAAGCATCTAAACTGAGATAATCTCAGCAGTGTGTTGTAGAAGAACAAAGAGAGGAGTTAGACTAATGTCTTTTTTGGTTATGTTAAACCTGGCAGAATGGAGTACAAATTGCGCTTGTAATTCATTTGTCTTTTTACGACTCACAGTGGTTTGATAATCCAGCTCTTCAAAGTGGAGATGATGTTGTACTCCGGGTAAGAACACACTTAAAAAAAATCCCACAGTACATCTGGAACATCATCTAATCATTAAGAAATGACTTCTCATTGATGACACGCTCTCTGTTCTACCAGACATTTAATATCTCACATAATTACACATGCTGAATAATCCTATCTAACACAGCCTCCCGCCTCTGCTTCCCCATTTCCCTCTTCTGTCTATCCTTCTTTCATTTCCACCACTTTAATTTCATCTTTACATCTCTAATTAGCCATAGAGATGTAAATTCATGCTTCACAGGGACTTGAGGGGATTTTCTTTGACCCGTTACCCTTTCTGACATTTCTTTTCTGGCCCCTCCATCTCTTTGCAGCTTTTGGATTTCTATTTTTTGCCTTTCTCTTTCCTTCGCACCCAATGGGTCCCAAAGGCTGCAAGTGTGTTCCAACATGCCGTAATTCACAGGCAGCAACCCCCAGGCTCTTAGTGTCGCAGCATGTGGTCTGCTTTTATCTCTCTCCTCTAACTCCCTCTCTGGTGAGGAAATAATTCATTATTATGCCTCCATTGATTTGCTCTTTTTCTTGCCTATTTGGTAGAAACATCCCTTTTTTCTCCCTCTCTTTTACTTATTTTAACACCCTTCAAACAAGTGTGTATCCATACAGATGTTTGCCTCTCGCGTGGTGTGCCTGCATGAGAGTGGTGCTCTTTTCTCCTCTCATCTTCTCAACAAAAATCCCCTTGAGCATCCACCTTCATCAGCTTTGAAAATGTTCTCTCAGAACAAAGGCGATAAGCACAGCAGAAAATGGGCAAAGAAAAGGAAGAGACTTTTTTCAGAGAGAAAGAAAATTTATTGAAAACAAGATGAGCCAACAAGGTTCTAGAACTACATAATCTGTCAAGGCTGGATAACCCCAGTTTTTGGGTACCCTGTTGTTACGATGTTCCTTTGTGAGGAAATAAGAAATACTTCCCATAGATGCACTCACAGAGACTGTTGTTTTCTTCAGGCGAGCATCTGTTCTGTGTAAATCATCAGCGAGTTGGTCCAGATGGCTTGGCTGTAGTGATAAGGTTATATTTTAATGAAAGAGTTGTTTTCTCTTCTGTTTGTATGGTGGAACTGACGTCATTAAGCTGAAATCAACCAACAACACAACAATTGCTCAGATCTTATAAAAGGATGAAAGACAATGGAAAAGGGTAAAGGAGGGAAAGAATGAGAATACAAGTGAATAACTGTGGTGGCTTCCAGCGAAATGCTTATTTTGCAAACAGCCAAATTACACACATACAAACCCAAACAATCACCGTAGGGGCTGTTTGTTTGACGTCCTCCATATTCAAAAGGATGAAACTCGTTTTGTTTAAATTAGGGGCTATAAACGCAGAGAAGCTGCAAAAAGAAGTAATGGTAACCTCACGATTGTCCCTTTTTAAACGTGTTTATCGTGGAGGGAGGAGAGAATAGTGTGTTGAAAGGAAAGGAACAGAGAGAGTAGATTTAGAAGAGCAGGTGTTGCATAATGATATGTTTCAACATGTCTGTCAACATCTAGAGGACAGAGTTGGGGTGAGCGAGCAGTAAAGTAAGGAGGACTCAGGGACTTTGAGGAGAAGAAGAGGGGGGGAGGAGAGGCAGATATAAAGACTGGGGTGATACATGGAAGGTATGAGAGATTAGAGATGACAAGCTTAGGAAAGTGAGAGGAAGTCAGAAGAGAAAGTAAGGATGAAGAGGGGAGCGGATAATGCAGAACCACAAAATTGGGATTGGTAGGGAAAAAGAAGGATGAAGGGATGTTGGAATAGACACAGACGATCACATACTTACCATTTTACAGTCGCTAAATACATTCTGGGCAACATTAACTCAGTGAAGAAAGTGAATGAGTCATACTCCATCTCGACGGCCTGAATAAGAAGTGTCAAGTTGTGCTTCATGACGCTTAGTGAGTAAGAGTAGAAGAGTTTGGCAGCACTGGGCTGTTTGCAATTGTGAATTTGTGTAATTTGGCACTCCAGCAAGCAAACAGGCCTGCTTAGTCAAGTTTATTTTGATGACTAAGTGTCCAGATGCAATAGAGGAAGCCAATGATTTATATTCACATCTGTGGCACACGGCACATCCAAACATGTCGTTTGTAACAAAAGAAATATACAGTAAACAGCTGTGCCTTCCTCTTTGTGTTCCCTGATGCTCTGAATCAGGCAAGATTTCCAGAAAGGTTTAGAAGGCAGTCTGACAAACTGGGCTGCTCCCTAAACATCAGTTATTTGAATCATTAGTCAAAATGCCCACAGGCTGATTCTATTTTGCTGGTCAAGTCATTAGTTTCAGTGTGGTGTGGTATTTTATCAGCCTAAAGTACAGACTGTGAGATGACTCTAAATATTCTGATTCAGGTACAGGTACACACCTACAAGGTACCTGACATGTAAAACTGTTTATCAGTTAATAAATGTGCACATCAGTGGTATAAGGAAAAACAACACTTAACATAACAAAACTCCAAAAAGGAGTTCTTACTATCACCATTCAATACATATCACCTTTGCTATGAGACAAATCAGTTGAGAAATGTTGAGCGGATGATTCTTTGTCCTTGAATTTAAGATAATTTGCTTGAAAACCAAACTAAATGAAATATGACAGGCTAGCTTATCGTGTTCTTACAGTGAACCAGAGACTTCCTGATCTGTTAGAAAGAATTTC
This sequence comes from Sandelia bainsii, assembly GCA_032362345.1. Taxonomy (NCBI): domain Eukaryota; kingdom Metazoa; phylum Chordata; class Actinopteri; order Anabantiformes; family Anabantidae; genus Sandelia; species Sandelia bainsii. The sequence continues at coordinate 19,616,204 of JAUMHL010000006.1, read as the reverse complement.
ATCACTCCAGTATAAGCACCCACACAAGCAGCCAATATCATTTATTGGCCTTGAAAGAGTTTTTTTTTTGCTCAACAGACCTTGAAAAAGCAGCTTTGACAGCTTTCCAAACCTGAAACAGTCAAACATTTTGAAGTGCAAGTGCTACAGAGAGAGAAGGTAATGACAGAGGAACAGGTAATCCCAAATCTCCAAATTCTCAGGAGTGTGGTCTGATTCTCTGACTCAGCTCAGTGTTGCACACTCCCAGCAGAGTGTTCGTACACAGTATCTCCTGTGGCAACACTAAGTTGTCTAAAACTACACAGACTGAGCTGGCTTCAGGGTTACAGCTCAGAGGGTGTTTTTTTTTGTTGCAAGATGAGTGCTGTGTGCTTTTCATTCATTTAATTATTTATTTTGTCAGGCTAAATCCCAGTTACAAGCTACACTCACGTGGATCACCTTTATGTGGTGTTGTACTACACATCAGAAATCCAGAAAGATATTCAGAAGCTTTTGAGCTTGATGCCTTGATGTCCTGCACACAGCTATGACAATCAGGACTGCAGTGAGATGTGGACAGTTCCTATAGTGTTTTGGAAGGCTCATATCCAGTTCTTATCACATCACTGCCTCACTGATAAATTTAAAGTAAATTCCCCATCACTGCCATGACATGGCAAAACAATTATGTAATCTAATGCAGTTGTGTAAGAAAATGAACTGCTGCTTTTTATGTAAAGTTTGTACGGGCAGTGCAATCTCATATACTGCATTATTTACATCTAATAGTAGACTGTGGTTACATAATTGATATAAAAATGAGTATGTCAAAAATAAATCTCAGAATCTGTCTGAATCAGCAATGGCAAAGCATCAGTGTTGTCACTCAGCATGCAAAGTCGCTGGGCAAAAATATAATGTTTTTCTGTATACAGACAGGTCACTCATTACTTGAGGTTAAATCCTTATGGAAAGAGTCGCGTCGGAGAGTTGCTTTTCACTCTGCACTGACAGTTCTACCCTTCAGTCTCTGTGCTGCTCGTATATTGTTCCTAACCATTAAGGAATTTAGCCTGGAACTTTTCATAATTATTTTCAAAACTTGTGTCATGCTTGGAGGATCCATAATAATTCAGCAGTGGTGTATGCATGATGTAGACAAACTTTCTTCTTCCAAATTCATTATGTATTAGAGAGAGACACAAAGAGAGAGAGAGTACTCCAGGGGAAACTATGGAGCAATTAATCAACTTCATCAACTTATCAGCAGCTTTTTAAAAACTTTGTAATTCATTATAATGGTGCCATGTTACAATGCCTGTTTAGTTCTTAGTTTTAGGTTTGAGAGAATTGAGAACATTATATTTTATGCTGTTCAAACTCTGCTTAACCAAGGAGATTAATATTTACAGCAGAGAAATGTCTGTCAGAAACTGAGCTTTTCATCCTCTCCTTGGATTAGTCCACTGTTGGACGTTATTGACAGATATAAATGTAATATGAGCCAACATTTAAAACCAAGAGCATATTGATGTTTGTGCATGTTTTTAAATTATAACACGAGTCAGTTGTAAAAAATTGAATTAAAATGATATAGTGTTATGTAATTACTGTATAATTAACTGGGCCTGTTTTCCTGGATCTCACAGGATAGGACAAGAATTGTCCTGATGGTAAATGAGATAAATCGGCAACACTATATTAATTTACAAATGTTTGTTTGTAACTCTACAAAGTCAAGCTCTTATTATGAAATGACAAAGAATGCCCAAACCTGACCTAAAAAGGTATTTTGTACTCTAAACATCAGTCTCTCAAAGTAAAGTTTACTCTTGTGTAGAGTTTTTTTTTCAGTGCCTCTTCTAAATTAACTTGTAGATATGGTGCAATAGGCAGTTTGGCAAGTTTGAAGCACTGTATATCTTGTACATTATCACCCCTCCTGCAACCTCTGCGCAAGAGACACAGCACTAACTTTACCCTCAGTCTATGCCGCTCACACACAGCAGAATTTCGGTATGTAGTAACCTTTCAGAGCAACTGGATTCTTAATTGGTTATTTAAACATATGAGCATGGACGACTTACTTTCTATACTTAGAAAAGCTGCTTAGTGACCTCAAAATATATAGTATGCTTGTTGTGTTTAAAAAGCGTTTTGTGCTGTAAAAGAGCACTCGTTAATTTTGACAGAATACTGTGGTACAGTATGTGCAAGCACCGAACATACAAGTTGGTTCCGATGCTTCACTTGAGATTAAATAAAAGAGACACAATGCTCTTTTCTTCCAGTTTCCTTTGTCTCTGTAGATGTTGAATCTCATTAGCTTCTGTTTTTATCACATTTAGCCTTGTCAAACATTGACCTCTCACATTCTCTGTGAAGGAAAAAAAACATCACCTCTTCAAACTGTTCTGTATCTAATCAAATTCAAAGTAGTGTTGTGCTCTCACCACTTCACCAGTCTGAACCCAAGAGTCCATTGACCTCCTTAACCTTGAAGTAGTTTCTCTGTAAAATGGCCCTCATAGGAGCTACATGAAAGAAAATTACTGGTCTTTTTGTTCTTCTGTCCTGCAGCTCTAATCAGGCTATTGTTGGTTAACACGTGCATCTGTCTGCATCAGACAACTTGCACATTTTGACATTTTCTGCTGTTACTTGCGCAGCAGTTTTAGGCTGCTGCATCTGTATACACAGATAAGGCTTTCAGTACTGTATATCTCATTGTGCATTCTGTCTCTATAAAGGTGGACCCTCAGGTCAGGTCAAACTGTGGCTTCTGCAGTGCAGAGTTCTGCTGCAGGCCACTAATCTCTCACCCTCCCCTGCAAGGCTGAAGGAGCTCTAACATGAGAAAGACCACTTAGCGCACACTGTCAGAAAAAGCTTTCACAGTTTACAGTAGAAAGCATCCCTGGGAAGAGATAGAGGGGAGGGGCCTTTATTTCTTTTCATAAAGATGAAAGATCACCCAGATTGTCAAGAGATCTTATGCTTCTATCAGATGAGAGTATCAGTTTAATGAATTGGGTCTCATCCTGCCAAATGAAGTATGGGAGATTAGCTCCAGACCGGCGGCTTGTTTCCATTAAGCCTCTCAGAACAGGATGACTTTTTTGGCCTTTGAGATTTAAAATGTTTTATCAAAACAAAGGATGTGAAGATAACATTTCTTTCCAGTGTCTCTGTCTTGAACTTGATTTCTCCTCTTCTCCAAAGGATCATGCAACCGACAATGAAGTTGCACAAGCTGCGTCATGTTGGCAGCTTGCTTAGATAAACTACATTAAATACTGTAGTTTATCTAAGTAGATAAACTACTGTTTTCAGATTGATGCCACAAGCTACAGTACTACACATGTACTGTTACATATTTTTTGTTACAGTATTAAAATTATATTATTAAATATTTTCAAAAGATGTTTTCCTGTAGAACTACTAAAAGAAAAATGTCATGAAAAACACAACTGTCTACAAGCTCTCTTTCATCTCAGTCAATATATTTTGATAATGCCAGAGGGTCACAGTATGTTCGACCTTCAGCTGTTTTAACGTGTGGCGATGTACAGGCATGGCATTAACAAGACTTAGCAGTAAAGGTTAGTGATTGTGTGAAAGAATCTCGACTGTAACGCAACAAATGAGGTGAATGTATAGTTACAAGATAAAACTTACTGTCTGTGGAGTTTTTCTTCCATGTTTGTGAACAAAGATGTTCGTGAACCCGCCAGATAAGCAATTAATCAGTTCCCTATTTTCCCTATGGGTTACTCCTGCCCTTAGGGACTGAATGACATAGTAAATGCAGCTCTGCCCTTTCATTACCAAACTGATGCCAGGTCGTTATTGAGCCTTGTCCTCAGTAAATCCACCCTTGTCTTTAAAAGCGCCTGCTTAGTGGCAACACCCACCTCAGAAATGGGCTCTTCTGTTAGCAGCATGCTCCTGCAAAGTTGGTCATTTAATAATGTGGGGGAGAAAATTGTTCTCTTTAAATGGCCCGGGAATCGAGGAGTTCGAGAACGACTGTGGTGGATATCTTAAGTAATATGTATTGTTGACAACAGCAGGATTATTTTTATTGCTTTTGTAAGCATTAGCCCCAGGAAAGACTCTCACATCAATTAGTGGAGATACTGGAAAACTGTCTTATTATATTCACATCATATTTAAGTGAATGTGCTTTAATTTCTGTTGGCTTTTTAAACTGGTGATTTTTCAAAAGAAAGGACTGTTACTGTTTTGTGAACTAAGGTTCCAGTTGCTTTGAAATAAGGTGTCCTCAGCCTTATTGTATAATTGCTTACGTGTCTGTAGAGGGCACACAAACAGAGTCAGGTCTCCTGACAAACTGCTGCTCCTGGTTTACTACCACAGCTTAGAAAAGATTGTTTTAAAATACTCAGTATTGCGCACACACAACTAACTTCTGACTTCACAAATCCGCCATTTGCTGGCTCTGTCCTTTCTTCGGTGATCCTAACAAGAATGTCTAGTTAAGGGGCTGTACTGAAGACAAACAACCATTGCGGCTTTGGTAGCATGTTAAGAGACAGCCAGGTAAGGTGGCACTTTAAGTAGAAGGGCAGAGAAAAGACAGGCAGTCAAAAAGTCACACAGATATCAAGTGGGTGAGAGGCTCTGCAAAGCACAAAGACAGAGAGAAATGGCCAAGGATGCAAACAGAGCATCAGAGAGAAAATGAGTTGGTGGGTGGAAGAGAGAAAAAGCAGAGTGAGATGGAGAGGAAGGGGAAGTTAGAGATGCAGCTAGGAGCAGCAGCAAAGGATTCCTCTGTACCTGTGGTGGAGATTAAGGGTCTGCATCCAATGTGATTAATGAGCTGGCCACTGATTGCTCATCCCCATCTCCCTCTCATGAATAATCACCATGCCAGCACTTTCAAAGAGAAAGCTTGAGTTTCTGTCTGTGTGTGCGTGAGAGAGAGGGAGAGAGAGAGAGAGAATGAGTGCTTGTGTGTTTGCATAAGAGATGTAGGGAAAAAATAATCATAAGAGTGACAGAGTATGTAAAACCATCCATGAGCAGTATGTATGTATAAATGTGATGTGATATATGATGTACGCATATAATTAACTTACTGAGAGTACATAGTTATTGATTTTACTGAGAAAATGGCTGTGCGTGTATAGTACGATATGCAGGATATTAATTCGGTGTCAGTGGGTTTGAAACACAGATGATATATGTACTACTAGCTGCAGCCCACCTGCAGAGAGCAGCCCTCATACTGAATGCACAATGACATAGCAAGATCATTTGTACGCACTATGGGCTCTCAGTAGAAATCCTGTCTCCGTACATATACTGGGCAAAACCACTGATGTCAGTGTGTTCACATTATTAATACTGCATGCCATCATGTGGTGTTACACGCAGATATTTTTAACAATCTCAGTGAAATTATTTTCTTAGTTTAAATCAGTTGTGTGTAAGTTGTGTTAAAAATAAAACATTGACATTTTTAGAGTAGGTTAGTAGTAGGTTTTTCTCTACCTCAGTGTGGGATTGTGCAATATATATATATACATGATTTGTTAAAGAATTGTCCAGTGGCAGATATTTTATTTTTCACTTTATATTAAGGTATCTGCTCCTTTAACGTCTGTGACTGTTACTCTAATGTAGGCAATGTTGCAAGTCAGTGACCAGAGCTGCTTAATAGTGAAATTCAACTGTGAGACTTTTGTACAGTGTGATGAACAACCTCTATTTTTCAGGTATTTAATTCACCAAATTGGCTGAAAACTTCCCTGCACCTCTTCTTATTTCATCCATACAGTTTCTCTATTTCATTTTCAAAAATCTACAGCTATATATCACAATATAGTGTGTATGGATGTTAAAATATCACATACTGTCCTGCATTGCTGTTGGCGTGTGTGAGAAAAAGTGAATAAGAGGCAATGCACTTCATGATACATTCACTGATGAAGAAATGTTTAAAAATATTTATTACTTACTGAACCCTGCAGACTTATTGGCCATAAGGTTTTCTCTTATGATCAAACAACAAACTTGTGTTTTGTTTTGTTTGCTTTATGAATGCCTCTGATCACTTCTTTACATCTTTATGTTCTGCATATTAAAGTTACACATATGCACGTTTATGAGCACACCTTGATGTTCAAACATCCATCGTACCATCCATTATCTTATCTGCTGATCCTGTTTAGGGTTCCGGCTTTGCAGGAACTTGTAGAAACCGTGAAGGCTAGCAAATCAAGCTCACTTACTGTAGCAGCTGCTTTCCACTTTATGATGAGCTTAATCATTAATGCTTGAATCTCAGTTTACCAAATGAGGATATTTTCTTCATGAGGGTCAAATATGAATAATGAAGAGTTGAGGATGTACTTGTCACATGAGTGACACACAGCTCCCTACCAAGGCTCATATGCAGTGTGTGTTAGAGAGGAGAAAGCACTTTGGTTTTCTAATGTGGGGTGTCTGAGGTGTCACTGTCACCAGCTCAAAGCGACTGAGACTTAATTCACCAAGAGAGCATGTGTTTGTAAGTTTGTGTGTGTGCAGTATGCTTTCAGGTATAGTAAGAGACACCATTCTGATAAATCTCTACAGACTTGTCGAGAGAAGAAGGTGAAAATAAACAAGCATTACTGTGCTGGATTCAAGTTTTGTACTGTTTGCACCAATCACTATAGTATGTATGTCACCTTTCAATTAAGTTTAGCCCAGCTTCTCCAAGTAGTGTGCAAACCTGAACTTTTGAAATCCACAAGCTTCTGGCTCATGCTCTGTATGAAACTAGATTCTTTAGGATGCAGGATTTTTTATGGCAAACATACAACATTGTATTTTATGCATTAGTATTGCAATTCTGTTGATTTTATAGTAATAATCTGTAAAATTTTCAAGTTAATAAGTTATGACACAGCACTTATACCAATTGTGGTCAAAAATGGTAATAAATGTATTTGTTGACTGAATCCAAATGTTTTACTATCGGCAGAACTGACTTCAGTGTGACAATATCGTCACAGTGAGCACAACACATTTATCAGCTGAAGGATAAAGAGAAGGTTATATGAGGGGAGCTAAGGACAATATAAGATTCAAGATTCTTTATTTATATTTATTATATAAAGGGGGGTTACTGGTTTGGTTTGTATCCAGTACATAGTTGTACTGATACATAGTTTGTATCAAACTATTGTAATGAATTATTAATCTGTTATGTAATGAATTATTAAGTAGAAAAGTTTGAGAATAAAAACATAAAACATATTTAATAAATGTCTTTTTGCTCACGTGAAGCAGATATTTTTCACTAAATGTTGAGGGAAATAGATTTGAATTATAAAGACGGCCAAGCTATGGCAGAAACACACAGAGCACCACACAGTTCTTCCGCAGGTAAATCATATCCAGAATATGAATAGCCAACCTCTCTGCTTCGTAGCCAACCTTTCTGCTTTTGTATGCAGCATATCACAATATAGACATAATGTTTTTGAGGGAGAACCTATCGGCACTAAGCAGGTTGTTCATGTTCTCGTTCATGTTCAGCAATACGCGTGTTTTAGAATTTTGCCATTGTTTAATATAGACACATCCATCATCTCAACAGTGAAGTAGGACAAATAATAAACAGTAATAACACATCATCATGTAATTTATTTCCAGTGCTGCTGTTCACCAAATTTCTGATAATTTTGCAAAATTTTCTCCAGCAACACACAAACACCAACAAAAATGTTAGATCCACCTCCACTGCACTTTCTGTGTTAAACAGCCATCCTCAGTAGCCCCTGATTCTGTATAAAAGCATGGACCTTTTTAATATTGGACTATGGATTCAGTATGTATATTGATGTCAATACAAAATCACATACTGTATACCTTGATGCGCTATGAGAGACTGAAGAGTGTTTCTTTCATTAATCCCAGGAAGTCCTCATGTCATAGTGGCCTTAAACAAGACACTTGACCCCACTTATCATTTGATTGTATTACATGGAGAGTGCATGCTGAGTTTGTTAGTTATTGGAGAAAAAGCAGAATGTCCTAGTACGCTTTCACATTATTGTCAAGATTTTGAAATGGCATTTTTAATTTTGTATTGCAGGTACAGAGCAGCATACATTTGAAGTCCCCATACAGGATGATTCAGTTCAGTCATTTGAGAAAAGGTTTATTATTTTGATATTCAGTCTGTCTGTCTGTGTTTGGAGCAGCAACTTGTGATGTGTGATTTAACTATTTTTTTATCCATCAACACAAATGTTGGATAGACTATCTGCTGTTAAGCATGGGTTTGGTCATTTCAGGTGAAAAGATGGGTGATAAAGATGCCTGAACATATCTGTGCTGGTACTGGGTGCCTGAGAGCTTGTGTTCTTGCTCTGTGGCCCTGCTCACATTGCTCCTCAAATCCCCCTTGTACACCTACAGCTCTCTTCCAACCTGTCTCTCTCCTGCTTGCTCTCTGCCCTTCAGCACCTCTCTCTTTCCCTTTTCAGGTCTCCAGTCAGGATATTACTGGCGTTACCCTCTTAAAACAGCCATGTTGTTGTGCTTCTCTGCCTTGTGGCTTGATGTCTTACTCTACCTCACGAGCTTGGTCTCATAAAAGTGGAAGGGGACAACTGTCTGAGCTGCAGTGTTGAACTCACTGCATTAGTTATTTCCTGGGAGATCTTCGGCATGCTCTGAATTAAATGTGACTCTCTAGCTGTCTCACACGCACACACTTTTACTACTTCTCTCATGCCCCTGTCTTCCTTGCATGTGCATTCTTTACATACTTTTTGTTTTACATTTAAGCTCATTTTCACTGATCTCTAAATATTTTCTTGTTATTTCTCCCATTCTGTAGTATCTTTGTCCTGGTGTTTCCTTCCTCTCTGTTTTTACTCTTTCTCAATAGTTTTACTTACTCCCTCTCCTTTTCTCTTTCTCTCTCTCTCTCCATCATGCAGTACTGTATATCCCTTCAGAGCTGGATACAGGAAACCTCCCTGTTGGCTCTGCCTGCCTGCCTGTAGCTCAGTTAGCAGGGCTGGTAGATCAGTGGAGCTCCTGAATTCCCCAGAAAGTCAATTACTAACTTACACACTGGAGCTATTTTGGGATAAGGGGGAAACTGTAGAAATCATTAACTAGATAATGTCATGACAACCGTTCCTACCCAGTCAGGGCAGAGCATGTGCTGCTTGTGGACATGCAATTTGTCAGGTTTGTCAGAAAAGGAGACAGAACATGGGAGGATGTTTGAAGAGATTTTTATAGCACAGATCTAGAAAGTGAAAGTAATCTTAATGATTAGAGCTGGATATGGGCACTGATCTCCTGACTTGATTTGATCGTGATTCACACAATTTAGAATTGATGAATTTCGACTTCACAGTATTTCATTTCTATCAGATAAATGCCAATGGTTGCATAAATTGCTTCTAAGAATCCTGGAAACATGTTTTTGTTCATTCAACAAGTGAGCAACACTGTCTTTGAGTATTACATTGTTTGACACTGTTTGAACATTGTTTGACATGCCTAATATAGAATTAATAGTGTACACATTTCCTGGTTACTAACTAGCTACTAAAAACTGATTTATTTTTACTGGAAAATGTAAAATGACTAAAACATCATAGATATGTATGTTTTAGGACAACATGAGAGAGTTGAGAAACGATAATAAAATGCATTTAAAAAAAATATCTCATATAATAATAATAATAATAGTTGATACTTTATTGATCCCCTTGGGGAAATTCTTTTTTGAGGCGCCAAGGGTCAGGGTATCGGTGTCTTGTCCATGGACACCTCGACACGTAGCCTGCCGGGACTGGGAATCAAACCGCTTACCCTTGGGTTTGAAGACGACTGCTGTACCCACTGAACTAACATGCCGCCCATGATGCTAACCATGAACTGTTAGTAGCACAGTCTGACTTGTGTGTGTGTGTGTGTGTGTGTGTGTGTGTGTGTGTGTCTAGAATGAGTCAGTAAAACTTTTAATTAATTCAGTCATACAGGAAGGGCAGATAAAATCATATTGGCCCACCGAATAGTAAATAGTTAAAGTCTATGGTAGCTCTGCAAAAACACAGTGTAAGTTTTCTTAACAGCATTTTGTTCACCAAAACAAACTGGCAGACATAAGGTAGATAAACCAGTTAATATTTTCCATCACACTTAGAACTAAAAATACTTTTCAGCTGTGTTTGTAGCTTGAACAGAGCCCAACTATCAATCAATTTAAGTCTGTTTCTAATTACACAACAGGAAAATCTTAACAATAAAAAAACACCTTAAAACACACCTCCAAAAAAAAGAAGTCAACAGGTTTTTTAATAAATATTGCACACCGATTTTTCATCACATACAGAGGTACAACATTCCTCTGCTGGTGTCATAACTGTTATGTCAGGTTAAATTTGGATGGCATCAGGATTAATTTCATGGTGTCAGGATTAATTTCTCAACTTCCATCTTTCTTAATTTTTTTTTTTTTTTTTTACTATGACTTTTCAGCCAAGGTTTGAAAGTTTAGACTGACCTCATGTGCAGTTGACTGACTACACTGGAAATCCAGCTGCCCATTTTGAGTTGATGGAGCATTTCCTCTTTAATTTGGTATTCACACAGCAATTTCACAACTCTGTATTAGGAGCCTTGGAGATGAAGGTTATCTTTTCAGTGCTGTCCGTACTGCTTCACAACAGAGTAAAATAAAGGTATTCATTCCAAAGTCAGATAAACAAAGTGCTATTGCTGACTAGCTAGTCAATATTTCAAAGACATATGTGTCCATCCTCAAAACTATTGGGTGGAAAATAGTCTCAAGGTGACTCACAACCTCAAATTAACCACAAATTATCCTTTTTACCTTTTCATTCATGCTCTTCACAATTGGGGTTTAAAATCAGCTTTGAGTTGGGAGTTAAACTGATTTCAGGACTATTATTATTATTTTGCATGTATGAAATCAGTCATTTCTGTCCCAGTGTCACTGTGCTAGCACATGCTTATCTGTGCCTGCTGTAGCTGTTAAAAGCACCACCATCCTTCACAGTAAGTCAGTGTTTTACCTGCTATTACAGTTTGTATTTCTGCACTGTCTGTTTTAAATCCATTAACACAAATGTTGGATAGATTATGTGCTAAAACCTTCTCTACTTTGAAAGAGATACTTTTAAGTCGAATTAGATAGAATAGATAGATAGATTTAATTCAATGTGAGCAGTGTTCTAGTTGAAATTCACAGTGATGCCCTGAAACCACTCCTCTAAGCCATGTCAGATCAATGCTCTTCATCCCTCATTGCTCCACATGGCACTCAAAGCCTGTTCTGCCACCCAAATTACTGCTCAGCTGAATTATAACTTTGTTGGACCTGGCTGTGTACTGTACCCAAGGCATTCTGAAATATCACTGACAGACGGGCTGTCAACCCAGATGTATCTATCACCTGGAGACCTATGTGAAACAGACAGCTAATATCTAAGGGTCTTGTACAACAGCATTTGTTAAAGTCTGGACCTGGGCAGGAACTTCCTCACATCCATTTCAAAGTCTGTTTGGATAATGACGTATTCTTCTGTGTGGATATTGGTCTGAAAACCTGCTGTCATACTGACCTCATCACTGAAGGTCTCGGAAGTGTTCATATCTGCATACGTTAGGTTTTTATGCAAGTATAGCAAAGTCATGCTGATGTTGGATGACGGTAAGTAAACATAAGAAATATGTCAACGCTGTAAGTACAGTTTGTTAGGAAACACTGTGCAACTTCATTTGTGATCTTAAAGCCACTCGGTCCTAGACAGGTGTCACGCTTGGTATGTGCTGTCAACTGCTTTGCTAATTTTAGCTGAAAGAAATAACACCTGCTGTGGAGGTTTTTAAAATCTGACAGCAACAAGACAATTCATTATTATAGTTTGTGGTAAAAGGTTTTAGTGAAAGGCAGGAACACCTAAATCAGTTGACTGAGTTAAAAGCACTGGGAATGTGGTATGCATAAATACTCAACTCATGAATCTATTTATTTACAGTGTCTGAGATCACCTCAGAGACATCATTCCAATAAAATGACAATTTTTACTAACAGGACATGCAGCAAGAAGTATCAATTCATGGCAGGACTGCTGTATTGGATTGCATTAGATTTTACAGGTGTACCTAATAAAGTGACCAGTGGCTCTGTCTCTTCATTTATGGAATCCTGTGTCCGAGCTACATTAACACAGTATTTCACTGTCATCCAAGTATTTATACCCCTCACACAATTTTATACCCATTTGTTTTTTTTAAATAAACACACGTTTTTTTTATTAGCATAGTGTGTACAGAGAAAATGAAAAGAAAATGGAATGGATTAGGTGGTGTTGTTAAGCAATAAAGGCCATAAAATAGATTTAACGGTAAGAATACATGGTATATACTGTATATATTACATAGGCCACATTTCTATAAAGGCACCATTATAATGTCCATTTAAAACATTGGTCTCTGTCTAAGTTTAAACTAAGAAAATGATTTTTTTTAAGTTTCCAGACTGCACCTGTGATTTGGTGCCTGGCCACACAGCTTGGTGACAGATACTATTTATGGCGCCAAGGGGAACCAGTGGAGAATAATTCTTAATTTGCCGTAAAGGTGAATTGAATTGGATGGCCATTTCAATGAACATAAATTTCCCTTAATGAGAAGAATGATATTTGGCTAGCTGCGTGTCCTCTGACACATGGTCTTTTTTTTACACTTGATATTCTTTATTCCTGGACAGCTGTTTATCCTCCCCGGTCCACTAGTAATGAGATGGATTCTTAGAAATGTATTAAGGTTGGCTACAGTTCCACTACATCAGCACACTCATTCTGATTTGTGATTTTCTCTGCCCCCTTTTTTCCCTCCATTTTTCACCGTATTTTCTTTGTTCATCTGTCCCCAATTTCTAATGCAAATCATCTCCTTTCATACTCTTATTCTTCTAACAGAGGTTGTCCAGCTGAGCCTGACGGAGGACCAGCGCATCAGCGTCTCCACGGTAACAGTGGGCCTCAGTGCCGTCCTTACCTGTGCCATCCAGGGGACAATGCGCCCTCCAATCATCTGGAAGAGGAACGGCATCATATTAAACTTCTTGGATCTGGAGGATATTAATGTGAGTGCACGTTGTTGTTTTCTTCTTCATTTGGTGCTGTGTTTTTGGTGAAGTGGAGTGGAGCTGCAGTTGATACACACATCATTCATCCAAACAATCATCAGATCCAGTCTGTACAGCGAGGAGACCCTCTGTCTTTTAGACCCTCGAATCGGATAAGGAAAAACTCCCAAAAGAAACTGTTAAATGTGACTAAAAATGGAAGAGCAACAGAGAAGGGATCCCTCTTCCAGGACGGATAAACAGGAAATATCTGTAGTTTGCATGAAGCAAAGTACCTTTTTGGACATTCAGATTAACAACATTATAAATATACACATAGGTGCTGCCAACAGGATTGGCACCACCCGTGTTGCCTAAAGGAAAGTTGCTTGATTTTGATTTATTTCCACTAACTCCTGAAAAAATATCTGATTATTTATCTGCACGGTTCATCTGCGACTCTCTTCATTAGCTTGTCACTAAATCTGTCTGCCATTTGGTTCAGGGCAGGTAGCATGCTGTACTATGTAACATTACACAGATTAATACTGTATAAAATATTATGAATAGAACTTTTAAAATGTGTGAGACCTGTCAAAAATGTACCCTCAAACAGTGTGCATGCTTACCACTGTAAGCTGTGTACTGGAATGTGGGTGTATTTGTTTTCTAAATGTTTCTTTATAGAAAGTTAATTGGACTGCCTGATTAATATTTGATCAATCAAATATCAATCAAATCTGCATCCCCTTACTTCAACAGTGAGGGGACGCAGCAGCAGGGCTCTTCAAATTGATTGAAAACAAATAGTCTATTAACACCTTTTTAAAATTAGAAATTCACTTTGCTGCTATAAAAGTGTTAGCTTCAGGAGTTTATCAGTTAATTTCTGATCTTGAGAAGATTGTTTCTTTTGTGTAATTGCACTCTGTTTGCAGTACTTACAAAATGGTGTTAGGAAATCTTTGGAGATGTGCCATCCGGATTACAGAAAAGCTTTTGCCATATGTACCCTGATGATCTGCCAGTGACCAACTAAGGAAAAGAAGGGTCTGAAAGAAGGAAGAGGGGCAGGAAAATAGTTGCAAGAATAGGAGGGTTTCAAGGAAGGCAAAATTTACTTCCCAGCACGTTCGATGATACTGAATTATATCTTGCTCTGTGTTTAATGAACTATGTGGCCATGATCCCCTTTAGACACATCTACACACTTGACAGCACAGTGCCGGCCTTCCTTTACCCACTACCGGATCGCAGTTCACTAATTGCATGTTAATGAGCGGCCTTGTTGGTCCGCTGTGATGAGCCGATAAACAATGTCAAGTGTTAAGGTGGAGACTGGAGGAGAGGTGATGGCAACAGAGGTCCCTCGGGCTCTTGACCGTGCATAATGAATTTCCACAGAGCACCGTGATCTGTGTGGAGGAGCGAGACTGGAGCCCTGGCTGTGGTTGACTTTGTGTTTTTATTCACTTCAAATGTGATTAATAATTGAAATAGCCTCAGTAATTTGTTGCATGAGGAATGTCTTTAATGTTTCAGTAATATGCTGATGTGTCGGTACCAGAAAGAACAAGAGGAAGAGCATATATAAAGAATATTAAATTAAAATCTACGTTCATGAGTCCATGAAACCTCACCTGCTAACAACAAAAGAGGGTTAAAGAGAGAATGGGAAAAAAAAAAACTATCCAAGAAAATAAAACTGGACTTTTTGAGCATTTTTGCCCAACATTTCATCCAAGTCAACTGCTCTGCAGCTCAAACAGGAAACCTGGTGAGAGAGGAAGGAGGGGACATTATTCTCCTGTCAAAGACCTTTCAAAGCTCTATTTTCCTCTGTTGAACTGTGTTGAATGGAAACTGGCTTGTTTTCAGAAGATTGAAACCTTTCTGCACGCTGGTATATAACCCTTAAACCTGAGAGCTGAGTCTGCTTTACAGTCGGTCGTATTCGTATGCTCTCTTTTTGTTCTCCATGTTTCTTGATCTGCCTGCCTTATTTGCCCCTATACAATGTGCCTCTTCCTCTCCATTTTCTGCTCTTCATCAAAAACAGGTGGTTTACGTTTTGAGTGTGTGTATTTGAGAGGATCTATTCTGTGTATTATGAAAAAGCAATGATGATTATTTTGGAGAATAGGTCAAAGGAGGCTTTAATGGATTTTTAGATCTGAAAATCAAAACTTTAATGAGTTTAGAATGTTAATGTTAACATCTTAATGTATAATTCTTCCACTGCATTTCCATTACAAAATGATGGAAATTCCCTTGAATGAAAACTAAATTTATTAAATTAATAATTTGTGTTTTACAAGGAGCCTTGCAAATCTTCTGTTTACATACATTTATCTTTTTTTAATCACTGTCAGCACCCAGCCAGACATAATGTAGGCTCAGTGGTCAACCTAAAAGACAACTTTGATGTTTTGGTCAAAGTTGGCAAATGCATAAAATTCAGACTTGTTTGGCACTAACACTAGGCCTATACCTGAACCATGGCTTTGCAAGTCAAATCTGAGTCACTAGTTTCAGTGTTTAAAAGTTGCATAGAAATCACAACAGATAGTTTTAGGTTAGATTTTAAAGTAAAATATATCTGGTGTAACCTGCCTGATGTATTACAGTTGTACTTTTTACCCAAATCGCCCATTGAGTTTTAATTGCCCTCGCTGGTATAGTACTGTCACCTGTCTGTCATCTGTCACCTTAATTGTAATTTCTGAACTTTAGAAGCTCCCTAAACTCCCTTGTTCATTTTTCAAGAAAACCATTTCACATTTTTTTCCTGTCACAGAGTGATTCTCTGTCAGGTCACATCCATTCCTAGAGCCCTCAGAAAGAAAGCAGCCGTTTGTGGTTTCTGTGTCATGACCAGGGCTGCATCAGGACATCTGCTCTGCCACTTGGTGGGACAGCAAACTATTTAATGCCTTAATCCACCCTAAGCTGTAGTTGGAACCCCCTTGCGACTGCCGCATGCTGCACCAACAACAACTAGCTCCATTCATCAACCTAATGGGCTTTATATTTTTAACCCTTGCCATTTATCAGGCTGAGGCAGCATGATGAGAGGAGAAGGGAGGATCAAATTCCCTAATGCCTGCTTCAGCTCAACAGGGAAACCATTGATTCATGGTCTCTCTTCCTTTTCACATCACTCTTTTTCTCTCTTATCTTTTCCCATCACTCCCTGCTATTTTGTGCCTCCTCTTGCTACTCTCTCCAAGCATTCTTATGTTTTCGATCAAGCTACCTTCATTTCACCCTCACTCCCTGTGGCTCTTCTCGCCCCATTCTTCACCACTGTTGCCTCTCCTACACTGCCTTCTCTTCTCTCGTCTTTGCTCCATCCTCCTCTTCCTTCCTCTTTCACTACCACTCCAACCTCTTTATTCCTAACTTAATTTTCCTCTTCAATCTCTTCCCTGTATTACAGGACTTTGGGGACGATGGCTCCCTGTACATCACCAAGGTGACAACCATCCACATGGGGAACTACAGTTGTCACGCCTACGGCTATGAAGACCTCTATCAGACACATGTGCTGCAGGTGAATGGTCAGTAGTGGTTCATTTCTTACTTACAGTGGTGGGAGAAATGTGAACAGAATGCTTCAATTTTATTTGTGCATCTGTGCAGTTCCCCTGTGTGGGGATTTTGTTTATTGCTTGCCCTGCTTACAGTGAGAAACATCCAGTAATAGGCCTGGTAAGGATTCAGTGACAATGGAGAGCTAAGCCTAGGGCCTTTTGGCTTACGAACAGTCTCAAAAGCAATTAAGATAACCTGCTCTTAACTGAAATATGTAGAAACAAAAGATATCATAAATGTATTAAGTGTAGCATTGCCACATGCCAGTGGTCCCCAACCATTTTTGTCCATCATACCCCTGCAAACATTTCAGAACAGCTCAAACACTTCTCACTGTACCCCTTCCATAGTTGGGAGAGAATGCAGAGAAAACACAGTGGATATGGTGAATTAAAATCCAAACAGACAAGACCAGAGAGTTGTAGTGCTGAAATACTGGACCCATCAAAGTCTAGGACTTCCTTAAGTAGCTGTGATGGAATAGTGCCTAAGGGACATGTAGTAATGTTTCATATGTGAGACATGCATCAAAGAGGAAGGAGAAATGGGCTCAGAGTTGATGAGAATTGAGGAACATGATGAATTGCGTGAGGTCGCACCATATTCACTTAAATCTGTGCAGTGAATTAAACCTATACAAGTTAAAATACATCTGAAAACCAGATACACTACCCTCCGATTTTGGCAGACTGAACTTTTTAAAATACTTTCTTGCTCATGTTAATCACAGGCATATGGGGATTCATCTCCCCTACCTTTTAGTTTTTATTACTAGGCATCTCTCCAAAGAAAGTCTGTGGAGGAAGCAATTTAAAAGCCCCCCCCCCCAACCTGTAACAACGAATCAAAGATGCAGCCCTCTAATTTCTCTGCTTTTGTCTCATGGTGACAGACAGACAAAATAGGAAAAAATAATTAATTCAATTAAGACAGACAATAGCTGCGATTGTTTTGTTTTTCTAAGATGCTAATTGAAATGAATTGCTGCTGCATTTTAGTCCTTGAACTAAATAGCGAGAGGGGATGATGGGAAGGGTGAGTTATCTGGAGAGGGCAATTACTAAATGTTTGTGTTTGAGATTCAAGGTATTTCAAGCGAGATAGCATGAGGTGAGATAAGGTGAAATGGAATGGAGCCAAGTGGCACATTAAACTAAGTGGGCGGTTTGCATCCTGTTGTGCTATTAAAGCTTCTTTCCTTCTGAACTGTGATGAGAGAGATGACGCTGCAGCTTCAGTATAGGTAGTACCCGTAGTGTCGGTCTAATACTCCTACTATGGTGTTGCAGTATCCTAGAATATGGTACAAGTGCTGTTCAAATGCACACACAGTATATTACAGGGACACATTGGTTCAATAGCAAAACAGGTGATATAACAGAGCACATACAGTATATTGAGACAGATCAGGGGTCAGGATAGGTTCATGTGTAGAGCGGCTGTATGGGTAAAAAGACGAGATGGGTATTTCATTTGTTAAGGCATGTGTGTTAGATGTAGATATACAGAATCTGTATGCATATGTTTCTTTATCTGGAAAGCTTGAAAATAGCTGATTATAATATATGCATCATATATGTGGAGGAGTAAAAAGTACAAGTCCCAACAACAAGAGGGACTTGTGAATAGTATAAAAAGTAATGTGCAAAATTGCATTCATGTACAGTATCTGCATAAATATATGTGCACCACTATCCTAACCAGAAAACTACATCTTGTTCATGTAAACTATTACCTCATATTTCATTTTCCCTCTGGATTTCTCCACATTCATTTCCGGTCTTCTCCCCGGAGGTGGCGGTAAGTGGTAGATATGTCCAACATCTATTTCATGCAGGACTCAAGCTGTAATAAAACAGCCCCAGAGCTCTTGGATTCTTGTTATGTGTGAATATATTCCATGCTGAGGTGAGGCAAATTCCTCTCTGCCCATTGCGTGTGTGGGTGCTTGTGTTATATTCCTCCAGGAATTATTGTCTGCCATAAAACAGTGTGTAATTATGTTTTTACTCGCCCCTCTCCTCTCTTCTTGTTTGTGTCTTTGGTTTTGTTTGTGTTTATGCATCCAGTCCCTCCAGTCATCCTGGTCTATCCCGAGACACAGGCCCAGGAGCCGGGCATATCTGCCAGCCTCCACTGCCACGCTGACGGCATCCCAAATCCCAAACTCCTCTGGCTGAAGAACGGCATGGACCTGCAGCCCAGATCCTCCAAACAGCTTTCTCTCATAGGTGAGGAGTTTTCGATTATGTTGGGATGTGCTGTCAGCATATTATGCTTTTAAGCAAATACAGTGGCACATCTTGTCATTGCATTTTTTTTGGATACACAGTGTTACATCCCAACAGCACTGCAGTGAGCCAGCTCTGCAGGAATCTTTATAAATCAAGACAATGCATGTAGACAATGAAAACAAAGCTTGAATTTCAAGCTGTTGTTCAGTCAAACTAAGTTCTCTTTCATTGAAGCCTGAGGTGCTACTTGTCAGCACTAATATTTTGTTGTGCTTTTCGTTTATCTGCATTTTATGCCAAGGTGATGAAACTAAGATTGCGGTCACCCTCTTCAGCTGTCTTCATTTTGCTCCTCTGACAAAATAAAGATCCTTATTTTTTAGACTTGAATGAAGAGGGAGATCAGAAAAGTGAAAATAAAATGAGATACATGATGAGTCAGGTGATGGCAGCTACTTATCCAGGCTAGAGGACTGTTTTTAAAGACACACTCTCAATATCAGAGGGAAAGAGCAGAAAGGAGCATGACTATCCTTTTTATGGCCTAGTTCTCATTAAGAGAGAGTTTATTGGCTGTGTGTGGGTCATTACCTGTGGTAATGGCCTGTTATCAACCCTCAGACACTCAAACAAGGGAGGTTCTGCAAGGTTCAGCAACACATAAACACTGTGGTGGCTACGTTTTCAGATTTGCCAACTAATGTGGGGAATGACAAGGGGCCGGAGTCTTTTCATTACAAGTAAGAATAGAGTGAAAAGAGAGAGAACTAGTCGTAGTCCAAAAAAAGAGAGATTTACTCTTAATCTGTACATATCACATATAATCATGAGTGTAATAAAGACATTGTAAAAGTGTCTCCTCTAACTTCATTTTCGGCTGGATTCTGTAAAACTACACACTGACAGCGAGCAGTATTGATTCTAAACCACAGTTGAACAGTAAATAAAGAAACTGCTTTGTGTTGCCAAGTGAATGAAACAGTGTTCTGCAACTTTCCACGGTGCTGAAAGCACTCCAGCCTGCTGTAGACTTTTCCCTGCTATTCCCTGTTGTTTACTTTGTTGCAGAGCAAACCTCTTACCGCAACTATAGGGATACACTGACGTGTGCCATTTTTCAGACCCAGATGCGTTTTGGATAGGAGGCACGACAATTTTGTTCCCAGCTCAGTTTCAAATAAATAAATCGGTATTATCACATCCCTTGTTAATCGAGGGGACTAGATGGTCGCATTAAAATCATCAGGTGGTATTAATGTTGTGGCAAATCAGTTACACCCTCTGAACAAAGTCTCTCTCAACACAAAGCACTTGGATGAACAATATGACATTGTTGGGGCATCAGTGTTAAAATGCTGTCTGCAGTGCAAAATCCATCGTTGTTTGTATCAGCTCTGATGGATGGTGGCTGACATTTCACTTAGTGTTACCTCATATTCATTTAGTAAGTTAATTGGCTTTTTACAAAACACCAACTCATACAAGCATGAAGCTATGTATTACATTTTTATTTTCATGTAGGCCTAAGTCCTACATTTATATAAATTGTCCTTGTACGCATCTATTATTAAAAAAGTCCATAAATGTGATTAAATTAATTTGTGTGTTTGAGTTTTTTATAGCAGTAATAACTGATCTTTTGACACTTAAGCTACAATATTTACATATTATGCCTTAGGAAGTTGTTGTGGCAAACTTGTGAGCCAACAGTTTCTTTACACAGTGAGCAGTTACATGGAGTCATGGGCACCTGATGAATACTTTCTCAACTTTTTGTTCTCCCCTAACTCCTGACAGATATGTGGCTATTTAGCTGCTAAATACTGCACTATGCTCATCGGCTAATTTCTAAATTTGTCTTTCTGCCATTTGGTGCAAAATAAGGGTATGAAGACTAATTTAATGAGTGGTCGATTCAGTGGTTTTCAATAAGAATTGATCTGAACATAATTATATGAATTAGAAGTAATTAAACTGGTGTCTTATTCTATGAAGGCCTTCTCCAAGGCAGTTTTCACTTCAAAGCATTACACACTTTTCCCCTAATAAGAGAATTATCACAATCCAAAAGACATTTCACTAATGTGAAAAGCTTTGCGTCAACTTTTGTAATATCTTGTTATTTTACAAGACGGCAGATGTAAATTAAAAGGTGGAGAGAATTTTAAACGTAAAAATGAGCACAGCTTGTTTGTTTTTTTATGCAAATGTCTACTTTATACTTTATTGCTGTAAATGTGAGGTTCTGCAGGAAGACAAACAGTATGATAACTTTTAGTTTTTAAGAGATAGTAGGCGTGAGGCAGGAGAGAGTGAGAGACTGAGAACAGAGTGTGAATGTTAGAAGCTATAGAAGTTCATAGATGCATTAAGTGACATGCACAAAGGGATGAAAAGTGAAGCTTACTTTAATGTTCTGACACAACATGTGCTGTAAGAGCTCAACTGAAACATGCATCATTCAATCCTGTCATGCTATAAAGTGTATAGTGTTGTCATAAATGTAGACCTAATACAGCACATACATGGAGGATCAGAGAGCAGATGTACATCAGACGTTGATGCTACATCAGAGAGTCTATTTCTGTTGAAGAACTGTGTGTTAACATGGCCATCATCACCTGTCAGTACCATCTGACATCACTACTGCAAACAACACTGCACTGTACAGTGCTGCAAGACAAAAGTACAATTAAATTTCAGTAGAAAAAGGCAGGTAATGGGTAAAAACGATGCTATGAGAGCAGTGAAAGGGAACCAAAACAGTGTAGTTGCTGCATAGGCAGCTAAACAATGATCTGAATCAGACTATAAAGGGGGAGCTGCAAATTTAGGAGATAAATTGCCTGTAGGCTGCTGTCGCTTTCTCTCTGTCGATTGATAAACTGTATGGATTATATACATTTAATCAAATTGTTCTGTGCCTTTTCTGAGTTACAGTAATCACAAGTAAACGTGACTTTACTTGTACATATTCTGGTTCAAAATAGTTTAGATCAACTACATAGAAACTACAACTACATAAATTTCGGATTGTCACTGAATACAGACCATAGCAAAATGCAGTCACAATGTGGTTTTGTCATCTTAGATAAAGTAATAATGTGTCATATTCAATTTTTACACAACTTAAAACATATCCCACTCTGTACCTTACAACACATGGTAGACCTGAGTGTCCTTGCCACCTTTTCTTTCTTAGATGTTTCTTCCCTTTGCCCTTTAGGAAGCATTTTGGATATTATATAGTTACCTTTATTAAATGTATGTGGTTTTGTGTTGATTTCTTTTCTGAGCATGAGTGACTGCAGCATGTCAAAGCACAGCATCCAAACAGATAAACCAACATATTTTAGCTTCATTTCTTTTCAGTAGCTTCCGTCAGATTACTTCCACGCACATTCAGGGCTGGAGTTCAACAGCATTTTATCACCCCAGAGATTTAGTACTGAATGTGCTGAATTCAAATGTGTGCTTAGCTCCTTTTAAATTAAACTAATAAACAACCTAAGAACTAAACATAAAAGAGTGAACTTCAAAAAACTACAACTCTAAATCCTGAATGTTCTTCTTTTCTCTTACATTTGGTATGAGAAATAGCAATTCAGTTTGTTAAGGTTCATAATTAGCCTCACTTGGCCACACTGAGTCTGGAAGAAGCCACACCAGATAATGCTTGTTGTGAATCCTTGTTTTATTAAAGCAAGTGTATTACACTGCCAGTTAACTGTCTCTAACAGTGCTCCATAAAGTTTTCTAATAATGCAGCAACAACAGACTGTTGCATTAATACTTGTTTCTGTTTCTTTAACGTGTTCCTTTGTTGTAGCAAATGGTAGCGAGCTCTTTATTGGCAGCGTCCGCTATGAGGACACCGGAGCCTACACGTGCATCGCCAAGAACGAAGTGGGAGTGGACGAGGATATCTCCTCTCTATTTGTTGAAGACTCAGCCAAGAAGACCCGTAAGTCGTGAAATTACTATTTTTACCTTTTCCTGTAGAGAACAAAAAACAGAACAGAAACTTCTCATTTTTATTTATTAACATTATCTCAGTTATCTTAAATGCAAATCCAAAAACAGTGAAGCTGCAGTGCAGCACATTTGCAGAGGATATAGGAGCTTCTATATCAACTGTACTCATAAGTTTGGCATCTTTTTTTAAATAATGCCGAGATCTGACTACACAGTATAAATCATGTTCCTACACGACAGACATCAGGACTTTGGGAACAAGAGTGTGCGTCAAGGGCGACATTTCCTTGTTTCATCTCATGCACCGTCAAAGTGGAAGAAAACCGACACAGCAGCAAGAATAATATGTCAGATTTCCTCCATTTCTGTCTCTAAGTTTGAGAAGTGAATTGTGAACGTTTATCATTTCAAACCTGTAAACACAGCAAAGTAAAAGATGAATATGTTTTTCTCTCATATTGGTCAACCGGTGTCACCCCTAGAAGCGTTAGAGCAAATCACTGGCACATGTGGGAGATGTTGCCGTCTGCATAATGTACATGCATATATTAGTATATTATTTAGCAAGTAAAAGTCAGCGCTATTCTTATGCACCAAGTGATAATGAATGGATTTGTTTTTCTTTTTTACAACCATGTTTAATTATGTAAACATCTGGTAGTTCTGTCAGAGGAAACCATAAACCATGTTTTGCACCTTGTCAGGTCATCATGCAAGTCTTTGCAAATTGCAAGCTTTGATTGGTGAGGGTCCAACATGCAGTCTGTCATGTGTCTCAAATAGACAAAGACCAAAATCTTCTGCAGCAGCAAGAATTAATGCCTGAATCGCTACAGATGGTTTAATACATCTGTCAGGCATGGATGTGTATTCCTCCAACAAAAAATATACAATACCATGTTTGCTAAAGTTGATCATCCCTTAGGTGGTGTGAACAAAACAGTTTGACAGCACATTCCAGATTTTATTTATATCTAACTGTATTTTCCTAATGAAAACAGTCAGTAGATGAGTCACTGTGCGTATGAGTGTATTACTATACAAATTTAACAATCAAATCACATACTCCATGTTTCTTTGATATTGGTCTTTCATTACATTGCATCATTTTGACATGTTAACCATCGCTACCTACAAAGAGCTAATCGTGAAATTAAACAGAATAATCGATGACTTGTCTTCTCTCAAGACAAAAGTGATGTCTTGATTTAAGAGGAGGAAATATGGTCCTGTCAACAGCAGTGAAGAACATTTTGTAGCTGTCAAATATGTTTTGTTTTGACATGGCACAAGAGAAATCACCACCTCTGTTTCTTGGACGATCTGTCTCTTTTTTTCTTAAGGTGAATTAATGTTTTCCTCTCTTTTTTTCCCCCCTTTTCCTGTTGCTCGGTGGCTGATACTGCAGTTGCAAACATTCTGTGGAGAGAAGAAGGTAATGCTTTACAGTTCTCCAAATGCTTTCGTATTCTTGTGAAATTAAACAAAAAGTGGCCAGCATTTTCTTTTTTTTTAGCTCTTTGGTATCTACACTGTCCACGATGCTTGCTGTATTGTCCAGAAGAAATCACAATCAAAGAGTTGTTTTTCTTCTGGCACATCTCTTTTTCAGATCACCTAGGGGGGACAAAAGCAAGAATTTATACATTTAGAAATTTTACCACATGCCTAATGTGGTAGCTAAAAGAAAAACAATGTTGTGCTTTTCAACTTGATACAAATCCATCTGTTCTTTATATTTTATGTATTGCTACCACATGATCATGGGCACAAGTAGACTTTCACTACTGCAGTGGTAAATCTGTGAGGGCTGTATAATACACAATGTTTTATATAGATCATCTTCACATGAGGTTTTGTGGTGAAGTTTGGTTTAGAATACAGCATTCAGATTATTTGGGCATTTACTGGCACACAGTTGATCATTAACATAGGGAGTTAAATGCATTAATTGCATGCATGTGGCTAGTTTGTCTGACATTGTATTAGACTGTTAAGGAGCATTCATACACTGTGATTTACCTGACAAATCGATCATTGTCATAATTTTTGCATATGGATATACACATGTATATAAGGCCATCATCTATGCTCATGTGATGAATTCCTGGCAACAGCAGTAGCTTGTTGTTCATCTAAACGCCTTAACATTAGAATGTGATGCTCGGTAACTCATCAGCAGCCAAGCAGACAGGATGTGAAATGCTTCCTCATAGAGACACAGCTTTTAATTTGATGCCTCTCGCTACAGCATGTTGTGGACATGTTGCTGACAGGACCCTTTGTAGGCATTGTCAAAATAGCTGGCAGCCACACACTTCCTATTCCTGCTAAGATGGTAGCATGCTAAGAGGAGTCTTATAGTGTCTCCTCTGGCAAGGAAATTGAAATGTCCATCAGAAATGTCAGATAAGACAGGGGTGGGATTTTTCTGCGGTCTTAATTTGTATTTGCTGCATAAAAAGCATTTGTATCTAAATGTTCTGTCTTGCTATCATTTCTTCCAGGGCTGAGTGTGGGGAACATGTTCTATGTGTTTTCTGATGAGGGCATTACAGTTCTCCAGCCCAGTGAGTGTGAGATACGCAGACACATGAAGCGGACAGAGAGGATTGTTGCTACCTATGTAAGTATCAAGATAGGTATCAAGATTTAATACATGCATTACTATACATACTATAAAAAGAAAGTACATACTTTTCTGTCGGGTAATTAGTTACTAGTTTAGTTTCAGGCTTCCTCCATATTTCAGTAAAGAGATTTCAGGATGGTGCTGAGCAAAAAGACATAATTAAGTGTATGTTTTTCTATGACTGACATGTACCCATCACACCAGGTTCACCCCTAAAAGCATCTTAACATACATGCAAGTAGCATAGTAAGGTGCCTGATGTTCTTCAAAGCAAAACATAGTTATCTATTAAGATCTCAGTATATCAGTCTATTTAAATTCTATTCGTTGACGTTTCAGTGTGAAAGGAAGTCACAACCAAAATGAAAGCCATTCTCCCCCCCCCCTTCTAAGTGGGGTTCTTCACCCTACTAAATGTAACGGGATTACTTGTGTCAATTAGTCAACAGCTCACACTAATAGACTCTACAGACTCTATTCTACACACCCTGAGGTTTTTAATCCACTGGAGAACATCCCTCTCCAAGAGCAATGGGCTTTAGATGGTAAAGTTGCTTGTTCCTCTGAGGGATTTGGGTTTTACAGGAGCCTGTAATTGTATTAGAGATCAATACAAACTCAATAGACCATGTGTTAGCCAGTTCCTGCTTTAAACAGCAGTTTCTCCACTTTCGTGAGGTGGAGGGTAGGTAGAAACACCTTTGTCAGTGTGTGCATTAGTGAATAAATGGTGGTTATATGTGTGAGTGAGTGTGTGCAGAAATGTCTTGTCAGCAAAGACAAGCTGCACAGCCTGTAGAGGTGATATGTTACTTGAGTCAGCAGTGGTGTATGAAGTTTTTGAGGTTTGCTTCACATTGTTGAGAAGTGTGATTTTTAACTTAAGAGTGGAAACGGTCATGACTATTATTAGTAGAATCAGTAATAAAGATGTTATTGGAAAGTAGTCTGCCCTGGTAAAGACATCAGTATGCAATACTCTCTCGTGCCTTTTATTAATTAAGTCATTTGTGCCTAATTCATATATTTTACGTCTCACGTGTTACTATTCAGTAGCACTTTACAGCTAGAATAATAGTTGGGTATTAGCTCAGTAATAACAAGGTAATATTTTAGTAATAAGCTATTGGGAGCATTATTTTGCTAGAAACAGGGTTATTTTATATACTAAAACAATAATAAAGCAATGTGGTAGTTGCTAAACTAGTTACCAAGTAATAGTTTGGTCTAAGCACTGGATATATATATCTAAGTAATAGGAGGCCAAAAACATTGGTAATCTAAGTTACAGTTAATACCTGGAAACACACAGTAGATTCTGTGTAATAACCATGTAATAACAGAGCTGCAAAACACTAAACTGTTCCTACTTTATCTCATGGGATTATCTGTAGTAATAAAGATAATGACAGATATAAACTTTTTTCAGATGCATATCATGCTGATATACAGCTCTCCCGGAAAGTATTGCAACGACAAGGCTAATTTTTTTGTTTCTGCTGTACACAGAAAACATTTGGGCTTAAGAAAAAAAGATGCACATGGGATGAAAGTTCAGAATTGCACCTTTTGTATCTGATGACAGATTTTGAGTCTTTCACCAAATGCCTTCCGTGTACAGCAAAAACAAACAAATTAGCCTTGAATACTTTTGGAGGGGGGGGACTATAAGTTTAAATAACCATTTTTCTGAAATGTTTATTTCTTTAGGAACAGTTGACTGCAGCATCAGGTTGTTTTACAGTGTCTGCAATGAATAAGCAAATGGAAAAAATAAATAAATTCTTTCATACGTTGTTTTTCCCTTTCTGCTACTGTGGCCTATCTCCCGCCACCTCTCAAAGCTGTCAGTTATACCAAGACACACCCTTTTTTATATCATCATTAACTTAAAAAAAACATATACAACCTGTGAAGATCCCTTCACATCTGGGGAGCTGTCATTGCATCCATCCTTATCACTACAGATTTTACTGTTTCCAGGTGATTACTATAGCTCTTGGTGCTTGGTTTCCACATTAGTACCTATGTGTTTTTGGCCTCCAATTCAAGATTCTAAATCTTTATTAATCCCAGAAGGAATTTTTTTCCCTAGGTATATTCATTGCTTATGCCAAGCTATTACCTGGTTATTACTTGACAGTACATATATTATACATGATACTACTTTACGATTCCAGTGATGGTAGATAACATAACATTAATAAATATTTGCCCAGGCCCAGTCATTGATGATAGATGATACAGGGGGAAAAAAGCATCATACTGCTGATCTGACATACTAGTGAATCCTTCCAACCTTTTACTCTTTCCATAATTCCCCCTGTTCTCTGTTGGTTCTTCCCAGGAGGAGATGTGCCCTAAAGGTGAGGGGGTGTCACCTCAGCACTGTGTGTGGTCCTCAGCAGTCAACATCAGGGATAAGTACATCTACGTGACCCAGCCCCTCCAGAGCCGACTGCTGGTTGTTGATATTCAGGCACAGAAGGTGGTGCAGGTGGGTGGAGCAGGTATCAGGTTTGTCAGAACACACCGGAGTCTCAGAACAACTCAGAAATTATTCATCTGTGAGTTAGTGACTGCCATTATAAATCTTCTGGGGGGGGGGGAGTTAACAGAAGTCAAGTCAAGTTCAAGTTTCTCCCACTGGGTAGGCCAGCACGGTGCATGGTAGCTCACTGCATTGGTGCGCAGGTGTGTGTGAATGAGAGGCACCTTGGATAACAGTGCTATATAAATGCAGGCCATTTACCTTTTATATAACAGGGTTTGCCCAACCTTAGGTTAGCAGCAGTAGTAGTAGACAAGCCTGTTATTTCTCAACATAATGAAGCATAGAGCACTAAAACCATTGCACTGCTTTGCCTTTTTTTATATGCAGCTATGCCATATAACAGCCCAAGTGAAAAGTCAGAAACATTAGATTTTAATATGTACATTTAGTCAGTGCACATTCATGCAACCAGTGTTTAGCTACATGTAACACCATCACCTATATGAAGTGCATTCCAGTCAACTTTCCAAGCTATTGAACTGCCTCCGATGTTAGAGGACCACATTCAAGGCAAAATAAATCAAATGCACCTCAAGCGAAACAATATGGTGCTCAGGTGGGTGCTGGCTGCCTCGCCATTCATCTTGCCTTTAACGGCTGTTTAGAGACTGAATCCCTCAGGGGTTCTTCTCAGGGTCAGCATCATTTATACTGAGGTACAGGATGAGAGGAAATAGGCCTAACACAAGGAGAAGAGAGATAAGTGGTAAGTCTGAGTAGAGAGAATGACATGAGGTGGCGAAATGAGCAGGCAGCAGAGCAAAAATGTCCTCATAAAGCTGTAAGTCAGCCTTGTCAGGAATTAAAATGGCGAGAGACCTGTATGGACACCAGTGAAATTATTTAACACATTTATCAATAATGTCACTTATCTGAGTCTTAATCCTGGCAAATAAGATGCACTTATAATATTTAAGTTCAGGTGCATGTTTGACCAGCTGCCCCTCTGTCTCCATCCAGCACTGTAGAACTGCTTTCTTTCCCTTGATCACCACATCCCTGTCTTGCCTTTCCTCTCTCTCTTATGTGAAGACCCTCTCTGGCCTCTGGGTGCAGGAGGTTAATACACCGTCACGTTTTTCTTTCTCTTTCTTATCTGAAGACTCTTTTTTTTGTGTGTGTGCAAACTGTAGCTTCTTTTCAACTTTGGTTTTTAGAACAAGAGAGACGATGGCAGGCTGCTGTGAAAGTACACTTACAGAGACAGGGGCATGAACAAAATGATGGCTTAAATTTTTAAGCAAGAATCATGCATTTATCCTCAGTCGATGTCAAATCACCATATCTTTATAAATAAAATATCTCGCTCCTGAATAGTAGTTTCAATCTAGAGAAAATAAATAAAATAAAATAAAAACAATTAAATCCAGCAGAAATTTAAATCCTGAAAAACAGATCTAGCTCTTTGTGACCCTTTGTTATAGGGTCCTTCCTTAGCACATGCTTTTGCTTACTCAAAGTGAAGAATTGTCTTCTGCACCTTTTAAAAATATTTAAAACCTTGAGTTTTCAGGTACAACCATTTTTACCATTATACACTAGGTGAAAAGTGATAATGTAGGCTTTCGTGCTTTTTCATTAAAACTTTCA
The DNA here is from genome assembly GCA_032362345.1 of Sandelia bainsii. Classification (NCBI taxonomy): domain Eukaryota; kingdom Metazoa; phylum Chordata; class Actinopteri; order Anabantiformes; family Anabantidae; genus Sandelia; species Sandelia bainsii. The sequence goes on along the minus strand of JAUMHL010000006.1, from coordinate 19,586,499 downwards.
TGGTGTTGCACACAAGGAAGTGTCACCTTTGTTATCTTTCCTAACAAAGAGATCTAACCTTGACTCATGTGTCAGACCTGTGCCAGCTAAGCCTCCCACTGGATCTGAAAACAAATGGAACATCAGCTAATTAAAAAGAAACTCAGACGCCACAAATCTCTGGTTGTATAGTAACTTCAACTTACGAAGATGGTTTCTTTTGAGCTGCAGTAGATCACTGAGAGATGTCATGAAGCTGTCAGCTAGGATTCTGTTATCCTTGTTCTTTTCTCTCAGCCAAAATGAGCATCTTTTTGACAGCAGTTTCAAAAATGCTTAATGTTTAATGTAAAACAAAAATATATTCTGGTTGCCCCAAGGATAAAAGTTTTAATCTGTTTTGGCTAAGAAATCTCATATTGCTGAGGATTTTCTTCAGAGAAATCACCTGACACACACCCAATATATAACATCAATCCTGGGATTTTTTTTTTTTTTTGGGTGAAATAGTGTAGTTTGAACTTGTCACTGTTCACTTTTCAGTTTGCACGTATAAGCTACAAATGCCTGACAAAATCACCTTGATCTTTAATGAACCGGTTGCTGCAAACACCAGATAAATTCAACTTAAACTTGTTATTTTTATTTTTTACTCATTATTCATATAATTTATAAATTCCTGTGACACAATCAGAAACAAATACAGTCAACATTAATCATAATATTCTCGCTGTCCCCAGACTCCCTGAATATACTCAACAGTTTTATTGATTAGTTGACTTACAGGAAACTTTAAATATGGTGTGAAATGTCTTCAACACATTCATAATTATTCTTGTTTTCTTGGCACAAAAAATTCAGCATTACATATTATACAGTGGAGATCAAAATTAGAGAACAACCTACAATTTCCTAAATGTCAAGGTCAATACATAGTCCTATTTGGAAATTATCCAAACATGA
>JAUMHL010000006.1:19554798-19564998 GCA_032362345.1 Sandelia bainsii | reverse complement strand
TCCTTGTTAGAGAACAGCAAGTTGTGTAAAAAGTACTGAAACATTGAACAGTTGGACATGTGCATTCAAAAGTTTAACTTCACATCAAAGCAGTAGAGATGATTTTTGTTGGTTGCCGGTGTGATGTTGCCAGATCATTAACGGCAGACACAGTGGTGGGGCCTTCATTACACAGGCTGGCACTGATGTAGGAAGTCAAAGAAAACCAGGTGTCTTCAGCGAGGAATTTGTCAAGAATATGTCAGTGATTAGAGCTGGAGTAAAATATAGTAACGGCCATAAATATAAAATATCACAGGGGAAGTCTACGGTGAAGTCTGTGTATTAATGACTGATGTGACACAGTGAGAGAAAATCGCTGTCATTACGGCAGAGATCGAAATAATAAAGGTACGTATTAGAGCTAGATGTGATGATGGTGGTGATGAAGCGTGTGTTTGGCCACTAATGGGCTCCACATACTGCACATCAATCACAGGAGTGACTAAACTTGAGGCTTCTCAGGATGTTTCAGATGGCAGCGTTTGACATCTGAGAGTCGGTGGTCATGATGTTTTAGGCATTATTAATAGGCTACTGATGAATATACTTTAATAACCACCAAATACTACACATGAGGCATTTCTATTTACTATTCAATTCAAGTTTATTTATATAGCGCAATTCATAACAGAAGTCATCTCACTTTACAGTGTCAGGTTTAAGACCTGATAGAATATAAGCATATACACAATTATGTAGAAAACCCAACAGTGGAGAGGAAAAACTGCTTTTAACAAAAGAAACCTCCAGCAGAACCAGGCTCAGGGTGGGCGGTCATCTGCCTCGACTGTTTGGGGTGAGTGGATTCTCCATTAATTATTTAATACATCAATACGGTTTTGTTGGAGTAAAATAATGATTGGGTACAACCTACTGTAGCTTAGACGCTGTGTAAGTTAAAGTCTGTCTACTCAAATCAAATGACAGTAATTACTGGACATCGTCAGTCCATTCTCCCCCTCTATTTAATCAAAAACTTAAAATGGCTTTTTCTTTATTAGACTTAAAACAAGTCAAAACAATCACTAAGGTTATAGTAAAGACTTGTATAATCTAATACAATCCAATACTTTCCCATAAAGTAAACAACGTAAACACTCAAATAGAAGCACACTAAAAAAGCACTTCACTACAAGCAGAACGAACACTTCAAATTATTCGCTGAAGTTGAAATACTCAAGTAAATAAACTCCTCTAGGAAACAGATTTCTCTGTTACTACCTCTTACTGTTTGCACTTGATGCTGTCGATAACACACATGTACGAGTCTAATCCAAATTTGTTCTTCATGGATAGGGTTGCTGCAGAAAACTGAAATGTTCAGGCCTTATATTTAATTCATGTTCAGATTCAAGGAAAGATTCAAATTCAAACTTTTTTTTTCTAAGAATTTCATAAAGATTACTTTCACTTCTATACAGCAAATTACCCTTTAGTCGGTAGCACTGAAAAAAGCAAATGCCAGGGGGCACACAGCAGGAAAGAAAATCTTTTAAAAGGAGAAGATATTTGTGCTGTAAACCACAAACAAGTATACACTACACACGCAACTTATCTGGAGCAAAAAAAACATTTCCCCTTTAAACTGTAGTTGAGTAAAAGTAACATAAAATGGAAATACTTAAGAATGTAAGTACCCTAAACTTGTACTAAATGATAGTATTTGACTAAATGTAATTAGTTACTTTCACCTCTGAATAGGTGTTGTGACAAACATCATGATAATTAAAGATGCTTCCAATATTCTGCCCCCGTTATGTTCAAATGAGGACAAAAATTTAGACGCACCTCAACATATGTGAAGCCACCTTTAGCTGTGACCTCAATAAAAAGTAAAAAGTAATTTCTGAATGTTCGTGTCTAATAAAGTGGCCACCATGTGTATGCTGACTTTTAAAAATATGTTTATTACTCTCAGAAACAATTCGTTTTGAGTATCACTATTCGTGTGGGAACAGAGTGAAGTATAGACGCTGTTTTTTCATGTTTCTTCCTCAGCTGGACACAAACCACAAGCACAAACTCCCCATCCTCCTCTAAGATTTGCCTCATCTCCTGCATCCGATCCTCCACAGTTGCACAGGGATTATTAATATGTTGTTCTGTGCCGTTGTCTGCATCTTCCACTGGAAATCATTCAGCAGCAGCAGCGTGCAGGAGCCGACCTCCTCACGCTGAGCCTTCGAGCCGACTGATGGGAACACGGATGAAATTTCCATGTGTAACCACAGAGACTGCAGTCCCACTTCCCTACATGATAACACGGGTTTTTATAGACTGTTGGAAAACAATGTTATGTTTATCTTTTAGACCGTCTTCAGAGGAAAGAATGAGTAAAAGCTGTTAGATCACAGGAAAACAATAAGTGCTTTTTCCCCCCTCTTCTGCTTCAGTGGAGTCACAGGGGTTGTTTGTCAAATCCAGCACTTTGGTTTTGTTTCACAGCGGCACAGATGATTAAACCGCATATTTCACTACTTAGAGCTGATGTGTGGTTACGCTGAAAACATTACATTTACTTTTCAGGCATGTGCGTAACACTCCCGTCAAGAACCATTTACAATAATTGTGGATGCAATTGCATCCATTATCTTTCGCGTCATTGGACGTTCAACAAATATTTTCCATTAAGACAACAGCTTGTGGGACCATGTCACATTGTTTAAATACACTTTAAGCAAGGCTCTGCTGCACATTTACTAAACTATATGTGTGATTATATAACAAGAAAGGCCACAAATACTTGCATACATAGGATATTATACGAGTTATTGCAATCCGTCATTTGCATACATTATGGTTTCCTGTGTTAAAAATGCACACACACCTGGGTTGGCAGAGTACAGCAGAGTGGTGGCAGGAAATGAGAGGAGACAGGTAACGAAAGCTTCTCAGCCAGACTCACACCAGGGATATGGGGTTTACATTATCAATATAAGTCCAGGGAAGCGGCTTTTCTGGATTTACTATCTCAAAAGATAAGAGTATTAGAAAAGTACTGGAGCGTTTTTATAGTTACACATGCAGCGTCCTTTAATGGCTGACCATCTACTATGTGTTTTACTCCCACTGAACAACAGTAGACTTGACAGTGTGTAGTGCATCACATTGTTGCACAGTTGTTTTTTTCCACATTTAAAGCTCCAGGGCTCGGACGACTGACTGTTTCCCTCGTTTTAATATTCAGAATGTGCGCAGCAATTTCGAGCAGTTGTCTTGTAAAGTTTTACAATCCCGCATTATGACCCTGTTGATGCAAGAGCTAAAACGTATAACAATAGTTTACAGCAAGCCTTTTTATGGGGGTGTTATAATGTATTATGAAGGTATATATAATCTATGGCTTTATGTGTCACAGAGACACCTCCACTGTACTGCATTCATCTAAAATGTAGTGTCTTTGATTTTCTTTATCTGAGAAGAAACAATGTCTTTCCACATTTCCTGCAGACGATGCAAAACTGTTTCATAGACAAAATATCTTTCTGTTGATGGTAAAACTCAAAAATAACAGTAACAGTACTCCTGTAAACAGACTCCTGCAGACACAGAAATGTGCTTTGCTGTGGCACTGGCCCAAACCTATTTGGAACTACTGAGGCTTCTGGCTTATCCCACTTCAATAGGCAGCCATCCAGAAAGAGAGCATCTTTATACACAGCAGTCTACTGTGTGCTTCGTAGGCGGGAAACAGCAGACACGTTGGATTTATTACATAGACACAGAGCTACTTGAAAAACGGTAGATCCACAAGAAGCATCCTAAAACCCAAAATAGACCAAATCTAGTCCACTATCGCTTTAAAGAAGGAAGGCATGGTGGTGATTTGAATTTAGAGCTGCTGCAGTTTTTCAGTTCAGTACATAAAATTGTTCTTCAGCCAAGTCGGGGCTTCACAGGTTTTGGCAGCAGTGTTTTAAAAACAAAACCCAAATGTTCTCTCATTGTGTTGACTTGCAATCAAGCTAAAAAACAAATCAACATGTAGGTTGTTTCACTACCTGTATTGTTTTATAAGTTACACAAAAAGTGGCAGTGAGTGATGCACTGAAGTTTAATTTCTTCATTTAATTTAATTTCTTAAAAAGTCAGAAATCTGAGTATTAGTAGAAAAACTATTGTCATAATATTTTCACTACATTGAAGCCATCCTGGCACTATGGCTATATGCATGGTAATGTCTGTCTGGTTGCCTGTCGGTCCACCGCTTTGGTACCACAGTCAGGCCATTTCCTTCAACACAATGTAAAGTTTTCTTAATACTGTCAGTATTTCCTTTAAGCAGCTATTACTGGGTTTGCATAACTTTCAACAGATAAGTTACTGATTTAGCCTTAATTAGCTACTATTTCTTCTTCAATCTGTGTGGAAGGCAACGCCTGGTGCACTCTAGCTGTTCGCCAAAGTAACAGGATAAAGTATTACGTTTAATTTCATAGTCACTCTTTGCACATATGCATCACATCCAGAAATGTCTCAATAAGTGGATGGATCACCGTGAAAGTAGCTTTCTTCTCCACTCAGGATAAATCATAATAACTTTGTTATCCCCTTAATGTTTAGCTTGGTGCCACTATTGGGTCAAAACCTGAATTTGTCAAACATTTCAGTTAAAGGGCAACTTAACCCATTTTAAACTTGCTTCCAGCGTTTCCAGTCTGTGGAGTACAAACTGTATATATGAATGGTTCCTCTACTCTCCCTTTCCTAATACATGTTAAAATATCTCTGCATCTAGCACGTAAAAAGAAGAAAAAGAAGTTAGGGCGGCTGTAGTCTCATAGTCTTAGAGTTTCAGTGAGATGCAACTGCCAGGAAAACATTATTTTTAGAGCAGAAAATCATACTTTCTGATAAGTTATGATGAGGTGTTCTTCTTATAAATACTCTTTAATTAGTGTTTATATTATATTTATATAGAGCTCATAACAGGTGCCATATGTGTTTATCATCATTCAGCACAACCCACCTACTTCACATACCAAGGCTTGTGAGTCAGGAAGAAAGATGAAGATTATTTATTTTTTACACTCACTTCGACTCATTTTGGTCAATTTATGCCTCCACAAAAAAATAAACACTAACAAAGTATTTTCATTTAATGTCATTGTGATTGCTTTCATTTATGTTCAGATTATTTACCTTCAGTGACTGACACAATGCATCAAGTTGGAAGAAAGTGCTTATGAATATACTGCAGTCTGGCATTTTAGTGTCTCCTGGTGGATATGTAATCAATGAAGACATTGTACCTCCCTCTCCCATCGCCTCATTCCCTCTCCGTTTACTTTTGCTCATCAACTTTCAGCTTGTTTTCCTCCACATCCCAATAAATGACGTGTTAATCCTGCTGGGACAGACAGGTGGAAATGAGTATTGAAAGGAATTAGCAAATGACATTTTAACAAGGATGTCTGTCGTGATGTAATGGGGCATAATTAAAGTAATGTTTTCCCTGATGTGCTGACAGCGTGGCATTCGCCTAGCTGTAACCCGAGTTGGCCTCATGGGATGTGTGAAAGAGGAAACAGACAGGGATAAGATGATGTGGTTTAACCAAATAATACAACCTGGATAAAGCCACGGAAAGATTGTGGTATTAATTAAATGCAAATTCACCTGTCAAAAATTTAACAAATTTGACCTCTATGAGAAAAACTAAGTTAATTTATTTACACTCACTGAGCAGATCCACTGATTACGGTGATTTCATTTACATTTCTCTCTGATTTTGATACAGGAAAACGTTTTACCCCTGAACAAGTAACACTATTTTAGCCAAGATCATTTCATTACCAGACCTGAGACTGTGAGAGCAGCAAACAACAATGAGTCACTCTGTCCAGCATCACACTGTCCTCTGTTCCTGTCACTCATTTTCCAGCTTCTGTACTAACTAGTGACTTTGAGACAAGGGTCTACAGGTCTGTCATTTAAAGACTTTCAGCAGACTCCATTAGTTTTTTTTTCCAGAAGCAGCAAAGACAGAAACATTAGCAACAAAAGAAGAATTGCAGAGACATGGCTGCAAACTGCAAGATTCATGTAGAAGTAAATAATTCTTTACTGGTGGGGGGTTTGTGCTAAAGCTAGCAATTCATAGACACACCTGCAATTCAAATTATTGCCCTCTATGTTATTTGTGTTTTCTCCATTGTTCAGTCAGACTCCCTGTAATCGGTGGTCAGTTTGGTGATGTGAGGCCAGACGACTGACAGTTTGTCAAATTGTCCCAGAATCATCCTAAAATAAGCCTTGAAGAGAGCATCATGCTGCAAGGCCAGCTGGTGTTACTCCATGTGATCTCCATTTCTATGTGTTCTATGTATTTGAGAACAGCCTCTCACCCAAGTCAGAGCCAGAATAAGTGCCCTCCGCCCCAACAAAAAAGGAAGCGTGACATGTTTTGCGCTTTGCAACCTGCAAAAAAAAAAGCAGGCAGCCACACTGACCATTAAAAGCAGTGCATGGCAAAGTCTTGTTTGTAGTTTTTTCTATGGTACATGAGCGATTTACTTCACTCCATCAACATGTGATGTAAAAACACCCATTCTAGTATTTTTTTAGATTAAGTCCCACACTAGTGTGTTGTGATGTGTTAATTATGCAGCTAAGCAGGACTATTCTTACATTTATATGGAAAGCCAAAGAGGTCATAATTCAGCTCCTTTTGCCTATGGACACCTGTGCTAGCAAAGAGCGTGCTGGCACTACGCTGCTGACTGCGGTTTAGCGTGTATGTGAATGCCGTCCTATACAGTGATAAAACTGCCGGTGTGCATCGTGCAGACACCGTGCAGGGCGGCATACCGTTACACAGCGCGCTGAAACAGCAGTGAGCAGTGCCCTGCCAGCACCCTTTGCACCGGCACATGTGGTGGAGCATGGAGTGGTGTTCATACATGGCGATTGACATGTATATGTTGGTGCTTATAGACGGCAACATGGCAACAAAATTACAAAATTATACTTCATTAAAATGTATATTAAACACCAAAAAGCAATACTTGCCTTATAGAAATAGTAAGAAGATGAGGAAAGCGTGTCAAGAAAGAGAAAACCAAGAATAGCAGAAAAACCAAGCACTTAAAATCTTTATAAAGGCCACCCAGGGATGTGATGTACAGTGTGAAAAACTAAATAAGGCACAAGTAGAAATAAGTTTAACATGTCAGAACTAATTAGGGTCAGACCAGTCGTTAGCCACATAGATTTGTTAGCTTTTTTTGTCCTTCCCTTCTTTGACACAGCAAACACTGTCCATCTGGCACCAGCTGAGGTTAAAGAAATCATAAAATGCCTCTTCAAATCCAATCTCAGCAGTTCTGACAGAGGAACAAGGCACAACGGCAAAAGACAGGACAGCTTAAGTGAGGGAGGCAAAGGAGAATGCTGTCTTCTAATGGATTTTGTGAAAAAAAATTGCATTTTGGGCCACTGAGGTGTATCCCCGAAGAGTTCACCTGAGAAGGGTGATGGAGGTAAGCTCAAAAAAGGTGTTCAAAATTGAAAAGCTTTACGTACTCATGCTTTCTGCTAAGGCTAGAGAATTCGGGGGCATGTGAGAGTGTTATAAAGAAAGGAAATGAAAATTTGTGGTAAGGCACAAACCTGAAAGCAGGAAGATTGTCATCATCAGTTCAGAGACATTTGACCCAAACGAGGATATACAGTGATGAAGCTGCACATGTAATCTGACATTTAGCCAATTTTATATGAAAAATAAATAAGTTAAAACAAAATGCTTAATTGTGTAAAAGCAAGTGTTCTCCAGACTCAAAAACAACATGTCACAGAGTCAAACTTCTGGTTAGGGCAAATTTCATATAAGCTTAACAAAACTAGTTAGAAAGTCTTTGTGTCTTTTCATCTTTCCAGGATACGAGAAGTTCTCAAAGAGTTTAACTGCTGTTGTCTCTAGACAGGAACTCTCAACAGCAGCTGGAACATGTCTAAAAAGTGAGGATGAAGTGGAACTTAAAGTATCCCTGAATTTTTGAGAAGCTCTCCAACAAAAGCACTCAAAGCTGCCAAGAAAAAAAAAAAAAAAAAATCTTGTTCCATCTCCCGGGCAGAATTTGACTTGTTAGTTGATAGCTGTGTAGCAGCCAAGGAAAGCTGTGATGTGTCTCCCTGTCAAGATCATCTCATCCACATGTTTCTGCTCAAGTCAGCATAAGCAGGTGTAATCTTCAAAGTGAATCCTGCTGCTGTTTCACCCCTGAGCCTTTTAACACTCTAGCTAAGAAATGAGGGTGAAAAACTATCTTTGAATGCTTAAAGCAAATATATTCTGCAAGTGAGTAAACTAATTAGATTTAATTTTTACCACTTCTATATATAAAAATCAGTATCACAAGGACCAGATGGTTGATATTTATTCAATTTTGCAAATCTAAAACTATTTGTTAGCTGAACACATATGCGGCACAGAGACAGATGTCAGACACTGAAAATGATAATTGCTTCATCAGTTTCCTGTTAACTGTAGCACTGGTACTAATTTTACAGTAAACAAACACGCTGTCGATTTGACTGGACATGAACGTTACAGTCAGACAGTGAACTGCTCACCTGCACGGTAACAAAATCTGACAGGTGTTTAAACACTTGGACCACACCCTGTTGTACAAAACTGAGCTCCAAATCTGGCATTTTGTGTTGTGTTTGTCAAAATGCAAAATCTAATAATATGGAAGTTAAATAATGTCCTGACAGCAAGAACTAAACAGAGGTAGAAAGTGCATCCTTCCTGTTCTGTTGGGTTAGGGTTAAGGAAGAGGGGTGGGTATTTCTTCTTCGCTCAGTAATGACAGAACCACATTGGAAATACAACAGTTATACTGTCATACTGAGTAAGTCTCATTTTCTCCTCACACGCGGTTAACTTTGTCCAGCATACACGAGCTCTCACTGCCAGCTGATGTTACTTCATTAAACTGTTATCTTCTCCATTCAGTACCACTGACAATTAATTAGTCTGGAGTTTATTTACTTGACAGACGTGTTGATGAGGGGGTTTGTCGGTTGGTACATTGACCTGCTCTTCAACAGTAGCTCTTCACAGGTGGTAGTCATATAAGATAAGACCCAAACTGCATACGTATTCTTATTTAATGTTCTGCAACAATGTTCTAAAACAGAGACTAAACAGAAACCCCCCCCCCCAGTCTCCTGCAGATTGAGACCCTGCAGTGGAGGTCCACCACGTTCTGAGGCATTCAGGGACATTGGTGCCAAGGTATGAAACCCCTATCCATAGGTTATGTACAGAAATGATTCTAAGTTCATGTAGAGTTGAGTTTGGTGCATTTATAATTAGCCCATTCTGCTTTTCATGTAGTTATTTTATTCCTTTTAATCTGTGTGTAATGTATTTATGTTTTCTCCAGTTAAATCTAGTTGTTTTGTTGTTGTTTATTCTTAGTACTTTTTAGTTTCTCATATGCACTCATCCCCAGCATTGTCTGGTCATTACCTTCCTATAAATACCTGGACACCTGGTGTTGAACATAAAGGGAGCTGAGACAGTGGGAGGTGACCACAAGACAGAACCCAGGACAAATGCCAGAGGCTAAAGAGGGCAGAGTGACAATGATAACAACTGCAGTCTGAGAGCACCTTTCCACCTTGAGAAAAAGCTGGGACAATACTGAAGACAGACACACTTACCAAGTAAGATTAAAGTCAATGAAGAAATAGACAGTCAGGAGACCTGGTGTGAGGGACAGATTGAATCTGTCGCTAACCGAGGCAGCCAGGCAGGGAAGAGCCTGACAAGAGGGTTATGTCAACGCGCACTGAGATCTTAGTCAATGCAGTGCATTAAACCTGAACAGTGACAGCTGGTTTTGTGTCTCTCTCCAGTTTAACTTCCCCACTCAGTGATCTGGGGAGTACACCAGCCATTTGCTCCCCCCCCCTGTCAAATTGGGTTGGTTGAGCATTGCAAACATTTCAGTCAGTCACTTTATCACTTTGGTTCATGCTGAAATACCTCAACTGTTGGACAAAGGTAAATATAGTAAGATCGTAATTCAGGCAGGAGGTAATGACACCCGACTACGCCAGTCGGAGGTCGCTAAAATTAACGTTGCATCGGTGTGTAATTATGCTAAAACGATGTCGGACTCCGTAGTTTTCTCTGGTCCCCTTCCT
>JAUMHL010000006.1:19524287-19552791 GCA_032362345.1 Sandelia bainsii | reverse complement strand
GATGCCGTCTCTTCTAATCAGCCCAGGTTTTCTCCAAAACGTTTTCCAATTATCTATGTAGCCCACGTTGTTATCGAAGATAAACAAGAAGATAAATGTTGGTAATAGTAGTTTGAAGTATACAAAGAAAAGAGTCAAACACTTTTATGACTTTACATAACTTTTCCAGCATCTCAACATGTGAAGATGGCTGAATCCTGTGTTTTAAAACTTTCTACTGTGTTGTGGACTGTGGACAATACGAAAATGCCACTTTGCGCTGGGGGAAAACTGTGATGGACATTTTTCCTTATCTTATACCATAGCTGCCAATGAAAACCGCCTGAATCTCCATTAGTAGCCCACTGGATGTCAGGAAATACCACTTAACCGTCAAACATTTACATGCTTTCCCATATGAAACACTGTCATTCTATAATGAAGTCAAATTTAAATTCTTGATCTCTTTGACTTGATCCAAACACATATCTGGGATGCAAACAGAGCTGAGGGCTCTGCCGAGTAACTGAGTTTCCAGAAACAGCTTAACCTTCCTTAAGTAAGTCTCCGTATCCTGTTTGACAACAGAACAGCCAGCCAGGGACACACTCAGCCCTGTGAGGTTTCCTGGTAGATGATCCTTTTCAAACATGAGCAGTGGAGAACACACTCACAGAGCCCTGCACGTCAGGGCTGATGTGGGTGAAAGCTTTTGTTATGGGGCGGCAACAGCAAGAAATCAAATCCAAATGGAGCAAAACCCACCAGGTTATAAAACAAAATGTACCTCCTCTCATAACCTGCGGCAGTATTTATTGTGTTCTTACACAATCACACATGAAACATATACTAAGGAATGAATAAAGAACAACACAGATGTCTGTTTGGATCTTAATGAAATGCACTTGTACTGCACATTAGTTACCATATCACTTTTATTGATTAGCCTATTCAGACTCTGATGAAGCGTTCACCATTACGCTCTTCAGAGGTGTTCACTGTAATTCACGTGACAGGACATAATGATGAATGCATTTAAATTCACATTTTACCAAGTAGGCTATTAGCTGACCTTTTAACCAACCATTCACATCGAGCTGAGCAGCAGAATCAGCTCTGAACCTAAATTACAGACATTAGAGGAAACCAGTTTGAGACAGCAATTAACATTCAGACAGTAAAAAAAAATTTTTTTAAATCAGCATATTATCATTCACCTCGACAGATTTATGAAAAACAATTCAGAGAATTATCTGTTAAATTAAAAAAGTGCAAAAACATCCCTTCCATTAAGCAGCCAAGATGTTCATCTCACAGTGTAAGCAATATAATTAAACACTGAATTTATTCATTCTAGGTGAAACTAGAAACAGTTGCTGCATAAGAACACCACGAATAAGGTGATAATCAGTCAATGTAGTAACAAAAGATAATAACATACAATCATTGCTCTTTTAACACTCCCTCTTCTCTTGCAAGTATATATGCATAAGGCAGGTTTTTAAGTAAAAATCTCAGTAGGGTTCACATTACCATTTATATTTTGTATTCTACATTTTCTTGGGAGATTAGACAGCTTTTAAGCACCTACACTTTGCCTTGAAGGATGATCATAAAATAAAATCTGAAACATTTGGCTTGTTGTTACACTGTATAAAGCTATAAATTCTCACCTTGTAATGCAAGCAGGTAGCAAACGAGCAGCAAGTTTTCTCTCTGGATGGATGGGATTATTTTTTTAGTTTCTATAATATGAGCTATACTATGTTGCATTATGCTCAGATTAAAGATGCTAAATGAGAGAAGCAATACACGGCTGCAAAGTCACTGTAAATGACACCATGTTGAGGGAGAAAAGTATCTGATGCAATGAGGTGAGTAATTTTACTTCTCTTCCAATTAGGAAGGATTAAGGACCAATTAAGGACATCTTCATTTAAATATTACATTAACTGCAACATTTTGCAAAGTAGACACAATATTGTAATGGTTTGTTTGCTTACTAGCTTTGCTACAAGGTCAGTGAATATCGCATCGTACCTTTTGGGATGTGAATTACAAATTGCCTCTAAGAAAAATGAAGCATCCACGGCAACTGTATACTTACATTTACTTTGATCTTCTGCAGAAGCCACAACTTAAAGAATAAGACTGGTGTAACAAATCGTTTAAAAGGGACCAAAATCAATACTACTTTCTAACATTCTGCAACGCGCAACAATACGACCACTAATTCTTACTGAAGACACAAATTATTTAAAAGCTGGTCACAAACACAGACAGTACTGTCATTTCTTAAAAGGCTAATTATGGCTACATAACTGGTGTAACAGCATGTATGTTGTTGTATGTAACAGGTGTATGTGGGACTGTCCTAAAAATAAATAATCCATGATAACAGTAATAAAGAAACAGGTGGCTCATTGGTGTGTTTTTAATGTGTTTGGACAACAGTGGAGCTAGAGAATATATTTGTCTCTTACACTTACGAAACATAATATCATTTAAATTTAAAAATCCAGTTTTAAGGTTATTTCTGTGGAAATCATTTGAAATTCTGACAGCATGGCTCTGTTTGCTTTTGCTTTGTTAAAGTTAAACCTAATGGCTAGAAAATCATTCCATAACTTACAATAAAGAATAAATACAAGTGTTGATTCCTTTTGTCTGGGGGTGAATGATGAATGCAGTTCTCTGCCTGTTATCTGATTTCCCTCTGCTGACGGCTTCTCTGGGCCTTTAACAGGTTTCACTGAATGATGTATGTCACGACCGTGTCACAACAATCCCGCCGCTGCTCAGAGTGTTGTCAAAACAAGCTAATGCTGCGAGAACGCGGAGAAAGCAATTTAGTTATCAAAAGGCAAAGACAATGGAAAACAAACAATCCACTGCATGTCAGAGATGAAGCTGTAAATATTATAAAACACACCAACAGAGACAAAGATGGATTTAACTGTGTCAGTGCAAGTATGTATTATCTTCACAAGCACAGAGTTTTGTTGGATATCATTTACCAAAATGTGGCAAAACTGATATATTCCTGCTAAAAGGGGGAGCTGTCTGCATTTCACAGGTTAAATCACAGCTAGGTAAACAGGTTTTAATTTTAACATTAAACCCTTTAATATGAGTGGTCATTTACCTTAGTGTAGTGGTGTGAGACACGTTCTACACAGATGCTGAAAAGATGTAAATGCATCTATCTGCACCACCACAACACTGATACCACTGATAGTTGAAGTGAATGACACCGACTATGACCTGGGAGCAATGAAAGAAGTCTGATGGATCACGTTTTCTTTTAAATCATGTGGACAGTTGCTTTGTTTACCTGGGGAAGAAATGGCACCAGAATGCACCGTAGGAGTCCGATCAGTGGAGGTCCCACCTCCCAATTTACTAAGATATGCTGCTGACGTCTAGAGGCCAGATACCAGAGATACTGAGAAGTCCATGTCTCGACAGGTCAGAGCTGTCTGGGCTCCATGTGTACATCTCTAATATAACTTTGAGTGTTGCATTTTACAAATGTCTAGATGAGCTACTTAGCTCAGAGACGTTCTAAGTGACTCCACTTGTGGGGCATGTTTTATCCAGTTAGAACCAGTTGAGGTAGACCGTAAGGAAGGCCTCACTCTGAGATAACAAGAGTATAATAATCGTCTGTGTGAAGGACGTTTCTCTAGCTTTTGACCTGACCATGAACGCCTGTGATGCTGCTAATGTCAGATGCTCCTGCGCAATAATAAACGGCTTTGACAACCAGACTTTGATCATTTCTTTTAGTGTCTTCTGTATTGAACCTGAAAATTACTTTTCTTCAATATTAGGTTTTAATGTTGTGGCTGATAAGTATTATCTGAAATAGGGTTGTGCAATATTAAAGATTCAAGATGTCTTTATTGTCATTCTGCATTACACATAACGAAATTTCGCTCGGTGACTCTCAGCTTCGGAAAGGCAAAGAAAACAGCACAAAGAAGAATACAATCAGTGAATAGCCTCACAATTATATCACAATATTTGAAGGAAATGTGCGATAATGATATTTATACAACGTTTTATTTGTGATTGCAGCAGCATTTATTAGTGCAAACAAAAGGACAAAATCTCAGATTGGCTTGGCATGGCTCACAGATTTTAACTGGACAGTAACAGAAAACGCTGCTTTCTGACTTTCTCCTTTTTCTTTCTGTGTTTGTTTATCTGCAGAGCAACAGTGCACGGGGAGACACAGCTGATACACATGCAAACTGTATAAATATAAAAAAACATGGTGGAAAGCGACTTATTTCGATTTCTACAAGACACTTTAGGCGGATTTTGATTTTACAAGGAAGCATCACTCCACAGTGATCTCTCCCTCATTCAGACGTCTGCAGCCTTTTGTTATGCACATGTGCTCCCCAGGAGAAATCTACCTGGTGAAAACGTACATTCTATTGCACTAGCTTCCACTTTAGGTACCAAATCGTTATTGGAGCCTGACACGCTGCTCTCAATCTGAGACATTAGGATTGTGACGTTTTGCACACTATGGAAAGCAAATGTGTCATATGTCATCATGTCACTATGTCACTGATATCGTGAAATGACACTTTTACCTTTCACTTTTTTTTACTTGTTATCGTAGAAGGTATGATATGGCACGCCCCTCTAATGTGAAAGTATGTACTCGCAGCTTTCCCCAACGCCTGGTGAGTTTTATTTACAGTGAAGTCAAAGACATAAAAGAAGATAATTTTATCATCTACACTGTTTGATTTTTTTTTGCTTGATAAATAAACAGAAATTATAAAATGCATGGTTGTTTTAATTTTCTGTTGGTGACTGATTCCACACAACTTACAACTTGTGAACTGTGCACATGAGCCTGAAGGTGTGCAATTTTTCATGATAAAAGCATCTAATCATAAGAGCAACACATATGGGCAAACATAATTGAATCTAACACATCAGTATATGTAGCATATCGACTACACTTGTGTTGCGAATGTGTTGTGGATGAAAGCTGCATATATAATTGCTCGCTCTATATGTGATGAGAGAGTTGAAAAAATCTAGGCTGATCATTCCCACTGAAGAGCTCACACAAAAGCTGCTAATTTCTAACAGTCTGCCTGCAACAATAACTATTATACTACGGGTGAACAGTGTGAGCGCTAACAAGAGTTAATGAGTGACACATTTCTTGAAAAGGGCAAATAATGTTTTATTTTAGTCAAAATACATAAAGTAACAATGCACACGCTGAAGGTTTAAAGTAGCTGTCATCCTTATTGTTATCTCTGGCATCCTCACAAGCTTAATTGGCATACTGCTAAAACACGTCAAATTTCACAGTATAAATTTAGATACCAATCCGAAGTCACGGGTCTCTTAAGGCACGCGTGGCACCGAGCTACTTCCTCCTTGCATTTTAAGTATGCATCACGAGCAGGCGAAAATCTAATCTGAGCACATTTTCTGGGTTGGTTTATTCTCTAAATAAACATGTCAGCCGCAGTGTGACTGAGAGGCCTGTGAGGGACCATCCATGGTCTTGGTCCAAATCCTCTGCACTTCCCCAGAAGCTAAAACCCTTCAACCCTCTCAGATAAAGCCAAGGAAACTGACTTACTGGTTTCCCTCTGTCACTTTGTCTCTCCCCATCTTTTCTTCTCCTATTTTTTTTTTTTTTTTTACGTCTTATCTGTTTGTTTCTGAAAGTTCCTCTAATTATTCACTTTCCCTTAAATGGCCATTTCTTTGTCTTTGCTTCCATATCCTCCTTTTTCTCAAGGTGGCATAGCTGTATGGTCAAGGGAGCAGAGATCTGAAGAGGATGATGAGAGCGAGGGAGAAACCAGAGCAGACTGATCTGAACTCACAGACACACAGCATAGCTCACTTGATGCCAGGACCGTGCTAAGTGCCAGCTTTTGTGTGTGCATGTGTGCTTGTGCGCATGTGTGCCTTGGCAGTCATTCTGAGCTGCAGGGCCAAGTCTGCCTCTGTGCAGACCTCTGCACGGGTCTCTTCAGGGGTTCCCAATCTTTTTTTGGCAGGTGTGCCCACACTGATGTCAAGAAATTACCACAATGCTTAAATACTTAAGACTGTAAATTCACACTGTATTAGACACATTCGATTTTACAGCCAGCTTCTGTTGCTCTGCTAATCTAATAATAACAGTGATTATTCATTCAGCACATTTACAAAGTGCGTCACCTCACACAAGAGAGCACATATATTTGAGAAAATTAAAGACATTTTTTAAACGTAGAAAAAACAAAGATAAAAACTACAAAGATAAATTAACAAAAGCATTATGAGAAGCAGTGGAAATATTCCATGAATACACGTCACAGAGTGTAAGTTGTATTTAAACCAATGATGACAGTCAGCAACAGACCGTGCCTTGATTTTTAAAGTTGAACTGATCAACAGGAAATGCAAGGACTCTCAAACACTCCACTAGGTGATGACAGACTCATTTGAGTCGCTCGCTCACCAAACCACAGATTTACTGTAGACCAATTTAAGCAGGGGTCATGTCTCATGAGGAGTCATCTTTAAAATAATTTGTTAGACAACATGTGCGTCCACAGAGAAAGCACAAGACTGGCCAGGATGAAGAGCCTCTCCACAGGCGCACTACATGGTGTTGCTGTGTTGAATTTTATTCACATAGTCTTCACTATAGAGAAATCATTCAAGATCTCTGACCCCAACCTCAAATTGCATATATGTATATACATACTGTATATCCTGTTGTGTTTAAGTGCTAAACACATTAATGGTTACTTCTAACTGGACTTTCCAGACTGTAATTCATACAGTATGTCTCAGTGGTGGTGGAAACAACACACCCTAACTCACGCAGACCCTTGCGTTGTTTTAACACAGGCAAAATGCATGAACAGGACCTTACAAGGTATAAAGTACTACAAAAACAATGCTGTATCCACATGCACATGTCCTGACAGAATCTGCAACGTCTGGAGCAACCTTTCGTTCAACCTTATTATATAATTTTTGTAGAAGAAAGTTTTTGAATAATTTCCTCAACACAGCAGTCTCAAAACAAAAGCAATTAGAGCAGTTCCCAGTAACAAGCAGTTCGAGCGAAGACACCCCCACAACAAACTATAGCAACCCCATCTCATTTTTACAATGACAGGGACGACACACATGCAGTTTTTTTTGTTTTTTTCTTTTAGTGGCATTATGAAGCTGATATGCATAGCTGGAAATTATAGATTTCAACTCATCAACAAAATGACAAAATTCTATATTTCTGTATTTTGTAAGCATTACCTGCTTGCAGCTGTTTTTTCCTGAGACAACTCCTAAGTAATGATTAAATAATACTGGTGTTTCATTTTACTCTGTATTTCACATTTTTAGTGCACCAGTTTGGGTATGTTGTTTTGTAACAATGAGGATTCTCCAAAGATGAAGACATAAATAGGAATTGATTTCTGGTTTGTGAGTGAAGCTGTTTATCTCCATATCTGTTGTTAGATTATACATCACCACTCTTTTATAGTTTTTCAGTTTTCTCCATCATTACTTCTTCATCGTATTACACTATATCTCAACCTCATACACACACACACACACACACACACACTCATCCACAAGTCCAAACACACTCTACAGGAGCCAAGGTCAATACACACTCACAGATGTGCATATGTAGATGGAGGGTGATCTGAAAAACAAATGGAAATTACACAGTCTGGAGGATTTGGTGTTACTGGTATAAAAACCAACAACGCTTCAGTGGTTAATCTTCGCTTTCATCTTAAACAGAGCTCTCTCATGCTGTTT
Source organism: Sandelia bainsii (assembly GCA_032362345.1). NCBI lineage: Eukaryota > Metazoa > Chordata > Actinopteri > Anabantiformes > Anabantidae > Sandelia > Sandelia bainsii. Next base: position 19,544,994 of record JAUMHL010000006.1, on the reverse strand, counting down.
TGTTTTTTAGGGGCCCACTTACTTATTCTAGGAGAGATTGCAGTCGCTGAGATTAGAGCTGCCGGAATTGAGAAAATTGAATGAAATCTCTCTGGGCATACACTTATATACCTTCCCTACAGTGCAAGAAAACATGCCCATTATCATGAAAATCTGTGTTTCTCAGAGTGGTGCAAGTTGGTTGAAAATGTCATCACTTACTGATTACTGAAAGTAAGAAATGTACTTCTTTAGTGTGTAACTGAAACACAACATGAAATCCTGTCATTACAATCCAAAAAGAACAAAAGCTAACACATTTCTATTTGAAGTTTTTAAGAGTACAGGCACAGTATAATTTAATAATTGTCATTAGAAGTATATAACCTAATGACATAATACAACAGAGTCCAGTAAAATGGGATAGACAGTAAATATACCCATGTACCAACATTACTCAGAATGTTTAATTTTTCCACTTTTGTGATTTCACAAGTAATATTTAGCACTACCACATAAAAAAAAAAATCTGCTTGCTCCTAGAACACAAGCTCATCTGCAGCAGCTTGTCGCCCAGTACGACAAGGCTCATTAGTCTTTGTACAGCAGCATCTTCCTGAACCCAGTCTACAAACACATGATCTATTTGTGGCCTTTTAAGAGGAAATGTCAAATCAGCACGCAGGATAAGGTCGAGATGAGAGGAGTCGATGGGCCATCACTTCACAGAGGAAGAGAAAAAAAACAAGCACATCAATGTTCTCTACACCACCGTAAAATGTCCATCGTCAGTCACTTAGTCTGATATTGATTCTTAAAATTGTTTTTCAAGTCACAGGATGATAACAGGAACCATAAATCACCTCACTAGTATCAAGAAAATGTCACCAAGGAAGAGTTTGAAAACATATTAAAATACCAAAGGAAAAAGTTAAATTGATTGACATCAGTGGTCAAGATGTTGTTACCAGAAAAATAAAACTGACTCATGACTAATCAATATTTGAAATTATTTATGTGGACAAGTGAAAGACCATGATTATTTTCATTAATCATTTTTCACTGACAACAAAAACTTTATATTAACAACTAATTGTATTTTTGAAAGAATAATTACAACAACCTCAGATGAAGATAAGGAGCGCTCAAATAAAAGTCTAACAACGGACTTTTAAATGCCTGAAATTATTCTGTCGAACATTAAGGACACGTATTTAAGACACGCTGTCACAGCAGGAAGTTTTAAAAGTATAACTGTACCATAACGTTTTCACCTTATGTTTCTTCTTCCACCAAACCAAAAGGATTCACGTTTTCATTCTATTCTTTTGTTGACCTAAATCACTCCTCGCACTTTAGAATAAAAGAGAGGGGAAGGAGAACAGGCAACGACCCCTCTTCAACCATCTCTCATTTATCATAAGAAGCCTTGAAGGAGCATATATATTACAGACAGAGGGAGAAAAGGAAAACTGCCGTTTGTACAACAGCCAAGTAAAATCTCACCGATGTCTGTGTTTGTTTTTACCCCATTTTCATTCCCTCGTTTCTCTCTTCATCTGTTTGTCTGTCTCTCCCTTTCTCATTTCTATGTCCACACAGCTGTGTCGCCGCACTTTCACATGTATCCAAAACACAGGGGAAAAAAAGTTTGGTAAAGTCCAACTGCCTGGAGTTGGGGGCTCTTCTTGAATTATGCTATTTGTTTTTCTCAATCCTAAAGGCCTGGTGGGCCTGCTTTCAACATTTGCACACATGTCCTTCAAAGGGAAGAAGAGAGGCAGAAGGAAAATAGGAGCTGGTGATGGTGTGAGGGGAAGATGAGAGGAAGAGAGTGTGCAGAGTACAGAGTAGACAGTGAGCTAAATTCTCATAAGATGAAGCAAGTTTTGGCCAGTTATCACTTCTACACAGGCTGATAAGAAGTTAGGTTCAGATGCAAGAAGGAATAATCCCTGGTAGATGCATTTAGGCTGTGACACTGTGGCACTGGTACCACAGCACCAACATGCTACATACTAGAGTATCCCTCTGCTGTGGCTGAGCACTTAAACACAATCCTGATTTCATTCTCCCAAAATAACAGCAAACTAATATCATCTCAGAATGCATTTTTACACAGAACACAAACTGTGGATTTTGGTCCACACTTCTTTCAGTGGATATTGGATATGAAAAAAGTGACCAGAACTGTGTGTTTGTGCGTGTGTGTGTGTGTTAATGTGTGTGTGCAAAGTGTCACTCTCTGTTAGTGCAGCTGGCTCTATGTGTAAGACATATTTGTGTTTTCATGCAAATGTGTGTTTCTAACATGCAGATTGGCCATCTGGAGATCGAGGTATTTTTCTGGCTCACTGACCCATGGCCTGGCGCTGATCCAAGAAAGGATATGAAAAATAATTACAAAAACAATACAAATACATAATCTAATAATAATGATGTATTTACTGTAACAGCAGACAAACCAACTGGCTCCAAAAGTGCATCCTACCTCTTTATTAGCTGTATGTAATAACGTTTATTGTCTCTCACTATCCATCCAGCCTCGAGTTTAGTGAATTTAGTGAATAAATCTGATTTGTTCTCAAATCTGCCTCTGAATCCACCTTAAAAAAGGAAAATAGAAAGGAATTGTTGTTACAAATATGACAAAAGTGTAATGACTAATAAGTAAGTAATGGAGAAATGCCATTAATTGGTCATAAAATGGGAACTGATCTTCCTAAAAGTCACAAATATAGACAAATACAATGTCCCTGAGCTAATAACACACGAACAATTATAATCTTTCATGTCTTTATTGAACACACCCATTAAACACTCAAAGTGCTGCTGGAAAAAAATAAAATAAAATTAACCCCGAGACTGGTCCAGATTTCCTCCCGAATGTTGTGCAGGTCTAATCTGCTGCAAGGGAAGCTCTGGTTCTGCCATAGATATATCTCTAATAAATTACATGGTAATCCATCACATCCTTGTTCAGATACTTTGTGGTGGACCATCTCACAGATGGCCTGACATTACCATCCTTTTTCTATGCCAATTTTAATCCAAAGAGAGTCATGCCACTAGCATGACAAAAAATTTCATAATATAAAGAGAAGTTTCTAATGTTTTGACCACCCTATTTATACAAATGAAGGGGCCAAACATCTCAGCATAATGCACTCCATCACTACTCCACCACCCACTATGACCACTAAGATCAGTAAGACAGTTTCACCAACAAAAGAAGAGAAATTATAAACTTGTAGATATATAATTCATGGCACAGCAGCTGTATTGGATTGTATAAGATTGTACAGGTGCACCTGTAAAGTGGCCAGCGAGTGTATTTCATGGCTTGTGATGCCAAAGCCCGATAACTTATCTGTGGAATCCTTCTCACTTGTCTGGAGTTAAGTTCAATGCAGACATGCACAACATGCAGAAAAGAACAGCCAGTGACAGAGAAACCCCAGCGAGGGGAGATGATCAGATACAGATTCCAGATACACTGCTCAGGCTGGGAGGCTCGGGTCGAAGCAGGACAGGAAAGAGGCAGGTGAGAACCACAGTCATGTAAGAGACTATACAAAGCATACATCTATTTCCCGCTTGCACAGTCCAGGTACTCTTTCCTTTTTAAATCTATTAACCACAGAAGCAACTCAAAAGTGGAAGAGCATATGAGTGATGTGATCGTTATTTACAGCCCACTCCCCTTTATCTGGCTATAGTTAGTGTACAACGTGTTTGCTTCTGACCAAGAAACCAGAGTTGTGCAATTCTGCATCTGAACAACAGTAACATGTGTTAAAAAGTGTTAAAAAGCAAACAGCACATCAGCAGGAACGTAAACAGCAGCCAGCAGTTAAAGTGAAGTTATCCACAGCTTGTGTGTGTGTGTGTGTGTGTGTGTGTGTACGTACAAACACAAGCAGTCATGTTGATGTCATCACATTGAGCAGATGTCACTGTTTCTGTGATGTTTTTGACAGATGGAGCCCAAATCCAAACACTGGCAATCAGGTGAAAGTTAAATACTGTACTTCCTGCACTTTTTAACACACAGATAACTGAAAGAAAAGTTTTTTTATACATGCACAGGTGGTACATTTGTCTTGGTAAAGCTCATTATGTTTGCTTTAATGTCGTAACCAGGGGGGTGGAGGAAGTTAAACACAGAGAAACACCATTTACCCACCTCTCAAATTCAGAAATAGTGTTTACACAGCCCCTGCTCAGCAGTTTCCACTGACATTCCACCTGTCGATGCAGTAAAACTAGCCTCCTCTCTCAGTTTCTTCGGCTAATTCTGGGATTGTTCATTTTGTTGCTGGAATATCACATCAGCACCACTGTTCCAGTTAACACAGTGCTACACATGACTTCGACAAACACAAACAAAGCCAGCAGCAGACAGCCTATACACAGCAGGAGCTGCTTTCATGGAGCACAGCATGGAAGCATCAGTGATCAGTGGAAAGATATGATATCTTATTGAAAACAGTAACCTGGCAAAAAGAACAGTTATAAGCCCTTAAGGAAAGAGTTTCATTTTCTTTAAGCTGGTCTTAATACAATATTGAGGTTACATATACAGTAATAGCTCTTGGTTGCCGTACTCTTTCTGTACGGCACAGATGCTTGAAATGAAATGTCTTCAGTCCGAGCTACATTAAATTAAGTGAGGGTTTTGCAAAGTTACAAACTATTCAAGACCTTTTTGTTTCCCTGTAGTTTTTTTATGAGTGAGCTGACGAAATGAGGGAAATTTGTCATAAAGAGACACCTCAGTTTAGCTTAGTGGGACATTAGAAGTTTAATATGAGCCTCAGCTGAGCTGTGGGATGCATTTCACATAGAATGAGTGCTGTGAATTTTGGCCCCAATGTTTCACAATCTAGTCTTGTTCCAGGTGAAACATGTTGTTGTAGGGGTTAAAACCTATTGTTATGTGTGTACTATAAATGCCCCAATATTTTATTAAGTTCAGCTGCACAAATTCCAAACCATTCATTTCAGTGTATATAAAGTTATTTTACATACAAGTTCTTTCATACATTCAGTTCAGCTGCTTTATACTAGCTTGAAAGAACCTCTGACAATAAGTTGTTAATCCACAGCTACTGTAATATGTACTGTATGTAAAACAATACAGTTTGATGCATTGTCAGGATTTTTACATTTACAGACTTGAGACAGAGTCAGAAACAAGGAGAAAGACGACAATTCAAACGAAAGATCTAAAGAAAGGAAGGAAAAGCTTCAGGAGCTGCAATTTACTTTTTGGTGAAGTGGATCTAAGCTACAGCTCAATCAATACTGGATTTTTCTGGTGATACCAATTTTGAGAGTGAGAAAATCCTATAACAATAACACAGTATCAAATATCGTGACCAGGATACTGCAGATACTGAGGCATTTTAAGGCTGAAAGTAAACGTATAGAAGGAAACCACTGCAGCATCACTTGAAGGCTTAATTTGTTTAATATGAGTTTTCCTACAGGTATTGTCTTTTTATTTCTTTTTTTCCCCCACATGCACTTTGCATGAATGCAGTCTATGCCATGTGCCATATGAGTCTATAATCAGTCAGTATGAGCAGATATATAGACCAGGCCGACTCCTCCATTACAGTTTTACTGCAACTAACATCTATTTTAATGTTAAATTAATCTGCTGATTTTATTCTCAATTTATTGCTGAGTTATTTAATATACATACAGAAATTTTGGAACTATAATTGCTGCATCACAACTACTCATGTTGAAGTTTACATACATGTCTATCCAGACTCATTCTCATCAGTTTATCCATGCATCCAAGTGGGTGTTGATCTTTAACTTTTAACCATCGAAATCTATAAAACTAAACTCATAGTTTGTAGAGTCCAAGATGACAGCTTCAAATTGGTAGTTAAGTCTGATCAACACTTACTGAGTAAAGAAATTTACTGTATGTTTAGAAGACGATTAAAAGACAAGAGGGATGAGCAAAGTATTGAAGAAGTACTGAGTTCATCTGAACGGTAAGTTTGAAAAAAATATCTCAAGGCATTGCTGTGATATCACAGTGTTCACAAAAAAGGGACAGAGAGGTGTGACGGATGGAAGTTGACCTTTACCTTTACCACCTAAATCTAAGTAGCTCACGCATAATTCAAAATGGATGCTTGTGCAACATTTGAAGAAATTACCTCAAGGCATTCCAGAGATATCGCATTTACAAGAATGGAACGAACAGACAGACAACCTGGCCATGGGTGTCAGTGGTGCAGAGGAATAACAAGGAGGCAAATTTGTCGTAATATGACTTTCTGCCCTCTATGTGCAGGGGTCTTCAGCTCAACTTGATGTGCACACACACACACACACACACACACACCTACTCCTACACGCACTCACACACAAGCCAAAAGTCAATATCACTGCTTCAGTTGCTGCTAGTTGCTTTCCCCCACAGACACACACACACACCTACACACACAGATGCTTAAAACTCCAGCCAACTTCTCAGGGTGGCAGTGTTCAAAAACACAGCTGCCCCAGCTCTGATTAATTCATTATAGGGCAAGGAACAGTATAGTGTGCGTGTGTGCGTGTCTGAAGTTGGTATGGACTTTTGAGCTGAGGAGGGACACAAAGACAGAAACAGTGGGGGGCTGGAGAGAGAATGATGTCAAAGATGGCAGAGAGAAAGAGAGAGAGAATGAAAAAAAGACACAGCTAGAGAGAGAGAGAGGGCATGTCGGGTTCGGATTATTAGTGCTCCCTAGTGGTCAGCCTGCGGATTTATTCATGTGATTTATTACATTGTCCCTGCTCTGGGATTTTGTGTTTGTTCCCGCTCACGTTCCTCTCGTATTTATCATGTGTGTCACTTTGAAATTGCCGCTTCCATTGACTTTGAGCCTTTTAAGCAGGCTTGACATACACACTCCCTCCAGCTCTGCCCCCACCGCCACCGTCATCACACTCAAAACAACACTCCTCCATAGATCCTTTCACCCACACAAGCTCCCCTCAAGCTGACCCACACATGCAACCAACCCCAACAAAGAATTCCAAGAGGCAGACTAATAAAGGCAATTGTTTTGATGTATGTAGCTCTTAGGCAGGGTTACTGTGTGCCAATGGACAATGTTTTGCCGAGTTCTGTCCCCATTGTTCCATTTGAAACAGACTTAGGAAAATACCCCATTTATCGCCTGTCAAACAACGGACTCATGTTTCTATATAAATGTTAATGCTCTGTCCCAAAGCGCAGAGTTTCGTCTAGAGGGGTCCTCTGAATACAAGGAACAAGGAGTTGCAGTCAGCAGAAGAAAAACTACAAGGCAGCTAAAGAATACAAAAGTAATCCAGCTATTCAACAAAATCCTGTTTTTTTAAATGTCACACTGGATTAACAAAGGTCTAACATTGTCCGTATGGAGTTTTATTTTGTCCAGTCAAAGAAAAAGAGTATGAGAGCACTGCAGAAATGGCAGCATGTACTCTCTCAAATAAATAGCTTATATCCTAATAAATACAAATAAAATGCCTGCATAGGTTAAGTATTTATTATAATACATGATAAGTTGGTTAAAGGAGTCTTATTGTGCTTTTCTAGGGGTGTAACAACTTTCCAAATCCACGGTTTTATTAAATCACCAATAAATTGGAAAACCAAATTCTATTGTGCTCTGAGCACTTTTGAAACATGGATGACCTTCACTGGGGCCTGTCCCTGAACACCTCACCAGAGCTGGTGTTGAAACAAGTGATAGGTCCTATTACGAGAAGAAATGTCAGATTTCTCTAATATTAGATAAAATTTGCAGACATCACGGAGCCCCTGTTAACGTGGTTCTATCTTCCTGAACTGTGGCTCAAGATCATGGACGTTTGTGTCGTGGTTTTTGGTATTTTTAGTCGTGACTTCATTGTTGTGATGAGACTTTCTCTGGAGCATTCCCATTAGGTAATCTTTTTAGTGATTCCAACTTCTTTCTTAGAGAAAATATAGAAAGATGATACTAGTTTTCTACTAATTATGTGACTTAATTAGATTAAATATAGATTTTTTTTAATAGGCCCAATGATTAATGAAGAAAACAATGATTAGAAATCTATTATTATATACTGAGGGATGACATGGTTTAAACTTCTCTTTCAAGCTGTCTTTGAACACCTTTCATGAGATCGTCTGAAAATTTGCACCATTATCCACATATTTAAAGGGATGTTCAGAACAGGTATAAACACTTTTTCCCCAACTTGTCCAACATCAGTTCAAGCAAAACCTGGACTCTGAAAAATAAGCAGCAAATATATCACTTTTGTAGATCGGCTGACTCTGTATTCAGTTTGGGCTACGGGCATCCAATGATGCAACGAAGTTGAAGAATTTTGCAAGTGCAAAGTTCTAAGTCCACAGCTTTCATACTGATCAGTTATTTAGCTTTTAGCTTACTATGAACCATTATTTGCTCTTTTTACAAATAATTGCCTATGCTATGCATGTATTTTATCATTCAGTAACCAAACTGCATTCCAGTAACAGTAACTACATCGACTTCCTTAAGAAAAACAGACATTTCAAACTGTCAACTACTCAAGACCTTAAAATAAAGATCTGCAAACAAACTCCACAGTTAGAACACAGACGGTGGATTCTCCTGCCCCCACTGACTACACCCGAGATCAAGACAAACTTGAAGTAAAAACAAGCAGCGAGTCCACAGGGAGACCTCTCTCTCTGAATTTCTTTCTCCTCCATCCCCTCACTCCTCCACTCATCTTGTGATCTATTCATTTCATCCATCCATCTATGTCCTTCTTCCCTCATTGACTCTTCCAGGCAAGCAAGTAAAACTTTTCTCCTTAGCACCTTGGAGACAGTTAGGCATGATAGAATAAACATTTCATAATGGAATTATTGATTTGCCGTGGGTATATTTTAAGATCATTGCAGGAAGACGTATTCTCAAGGTGATGGAGATGATTGTTTGAAGGTTTATTTATTTATTTTGTTCAATAAATGAAAGCTGGAAAAACATGAGAGTGCAATGAAGTAATAGTTTGTAATATACAAACATCAACGAGAAGCAGGTTTAAACGGAGCATTTTATGAATTTTATGAATAGGTTTTTAGGCTTTTATTTTAAGGCTTTAGTTTGTTTTAAGCATTAATATGACAAATTAATGTATAGTGAGTGATATTCACCTTCAGACATTGTGTTTTGTCATGACACAAGAAATTAGTTTGCATCCCTGAAACTTGTCAACCTATAGTTTGCTGTAAGTGAGAAAATTTTCATACAGCAACAGCAAATGAGACTAATTAAAGACAAATTCACTTGGTATTATGTATGTTTTCTTGACATGTGCTCCCAGTGTGGCATCTTTAGATTTTATTGCAGAGCCTTCTTCACTTTTTTTCTACAAGAACAGAAATTTCAAAACCTAAAGAAATTGATTTAATTAGATCACTGAACTGATGCAAAGTGCTCATTTCACAATTTCTGCACGTTAGCGTGGAACAGCGGTTGCTGAGGGGACTGCATGGTGTGATTCAAGCGAGAAAACATTTTATAATAATGTTAAAATGTAAACCTACAGTATATATCATAAACCTGATGTGTGGCATTCTGCTTTAGTCATGCCCCCACCTCAGCTAAAAGTGGTTTATTATTTCTTTACTTTAAAAGTCAAAACAAATCCACAACATCCACAGAAAAAACGTGTGTCCAAAAGTAAGACTCAGGCTTAAGGTATTTGCACATCCCTTTTTGCATTTGTGCAAAACTTTCTCTTTTCTTTTCACTGTATCACCTTTCGTCCTCTAAATCCTTTATTTAAATAAAACTAACCCACTATCGATTTGTGCAAGATGATAAAAACAAACACTCCAAAGAGACGGACACACTGTGCAGCTGAAACACATCAATAACACCATGTTGAATAAAAGTAAAAAGTAATCCAATATTACCAATTTTATTACATTTCTGATTGTAATTCAACAACTGAGCTTGTAAAATATCCTCAATCTTTCCTGCCCACTAGGAATGACATCCTACGCACATGTATGCACACAAACAGCTGCACTCTTAATAACTGTTTCTAAATTTGTCAAAAAAACTATCAGTGCAATCCTTTCTGAAGTTAGGCTGATCATTTAATTGGCCTTCATGTCTGATCAAAACTTCAAATAGTCTGTAAAGCCTGGAACAAATCCCTTGATTTGCCTCAGTGACACTCAGCATTTGATCAACTACATATTTTGGGATTCAATGAAGTGGAATTTGGTGTCTATATGTTCTAAAGAATAAAGCTCTGGGGACAACACAGGTACGCTACCTGTCATTTCTTTTAGTCTGTGACAGTGAACCAGAGTATACACGTTAATTTACATCTACCCTCTATAACATACTATATACTTCATACTACTTATATATATATATATATATATACCTATATACTACTTTGTTGTATAATATTTTAAGTACAAACTGACAAATTAACATCTGTTAGGCTGTCTCCATGCCTCCATGTCTGGATGAACAAACGTGTCAGAATCAGTTTGTACGACTTTATTCTAAAGTGACAACGGCTGCCAGGCAGTCACACTACAGAGATCCAGATATCTCAAGTGGCTCTGGACACCAATTTAAAGCCTGGAATTAACGATAAAAAATGTGGACAGAGGTTTGAATTCCCTTCATCTTTCTCTCACTCTCACACACCGAGTCCTGATATTTTCTCCCAGTGAACCATCCCATCTCTTTCAGACATGCTTCCAACTACTGCGCTCCCTTTTTTTCCCCTTCTTTCTCTCACTTACTTCTCTCCTTTCTCTTCATCTTTCTCCAGCTTTGTACTTCGACTTTTCTCTCTGCCCCATCTCTCTCCCTCTATTACTGAGTGTAGTCTCACTGGCTCTCAGGGTGCTTTGTATCCCCCAGATACAATGCCATCCATTCATATTACATCAAGAGACAGTGACACCAATTATTTGAAGTCTGTACATAAGGCTGCACAACCCCATGATCCTGAGGATGAAGGGAGAATTGAGACAGATGGACAGAGAAAGATAGAGAGAGAGACAGATGAGGGAGATTTGAACGTAGTTTAGGGTGAAAATATATGCAGACAGACTATATGCCAGTTGAAGGAAAGTTTTAAAAACTTCGTTGTGCAGTTCAGATCAGAGTAGCAGCTCAATTCAAGCGTCACATTCACTTGAACTCATCAACTTAATCCCAGCACTCTATGACAACAGAGATTGTAATTTCATAATTTCACGTCCGTTTTATCACATCTGTGACCAAACAGATATTGACAAGTATTTTTTAATCTACTCCCAGGATGCCTACGTTGCAGCATTATCTGCAGTTACTTTTATTACTGTATAGCCATGGTATTATTATTGATATATAATAGTGTCTGGCATCAGTTTACTGCTGAACAGGCAACATATATTTACAAGGTTATCGTAAAACATACTGTAAGGCCTCAGACCCTCTTGGGCTCAAAAAGCTGAGGACTATCTACTCTATTTCTGTCAACACAACTTGAAACTTAAAAGAATAATATCATCCTCCATCTTGACCAGACTTGATCTTGAATATGCATTACAATAATGTAATATTAGCTAATTTGTGGTAAAGTTGAGTTAGTCTTTAGGATTAAAAAAGTATATACATTAGGGGGCTAGTTAATCATCCCTGACAGAAAACTGAATATCTTCTGGTAAACTTCCACTTTTGCACAATGTGAACATAAATCATAGCAACACTCAAGGACGTTTGATGACAAATTACTTGATGATAAATCGTAGAAGGTATGACATAAGACATTACTTTCTGCACCCACCGGTCAAGAGCTTAACTGCATCTCATGGATGCTTTGCATTCCATTTCTGAAAATGTGCATCATCAGCACTCTCAAGGAATGCAGGAAATGAGAGACAGCCATAATGTGCAAGTGAAGGCATCATTAAAAGCAAGTAAAGTAACAATTTTCATTATCTGAGGGTCAAACAATTCTCTTTAATGATCAGTGTATGGATAATGTGGAGGTTGACATCACACTGTGTTCAATTTCTATTTGTGCATGGCAAGTTGGGAGCTGCCTTTCTGATGTAGTTTGCTAAAAAACTGGAAAACTTCATGACCCCAGGGATTTATAACTTTTAAACTCATGTAAAGTCCATGCACTCATAACAAGATCATTTACAATATCCCAGTAGCGGAGGTAGTGCGCCAGGTTCTGCCAAGTCACATGAATCCATGTTATAAGCTTGTCCAAATATATGTAAGGCACCTTTTCTTTTTCTTTCACCTTCCTCATCTTCCCCCTCCTTCATCAGACTTATATAATTTAAACAATATTTTAGCCAAACTAAAAAAGTATGTAGGTAATCCATGGTAAACACTATAGCAGCCACAGGTAAACAAATTATGTACCTCACAATGTGGTGACCCCGTCCCCCAGCGTGTGACGTAACAGATTCTGGTGAAGGCAACTCATTTATTCCTTGGTTGTATTTTTTTTGTTTACTGGCATGAGACAGAGATGATTTTTACATAACTTTTTGGTGGTGAGATTACAAAAGAGATTACACAGGTGGTGATACAGCTGTGTGTCTCTTTTACCACTGACAGCTTCTGACATTAGAAACTACTGACAGTTAAAGATAAAAAAAAAAACCCTCTTCTCACATCACTTCATCTCAAAGAGCACACTTCCCCCTCTCCTACATTCACTCACGGCACATTCATCTCTCAAAATTAGTTATCCCTCTCCTGACTTCCTGCTCCATTTCTCCTGTTTTGTGCAGGCACTAACTCCTCCTCTGAGGCGGCTCATTGTTTCCCATTTGGGACGACTCGAGGTTCTTCAAGCATCTCCAGGCAACACAGAGGGAGATGGGGAGACAGGGAGAGGGACAGAGAACCAGGGTCCAGGCTAGGAGCTGAGGATCCATAGCCAATCTACCATGATGCTTTGCTCTGCGGTTCTGGGAGTGAAGTCAATCTCCCGCGTCCAAACTGTGTTACACACACTGAAGCTGAGATGTGCACGGAGGTCCTACTTTTTATCACGTGTACCCTCAACACCAACTGTTTAAGAAAAGCCCAGTTTTGATCTCTTTTCTGCTTTGGGGGTTAGAAATATTAGCATGTCAATAAGATGAAGGACTCCAAAAAGTCACAATGTTATGAAATGAAGAGGCAGATGGGTGATAGTAATATACTGTATGATTGTCTGTCAGTAGCTGGTATAGTAGCTTGACATAATCATAATCAGCTCTCCTACATAACAACAAATAATTTGGCTGGTACAATCCATGTTGTAACACCACAAACATACAAAACTGGGCTTATACAGTCTAAAGTACTAAACTAAAAAAAGTACTTTGGCAAAACACACATTCACACAAACAGATGCTAACGTAATGCAAGGAGGTCAATATTTTTATATTTGCAAAAGCGAAAAAAAATCCAAGAAACTCTTCAATGTTCATTTTTCACATTTACAAAAAAGACAGACTCTATTGCTTAGTGTTTGTTTTCTTGTAGTGATATAGATCAACTAATACATTGCAGTGAATAATCAAGAACTTGTGTTCTTGGGTGCATCACAATGTTAAATCTCCTTAAGAAAAACATTTGTATTTGTAATCAACTACTAATTAGTTAGTAGTATACTGCAGGTGCTGTATATTGATACTGCATTTCAATTGGATTATGTGTCAATTACATCATTAAGTGCATGAAAACAGTGAACCACCAACAACATTTGTCAGAACTTACAGTAAACACTTTGAATTGCTCTGTGTCCTGAGGAATAATGCAACCAACTCAAAAATATACATACAACAAAATAAAACAGAGAAACAAAGCAAATACACACATTCGAGAAGCAGCGTGGCATGTTTTGTGTGATTTAATCAATTATTAAAATTATTACAGTCGGGATTTATTTTCTGTTATCAGTCATTCAACTGAATGTTTCAGCACCAAACATTGGTTATCGTCACATGTGCACTCACGCGCACACACACCTGATACTGACAAGCAAACACAAACGTATATATGCATGAATAAAGACAGTTCACACACAGACAGATTAAACAGATACACACAAATCCTCTACATATTTAAATGTATAGTAGTGCACACAAATTATAGGCTGCAAAAGTAGCTCTAGCTGCACCTGTTACCACTGTAGGTGACAGATCAAGCATAATGAGAGTTGTGTCATCTGGCAGACACACACTAATGACAACATAGGACTGCAGCACAGTAATTATAAAGCAGACTAACTGAGAGCTGTTCCATCGCTTCTCTCCCTCAAATCCAGGAAACATACACAGGCTGCTTTAAACACACCCCTTGCAGATTTCACAGGTTTTTTTTTAAGCGACTCATTTACACTTGCCAGACGAACAAGTGCATTATGAGTTCTGATGCAACATCTCCCACTGTTTCAGGTCAAGTTTGATTTAACCCAGCTAGTTTTGAAAACACTCTCCCAGTCAGCAGACGCAATAGATAAAAATGATAGATCAAACACAGGTGGTATGACTCCTGCAAACACACAAGCTAGAAAACCTAATAACAGCCTATTTAGTGGGTCAACTTTATGATGGGGTTTATGATGTATTGGGCAATCTCCTGCTCACGCCCGGCAGCACTCGAGCCCTTTTTTTCCTGACTCTACAACATAATGACCACCTCAGCCTGAGAAACAGTCATCTGGATGGAGTAAAGGAAAGCATGGAGGCAAAGGGAGGGGAGGATGCAAAAAAGAGGGTAACCCTTCCTTTTACAGTCTGAGTTTTTCACAACTTAAACTGGTCACAACATCAAGAGTTGAGTTGAGTTAAGTTAGTGGGTAAAAGTGGAGATTTTTCTTAGTATTTCAACTGTACTTTTTCTGTATTTACAAACTTATTACATGTAACAATTACCCATTCCATTACTATAATTTTCCTTACATTTACCAGGTAAATGCTTGGCAATTAGGGGTCTGTTAAATGAAGGGTTCTCAAAGAGAGAATGAAAGGGAGGCAGAACATCTAGGGTGAAAAAAAAACTACATTAGACCAGAACTGACATGTGTTGTCCCTCTCCCTTCTCACTCTTTCAGTAAAGCATCAATTCTTGGAAGACATCGATTTTGTTGGTTTCATTAAGAAATAAATAAATATTATGCAATATATGACCTCCAGTATAAACCTCCAGCTGCCAAATCCTTTGGCAAAAAAACTGATGTGTGCTACAAGACAAATTCTGATGGTTACTAGGGATGTACCAATCAGCCTTTTCATACCCTAACCTTAACTCAGAGTATCTAAGGATACAGAGAACAAATCTGCCACACATAACTTCTTTATTATGTCATTTTGAAGAGCTGCTGAGAGTATAGGTAAAGGTCATACACGCTTTCACCTTTAACTATATGGTTAGTAAGTAAGTATTCCTGTACTGGACATGCAGATGAAGGACACACCTGGTGCTGCAAAAAAACAGAACTAGTGTACACAGGTCCTCTAGTGTTTTAGTTTCAGTTACTAAAATTTCTAAGTTCTTAGCCCCTCTACTCTCTGCAGTGATTGTAGTGTTTCAAAACAACCTCCAGACAAAACACATTATTGGTGAAACACATGCAGAAATAACCAAGTAAGCAAGTAGCGTAATCCATCAAAATCAGCACACTGCAGCAAATGAACAGAGAAGATCAGATAACTTGAGGCATTCGTGTCCTGCCGATAGGTCGGGGCTGATATTCAAACAGACAAATCAGATCTTTACCACTGAATTCCTATTTACACCAACAGCAGATGGGAAATAAGAATCTAGAAGCTGTATGGTGTTAAATACATAACCTGATTTTAATGAGTAAAATACAAATGCAAAAAAAAAATCTTAACGCTGAAAGCAAGAGGCAAAATCTAAAACACCTGTCCTAACGTAGTACTAGTTTCGAGCATATTTTTGGTTTTTAAGGTCAGTTAAGTGGACGGTAGACGGTGTTTCAACAGACACATGGAAAAGTCACACATGCACTCTGCAGTACTTACAACGCATTGCCTCATGGTCCCTTTGGAGTTCCTCATGTTTAAAACACACACACAATCTCCATCATAACGAAAATCAGTTATTGATCATTAATTTAAGCCATGAGAAGAATTTTTTAAAAACATCACTGGAGTTTCAACATTTCAGTCTCACCCAGCTCAACTTTTTTCCACAACCACACTTTTTCTCTTTATCAAACTTTCACATGGACGACCTCAGCTAGGATGATGCAAGAACAGTGAAGTTGAGATCCTCTTTACACGTTTCATTCTACTTTCAAGTACTACATGCAGGTGAAATACTCATACTCTGTTAAGATGCAGTTTTAAAGAACATTTTCTCACGACCAAAACTTTGTAAGTATTTAAAAATACTATTTCTTACTACTTAAGTACTATTTTAATACATCTATTATTATATATATATTATTATTATTATAAGTGATTCAATTTCATTATGGAGTCACTGTGATGAACAAATACTTTACTATTGAACTTTCATCAAAAAGAACAGACTTTACTATACATAAAATAAATTATTGGAGCTTCTTGTCAATGGCATAAGCAACACTGAATTTTTGGTGTGTATAAATTTTTACTGTGGTGTGCTGTAAAAAAAAAAAAAAAACGTATTTTATATAAATATTATAAATAATGCCAAGAATATAGACATTTAGTCCAGATTTCTTTGACAATTTTTCAAAGGTGAAAATTATGACTAAAATGTGTTGTTACCTACAGACTGTGGCACAAAAACAGCAGTCGGCAAAGGTGGAGCCGATTTTAACACCTTATATTATGACAGGAAGTTAATCCATTCATAATATATCAGCATTTTATTGATATGTAATGATTTTTAAAAGAATCTAATCTTGCTAAAAGTAACTAGTAACTAATGATGTTAAAGTGAATGTAGTGAAGTAAAGGTAATATTTTTTACCTCAAAAGTACCTCTTAAGTACAGTACTTGAGTAAATGTATTTAGTTACTTACCACCACTCTGGTTATTTGTATGCATGGTACTGAGGTACAGCCTAAACCGATTTACAGTGTCTGCTCAAGTTCACTTTAAAGCACTGCACAAACATGATAAAAAAAAAATAGGAATCAAGTTCAGTTTTCCTGTGACCCTTACCTCTAACTGTAACCTAAGAGTTCATAAATATATATTTTTATTTTAGGGTTGACAAAACTGTTACTCACATCAATAGCTGTACAAAGCACACACATACAACCTAAAGCAGACATGCAGTTACGGATACACGCTCTCTTGCTTTCCTGCAAGAAGAATCTCAGTATTTCCTGCTTAGCATTCACTTTACAGTGACCACACAGAGAGCTACTCTCAGTCACTCACACACATGCATGCACACGCACACACACACACACACACACACACACTCTCCTGTCTTTGCTTACTCAGATATTGGCCACTCAGTGATGTATCGGAGGTCAGTGGACTAAACATTTTCTCTCTGTGGGCTGCAGGCTGCAGGGGCCTGCTTGGTCAGCACACAACTGCTCATGCTTATCAACAGACAGGGAATACCCGCAGGACTGCCTCAGTTAGAAAGTCATGATGAGTGTGTGTATATGAGTGAAGTGTGTATTTGTGTGTGGATGTAGCTCCAGGACAAACTCAGAGAGAAAGATGCTGGAGAGTGTGTGTGTGGGTTGGTGTGTGTCGGAGGATTATATGGAAAGAATTTCTCCTGCCGGTCTGCAGCTTGTTTTGTTACACGGCAAAGATATCACATAAAAGCAAAAATCGTTTTGACTATGAGGAGCAATTGACGAAGGATTAGGGTTAAATGTAACATTCTTCTGGTCACATTATCAACAGGCATATCACTGTATATAATAAATACAAACCCTGGTGTATAAACAGTTACTGCAGGACCCATGTCAGATTGACACTAAACCCTCTTGAAAAATGTGATAAGATGGAGACAAATCATATATATAGTAAGCTCCAAGTCTTTTCATGTTATATTTTTACTTAACTTGTATGACTAATATCTTCAAGGGACTGTGTAAAGCAAGAAAGACTGGAAATAATATGTGCAATTAAAACACCAGGTAACTTGTCTGGAAAATCATAATTCTACATTCTGCTCCACAACATGAATACATGTTTAGATTTAAAATAAGGTATCATTAAGCCCCTCATTTTCACTTGTTATAAGCCCAAATCAAGGGTGATTGTGGTGGAAGAAGCTGTGCTTTTCATTAGCCTTGTAAGAAGCAGGTAATTTGCTCATTGTGTTCTATAATACTAGTTATAATTAACTTTTTTAGGCACTGGGTAGATTGGCACCAATTTACATTATGACTCCAATCTCCTTAGGATCTATACCTCACCTCCAGAGTTCTCAGACCTCCTATTTGTCACCCTAAATATCCAATTCTGTTTCCAGCTCACTCAGAAACAAGTCTAATGCAACCATGGCCATTTGTAAATCTCATTTTATGATGCATTTTTATTTTGAGACTTCAAAAACTCCTATGACTGATGCTACAAATACATTATTATTCTGATTGTTCAGTTTATTTGATTTGTTAGATTGTTTCCATTTTAATAAGATTTATTTTTACCTGCTCTGCAAAGTGAACAGCTGCTGCAGCTCACTTTACTTTAATTCTGAAAGCTTTAATGTAAGGACTGGTGAGGTGATGCTGTATATTTTTGTTTTTTAAACACCAAAGACCAATTAAAATACTACAGCAATATATATAGCAATAGCAATAGTATAGTATATTCAGCAAAGAAAACAGTGAAAAAGCAAATAATGCTTGTTCAATCTGCTAGACCTGTACAAAATATATGCACTAAACCAAAGAATAATTTTAACACTTGCAGGGTAAGGGTTTATTTTGGCAAAATTATGATTATCATTATTTATTTTAATGAATTCTCTATTGCAGAGGGCTTCTGTTTTCAATTAACCAAAACATTAACCAAACAGAAGTAATCTGATTTGTTAAGAACACATTTATAAACAGCTAGTGTTGGTTCTGTTGCTTTCATCAGATTTGTATGTAGTAGGTAAAGATAGAAGATAGATAGTAGATGATAGTAGGTAAAGGAGTTGAGCTATTAGAGAGAACACTTTCATATCATTCAGATCCCTGCGGAGTTGGTGACTTGTTTAGAGAGATAAATATGTCAAAGACCAAAAAACAAAATAAAAGTGATTTCAAGATCTGTATCACACACACACACACAGCTTAAAATAATATTCTTTGAAATGCAATATGTAGGTGGTGTACTCTGCATCTCTGTTCTGCCTATTAGCTGTGCCCTTCGTTATGCCTGTTTCCTACACTGCAGCACATTTCTCTGTCCTCCCACTGAAGCTGCTATTTACTGGCTTAAAAATTTCATTTACATGACAGAAAATGTGGTGATTGTATCCCTTCGTGGTGCACCTCCGTTAAGTTCATGGCTGTGGGAGCAATTACTCCCATGTGGGTTCACTGGGATTAGACATCCTGGTCTGTCTCATAATATTTCATAAAAAGAGCGCGGCCTTAAAATGTAAATATGATGCAGTTTGATAAGGTTTCCAATATTATGGTGCACTTGCCGAGGGTCATTTATGTTTAACTGTAGAAAAAAAACATACCTGAAAGCTCAAAAAAATCAATATTGTGTGGGTCCTTCGCTACCCCACAAAAAAATAGACTAATAGTTTGTTTATTTACAGTTCTCTTAAGTCTAAGGTCTACAGTTGTACTCAACCTTTGTACAATGTGAATATACAGGTCTAAATGATAATGAGGTCATTCCACTGAGGCCAATTAGCACGTGGAAATCTTTTCTCAGTGTGAGAACTCCAACATACCGTTTTTAGAAAGGTTCACCAGGCAACATGGTTCACGCAAAAGCGAAATTTTGTGATTTCTTGTTTGCACTTATTCCCAATACATGATAACCCTCTTGCACAATCGACTAACGTGGACATAAAAGACATTAACATTACTAGCCACCATCCCCACTACCATGCTAATTACCAAAATTAAACAGAGGAACAAGAGGTGAGGGGAAATGAGATGATAAAGGTGAAAATAACACCAGGTGATGTGGAGCAAAGGATGGCAGGAAAGGGCATGCAAGACTCATTACCAAGTAGCACCTCCTCTCGCTGTTTTTGGACGTGTTGACAACAGCACAGGGCTGGAGGTTGAGAGGTAAGAGAATTATGGGTAAATGAGAGGGTGGGACAGACAGTAAAGATGAGGGCAGATAACGAGAAGCAGAGACACAAAGGGGGAGTGGGAATCAATTCAGTTTCTGGTTTTCTAAATGGTAACGGTGTGTTAGAAGCTTAAACCTTTATCTTCTCTTAGATCTTACTGTATTAGAGATACAATACTCTGCAAAAGGTTTAGGTACTAAAAGTAAAGCAATGATCATTTCAAAATAATGATGATTTGAACAATGAACAATTTACTTGCATACAGGTTTAACTTATCAAAGTTTTTTAAGGTACTTGGCAGGTAGGATGTTCCAAGCATCTTGAAGAGGCACACCTGGAGATCATTAAACAGTCCAGGAACTCATGACGATCCAGTCCCAACAATTCACCAGTCCTAGTGAATTCAATTCAATTCAATTCAATTCATCTTTATTTGTATAGCGCCAAATCATAACAAAGATCATCTCAAGGCACT
>JAUMHL010000006.1:19510910-19524187 GCA_032362345.1 Sandelia bainsii | reverse complement strand
GTCCATTGTCTGAGGCTAAGAGAAGATCGTTAGTGACTTTTACCAGCGCTGTTTCTGTACTATGATTTAATCTGAATTCCTTGCAAGTTTGTCCAATCACAGCAACATTTCTGCAGTTTTGATACACTCTGAATGCCTCACATGTACAGCATTGAGAGGTACTTGTTAACACTATGTAATGTTGCTTTCTTAAAGTAAAACCTCACACAAAGGCAAACGATAGATACACTTTCGACAAGCAGAGAAGAAAAGTCAGATTTCCAGGATATTGTACTCTATATATTATATGCAGGTGCATGAGAGCCCAGGAACTTCCAGCAGAGGGGCAAAGCAATGCCTTGATGTTCTGCATGAAAGTGGGAGTAAACTGTTTTGCACCATGTGCAATATTGTGGTTGAAAAACTCTTCTCTCGCAAAACACACCTGGAATGGCTGAAACACAGGGACAACAGAAGAGACAAAAGCATCTTGACAGAGGCTGATCCACATCTATTCAATTATCTATTATCTATTCTAAGTGCTGAAAGAATTAAATTGAGTTTGATTAAATAAGCTGGAAACAGTGTAGTACAATGACAGGTAATGGAGTTTGTGTGACAAACTGTGTGCCAGCGTGCTACTCAAAACAGGGCAATTTATTCTCACTGGAACATGTTGCCTTTCATTTTTAATGAATTATTCAAAAAAATCACCATCTTGTATTTGCATCTTGAGAGAATAACTCCAAGGCCTTTCTCTTGTCTCAGGTCCTGCACATTAACAGAGGAGTTAGATTATCCTCCATCAAACCACACTGTACAGGCTTCCAACAAAGAGAGCAGTCAGAAAACACAATTCTTTAATGTTGTTTAGATTAATATAAGGTAAGTCATATCTGATATATAATTATGTATGAATTAAATGTTTGTATTTTGATTTAAAAGACAGAAATTAGGTACTAAAAGAGCAGTACACTGCACCCAGTAACCTAAATGAAAAATGGGCAAAAGCATTTTCCTGAAGAAAAATCTATTTAGAACAGCAAACCCACTGAAAAAGCTGGTGTGAGTTCAATCCCAACTGTGCTTCATCAATAAGAAGTAAGAGCTGAATAGTTTTATGTGAAAACTTCATAGATTGTAGCTTCTACAAGTTCAGTTGCTCAAAACAATGCAGTTGTCACAGTGTAAGTGCGCATCACTAAGTGACACAGATTGTTGCACAAATCCAATTGTGTGCTGACATCAACAAAACACAGCTTCTGCAGAGCTACGAAATCAGTCTCTAGTCCCCTGAGAAACACTACAGACTCCAACAGAGCTGCAGACAGGATCCGTTTGTCAGGTTCATGTCAGATACACGATTGGAGCAGAAAGTCTGGTGGGGACTAAAGACGGTTTACGCAAGTTAAAGGCCACAGAGCAAATGAAGTGACACCAAGACTTCAGCAGAATTTAATCTGCATTCAAAGCACTTTATTTTGGAGCCAGTTATGTATAATATGCTCATGCAGCCCTTTAGTTTAGCTATCAAAAAGAGAACAGAGTGGAACAACTTGTGCAACTCAACTACACGTTTGCAAAACATACAACAATAATCCATTAAGGACAAAATAGCATGCATCTTCCACTTCCAACACTCTCTGCTCTCAAGTATGGTATTCCAGCAGTATAACAGGTACAAAACATTAGAGAGCTGCATTAAAACCTCAAAATTGAATAAAATGTCACTGAACATGTAGTACATTGTGCAAGTATTCCAGTAAATTATGGCTGCAATTGTGATCATTATTTTTATTGATCAAATCTGTTTGTTTTTTTAAAGAATGTATTATTCAGATTATTAAATATTAGGAAAGCACAGTACTCCAAGTATGTCTATTAATATACTATAGAAGTTGAGATATCGTGTTCCAGTTGTTTCTTGTCTCAGAACAATAGTGCAAATGCCTCTAAGGGTTCTGTTTACTAATATATGAAGTAGAGAAAAGCTGGAAATCTTCACACTGGAGAAGACTGCACCACAGTAGATTGTGTATAATAAGTTGGTAAGGTATGTCATCATCACCCACTACATGAAACCATTTACAAGTGTAATGAGCATTACTGTATAAACTGCAGCACGTTTTCTTCTCCACTCTGCCTGAACAAGCGCCTGCTTGTATCATTATTTGCCACCTCCAATAGCAGCCAGCATGTTTAAAAGCTGGAAACCGCTCAAGCTAACACAAGGTGTTTACATTTTAGGGATTTAACTGTCACTCTTATCCAGAGTAACTTACGATGAGTGCAGCAGGGGAATAAATTATCGACGATCAACTACACTGCAAACAATCAATTCTGGGCACACTGTTATTTCTTGCATCCTGCTGCACAGTCACCAGGATTTGATTTCTCTACATGGGTCCATGTAATGCTGATAATGCAGCATCACGTCATCAGACTTGTCCAACAAATCAGCTATCTGTTGAACTAATAATTTTCATAAGCAGTTATGGGGGTAATAGGTAAAAGGAGAGGAGAGGAGAGGAGACTCCAGCAGCAGTGAGAATGACTTCTTTGCTTCTGAAGCTTCCTTCAGATTGAATAACTGAAGCCATTGAGTACTTAAAGTCGGGGTCAGACATGGAGATCTTGAACTGTTTCCATGCAATAAAGATTATATCTATGAAATTCAACACAGCAATGCCGTCTAGTGCGTCCGTGGATTGGCTCCTCAGCCTGGGCATTCTTGTGCTGACTCCAAGGAGGAACAGGTTGTCTGACAAACTATTACAGAGATTCGTAAGGTATAGCCTCTGTTTAAACATGTCAAATAAACCAGACCAATGTACTGTTTGTTCTCGTGCTGTTATTTAGCCGAGCCAAACAAACTGTGAGTTTGTTAAATTAAGTCCTCTACTATTTAAACATGCATTTCCCTTTTAATTAATCCGAAACAAAAGGCATTAGGAAAGCTAACATCAGCTTTTTAAAGCAATTACAGTATGTTAGGAAGGTCAACTTTTATACAGGTTTACATATTGTTTACATCTACTTTGTTCTATTAGAGAGCAAATTAAAGGTCTTGGTTTCACATTATGCTAACTGGCAACTCTTGGCAATGCATGTCAGGCAATGTTGCGCAAGAAAGCAAAAGTAATGTAGTGTAGTAGCGTAGCGTACTACTTTCTACATTAAGCTCATATTTGATACTAGAAATTTCCTGAGGTGATTGAAACAATGAATGATATCGGCTAAAGTCAAGACAGTCAAAATCCAGTTTTTCTGCACTGGACAACAGTAAAAAAAAGAAGCTAATGTTGCATTGTTGCTCTCTTTTATGAGAGTCAGGGTCTACAGTGCAAGCGTTTTATTGACTATGCAAGTGAAATTAAACTATGTGAATGCTTTAAGGTTCACTGGTGAGTGACAAGCTTCTTATCATTAGCAAAGGATAGTACAGAAATCCTTCAGGTAGCAGCTTGTTTAGTTTTTTTCTTCAACAATGATGATGATCAGTTTCACCATCAGCATCTCCAGAACCGGTCATATCAGTTATTTTATTCTGCGAGTAATGTGATTTGTTGGGAGAATCCCCACTCAGCTGCAAACAGAGCATTTCTGCAGCTGCAATAACATCTTCACTGTAGAGGATTGGAACCTGTGGTGAATTGCAATCATCACAAGAAAAAATAGCTTTTGTTTAGTTCTGTTAGACTCCACCGTATTTTGGATTGTCCTCTGGTCTATTTCAGACTCCCTTTCACATTACGTCTCTGTTTGCCTGAAATGTTTTCCATCATTGGAATGAAGCAGACATTGTCCAGCGCCTTCACAAATATCACACAGGAAGGAGGTAAAATAATGTAAAAATACAGTTCAAATTATAGGTTCAAAAGTTAGTTGTTCATTTACAGTTCTTTCTCCACTGCAGTCATCTCCAGCACACACGTGTTGTCAGGCAGAGCTGCAGAGGCGTTATTCTTAATTAATGCTCAGCCACGAGCATCACCATTATCATTTAGAGCGATAGCAGGTTATTTGCAGAATTTTCTGGCTCAAACTGCAGCTGAATCTGCAGCATCGTGAGACAAGATAATCAGGTGAGAAACAGGTAGGATCTGTGCAATCTGTTTTTGTAAGGAAATGTACTACCATGTGTTCGCTTGGCAGCCTTGTTTTTAAATAGATGTGTGCGTGAATATATCTTTCTAGCAGATGTGAAATCAGTGAAAGGCTGGGACTCAGGCTCACACCAGCCTTCAGTTTATAAAGCAGAGCGAAGCAGTAGTCGAAAGACATGAACTCTTGAACTTTGGATCCAGAAACACCTCTGCCACTGGGAGGAGGGCTATGTCCTTGAAATGGTTTTGCACACTGCCTGCACTGTATGATGTCCACACACTCAAGGTGTCCTCCTCTCTGCATGTGTGTCTTCATGCTCTGTAGTACTTACCCACATCTATATTGATGTCTTTCTGTCCTTCCCTGTATTCATCTTCTCACTTTCTCTCTTCATTAGTAACTTTAAAGCAAGTAACTCCACTAACTGACCTCAACAACCCACTGCATGTCTTCTGATTGTTCAGAACTGTGCTGTTCTGTATGTGTGTATATGCGACTAGACGGGCCATCTAGCTAGAGAAAAGTACAGGGAAAAAACATTAAAAAGAGAATTTATTCAAACACATATACATAAAGGTCAGTCACTTTGTGCAAATACATAAATTTAACACACTGCAGATGCAATTGCATACCAAGTGCCATACTAAAATATGTTAAAACTTTCAGCATTACATTATGCCCAGGCACCACACACATTCACACACGCAGGAATGCATAATTTGAGAGCACATGCCACATGTTAACAGACTCAGGCACCGACACACAATCATTTATTCTATCACGGCAGAGGAACTCGACCTCTCTCGGCAGTCTATCATTTCATTGATCTGAAGAAGCGGTGCAGAGAGGAACAGAAGCTAAAATGCTGAGGTGAGGCTGTTCTCTGCTTGAACTACTTAAACTACTAAACATGATTTTAAACACACAGGTACTACGAATAAAAATAGCATCTACCAAGACACTTAAGCTCATATTTGATACTAGAAATGTCCTGAGGTGATCCAAACAATGAATGATATCGGCTAAAGTCAAGACAGTCATAATCCAGTTTTTCTGCACTGGACAACAGTAAAAAAAAAGAAGCTAATGTTGCATTGTTGCTCTCCTTTATGAGAGTCAGGGTCTACAGTGCAAGCGTTTTATTGACTATGCAAGTGAAAATTAAACTATGTGAATGCTTTAAGGTTCACTGGTGAGTGACAAGCTTCTTATCATTAGCAAAGGATAGTACAGAAATCCTTCAGGTAGCAGCTTGTTTAGTTTTTTTCTTCAACAATGATGATGATCAGTTTCACCATCAGCATCTCCAGAACCGGTCATATCAGTTATTTTATTCTGCGAGTAATGTGATTTGTTGGGAGAATCCCCACTCAGCTGCAAACAGAGCATTTCTGCAGCTGCAATAACATCTTCACTGTAGAGGATTGGAACCTGTGGTGAATTGCAATCATCACAAGAAAAAATAGCTTTTGTTTAGTTCTGTTAGACTCCACCGTATTTTGGATTGTCCTCTGGTCTATTTCAGACTCCCTTTCACATTACGTCTCTGTTTGAAAGGTAACTGAGCCATGTTTGATTCAGATTCAGGACAAACAAACACTTCAAAGAGTGGAGAGAGGAAAAACATCATGCAACATGCAACAACTTTTAGGATTTATTAGGATTATCTACCATAACAGTGTCTTATAGAACTGTCTTCCTTTGACCTCTAACTCAGTCTCCATCTCATCCCCATCACACCATCATGAAACCTCTGCTGTACTCGTGGGAGCCAGCTGCACATTCTTGTGAATGCTGCATTTTTTTTTATTTGGCATGAAGTACTCTTTTTTTTCTACACATGACAAGGCCATGCAATATGACACTGACACACAGAACATGCTGCTTGTAAGATAGGCAGAATACTGAACAAGGTTTTACAAGGAAAACTGTTCTGAAGGGAAAAGAACTGCTGGCCGTCACAGCTGCTGGTGAGATGCGAGGTAAGGGTGCCATTTCTGTCATGCCACACTACATGTAATTGACAGCCCACGTCAGTCAAGCATGGAGAGTTAGCGAGAGAGAGAGTGAAAAGAAAAGTGAGGGTATAGAGAGAGGGAGAGGAGGGAGCTCTGACACACTGGTCAGTGCATTTTAATGTCAATTAAAAAGCAGCACCATGACAAGAAACTCTCCATAAAACCCAGAAGCTGTGACGGAGCAAGAAATAGCATGAATAGATGTGAATAGACCGATGCCTCTCTGTGATTCCGGTTTGCTCCATCTTGTGTTAATGCCCTTCTCCCTCTCTCTCTCTTTTTCCTTCCTTTGTCTTTCTTTCTCTCATATTCTCTGCATGTTGTTACTCTGAGCTCCTTTCCTTCATCTACTTCTTGACCCCATTGTGCGCTCTAAAATTTCTCTCCCCACCCTCAAGGCAAAGATGTGAAGAACACGGATATGGATGTGGCCTTCATATGAATCATGATAATGGCGGTCACTCCTTTTGACCCCCTCACCTCACTTTTCAGATTCACCAAGAAGAACCAAATGCCAATGTTAATTTGCATGAAGCCCATTAGTTTTCCTCCAGTAACTCGAAAACGGGGAAAGAGGTTCTGAATCACCATATTACAGACAGAGTAATTGGGCATTTGTTTCTTTCACATCTATAAATGGACATCTCCGACAGGAAATGAATGAGCTCAGCTCTTAGGCTTATGTGACTGCATTTCCAAACAATCAGCTCTACATTAGACATTACTAAGTTAAAGAAAGCCTCACCACAGCTTTTCAGCATATTTTCCATCTACTTCTTATTGTTGTTATGCATTTATTCAGTAAAATAACACATACCAGTGTCCTAAAAGGTTGACTGGGTTTTCGTGTGTTTCTGTCTGACTTGGCACCAGCCATTGTAGGAGATATGATGCAAATGCCACTGAGGTACAGTTAGATAAATGCATTTCTCACAGATGTGTCCACAGGGGTGCACATATGATAACACATGACAGCCACTCAATATTGTGCCCAGGAAATGCAGTACTTGACTGATGCTTTATTGGTACTTTCAAGGATAATTTATGGTACCTGAAACATATTTGTGATCCTTTGCCCTCACGTTCCATGTTCTAGTTGGAAAGAGAAATCTTTGTTACCTTTAGCATCACAAATCAATAGGGCTTTATGTTGAAAGCTTTGTCTTAGCAACAATACAATCTACTGATTTACTCCACAGCTGGCTGCCACTGTATCCATTGCCATAAATATTTCATGGGTGTATGTTTCAATGTGGTGCAGTTTTTGTATTTATCGCTGTAACAGTAAGACTGAAAGATTTTTTGCTTGATTTTCATTTAAAGATATTTTAAGTGAATATTCTGTTTTATATTTTTATATTGTAGCTGTATCTACTGTAGTATTTTTTGCAATGACTTCAATTTTATGTTGCTGGATACGGAGTTGTTTCAGTGGAATAGCAGGAAGATTAATGCCTTACTCAATGATGCTTTCACAATAATTGTTCAGGAAGAAAAACCACTTCACTACTTCAGAAAACACAATATATCAAATCATATTTAAATGTATAACTTAACACATGAAGGCACTGATAGCATTTGTTGTAAAGGGGTGATGTACTGTGCAATAGATAAACCAAATATTGGGTTTACAATCAGTTCCACAAGGTCAGGGTGATTCCGGGGAGGGCTTGTGTAGTCAACAGGACCTTTCTTAGGAAAAAGCTGTGATGTTAACGTGATGTCTCAGAGGAAGGATTTTGGAAAATCTGGTAACTTAATGAACAAGAAAACAAGAAACCGCTTATGTTTTTTGCTTAATATGGTCTTGGATTGTGCATCTGGCTCTCACTGGACCTAAAAAAATAAAGTCACAGAGGCCCTCTGATGAAAACATTAATTAACTGCTTCTAATTAAAATGTTGTGAACACAAAGTCAGGATGAGAAAACTAAAAATCTTCTCCACACCTCCTGGGCATGTCCATCAAAAAGTACATTCTAGTGTTCTCTGTTAGGTACATGATAACCACTCATGTGCAAGGAAGCTGAATAGAATCCAGACTTTCAAGACTGTAAAAAAATAAAAAAACTGACAACATTTTATACATTAAATTACAGTATAATGTGACTAAAACTTAAGTTCTGATTGTTACTATTAATGTTATTTCTGATACATGATGCACAGTACCTTGGTCACTGTGATTTTTGTTTCACAGAATCCACACTTATCACAGTTATGAACATCCAAATACTGTTTGAAAAAAAGGGTATTTGTACAGTTGAATCATCTATATTAACACTGAAAATCATGATCGCATTTAGCAGAAATTAACTTTCTATTTTCCTCATCGACAAAAGGATGAGAACAGTCTCTAATAGATAAATTACGTTAAATCCAAATAAATGTGGTTCATTAACCAAAAAGCAAAATGTTATCAAATTGAGAAAGTTAAAATACACACTAGTAGCTTCAAGGGAACAAGTATTGAAGGAAAAAAAGATAAAAATCATAAAAACATAAAAAATTTAATGTAAATGAAAAATAAAATGTGATTCTTATAAGCATCACATTTTGTGCCAGAGAAACAGATTATATTTGTTTGTTGTTTGTTGCAAAATTGCACATTTGTGTGTTTGCAATACAACATACCTTCCAAAGAACCATCCTTGACCAGATCAAACAAAAAGCATTATCTCAAAGGCGAGTGTGGCCATTTGTTACGCATGTGGCAGATAACCTGAAGAACACGACAACAAAGCATTCAATGTTCCTGCATT
The DNA here is from genome assembly GCA_032362345.1 of Sandelia bainsii. NCBI lineage: Eukaryota > Metazoa > Chordata > Actinopteri > Anabantiformes > Anabantidae > Sandelia > Sandelia bainsii. The sequence goes on along the minus strand of JAUMHL010000006.1, from coordinate 19,515,325 downwards.
CTCTGCTCTTCACACTAGGAAACCACTTCAGAAGGTGTGACAGCCAAATAATGAGACCCAATCTCTGAGAGATAATCAGCAAAAGAGCCTCACTCGCGACCTCAAACACAGGCGCACATGTGGTGATCTCAGAGCTGAGGATCTATCAGGCCAGGGTAGAGCACATTTTATGCCTTTATCTCCCTCGGTGCAATGGGAGATATGACAACAGGTCAGCGTGGAGGAAACTCAAACAAGATGCCTCCCTTGCATTACTGCTACTGAGAGCAGACAGACTGATTGGTTTCTCTGAAAAGTTGCATTTTAGTTCTGTCCAGTTTTTCAGCGTATACTATTAGATTACTACTGAGCACTCTCAATGGATTTGTGTGAAATATAGTTACTGGTTTCCTGTTTGTTACATTTATTCTACTCCAGCATCTTGTTTTTGTTAATCACAAAGGTTTGTGATTCAGTTTTTACCATTTGCCATGTGACAGAATATTCTCCTTTAATTTACAGCAACAAAGGACCTAGATTGACTGGTCTGATCTCTTTATTATGGATGTATAGGTAATGAGCAAACTGCACATGGAGAATAGGTTGTCACGTTCACACACGCACATATTTACTTAATTTAAACACAGCCTTTTGCAGTTATAATCACACAGGCTGAAATTACGATTGGACTAATCCTGCAGCACAACATTGCAGCTTTATAAATGTAACTCATGAACACCACCCCCAAACTTGACATTTGTTGCTTGGGTCTTTGGTCTATTTTTGGGGGGACTCTTCCTCCCACCACTACCCCTCATCCACCATCAATATTCCATCTCTGTTTACAACATAATTACAAAGAGATTTACACCACTACTGTCCTCCTCTTGCCTTGAGTGCAGAATTTCCACATAGCTGGGTGTCCTTGCAGAAGTGCCTGCTGCCTGCACACCTGGCACAGCAGGGGAAACAGATTAAGATGGCATATGCAGCAGTTACTGGGCGGCCTCCACTAATGTCTGTCTTGGGACGGGGCAGTAAAAAAGTGAAGTAAAAGTGAAGCTATTTGCTCAACCACACACCATTTGAGAGTACAGATCCTGTTAGTGTTGATTTTTTTCCTGTTTGGGAGTGTTGAATTTTCAACATTTTCAGGTGTACTGTTATAATTAGCAGGTCAAGAGGCAAACTGTACTCCAACATGTGCACTTATCACAGCCAAAATAAATAAAGAGTCTTGCCTACCAATATAATATTTACCTCACTTCCTCACATGAACCTGTCATCCAAAGGTGTATTTCGCCTTCCTTGTATCACCTTCTTGTACTTGAAGTGTGCCAAATGTTGTTGTTAGTTCACTTGGTGTTACAACTAAGCACACAAGTTGCTGTGTGTTAGCAGAAACAAAAATGGAATACTGACAGATATAAAGGCTTGAAATTGATGTCAGGATGAAAGGAGTGTGGTGGCTCTGAGACAAAGAAAAAAAACTGCATGATGCTTGCCATTAAAAATATTTTTACAACTAAAGTGTTAAATATTATTATACAGGAGCATCTGGTAGTTGAGTAGTTAAGTTAGATACTGCATAACCACAACATCCAGAATTTTCTGCCATGTATGTATATGCATAACAAGGTTTCTGACCTGCTTTGTACAAGTGCCCATGTGCATGACAAAAGGCTGCAGACAAGCGAAGTTGAGTGACTAAAAGTCTAACAAAAACTGAAACTGAGGATATCTGCATTTATACGCAGACTTATAGTAACCAAGTTTACAAGGATTTCCCACATTACATTGCACTGCACTTTGGTGTGCAATGTGAGTCATCATGCTTATAAATTTGATCAGCCCAAAACAGGATATCTCAGACTGATTGGCCGATCATGTCGGCCAGTCCCCAGCCGATTGATCAGTGCTTCTCTTTAAGTAAAGTAACATTGTGCCTGGTGTAGTACAATATGTCAGTTAGCTGCAGCTCTGGTTTAAGGGAGTAGTTGACGTAGGTTGAGGTATAGTATTATAACCTTTCCATAGCATAAACTTACCTCTGACTATGTTGGGTAATTTAATTAAATTGTGGAAATAACATTAGCGAAAAACTCTTTCCAACTATCCAAGTATGGTGACACACAGAAGATGAAAAATTGGCTAAAATGCCTTCAGCCTTGCCATCTCACAGCCATCTGAGCCACTTAGCTGCCATATGCAGCCCACGAACATATGCTATCTGTCCTCATCAATAGTAACAGCCTTTCCTTAAGCTGCCTTATGGACCTGACATTTTGCACTATACTGAATGTGCAAATTATTGTTGATTGTGTAGTATGTGATTTTTTTTCCTTTCCTTTTCTCCTCTTGCAGAAAAGTAAATGTACTGAAACACACCAAAGCCCCAGTCAATTCCACAGCTGCCGAGTCATACATCATATTTTGAGTGTATGGATTTCTAATATCTCGCTACAGCAGTCAAGATGATGTAACAGATATGGACTCTGAGCACATATCAAATATATTCCTTGAGGATATTCAGTATGACTGCCAAGAGACATTTGATCAGATTATTAAAATAGATAACCTCATATACCTTGAATTACACTGTGAAATATCAAAAGTACTGCTGGGGGTAATTATAAGTGGGATGACATCTATTGATGACCGTTTTAAAGTAGAAAGAAATAGGAATGGGATCTTCCCAATGCTGCCATTTTGCATCCTCAGTTGAACTGAACACTCAACTTTCAGTCATAGAGATAAAAAACAGCTTCTTCAGAACACAGGGGTGGTATGAGTTACTCACTAGTACTGTAGTAATATCACAGAATACGTGTAAGGTTTGGCTGGAAGCAGTTCAGGATTTTACCTGCAGCAGGTGACTCGTAAGACTGAAATAAGCCACAGCTCACATAGTAAATAATAAAACTCTTTCAAGTCACTAGAGAACATGAAGTAAAGACAACAACCCATAACCTTTGCATTATTTATGCACCAGACTCCATTGATTCGGGCCCAGTCACACAGTAGGTCACTTGCAAGGCATGGCTCCAGGTGAAAGGACCTGGTTTCTGGGTGAGGTGGCTCTTTTCCATCTTGAACAATTGATAATGTCCCTTGAATCAGTCCTGGTCCGGGACTTCGCCTGGAATCAATCTGCATTGAGCAATTCCAACAGGAGCTGTTGCCACAACTCCTAGGGTTCAAGGATATGAAAACTAATTTTTCGCAATCACATCACAAACGGGACAACTGCCCAGATGTGGAATTAATCAATAAAATGCAGCCCCTTGAAGCTGTCTACAGGACATACCCATGTATTCATCACCACTGTGAATAAACCACCAACAGCAACTCTAAAGTGCAATGCAATAGTTGGGTAAACCCATAAGCATAAAATAAAGAAAACTGGTGCTACTTTTATTACAGCTGATTTAACCCAAACATACCTCAAAACAGTTTTCCTAAATTTCATCAGCATGTCCTCAGCACTACCATGGGGAACAATATTCTGGGCCATGTTTATTTAAAAATTCCTGTGGGCTGAAGAATGCTACACCGCCCTGACCACATGTCCCTGCTTTTCCTGCCAGTTAAGTCACCACTCATTCAAAAGACTGAAGTCATTGGAATAACATAGACTGATTGAGCAGTAGCAGCTCCCCAAGAGCACATAGGCAAAGCACGTGTTCAGGGTAGGAAAAAAAATGGCAAATACAGGGGTCATTGTGGATTTAAGGGAAGTGCAAATAATCCTAGGGGAAATCATGAGCACTAGCTTAAGGCCAGAGTTGGTGTTGTGGATGGTCGTGCAACAGTGCACAAGGTGCCATGGGAGGGTGTACCAGTGAGGCATATGAAAGGGAAATGCTTAGGTATGCTGAGTCAGTAGCAGCATACTGGTGCTTGGTTTGCCCTGTGGAGGTTAGATGGAGACCATTAATAGTAAAGTCACCCTTAAGGGTGTGCGCACACTATGTTTTCTTTTTGTTGCATTATTGCCTGTTTATTGTGAGTAGTAGAGTTACTAAATATACTGATAAACCATACATCTAAATACAAGTTTCTTTTGTTTATGATATGATTGATTGATTGCAAATGCAGTGATTAGGTAGAATGTCTTAATATTTAGGCTGTACTATGTTGTATTGTCCATGATACACTACTTCTCAAAAGTTTGGGGTCAAATAGAAACTGTATCTTGTTTTTCAGGAAACATATTTGCAAAAAGCTTTTTTAAGGCTCAATTAGCCCTGTGAATTGAGAAACTTGCATTAGCAACTTTGCCTTTGGAACAGGGGCGGCACGGTGATGTAGTGGTTAGCACTGTCGCCTCACAGCTAGAAAGACCCGGGTTCGATGCCCTTCTGTGTGGAGTTTGCATGTTCTCCCCGTGTCTGCATGGGTTCTCTCCGGGTACTCCGGCTTCCTCCCACCATCCA
>JAUMHL010000006.1:19491201-19507316 GCA_032362345.1 Sandelia bainsii | reverse complement strand
AACATATGACAAACTGAGCAGGACAGAGAGGGAGAGACAGAGGGAGACAGAGAAGCCATAGCTAACAGTAGAACAAGTTGGCGGAGATAAGAAAACAAAATAATACACAGTTAGCAGGAGTTTTAAAATAAGTGCTTGAGTTATACAAGCGTCTGATTTAACTCTTAAACAATCTGTGTCTAACACTCAGTAAATGAGTGAGCTTAGAGTTTAGAAATTAATTTGTAATTCAAACCCAAAGAGCAGGAGCAGCAAACAATCCGCGTTGGATCAACACACATCAAAAACACAATTTAATTGAGAAAATGGCCATTTTTACCAACAACACCTTTCAGGACTCCTGTAGATGTTAAAAACCAGTTTAATATGGCAAGACTGGACAAAAGTTACTGTACAGTTAGGAAGGTTGGAAACTGGCATGATACTGTATGTGTTTCATGGTCCCCTAAGCATCATTCTGAGTCATTCTGAACATTTCTCATATGATAGTTACGCTCAGTGAAGCAGCAGGGAAAGGAGACAGAGAGCAGGAGCAGGAGGGAGAGGGCAAATCTGTGGAAAAGACAAAAGTGAGTGAGATCCATCTATTCGGTAAGCATAATAGACACAACCAGAACAATCTGCTTCATAATTTAACTGATAATATATTGGAACTGAAATACCAACACACCATAATGAGCACGAAATTAGACTGTATCCAGTTTCAACACATAAGTACACTGTAAGCACTTTGATCAGAATTTGAATAATTTAACAGGTAAATATTTCCCCACTGAGAAGACATTAATATTCAATGACGTCTCACTTATTTCTTCACATTTTGACTTGTCACCAGTTAATATAAATGTAGTGAAATTATTTCCCAACCCCTGGGGCATGGATCGATAAAGGGCCTCAGAACATTTCAAAAAAATAAGATTGGGCACAAAAAAACCTTCTGATACAACCTTATGGGGCAATTTTGTGGTAATTAACTTGAGTCTGTATAGTCTGTATTTTGATTCAACGCTCCTCATTACTCCTCTGACAATAATATACTGTTTTTAAGTGAGGATGTTGAACTAGGTCATCAGTATGCAAGATAACCTTTCAGCATGAAATATGTCTGAGGATGCTCCCTGACTATTGCTGAGAGGGCTTAAAAAGTCCGGTTTCCCAAAGTGGTTTGTTCATTTCACTCGTCTTCACTTCCTCCCTTGTGTTGGCTGCATACACATCAGACTATTAGACACCCCCTTTTTTAGCTGAATATTGATTCTGGATGCCAATGCAGAGACTCACAGTAATCGAGTCTTATCTTGATGGTTGTAAGTATAATGAGGTTGGCTGTGGCCATAGATCCCCATGGGCTGGCAAAGCAGCCGGTTGAAAGGGACGCAAGCAGGAAATATCGAGGGATGGAACATAAGATTTCCTGACAGAATTTGGTCGGAGGCCTAACAAATGGCTGTGACTAACTCACACATTGGAACAACAGTGGAAAATCATCTGCCAGTATTATAACAACTCAGCCAGGGTGTCAGATCTCTGCTGTTGTCTGTATTGGGTTGTTGTCAAACAAGTCAGAGCACCGAAAGGACTAGGCACAAGCAATTTTCCTGTCCTCCAGTACAGAGAAATGCAAACATGAAATGTATTAGAATTGCACGAAGCAACAATACTGAAGGACATTGTGCATGTGAACCTGTTTGTATTATAAGAGATAGCACACACATTCCAGCAGCATCTGATACAAGCAATTGCAAATAGTCTTTCAGATTTTGCTGTTTGCCTTGCAACTGATGGAAAATGATTCAATGTCATTACACTGGATGTCTGGCTTTCATTTTCATCAGAAATATTCTTTGCAAAGATTGTTTTCATATGACTTACTGCTTCCCATAAAAGTATTATGTTCCATTATCACTGAATATACCTACACAGAGAAGATATCTTCAGAGTGATATGTCCTGCATCATGTGCTGCTTATTGTTCATCCTGCACAATCCCCCTAGCTCTGCACAGCACAGACAAATTCTCAATATACCATACAACCAAATGAGTCATGTTGTGGATGTCTCTGCACAAACAATGAAAGATTCATGTGCATTTATTATACTTTCAATACATACATTAAATACATTTCAATACAGTAAACGCACTTCATCTAAACATTTTCTAAAGAGCTGACTAAACACTGAGTGGTTCACAATGAGCATGGTGGCTGGAGAAAGGGTCAATATCCATTTTCATTTAGACTATCTGTAAAAATCAATTGCTCATGAAAAGAAAGGATTTAATGAGTTGTGATAACAAGCGCAATCCATTTTTTCTCGATCCTTCATAAATTGACCAGATGCATAATAAATGCTCCAAAAAAATGAAAACATTTTATCGCTATGCATTTCTGTATCAATATTATGTAAATGCAGCAGCTAAGTAGTAAACAAGAAAAGGTCATTACATATCCTCTGCTCATTATTAACTATAAAATGCTATCTGGAAGAATATGAATACGACTGAACATAAAGAGGTCGACTCTTGCTCAGATTATCAACCTGTCCAAACCCCCCAACTGAAACACCAACATTTAACCAGCAGGAAGTGAGGCAGCGATGCATAAAAATGCTCAAAATGTGTTAATTGACCCAATAACTCCACCATCTCATCTGTGCTTTCTGTGGACAGCCACCAAGGGGCTCAGTGTCATTTAGAGGTGAGAGCTGCATGAGCCAGCCACAGGAAATATTACTTTTATTCAATGGATGTGATATGACTGACGGCCTCGAATTGCTTTGCTCGTGACCTTGGAGGACTGGTGCTCAGACTTAGCTTTGCATTTTGTGTGGGTGTGAAAAGGTGGCCCTGCAGTCAAGCCTCACTTACTGATACCTGTTTTCCTCACCAAGTGAAAAGAATAAGGGGAGCATTTCCCTACATTTTCCATCATTACCAGATATGATTTGATTTTTCTGTATATTTTGTTTTATTTCTAGGGCTTCAACTAACAACCACATGTGTCACCCATACATTTGTCAGTTCATTTACGGATTCTTTGTCCATTAACAGTGAAACAAATGTCCTTCAATTTAGCATATCTAAACAGTCAAAAAGCTGAAAATATTCACCGTAATCTTTTTTTTCTGCCCATCAACTAATAGATTAATGAATTATGTCTTGGAATGTGTAGTAATCTAGGTAAATTTATACATAAAAACTATTCCTCACAATAGCACGTATTAGTTTTATTTAGGTGAGCTACATTTAAACTTTAGTAAGTTGTACAAAGTATGTGGCTTTTATGTCGATAAGCGTATGATTTGTGGATGAGATAAAACTACTCACTCAGAGTCTCCATGAAGGGCACTTTATTGGCAAATCTAAGTCAATTTAAGTTATTGAATTTCCCACATGCAGCAAACTCTTAAGACTTCTGTCTTTGCTCTGTTCTTGACTTTGCAACCGAGGACTGGGGCTATAAGAGGTGTTCCGAGAGCAAAAAAAAACATGCAAAGTGAGTTGATATTTACTGGGTGTGCATAAAAATGCACCGAAATCAGCTGTGACATAAGATATGGTGTGGAGGTCCTTTGAGGGCTGATGAAAAATTTGTACTGCCCGGGCTGTGAAATGGGTTGCATGGTGAAGATATTACTGGCTACATCTAGACATTGGACAAGTATATGTTGAAAATAAAACACTGATGAACACATTTTATCAGCCATAAAACACTTTATACCACCTTGTTTAAATAGCAGGTAGTAGAAAGTCTTTGATGTGTAAAGTGAAAAAATGACTCAGACTTTAAGATTTGGAAGAAAAAAAACAACTTTCATTTAAAAATTATACTTTTGCTATGTAAAGAAAACAAAATATCTGTGCTCAGATCAGGGTGGTTACCAGGTGTAATTTGGAAAAGTCAATGTCAAAGTTGTATAATGAATTTGATCTGCTGTGACGTTACTTTTGCTGCTATTCTATAGATGTATCTTATGTACGTATTGTATGTTAATTTAACACTCTGATGTGTCATCAGCACTGGAAGCGCTTTCTATTTCAGTGTTAAAGTTGTGACAAATGTAAGAGACAAGCAATTTTGTGTTGATAGTTTGAGCCACTGCCTCCCCATACTCACTATCCTTTTCCCTTATTTCTTCCTTTCTCTTCATCTTCCCCTTTACAGACAACACACACACACACACACACAAAAAAGGAAAGTGTGTGTGGTGCAATGAAAACATCTATCCTCAAGAGAGTAGGTCCCAGTGGCCTCAGCCAAGTGTCTGTGGGCTGATGAGGTGAAAGTAATCTAAATAGCGTTCTGAGTGGCATGAGGTGGCACACCACACACACATACACACTCATAGTAAATCGTATCATCACACCCCCGTTGTGGCATATGGGCCTTTCCAGAGCCCTCCGTTGCTCCAAAGGGGGTGAAAATATCGAAAATGAGTTGAACCTCCACTGAGATGGGGGGTCACTGCCTTTCTCTGCAATTTTCTGTCCTCTTCTCTCAGGGGTCAGTAATTGAGCGTTGGAAATTGGAGAAATTGCCACAAGTTGAAACAAAGTCACAAAACAGCTTTATTTTCTCAGTTATATATGGACAGGGAAATAGCCAACTGGGAACAGATGAGAGGGCCAGAAGGTGGGTTTATGTCTTTCCGTGTTTGCACAAAACACAAAACAAGTGTATGTGAGTGCACAAATGTCTTGCGCGTGTGTGTGTGTGCGCAGTCTGGCAGTCGTTCAGTGGCAGTAATTTCCGTTGTCATATATAGTTGTGTTAGTCAAGATGCTTTCGCTGGTCCCTGAGCTGGTTTCCAAATGTGGAGCAAGGCATCTCCTGACACTACTGCAGCTTGGCGGCTAAGAGCAACTTGTTTTCATCTTCAAGGACAAGGCGACCCTTTTGCCATTGACGCTAAAAAAGGGGATAATTGAGAGCATCTGACCTTCTGGGGATATTAAACAAGACAAATAGGCAACCTCCCATCAGCATAGCTACAAAGAAAAGTGTTTGATGGGGTGCGAGGATTTGGGAAAACTTGCAGTTGTTGGCAGTGACACTGAAGGACAGTGTAGCAGCCAAATTTTTTAAAAAGCATTCGTAGCTTCACTGCTTTTAAAGTATAAAATGAGTTTGCAGTAGTGATTAATTGTGCAGTAACATAATAGTTTTTAAGTGGCTTTACACAATGCACCAGTATAGGTTGTTATGCATAGTGATGGTTATATAAACATTAGATACAGGTCGTCTGCTGTATGAATCACTCTCATCTTCATTCTGATCTACATATAATCCCCCCTACTCCAAAGTGGGAGCAGGACAATTCTGTAATCCAGCGAAAAGAAAAAGAAAGTACTCACTATCACAGTATCAAACAAGTTATCATCCCAAAATCTAAAAGATAAAAATTTTAAAAGTAGATTTATATCAGACTTTGAATCTTGACAAAAAGATGAATTTTGAGATTCATCATTTTCACCCATCTCATTTTAAGAGGAACTATTTCATTTTACTTTATCCATCCCTGGGCTTGTTGATATATTCATAGAAAACAATGAGTGTTCTTCGACATGCATGCAATCTGAATCACGGCAATTTCTCTCCTCTGGCTTTGCAGTATCTACAGAAATGTAATCTGTGTGTCTGTATTAAAATTCATGAGGGCAGATAAGAAGGGATTTTCATTAGTGCGGGATTCTGAAGCTGCTAGTTTTGGGGAAAGTAAAGGCCAACACACTTCCAGCAGCACATTGTAGGTCAGAAAAGTCAGGTCAGAGAGATTTAGATTCCTAAGAAAAGATTTTGGATTGCATGTATTGGTAATGGTAGTTTTCAACATTCAAGTGGAAACACTATTTACAACACCTGAGCGTCCATGACATGCTGCCCCATTCTGAACAATTACTTAACCATCAGACGGCACTCAAATCACACAGGACATAATAATCTATAACAAATGGAAGATAAAAATAAATCATCTCATCAAAAAAGTCAATATTAATTAATATTCTCTTTTCATATATTCTCTTTTGACAGAAACAGATAAAAAATACAACTAGGAGGCAGCTATAATTTAAATCAATAATAATTTAATTCTACCACTGACTCTGCTGTCACTCACATAATAAAATGAGTTGAGCTCAGTCGCAGTGGTCAACATGTTTTGGTGTTTGGGCTGCAGTCCAGCAGGTAGGTTATGGGAGGAGTCAGTGGCAACGAGTCAAAAAAGAGCTGATACGTTGGTCGTGTGGGCACATTTTGTCTTCAGACAGCGTGATACGGCACAAAACTAAGCTAAATGCTAATACCGTTTGAGTAGTGAAGCTTAAGTATGAGCAACGGTTTGTTAGAAAATAAATGCTACAGGTCCTCACAAGCCACGTGGAGTTCCTCAGTTATACAGTATACAGCAGTGACAGAGGTTAACTGTGAGGTTAGTGACAACTTTGCCCTGGAGCTGTAGGAGAGTCACTTCTGTGCTTCCTGAATAAATTTGGAGGCTATTATACAAGCAGCAGTCTAATGGCTTTCCTCTCAGTGACAGAGACGCCATAAATATACTATTCTATTCATATATAGCTTATTTCTAATAGCCGCAAGAGAGTTCCTTTGTTATCATTTCTGTTTTAGCAAACAAATACAAATACCTTTAAGTGTTGTTAAAAACTGAATATATTGGAGCAGCTGATATACTGTAGAATTCACTGCAGAGAACATGAAAACATTACAGATATCAGTTTTAATAAATGATGGTTATGTATGCAAATGTTTTCTTGGTCTCTTTTCGCACAAAGGTACTGACTTTTAAATGAGCAATTTATAAATTAAGTTTTTGCAAAGCTGGCTATACAATAAACGATGCGAGAGCAGGTGGTTGAGAGACGCAAACATCAGTTTAAGGCTCCAAAAGTGTGCTGAGCGAGGCCTGTTTTCATACGTGGACTTTTCATACATAACATTCAACATTTGCCTCACAGCTGGCTGAGCACATATTATTTGCAAGAGAATCTGTGATGATAACTTGATAAAAAAAAGAAATTACTCCACGTGTGAAAAATAAAGCCATTAGAGTTTGGCAGCAGGCTGCTTGTTGAACAGCTCAATTTGACATCACACTTGCATATTATTCATGCTACATGTTGCTTGCATCTGCAGCAATATTTAAATTCTATAACAAACACACAGGTAAGCATTTTTCCAACTGATATTGTGTATCAATATACTGTGAGTTGCTTCTGATGTGAGTTTGAGTGCATTTTATCTTAGGTGCTGTGTTTTATTCTCAATTTATAGGTATCACATTGTCCAACAACAGAAGTGTTAGGGGGGGGGGGGGCACTGGCCTAGGTTTGACACTTCTTACTTCCATGAAAAACGAATAAGCTGCAGGTGCCCACACTCTTTGTCATCAGTTCTGGTACCGACACACCTACTGCTAATTAATAGAGGGGACAGAAGTGGAGTGCCATGGTCTTCTCTGTTTTAAGCGTATGTCACGCTGTCACCAGAAATTTGTTTTGTAGCCGGGACTAGATTGTGACTGCAGGCTTCCTGACAAGGCTTCAGGCACTTGGTTTATAAGCACCAGCTGGTCACTTATTAGCTCCGGCATACATTGGAAGTGTTATTGATGCACAGCTAATGGAGAAAAACAGTCTTAACTTCAGACCCTATTTTCTCAGTCCATAGCCAGAGCTGGCAGAAGCAACAACTACGGGTTCTATTACACTGGTTAAACCTTGAAATCTATGCAGATGACATAAATTCGGAGTACTGCATCTAATTACAGTGAAATTTAATCATCTGACGAAGACAATTAAGAGCATCTCATCAGGCTTACCACTAACTTACTAACCCTTCTTAAAGAAATCATGCAGATGTAAGACTAAAGCCAACAGTAATATGGTTGGAAAATGTAAACTTCATACGTAGACAATACTTCTGTACGTTCCAATTATACACATGTAAATAAGACTAATAAATAATAATATTAAATATAATACAATAATAATAATATGAAACCTTGGTTCCAATTTACCAGTCATTCAGCATTGAACCTCTCTTACTTATGGTCTCAAGCATTTGGCAGTAAGTGAAAAATTTATTTCACAAACAAGCAGCCAAGATAATATTATCTCTGCAGGGTGGCTGGTCTCGCGCTACATGATACAGTGAGTGATCTCAGTGATTTAGGGGGACCTTGATATCAAGCGCCTGCTTTTTTAGATTGAGGGGGAGCCAGCTGAATTTAAGTAAACACTACAGATGCCCCCTGGCTACATCCCCTTGGAAGTTATCCAGGGAAGACTATATGGACGGAGAACCAAGGGAAATTCCAACTCCCAAATGGAGTGGGAGGGTTTGGGGGAAGACCTGTAACAGGTTTTGAGAAAAAAAGAAAAGAGTTATTTTTGCCACTCCATCCATCTATCACCACGATAAAGAAAATGGCCAGACTGACAGTTAATACCGTGTGAAATGAAAAAAACTGTATGCATCCATTCATAGTTTTATAATAGAGGTGTGTCATATCATAGTATCCATGGTAACATCAATATCAATATCAATAAATAAAAATTGTCATTTCAAGATGTGATGACGTATGAGACGTTTACATTCACATTGCAAGTTGCAATCAATGATAAAACGTTGTTCATACACCACTATAACACCACTGTAAAGATGCTCCAGTGTTCCTTTTACACATGACCAGCCCCCCAGTATTAGTGGTGTGATGTTTAATGTGACATAACATGCACACCAGATATATACACATTAATTTCAAAACATTGCTGGTGGATGAACCTTGATGAGACATGATTTGGACTCAAACACAGTCGATGCATGGTGAGTACAACATGATCTCAAAGGATTATGGTCACAGATTCAGTTTCCTGCAGCAAGTGTGGGTGGTGAGAAGCTGTAGGAGAAACACTACTCAGACAGAGGCTCATGCCACTAGGACCTGCAGCTCTGGAGTAGGAAGTAGTTAATGGATGGATTAGAGATGAAATGGTACGAGAATTTAGTATCACGATTATAATGGGCAAATTTATCCCAAACGTGCTGTTCAGTGGCAATTGGACTTGAAGATCTTGAAAGGTGCCACCGAACAGCACCTTTGGGATAACCATGACCTGCATGACTGACTGACTGTCTTCACAGATGTTTAGCTACACCCCACTGAGACAAAGTACCTCAACAGAGGCAGCGGTCTCAGGTAGGTCTTGTGGTCTGGTGTTGGTGAAAAACGTCAGAGACAAAAAGCTAAATAAAATCATGAATGTGGGAGGGAGAATATCTGAGATAAAAGGGTGTGAGTGAGTTTATGAGCATAAGAAAAGAAAGACAGGTGGTGACAGTAGAAAATCCTTCTTACATTCAAAAGACAGAGGCACATATAGTATGTGCATTGGGGTCTTGGCATGTTGCCCATGAAGCGATGTCTAAGTGAAGACAGCTCTCAGTTATTCACCATCAGTCAGCTGATGGACACTGTCCAGAGTTCATATGAAAAAACAACTATCAACACGAGACTGTCTACAACAGACATGTTTTCACTTTCTGGAAATATGCCATTTGATTTAGACAATGTGTGACACATAAAGTGCACTGCAAAAATTGCTGTGTTCATATTGAGGCAGTGTCAGTCACGTGAAGCAAATTTTGTCAGCACGACCACTCACTTGAGGAAAATGACTTGTGTCACCACGAGATGTTCTTTCTTTACTGTTTTCACCAGTTTCTCAACTGACTTTATACACAACCTTTAACTAAATAAAATGCCTTTTTGAGAAATGTGTCTTTTTTGTCTCTGTTCCACTTTGACCTGACACACACTGTAGTGTTCTTTCATGATGTTCCTTTCTTGTCTGGTTATTCATTTTGGCTAATTGACCTATCTTGTCTCTTTTCATACAAGCAGACCTCTCATTGCACTTTCCATACTTTTTCTATGACTTCTGTTTTTTCCTCAACATCTTTCTCTTGTCTTCCGTGCAGTTCTGCCCTCTCACCTTCCCACCTGTGTGTGTTAACAGCCATCTGCCAGTTGAACAGCTGTGTTCACCTGCCAGGTCGAAAACAAAGTGACAGTTTTGGCACCATTGAGGTGCATGAGAAGAAAAGGGGATCTATCACATTCTTGTTCACTCTTTTCTTCCCCTTCATGCTTTGCTCATGCTCTTGTTACACAGGAAACAGTTAGATACAAACATACACAAATGTAAAAGGATGTGATATAGAAATTTAAAATAAAGACATGAATATTGACAAGGGTTCAAACTGCTCGAGTGTGTTTTGTGATCAAAAGCCCAGCAAATACGTAATGCACAAAAATACAAAATACATAGTGTTGGCTCTCTCTCTCACTCTCAGTACTGTGTTTGGCTGCAGCTGCTTTCAGAGAAAAACCTCTAAAACGCACTGTACATTACCTGCTCAGCAACAACTAGCACTCAGCAACTACACAGTGAAACATTTAGTAGGTAAAAAAAGAATAATTTCCCTTAGGAGTCAGCTGAGACCAAACTACATCTAAAAGACACAGAGCTAAAGAGAATACTCGACCTAACAAAATAAGATGTTGCACTTTAAGTGCAGGATCTGTAAATCTGGATTACCATGTCAACTAAAATGGTGACACTATGTCAAGGCACCAAAGTAGTCACAAAAGATATGTTTTTATTACAGTTATTTATTCATGTTTACCTCCGACCTACAGTAGTACCACCCTAGCAGCTACAGTCCCTTGAGAACTACCTATTCAATATCCTTCCAATGAGAAACAAAGACTCTTCCAAATACCACTTTTTGGGCTCCAAAGCCTCGGGTCGTCGGGTGGACCAGTTTCTAATGGCATACATGTCATGGGGGATGTCAGGCTCCCAAGCTGATACATAAACTATGCATTTCCACATTTTACCTGTGCAATTAAGGTTAAATTATTACTGATATATTATATTTATAAAAAAAAAAAAAAAAAAAGTAAATCTGAAAATCAAAACTGAAAACCTATCTAACTAACAAATATTTGGATATCCTGATAATTGGGCCCAGTCCTATTTCTTCACAATATTTTGCCTTTTCTGATATAAAAAGTCTACATCATATTTATTTATATATATTTAGAAAACTACAGCAACTTAAGCTTCACAAACAATAACTGCAAATCACTCTACATTAAACAAGTTTCACATCATGTAGACTGTGTGTTCAAGGAACTGTTGCAAGTCTGATATTATTCTGGTAAAAGCTAAATAAATTAAATAAAATGAATTCAATAAATTCACACACACACACACACACACTCACAAGATGTGCGTCAAAATTATTCAAGATCATATTCATTAAATCACAGTTGCAACTGTGCAAACATAAATTTTCACAACAGGCTTCGTCATGTTCACTTTATAACAGCTTTACTTTCTGGCGTTAGTCTCATACTCGGCTTCATCACATTCCCACTCCATATGATCTCCAAACACACACAAAGACAGCTACTCTGACTCTCCATACTCCCAAGCAAATCACATAAATATGATCTGAAAGTTTAGCTACGTGTAGACTATATTAAATATGTGCAATTCTGCATGAGTGTGCGATGTACAGTCAATATCATCGTGGATAGTGCACTTTTACAGCATATTTCTGCAGGTTATATCAATTTCTAAAGACATTTCCATGTTCATAAAATAATACTTTGTTATGTTACTATTAAATCTAACTTGAACAACACAATCATGTGGCCTCAGAACAAATTGATTAGTTGGAGGTATTAATTGTTTGGAAATGAGTTTAGTAATTATTTGTCTCTCTACTAATTGTGTAATTGTTATAAAATATTTTTTGACAAAGTAACAGTGATATTTTGACTTAATATGACAAAACATTGCACTTTGTTCAACTGTTCCTTGATAGGGGAAAAAAAACTCCAACTTTTTCTCCAACTGCTGCCAAAAAGTCATTTTCACAGCCCCGCTGTGAACCAGGTCTTTCTAGTACAGCAGGGCCTCCCATTGTCTCTGTCACACTGACTGCCATTTGATGTGGGCCTGGCCCCCTTATTTTAGCAGTGACAGGCATATTTCAACATGATGTTATGGTGCATGTGTGTGAGGGATGTGTCACAGCAGCTTTGCTAAAAACTTTGCTAAAGGCAACCACCAAGCAAGGGTCAATAAAGCTGCAGTGCCTGTTCACCCATGACTTTTCTCATCCACCCCTGATGGTGTTGATTTATTACCCCTCAACAGTGCCTCCTTTCCTACACTCTCCACCTCCTCTTCCTCTACCTCATCTTTCCTTTTTCTTCTTTCACCTGCTTTCTCCTAATTGGCCGACCTCAAGTGTTGTAACCCTGAAGTGGGCTGTGTGACCACATCGACCATAAACCACAAGCGCACTCAAATAAACACACACAAAATTGAGTCATTAATCAAAGCAACAGTAAAACTGACTGACAACTGACTGACAGTCCACAAACGTGCTCTTACATGAAGCTGCTACTAATAACTCTCAGTCTCTTCTGAACTCATAACCTGCAAGTTTAGATCGGTGTCATCAGAGAAAGTTGAAACCCTGCTGTGTGTTCTCTCTGTTCTAGGAAGTGCACTGTCAATCAAATTATGCCAGGAGATACTTATGAACTAGTTACTGATATGTCAAGAAAGATATAATTCATCTGAATTATTCAAAGCATTTTGATTAACTTCCTCGTGATAATGAACACTGGAAAACAGATCCTGTGCTGTGACACAGAGAAGACTATACTGCAACAACTAAGTATGTGAAGAGGCAGAGTGGATGTGACTCTGGAAACTCAGTAGTCAAAGTATTCCATTGGTTTCCCATACCATACATTCATCACCACATTAAACATACAAGGAAACATTTATATTTTCATGTTGCTTTTTCAAATATAGCAAAATAGACACAATAAGCGACATAAAAATCCAGTCAAAACACTGTTACATGTGCAAAACATGTACATGCAACAGCTGAGGCTGGTGACAAAAGTACACAACAGTGAGAAATAGCAACTGTATAAGAAAGGAGCTTAGAAAAAGTTAGGTAAGACTACTAAACCGGATTGGATTAAAATAAATAATAAAAAAAAATGGCTTACAGAATAAATCAAACTTTTATTTAAAGTTTCAATAAACATTTTTTCTACTTTAAAACCTCAAAGGTATAAAAGACACATTTAACGAATTACCATATTCATTTTTCTTAATTGTTTAATTTGATCAGTTGGTAGGGCAGTCGTTTACATACCCCAGGGTTGGTGGTTCAATTATGGTTCCCCTGATTACTGGCCACATTTCAAAGTGTCCCTGGACAAGACACTGAACCCCGAACCCTTGAAGAGGCCTTAAGTGAGCTGTCCAAATGACAGAATATAACCACAACAAAATAAGGAAATTAGAAGTTAAATTTATGTTAAATAAGAGTTTCTTACTGCAGTGAAATGTAGTGGCCAAGAGTAAGGTTAGAACATTACTTAAATAAACCAATGTCTGTAATACGGGTTCAGTCAGTTCATAAGCATAGTGTGGTTTAGACCAAAACAGGAACGGCCACATCCTCTCACCCGTCATTTCCCTTTAATATCCAATCTATGTTTCTAAAAATGACCTCTTCCAATTTAGAACAAGGATTGCTACTATCAACTCCTGTGTACCAGTAAATCACAAGACTGTCAGGACTCTGCAATAGACCGCAAACCTGACAATGCCTCAACCTTTCCATCTCAAGGTCGCGGATTAATTTCCTTTTCCATGGCCCCATGAGCATTCTGGTATTTGCTTCATGGCTCCAACTTAAAAGGCTGCAAAGATTTCTTGGAAGCGAACGGAAACACCATCTATACATGGTGTGTAATCAGCACATGTCATCTGGAGATTTATAAAGTCTGGATCACTGGTTCAACCTTCTCTTGTACAATCTGGTAAAAACCATTAAATCTGCAGCTATACCGAATTATGAACTGCTTGCAAATGTCACACAAACAAAATATTGATTGCTTGGAAATGTCACATAAGGCCTAACATCAGTTGACAAGAGAGCCAGTAAAGTGCAGAGAAGCTGCTTTAACTTTTGTTTTATGGACCACAAACACCACTTCATATCTTTATTTAAATAAAAGTTTCAATAGACATTTACTAAAAACATCTAACCAAGACTTGACAATAGAGCCAGACTCACAAATCAGCTGAATGTATAACGTTATTGATTGGATATAGGTAATTTGAAGTAAAGTCAAATCCATAAGAGCCTCAATACTCTTGGGGGTCAGTGGTAGGGTAGTAGGATTTGGTTTTGATCCCACAGTTCAAAATGTCAGCGCAAATCTACAAGCAAGGAAAAACACAAAATATTACACTAACAAGAGCGAGTGAAGGAGACTTGAACCAAACAAAGACTGACAGGAACGCCAAGATCATAGAGCTGAAGGTTAGAAAAGAGACTGTAGCTCCTAAACCAGGTCAGGAAATATTTCCAGGCTGAACAGCAGTGACTGATGAAGTGCCCTTTAGCAAAATCAGCTTTGCCCAGCACTCCATAGAAAGCTATGCTTGTACTGAGCTGGGTGCAAAGCCAGGAAAAACAACAACACCTTAAGTTCTCATGCTGGAGTCAGAGCTCTATGCAGAGTCGAGTGCAGTGATCTTTTCTACATCTACGACTACAGCAGCACAGATAGACGAGTCCTCCTATGGGATCCTGGGTAATTTAGCAGGTAATGAGCACAGACCTTTCATATCTGGCAGTGGAAGAAATGCTCACAAAAACATAATTGTTTTCATGCCCCAACAAACATGACAACAAATAACATACAAAACTACCACCGAATGATTACTATGGTAACTCAAAATGTTAGTGTGATTGTATTTTAATTAGCAAAACAGAAGTAACCGGACAGCCAGATATAGCATAAACTGAATCAAGGTTTTCCCACATATACAACTGCCTGTTACCACATAACTGAAATCCCAAGCGACTCCATCCATCAAGGAAAACCACAAAATGTGGCTGGACCTTGTTTTGACGTGTGTTTGTCAAACTCCTGATTCCAATGTTAACAACAGGTCATCGTCACAAATGACATCTTGACTTGTCATAGTGAGGAAAGCACAGGTGTTACTAAGAACATATAATGGCTCCTTTCTGTTCAAGTGTCCCAGTAAGCCATGAATCAGCACTCATTTCAGTATAGACACCTGTGCTTTTCCTACTGTGACATGTCAAAATGTCTTCTGTGAAAAAAGGCACATGAACTTTCAAATACAGCTTGTAGAAAATCTGATAAATATCTTGAGACAGATTATCTCGGTAGGAGACACAAGAGTCAGAAAAGGATAAAGAGAGCCACTGGCATAAAAGACAGCGAATGACGTTTAAAGAGTTAGGAATGGGAGACATCTACAGAGGAGAGTTGGATCACCAAGTCTATCAATCAAGAGTGGAGCATGAGAGACTTCAAATTGCAGATAATGTGCCCTTGGGCAGATCAACAGCCTTTTTCCCTCTGAAAGAAAATGACTGTTGCATTGAAATGACTCCAAATGGCTAAATGCTATACACGGGTCATTGATGGGCTATGGGTGTGTGCGTACGCTGGTACAGAGAGCCGTCCTAGCCACAGGCAAACAGTCTCCATTCGATTAAACAGAGCAGGACGCGGTGATTATTCACCTTCACTTGCCCTTTTAAGGTCTCATATACTAGCATGAGCACACACAAACACAGCAAGAGCGAAAGAAGAGGTGCACCTGACTGACATGATATTACAGAAAACATCAAGCCTTTAACATGTTCACCTTCTCATCACAGGCTCAGATCTCAGTTCATTTTACTCAGTCTCACTAACCATTTAGTCTGTACGGTTATTAATTGACTTAAACAAATGTTAACTGCAAATCTCTTGTAATTTGTTGTCCCATCTCACCTGCAGTGAGACAGAAAACATAAAAAACAAGTCTACTAAGAATAAAATTCAATTTTGTGTAGCATTATAAGAACATCATATCATCGTTATGTGAGCGTATACAGGTACATCTCAATAAATTAGAATATCATCAAAAACTTAATGTCAGTAATTTAATTCAAAAAAGTGAAACTC
>JAUMHL010000006.1:19428143-19484955 GCA_032362345.1 Sandelia bainsii | reverse complement strand
GATAGATAGATAGATAGATAGATAGATAGATAGATAGATAGATAGATAGATAGATAGATAGATAGATAGATAGTTTTCATGTACTGTTATTTACTCAAACACTGGTCTGCTTCCTTGAAGGCATCTTATTCGCCTGGTTTAGATAATGATATACAGATGATGAAATTTGATGATGATGCTGATGATGATGATGATAATAATGATGATGATGATAATGATGATGGTATTTGATGATGATGAGCTCCTTAAGTGTAGTCACAACTGCTGCTGTTACAGTTAGGCAGAACAGATTACGCTTCCTAATGATTTTTTTCTCTCCCCCTCTTTCTCTCTCACACACATGTACAGTAATGCACGTTAATCTACACAAAATCATACTTTAAAGGTTTGACCTTCTTTAAAAGGGACACCAGTCCAAGCAAAAACACACATCAAGTGAAGTTACACACGCTCTGCAGACCCGATGCAGAATAACGCAGATACATACAGGAACCCGCACACGTATATACACACAAACTAAGGCAATCACCCATTAAAAGAACAAAGTCTCAGTATGGAGGAGTGGCAGCCATTCCTGCTTTAGGAACCAACACACACTAGTTAAAGGGTGTGAAGACGTACACAGGGCAAAGACAATTAAGACAGATATAATCACTACCTCCATAAAGCCAGGATTGCATTGTTCCAACATGGACAGCGTGTTGGTCATTTGCACCTTACTAGGATGGCCAGTCTCTAGGGGTGGATTTGCTCCCCCCAAATAGTTCTCTGTCACTTATCATGCCTGTGGGTGCAGAAACGTGCTTTTCAACGTTCTCTGTTTCCAACAATGCAGCACTGCCCCCTCATGGCTGTTGCTGGAGCATCAGCAGAGCAAATCATCAAATGCAGTGGGATCAGGGCCGATGTTTCAAATGTTGTTATACAAATGTTATTTTCATATTTTTTTCAGTATCTAAGTGTTTCATTCAACATAAAGATTAACATATGCAAGGGATGAAAGAGTTTATAGTTCTTGAAAAAAAGGGAAACCTACACCATGAATATCCTGACAGCAATTTAAATATTCAACACAATGAATGGCTTGTGCAGAGCTTAGCACAGGTGGAATTTGTTGATTTGAGAGTAAAATCATATTTGACCTCCTCTTGAAAGTTCCTCTTGTTAAGCTAAAACATGTATAGTGGTCGATTTTTGCTAGAAGGGGTGTAGTTTATTAGAGGACTACCAGAAACTCCAAATGTCCCAAATGAGATAAAATGAATTTTAAAGGGATTTTGGGTATCCTTCATGACCATAGGTCAGATTAAAACTTTAGTTACTTAAGGATTTTGTTTCTGGTAAAACCAAAATACACTAAAGTTCAAAACAAATGGTCAGAAAGAGGATCACTACATGCACAAGGTGGGATGTAACTAAATATGCATCTTCTAAATAAATAAAATGCAATAAAAATAATAAAAAATAAGAGAAGTTATAGTTATAGTGTCATAGTCACAGTTTATAGTAAGTGACAGAGGCCACTGTCATTGTTAACTTGGTGCAGGTGGAGACAAATGAAACTAAACAAAATCCTCAGTTTCACCATGATTCAAGAGAATCACACTGACAAACACAATGAAAACAAGAGGATGATTTGTGTACTTTTAAACATTTACTTACATTCTGTGAGCTTGTCAGGTCATTTGTCTGTGCTGCACTGCTGACATTGCTGAGGACAGTGAGATGCAAGGACGCTGACCTCACCCTCTTTACAAGCTGCAGGAAGCCTTGAGGCTGACAAATTGCCAGAGCGGCCCCAGAGGGTGTTACCTCAACATGTTACTACATGACCCTCAAATATCCAGAGAGGCAGACTTGGGAGTTCAAGAAGTTTAATAAAAATAAAATAAAATCTGCTTTTCTGCATTTATATGCACAACAACAAAAATGGCACATTTGCACATTTACAAGGACAACAACATCCGTGCCATTGATTTTCTGTTGCTTCTCTGATGCAATTACATGCATGTAATCAATACTTTTCTGTGCTGTGACAAATGGACTGGGATGATACAAACACAACTATACACCAACATCCAACAAGCATCTACAATAAGATGTTTTGCTTCTACTTTTCTATTTGTGTAGCCTTCATGTTACCAAAAGTATAAGACACATTTCCTACACAGTTCTCCCAGTGTAAGTGTTGTACAGGAATGGTTTAAAAATACATTTTTATAGTTTTGAGATGCTCACACTGGGATGGCTTGCACAAACATTGCTAACAAGCTAACAGGAGAAGTGCAAATTTCTCAAAACAAATACAAAGCATCTGCTGTGAGACCTTGTTGACTTTTTCGAGATGAGATGTCAAGATGAGAAGCTGCTAATTAACCAGACTCTCACTTGTTTTAAAGAACTGGAATTAGATTACTTAATCTGACTATGATGTCTGAGTGAGCAGACATCATAGTCAGATTAAGTAATCTCTATTTTTTGGTCACCTGAACCCTTAGGAGTTAAGAGTTGAACATATTTAATGTGACTCTGTTCCACAGGTGTAATGAAAAATGGCTGCAGAGACACATGTTTATGTTTTTCTGCTTCCTTTGATTGTGGCTGACAAACAAATAAAAGGCAACCAAAGATAGAACTGTCTTCAACCTGTTTGTCTGGCTTCAAGGATACACATATTGAATTTGGCTTTTAAAAGTAATTATAAAAGTTATTATAGAAGTGACATGAAGTGAAGGGACGACTACATGGTGAGTGCCTCTGTAGGCCACCGGTACAACTCAGCTGCTTTGATTTTCATGTTTAATCTTATATATTTGGCGCTATAAAGTCCTCCAATTTTATGGCAGTACTAAATTGACGAGTACTTTATAAGGTACAATACAAAAACAAGACATTAAGATGACAGACAAAGGCACAACAAAGTCTGACATACTTGAGGACAAATACATTTTTATGAGATCATGGAGGAAACATATGAAAGGTTAATAACCAACTTACTTGTTGTCCATGTATGTGAGAGCAAATGCAGACTCGCATGTACGTATGTGCTCAAGGGCATTGCTGAGACTGTACAGGCGACAGAATATTTTCCAAACTGTTTTGCTTCACAAATTTTCATTTAGACAGGAATATGCTAAAAGCCAGTCCCCCGCATGTGCTTCCAACCCTCAGGTGGTAACGTTTCCATTTTCCCTCCTCCTGCTCTGGGCTTCTCCTCCTGACAAAGTCACAACTTCAAAGTCAAAACAGAGGAGTGATGTAACACACACACACACACACACACACACACACACACGTGCATGCAGGCACATATTACACATATATTAGTTCCGAATGTTCCACATTTCCTGCCCTGTCATCCAGTGGGGCTCTTTCGCCCTTTGTGATGTATAATTGAAGCTGTATGTAATTTCACTGACTCGTTTCCAGCCTAGTCCCACTCGGAGCTGAACTTTCACTTCTCTCATCGTTGTAGAATATTCTCTCTGATGTGGAGAGACCAGCTCTTTGAATGTGCTGGTTAACATGCCCCCCCTCTCCCAGCTCACCCAAACCCTCACCCTCTCATCACCCTTAAGAGGCAGTTCATATAGTGTCAAAGCAGATTGAGCAAAAGTTTAGTAAATGTAATTTGAATTAGTCAGACTCTCTTGTCCTTAAAGTGTCCTGTGTGGTTACTTTAGTGCACAATAAGATGAAACAATTCTATTACAAACAGTAAAGGGGATGGTGTTATATTGTTTTAAAAATATTAAAGAAATAAAACAATCCCAATTGTGTTTCATTAGAACTACTGTCTATAATCTCTCTAAAAAAAAAAAGAGCTTGACAGCATTTTTGTGGATTACAAATTTTTCTGCCTTCTTTGAGCACATAAAATAAAATTCCTCTTGTCTAAATTGTATTAACGAAGCAGAAAAGCAAGTACCTCAGTGAGTAGAACAGCCCACTACGAACCCCGGGGTGAGTGGTTTGATTCCTTGTTCCTTCTGGCTACATGTTGAGGTGTCCTTGGACAAGACACCAAAACCCCATAGTTGCGCCGGCATGTACTGTCTGGCTACTGTCCAACAACAATTTCCCCAAGGGGATCATATTATTAGTATTATTATTATTAAAACCTGGGCAAACAAAGTAAAAATACCTGTGAGGTTGATCATTCAATTCATTTCACAACAAAAGTCATCTCAAGGATGACCTTACAAAATATAACTATCTATAGAAAACCCAACAGTCCCATTTGAGCAGCACTAGGCGATAGTGAAGAGAAGAAAACTTCCTTCAACAGAAGAAACCTCCAGCAGAACCAGGTTCAGGGTGGGCGGTCATCTGCCTTGACCGGTTGGGGCTAGTTAAGTGTTATTTTTCGAAAAGCAAATCCAACTAAAATTCCAAATACCAGCATTTTACTAAAGATTTCAACATTGACATGTGACCCCAGAAGGTGTTACGATTCCCTCTTTAGCACATTCTGAATTGTGTTTCTCTAAAACAAAAACGTCCACCAGAGTTCCCATGTTCTTGCCCTTCTGAATCACATGATCTTATACAACCCCATTTCACTTTTACTTGCCAGATCTTGCTCTACGTTCCGTATCTCATCTGTCCTGTTGCCTCATACTGTCTGTCACATTGTGTGTATGGATAAAGCCTTCAGAAAAGGCAAGTGGAAATTTTGTCAGACCAGTGATTCCAAGGTCAAGACTGACCTTTTCAAGCTTAACTTTTAAGCTCACATGAAAGTCCTGAAAGTGTGATGGATGAAATCATAACAGCTACTTAGCTCATGTGTCAACAGATCCATTGCAATCACAACTGAGCAAACTCTATTAGCAGATTAAGTCTGTGATAGATTTGAAGGCTCTGGACTAAGCTAATAAGTGGACTTTTTGCCACACTACAGTTTCCAAGGTCAAGAATGAACTTCTGTAGTTTTTTTTTTGGTTCTGATCTGGATGAACTGACTCCGGTAAAGTTTCTTGTGTAGGTTTCTTGCTTTGCTGAAGTTTCCTAAAGCAGGGAGGGCAGCAAACACCGGGGGTGACATATAGTGAAGGCACTTAGCCATTTTGAGGACACTGCAATGATATTCAAATAATTATTAATGGGTGCTGAAATGTCACACTTGGCTGGGTTTTCACACTTTACTCCTGCTGCCATCTTGGCTCAGAAAGCCTTAAAGTTGTCCAGTGCAGCAAATTTATGTCTAAACAAATCAATGTTTAGTTTGGCCATTATGACAAATAGGTCCAATATGTATGTAAACACCGACAAGCTTATCGTCATGAAAAATAGGTTCAGATATGGATCACAGATAATGTTTGTGCTCAGATTAGCCTGCACCACATACATTAGTGCAGTGCACTGCAGCTAGTGATGCATAAAACAGTGCACCGTTCCTCTCACACCCATATAGATAGATCACCCAGCATGACTTCCCGACCGTCGGTGTGACAGTAAACCTTTAATGAGTAATAAAGGGAACCTGACCTTGAGCACAGCATGAAGCTCTCCGGCTCTGATCAGATCCGATAAAGAGCTGAGCGCTGAGGAAGCCAGTGAGGACAAAAACTGAGGACCTCTGAACGACACAAGCAGAGAAAAGATTCAGTGGCAAAACACCTCTCCAGAGTTAACTATTTCAACAACTACTGGATGGATTGAACTCTGTTATAGATAAATATTCATCTTTTGGAAATCTTTTTGGTTTGAAAATGACATATTTGATTATTTAGAGAATTTAAATAATATTTTCTAAATCTTCTCCTCAGAAGTTATATTCTAATAACTTTGGTGACCCCCAGACTTGTCCAATTCTTTGGCTGATAAACCAAATACCAGCAAAACTAATGACAGCACATTTAGCCTTAACTGTACTTTGTGTATGGTGTGAATTAGCCAACATTTCTTTTTCTGTGTAAATTTTACCTGCTAAACATTAGCATGTTAACTTTGTCTTTGTGAGCATGTTGGCATGATGATTTTGGAATTTAGCACACCTGAAAACTTTTTGTCTTTTTAAGCAAGATGATCCTTATTCTAAGTGCTTTGAGTTGTCGAGGCGTAACTGAACCAGAAAATAGGTCAGAAAATAGACATAAAATGACTCCAAAGAGCTGAACAACGAACAAAAAGGTGAACACAAATAGACGTAAATTACTAGTAAGAGATGAGAATGAGTAAAACTAGCCACAAAATGAGCAGAGATGAAAAAAAACTAAAAAGAGACCAAAAATATACACAAAGTGACCAAAATGGGACATATCAAAACCAGAAATATTGAAATAAATTACAGACTAAAAAGACTAAAAAGAGTTGAAAATGACATGATCGCCTCATTTCTAGTTGTGTTTGTGTCTCTTTCAATCTAGAGGTGAGTCCCATTTTAGCATAAACCATCCATCCCACAGCAGACACTGACAGCGCCTGTTTCAAAGATTCATTCATAACAAATGTTTCCTCATTATACTGATAAAAACATAATCCAGGGGCAAGTAATTGTGCTTTTTATCCAAACGATGAATGATAAAATAATAAACGGACACTTAATTTTTTCTCCATAACATTTTATTCATTGTCCAAATTCATATCAGTAGACTTGGAGAAATAAAAGGTATTTTTCCTTTTTAAACATTCTTTTAAACAAAAATATAAACACTATTTACAATCACTCTTAAAAAATACATAAAAAGCGTATGAGCAAAATGATGTTGTCTTTCTGAAAGACATAAGTTACAACAGCTATGAGAAGTGAGACGAAAGCAAACTTTAAGCCACAGACCGAGTTAATACCTCTTTGTACATATTGTGCAGCACACTCACCACGTTTAAGCTTATTGTTGTGCATTTCCGCTGTAATGCCAAAATATGTCTACACAAAACACATTCACATCTCTCTTATTGCATTCCAGGTAACACGGCAGGATACAGGGGCTAAATTACAGCCAGCGACAAAGGGAGATAAAATTTGTTCTCCAATTTATGTCACTGAAAACACCGACATGTTGTGTTCATAGTGTTGGCATGAGAACATACCAACCGTATGCAGAATGGGAGAAGAAGAGGTTATTATCAAATGAAATTCAGCCCTGAAAAAAGAAAAGAAAACAAAAGGTTTAGAATTTGGAGTGCTTACGACAAAAAATCCTTCGCTAGAAAGAATTAAAAGAAAAGATCCACACATGCAAACAATTCAAGAAATTGTCATAAAAATTCTGAGCAATAATTTTAAGGAAAAGAAAATGTTGCCTGGCATTCAGAATGTTAATACTGATTTTTGGATTAATAATCTGAGGAATACAGTTGTGCAAAAAAATAGAAAGAGGAATTGTCAGTTTCTGACTCTCAGTCTGTTTCAAAGTTTATACTGTAAAGATTGTTTAAAAAAAGAAAAAAACTAGGGTTAAGGTCACAGTGGATTCTCATGATTCATAATATCTCTAAAGCAATGAAGTGAAATCCACCAGGAGTGCAGTGAGGAGTAGAGGTTGACGTCCTGCTGAGTGACAGGCTCCACTATACATGGCTTTACGGCAGGGCTTGTTATGCTCAATTCAAGGAGACGGGGATAAAATAGCATCCAAAAACTCCTTTTACGCATCCAGTGTGAGTTTGAATGAACTCACCTTGTGCCATGAGAGACCCACAAGGGGCTCACCTTTCAGCAGGCGAGAACAGTCAAAGCTGCATAATAAAAAAGGCTTTAATTGGGAATGAAGTCTGAGCCTCTCCTTGTGCACTCTACTCCCACACTGAATGAAAATGGCTTTTTTAATGCTATGTTGATCCCAACTTTGCAAATATAATTCCACAACACACACATTCATATCCCAAACCACAGCAGCAATTACACTAATTGACAGATCAGAAATGGCACCACCAACAGTGTGAGGAGAAAAAAACAGGAACAAGAACTAACAGAAATTTCTTTACAGACTCACAACCTTGATTATTTGTTATAACAAAATATTCCAAAATAGCCTTTGTAGAAGACTCTCTTTCTCTCGTCTATACATGATCAGTTAACATTAATTTATGGCAAACAAACAACAAAATATATATGTATAAATTCATATATATGCCATATATATTAACATTAATCATTTCAAGTCTTTGTGTGGCAAACAATTACAAAAAAGCATCAGAGCGTGAGACAGACAGCAGAAGGAGAAGAACATCATAATTCCAGTTACACCCCCGCTGCGCTACAGATAAACAAAAACAAATCATTTTCATTTCCAAACTCAGAATCTACAAATCTGCTTCTGTTTTCAATACAAATAAACTATTTTCAAGCACATCCTTTAAATATTCCACAAAACGTAATACGAACATTGAATTGAGATTCGAGCCGGGCATTAAAATACATTATCTGTTCATTAGCTTTGTCGTTTGTTTTTGTTGTTTTGTTTTTTTAATAGGAAGCAAAAGCCAAGGTGATAGAGGTACACTGTGAGCGCATCTGCAATGTGCCTGCTGCATTATAAACAAATTTACAAGGTCAAACAAACCTGGAGCATAATTCTTTAACATTTCAGCTTGTAATTCAATAGACAACTAGTCTAATAAACACTGTAAACAAAAGCATCGGTGTAAACACTGTCGTTTGTCTTTAAGCACACCAGTTAAGATTTTGGTGCGAGCATGAGTGTATATGCATGCGTGTTGTGGGCCACACAGTACTAATTTACTGTTTTATTATAGCTGCTGCAATAAAATACAGACGTTTTACTCTACAGGAAGCAGCAAGACGGTTGTTCTTCAGCTCATTAAAAACTAATTATAATACAGTTGTTTTTTTTACAGACCACGCAGGAGACAGCATACCGCTAAAGTACCTCGCATCAGAGTGATCAAGCAAAGAGAGATGTGGCTGGGTGGTGAAGAGAGCGACACGAAGACACAAAAGTGCCTGAGAGGGGCTGCTCGTCTTTTTCCGTGAAGCTCGGAAGAGAATCGTAAGTGCTAAACACAAACAGACGCGCTCTCTGTTGGTTCAGGATTTCAATTCTGAACGTCTTCAAACATACATCAAGGGGCTCTTTGTGACTGCTGACGACTTTCTTGCACCTCAGATACAGCCATAAGTTAGTTTTGAACTGATGTTATTTATGTAAAAGTACATCATCAGTGCCAGGGTTTAATAGAGGTCAATAAGACCCCTAATAAAAAAAAAACTGTTTTGTTTCTGGTCACTTATTCACCTACATTCATTTTGAAGCAAACTTCAAACAGTAAAACAAAATAGAAACAAAGCCCACAAGCTAATACTCGTAATACTTAACATTTACTACAACTTTCTATCCCTTTTGTCTGTTCCTCCACGCTATTCTCACATAAAAACTTTGCCAAGCTCAGAAATGCAAATGAAGAGAAAAAACCCCACTATACAACATGTAAAAACTGTAAAAAGCGAAGTGAAACATATTTAGACAACAAGCTTGGAGCGTAAAGTGGAGGTACGTGGTGGTCTGTTTCCAAGACTTCACCTCATGAGGCATTGTTACAGTCGCTCATTCCTTCTTTAATTTGTCCGTTTTGTTTATTTTGTTTTGTTTGTTGTGACGTGATCCATCACTTCTTCTACTGTGTTCAAGAGTTTTTAAAAAGTATCTAAAATCTTTGTTTTATGTTTTCTTCTTGGTTTTGTGACATGGGTTTAAAAACAAAAGATTGTACAAATCCTGGGAGGTGGAGAGAGGTCACGAGACCCACTGGTCTGGTGCAGAGGTGCATTATGGTCCGTGGTGATGTAACACAGGGCTGTAAACCTGGATTGGAGAATGTGCTCTGACACATGGTGACAGCAGGCTGCTAGATTAGTCCGAAGCCTGATTGACACCACTTGGTCCATGTCTGAGAATGTGTGTGTGTGTGTGTGTGTGTGTGTGACAGCATGTCTACACCGCTGATACTTGTTCATCTGGAAAAGAGAAAAGAGAAGTGTTTGGTATGATGTGTGCAGACATTAAAGCAATAAACCTTTCACAGCGTTTACGCAGGGTTCACAAAGTTGAGCTTTAGACTTTTGTAGGACCTTTTTTAACACCACACTGGATGCAATTTAAACCTAATTTCACAGTCATATTAACAGAAGTGTGAATCAAATATAAAGGCATTTTGTAATTAACATTACTGCAAGAGAGAAAGGGAAAACTTCTGTAAAATAATGTCCTAACCTTAACACTTCTTAAAACCCCATAAAGCCTATTTCAGAGAATTAAGCACTACAATCAGTGCTTTTTAAGACTTCCCATGACCTGCAGATATCCTGTTATGAGACCCTTTTACTGTTTTGGATCAATCTAACACCAAAAGAGAGAATAACAGCTAACATTCAATTCAAAAATGATAATCAAACTTAGGAAACATGGAACACTACTAACTACAAAGTATAAGTCAAAAGACAAAATCAAACACGTAAGACAACATTTTGTTTTTATACTGTTGTTAAACTCTTTGAAATGCTGTGTAAGGGTGAAACTATGAAATTTGGAGACGTACCATCCTCACTCTCAGCCAGCTCCGGTGGTGGGACACAGATGCTGGGCGGTCTGGAGTGGCCCTGCCTGGAGTCGGCTGTTCGGGCCTCTTGGTGGTGGAGGGGATGGTTACCAAGCAGCCGCCACGCCTCAGCCAAACTGTTGGCGGCTGCAGGACTCTGCAGGAGTTTGCTCCTCTGCAGGGCCACGCTGTAGTCTGGAGGTTTGAGGTGAGGAGGTCTAGGAAAGAGACCTCCTGGACCACCTACTACTCCATCTGTGAGGCCGAGATCACCCAGAGCCAGACCTTGGTAGCCTGGAGGGGTGGGAGGGGGAGCACGGTAACGCTCATCCTTGGCGGGGGAGGTGACACAGTACACTGGATGGAAGTGTGGACCAAACAAAAGGAGGTATGGAGCAAAGAAGGAGGGTAGTGAGGGATGAGAAGTGATGGGGTGGGGGATGCAGAAGTTAACAGAAAAGGAGGTGTGTGATGAATTTATGTGAGGAGGGAAGAAAGAAAACAAAATAATGAAAAAATTAAAATTAATGTGATGTTTCACTAACAAAACACACAACTATACATGCACCAAAATGTGTAAAAAAAAAAAAAAAATGCAAACAATAAGATGAATGGCTGCAGCGAATACAGGCAGAACTAGAGCTGCAAGTAATGATGACTTCATTACTAATTAATCTGCCAGTTATTTACCAGATTAATCGATTAATCGTTTGATTCTCAAAGATAGAAAATGGTCAGGAGAAGGTGCTGGTTTTGTCTGACCAAAGACCTAAAGATGTTACATTTACAGGAGATGTAAAATAGAGCAAACTTGCAATTTTGAGAATCTACGAACAGAGATTGACTCGAGATTGACGATTAATCGATTATCAAACTTTGTATCAATAAAATTTCCTTATACCCACTGCCTAATTGTTTTGCCATGTGTTAACTTATGCTCTTTAACTGTCCACAACAAAAACAAAACAAATAGTCTCACATTTTACTGCAAAAGGTAAATTTACACAATGCTCCATGATTCCTACATAGAGAGCCAGCAGCAGCATGAATTAAACCTATTTGGGATCTCAGCCTGAGAATTTACTGCAAGAAATGTCAAAGTGCAGCATTTGCCGTCTGATTACTAGAGCATCACAGCAAGCCAAGCAACAGTAAGTGCTGGTGATTCACCAGGAAAACAGCAGATCTAACTTAATTTAGTGCATTTATATCTAGGTCTGATACAAAATATATAGAGCCACATTCATATTCAGTAGCAGGTTAGCAAAAACAGATGTCTTACTGCATGATGCAAACACATGGGGAAGCCTATTTTCTACTGTGACTATCTAGACAACTGCACACCCCCCCAGCAGATGCTCACACAAGTAGCTACACAGTTGCCCTCAAACACTCTCACACTACAGGGAATCAAACTTGCAACCTGACCCCTCACCTATCAGGCCCTTCTCTGTGCTTGAAGTCACCGTTTTGTAGACAGGGTCTGTGCTTTGCCCTCCTTCCTCGTTGGATGGAGAGGAGGAGTGCTCCGAGGTGTTTCGCCGTTTTATCGTCCCGTAATTTCCCTCATAGGTGTCCGACAGCGAGCTGGAGGACGCCCAGCTCTGCCGCGACTGATTGGACTGCTCCGAGCTGGAGTCTCTGGAGTGTTGCTTGGCGGCGCCCTCGTTCACCCACGTGTGACCGGCGGCCTCGACTTCTGCTATCGGTCCAGCCAGCTGCGTGTGCTTGAAGCCGGCCAGGTGAGCGTGCGGGAGAGAAAGCGGGTGCCCGTGGATGCCGTGGTCCCAGGGCCGGCAGGAAGAGGTGTGGAGGCTCTGGAAGGAGTCATGGGAGTTGGAGGAGCAGGACGTCCAGCTGCCGCGGCCGCTGTCGCCCACTGAGTCCAGAGAGGTGTGGTCCGGGGTCAGTTCCTCCGTTGATACGGAGGAGGTGAAGGTGGAGGCTCGTGCTACATATCCTCGCGCTGATGATGAAGAACTAGTGCAGATAAAAGAGAGTGTGATACAGAACAGGTGAAAACGTTAATTCTTTCTTAATTTTAGAGACCACTGTCCCTTCTCGATGAACAAGCTGAGCTGCTCTTTGGCACATATTGTTGTGCACAGACTTCTTAGGTTTTCAAGAATATGAACAAAACTTGAACAAAATTAAAAATCAGGAGTCTACTATGCATGTAAATGAGCTTCATATCTTAAGTGAAAACCCTGTTTAAAAGCTCTGATGACCTTAGAAAACCTTTTTATAGGTTGATTATCAAGTGTCAAAAATTTTATTAAAACAAGCCTATTAGAGGTGATGAATTTGAATAATGACTCTTTATTTTCCCCAGTGGGATCAATAAAGTATGTAATTTTCATTATTATTATCATTATTAAAACAGAACAAGATGTAGGTAAAGGAAGGAGGTGAAGGAGGTAAAATCTTTAAAAAGTAGAGGTACTGTACTGTAAGGAAAGATGACGAGATGAAGTTTTTGAAACTGTTGAGTGGAGGTGACGGTGGAGTTGTACTGACATGAAGTCACAATGAAGAGAGGAAGAAGAAGGCAAAACAGGAGCATCAATAACTATAAGAAGCTGTTGACTGGAGGACGTTTGGGTCAGAGAGTCGCACAATAACAAAGATGAATGAAAGCAGGATAAAGTTCAATGTTACGCAGATGATCCATGTTGTCTATACACACGCTCTGACTTTCCACAGCAATGAGTTATTGGTTGTGTCCAGATGGGTTACTGAGCACATATTTCTAATGTTTTTTCGTTGTTCAACCTGTTACAGTGAATATTACGCCTCATCTGTACACTTGCTCATTACAAAAAAACAAAACAAAACTTTTCACAGCACCTCCTGCATGATAAATCACTATGTCTGACAACAACAAAAAACTTTTTACAAGTTCTTTTCCTCCTTAGCTGTTTTTCTTAAACCATCATTTTGATTCAATGACACGGTTTTACTGGACAAACAAGCCACTCAATGAAACAGAGCCATATTTCATAAAACTGGTCAGAGTTACACGACAAGGCTGCCGAGGTGATATAATATGAGAGAAGCAGGCAGATTACTGCGTCCAGAGATATTTTATAGTCTTCTCTTCATGAAACAGCATGGCCACATCATGGAGGAACAATAAACAAACAGGAGACAATAAAAAAAGGCGTGTTGTTTACTCAGTCAGATTAAAAAGCTGTGAAAACCGATATGTTGTTAACAGAGAAAAGGAGGAAAGAGAAAGGCTGTAAATGTGGGATGCTAATAAAAACCTGGCGTGTTTATGACTTCCTGTTCACTGAGTTTTAATGAGGAAAGGATTTTAATGGAAATGAGAAGAGAAGAAACAGAAGAGGGTTTAAGGTAGGTGTCATGAATTGTTGCTCATGCTGGGCTTTGGAAGAATTCCTGCTGATGATGATGATGATGTGCGTCTTTGCCCTGGTTTTTACGATTTGCCTGTCCACTGTCTGGGTCACGTGATGGAGATTTTTTTTTGGGATCTCAAATGTCTTTCAGTCAAATTAAACCTTAGAGTTGTTTCCTGTGTCTTCCCGTGTCATAACACCAATTAAGTTTAAGTCTGAGCTAACAGGTAAAGTACGTAAAGTACAGGTGAATTTGTCCACTGAACACTAAATCTTGACTAATTCTTAGGTCCTTTAAGTTGCTTTTGCTTGACTGGATTTATTTCCCTTTTAATAATTCCTATGCTGGTCATTCATTTTAATCCTGTCTCCAGCACAAATGTAGATTTTTTGCAGCTCGCTATAACCCAAACTCCCTTCATTATAAGGGAGTAAAATATCCTATTGTACAACTTAACTTGCCCCTGTTATATTATTCCAGTCTGGATGTGTTTATGTGTAGGATCTGACATTTTCTTTGGGTCGCTCCACTCCCAATGGTTGCACAAAAATACATCACTACATGCTGATAATCAGTCTCCACTTTTGTGGATCTCACCTGAGATAAGTCAGTGGGCTAAAAAAACATGAAGACCACCAAATATCTCTAAACTTACACTAATAATAAATTCTATACCACGAAAATATTTTGAAAGTGCTATAATCACATACATATTCCACACTTGCAGCCTTTAAAACTAACAGAAAATACTCACTCACTAAAAACAAATAATGTGAGTTTCTTAACAGTGCATCACCTTATGATCAACATCCATGAGTTCAATATGGGTATCAAAACACAATCACTACATAAAGGTACTGTTTGGTGCCATTGTACCAACCTACAGTAAATTATTTAACCAGACAGACCAGATAATCTCAGTTGTTGATCATGTTAATTACCTTGTGCTTGGTTGGTTGTAATCAGCATTTAAGTGTGCATGTGTTGCTGCAGAAGCTGTAGTAGTCACTGTAGTAGCAGCAGCAGTAGCACAGGTCCGGTTGCTGCTATTACTCCGTTCGTCAGACGCTGGGGCCGGCACAGAGTCCACGGAACAGATACTGGAGCGGGAGGAGATCTCGCTGTGACTCGAGTCCGACAGGTTGTCGGCTTTACCAGCTGGCAGGAGGGCGTAACCTGGACAGAAGAGTGGGGAAGGGACAAGGATAGAAAAGGTAAAGGACAAGATGTACAGACACAAAAATAAAGGGTTAAATATAAACTTTTACCTAAAACACTCGTGTGCCATAATAATTATTTAGACCAAACTCTGTCAGTGTTAGTGTGTAGCTCCACCCAACTGTTCATCTTCCATCTTCCTATCTTTTTCTATAATAACTCTATGTTGAATTGAATTGAGAATATACAAAATAAAGGTTCTATGCCTTTTAATCCAGTTGGACTCAACAACACTTGACACTGACATGAACACACTTAAACATTGAGGCTTCAAAAAGAGTCAGTCGTGACCATTAAATATAAAGTTAAACATGTTTAAAGACTGAATTGTGTAGAAATTGCATTGAAGGTCACCAATGGGCTCAAAGTTTAAACTTTCTATTACAAAAACCTGAATAAAAACTAAATAAATATGAAGATACAAATACTTGAAAGGCATGTTACAAAACCTACACTACAAATTCATCTTTTTTTGTGAAAATGCATTTCTAAATTGAATCTTAGAATGAAAATAGTACAAAATATCCCTAAAAAGTTAAGGTTAATCTGCCTTCATATTTTGTTCAGTGACATTACAACACAAATATTCACAGAAATATAGAAAAAATTTATTATTTTGTTGACACTGGATCATGCCAGCTCTACTTTTTCATATCGTCTTTGAATGTTCACGGTCTAATCTCTAATTAGTGCTTCAAAAATGAAATATCTTAACATCACTTTAACAGACTATTTCTTACAATGAATTCTCATGAAATGTAACTGATCTGTCTGAAATACCATTAACTTCCTTCAAACAACAGTTTTACTCAGTCAATAACTGGATCAATCAGGAATCCCTGTCAGACAGTCTTTCTCCTGGTGTGCCTGTCCCTGCAGAGCCAAAGGAAGGGGTTAGGGCTGACCGGCCTCCTGGCTCTCTGCTCTGCCCGTCCGTGTCTCTCATCCTGACGTGAAGGTGACACAACCTCACCCATTCCCTCCCCCTCATTCAAATGTGGTCTGATCCCCCTCAGCCTCTCCCTGGACTGACTCCTTTCCCTCAATATCCTGAATGGTGACATCAGTCTCGTCTTGATGGGAGACTCTGGGGGTTTAGTTCTTATTAGCTGTGGCTGGCAAAAGAGTGATGTGGTTAAGGGCCCCAACCCTGATAGTCTGGGAGAAGACCCAGGATGGACGATGGGATGCACCTCAGGGTGTCCTGCTCTTTCCCTCAGTAGCATTAGCCCTGCATCTGTCTGTCTCGCTCTCCGACCTGCCTCTGTCTCCTCTTTTTCCTGTTCCATTTTACTTCTCTTCTCCTCCACCTCTGTTTGTGACTCTCTCTCTCTGCTACTCTCTCGGCTGTGCTGCCTGGTCATCAGTATGATCCTCTTGTGGAGGAGAACCCCACCTATGCCGTAGCTGCGCAGGCTGACAGTGCCGGCCTTTGTGCTGGCATCACTGGTCAGTGATGATGAAGATCCCGACAAGTTCATCTGACTGGAGTTCTGGGACTTGGTCACACCTCCCACTGAAAGAGACAAGGGATGACAAAACCAAAGATGAACATAAAGCCTTTAATTTAATTTAATATAGACATGCTGTGTGCAATTCTTAAAGATTTTAAGTTGGGAAATTGTCCTCTAGACTTTGCATGTATGAGTATTCATCCCAGACAGGTAAGATTATCAGTGGTGTTTTCAGAGCTCTGCCTGGAAGTCTTCACCCAGGTTAACCCAGGTTTCCTTGGATAAAAACATAAAGGGCGAACAGCACACTTTCTGTTGCGGACCTTTGCGTGGAGAGCCCTGCGGAGACACCGTGGGACTGGAGTGAAGAGAGGAGATGGTGGAGACGGTGTCATCAGACGGTCTCTTGGTGCTCCACTCCTCTGATGAGTTCACTGGAGGTTTCTTCACCACCTGGGGGGAATTGCTGTCTGGAGTAGGAAAATAGAGAGAGAAAACATGGTGAGTGAGATTCTGTGTTTCAGAACCATAAACTCTGGGGTTTTCTTTCGATTTTACCTGTGTGCACAAGTAATTGTATGTAGTGCAGCTTGACTTAGGAATTTAGGTTTCAGCATGCTTTGTAATTCAATGTACCTTATTGTACTACTTAAATTGTCACTGGATTTGAACACAATCAAACTTTTGCTTGTGAGACAACATGTCATGAACATGATTTTTTTAAAGGTAATAACTGTCTAATTATTCAATAATCAAAATTTGATATAGAATTATTGATCACATAACATTTAAAATACAAGAAAGCACAAAAACATAAATAATTACTTGATATAAACCAGTATGATGATATACATGTATAGTATAGTTCAGGTTTACTCACTAGGTGTGTCTATGTCCTTAGCAGTGCTCTTCTTTCTTAGTGGGTTCAGTGGGACCTGGACCTGAAGGACTTGTGACACCCTGTTTTGTGTTTTTCCAGAGGGCAGAGCGGACCGCAGAGACACTGGAGACATGTCCGATTTGGTGGATCGCCTCTCACTCAAGTTCTTAGACACTGGAAAACATAACATGTGGTTATAATATGTGGTTTATTGTTTAAAATGTTTAAATACTGTCCCCTGAACATTGTTATGATGAAATCCGGTAGTTTGCAATGTTTATTCTACAGAATAGAGTATCTGCAATATCTGTCACATGATTAGATCAATTCTCTCCATTTATTTTTTTGCCAGACACTTAAACACACAGTACACTAGGTGGCAGTGCAAGCCAATAATGTAAACATACAGCAACCAAGTGCTGTCAAATCTGTTTTGATTCAGTGATTTAAAAACTTGAATTTATTTTAGCCTTTATTTTTTCCAGCACTACAATTATCTACGGTTAAAAAGAAAATATATTAAGAGTTCGAACACATACATAACAAATTTAACTTTTAACAATATTTTGGATACAAAATCTCATGCAAAGTGTATTTTTACATTCTTATTTTTTCAACAACAGGCCTTTGTGCATGTTTAGCATGTGCACTGACATTAGGGCTGAAGGATTTTCTACATACAGAAAAATATATTCACTAAGGAACGGTTTAAAATTCAGTTCACTCAGGATTGTGGGGCTGTGTTACTTACAGGTGCTATAGGCTGGCTCACACTGCAGCGACATGATTTGGTGCTTCTCCTCGTCCGTCTCCACCGTCAAGTTGGACAGGTATTGCTTCACCTTTCTGGCCATCTGAGCATCCTCGTACAACTTCTTAGCATTGAGAAGCGAGCTGCGACGTGCTCGCTTCTTATGAGCGCCGCCCTGCACATCCAGCATGTTGGAGTTGGTGCTTCCCTGGCTCAAAGACCTAATGATGAAAGGAGCGAGCAAGAAAGAAGAGGGAAAGGACAGAAGGAATGTAATGAAGAAGAAGAAAGAAGTGAAGGTTGAAGGTGTGAAGTTGGACGATGCGATTTAGATAAGTAATGGGTTATGTGTTGACAGATGAGCAGATTGAAAAAGATGACGTCATACAGGATAGAGGGAGACAGATGAAGAGGATACAACAGAAAGTGAAAGTAAAAAACAGATCGAAAGAGGGGAAGAAAGAATAATAAACAACAATCAGCTAAATCTTTAAACTATGTTTTTACCAAATACCTTTTCTGCTATAAAATCTGTATATCTGTCTTTGCATTGGAGCATAGCATTTTAAAACAGGACCATGCAAACTGGGAGGGAGGCAGCTCTTGCTGGTGTGCCATGCTATCACAGAACAGCAGAACATTCTGTCAGATGGAGGCAAAAAGGGTTAGGAAACAAAAGACACACGAGATTCAATATGGGTAACATTATGCCGGGATGCAGATACGAACCAGAGTCAAATAGCACCTGTCAACGTTGAGTGTAGACTTTGGAAACAGGAGGTGAAACCCTCACCTGAAGGAGTCTAGGAGTTTTCATTCATACCACATGCAGCACATGGAGTCTGCCTGTTTGCAGCGGAATTGCTGGAAGTGCTTATCTGCTTTTTAACTACAATTAGATGACAACATCATATGTTTACCGATCATGTGATATGACTGAGCTTTCCTGAACACCTACTTCATGGATCCTGCTGTGGGACAACTGATTTATCAACTGCTGTTTCCAAGGTCAAAAGACAAAGTTTTACTTCTACTTTTAAGTGAAATTGGACAAGATGTCCTTAAAGTGCCCCAAAAATATGGATATTTGAACATCCACAGTGTTTGCTGAAACTCAATCTGCTAATGAAGATCAAAAGCTCTAGAATAGGCACTAAAGGGGCCTTGAGGTGATATTAGTTGATAAGGGGCTATTAGCTCTTTTACTTTATTTATTATTTTACTGAAATTTATTGTGTTGTGCAGTAACATGCAGCCTCTCTGGGACTAGCTTGTTAGGTTCCTTTTTTAAAGTGCATAGTTATATATGGATGAATATTAATTAATTTGAACTTGAACCTAAGGTAAATGTTGGAAATACAACATGTGAACATGTTGGTAATAAACAGTACTGTAGCTATTATTTCAAGCTACTATATGACTCAAACATACAATCTTATGAGGGGCAAAACAATTAATGGGACAATGAGGGACTTCAGTATGGTTCAGGTGAATGAATGAGCACTGCAAATGAAAGGGTTAATGACAAGCACAGGCAGACACACATGTACACTCAGATATGGTAAAGGGGAAACATGCAGAGTTTAGGGTGGAAGGGATGCAGAGTGGTTTGAATATCTGCTGGTCCAGACTTAAACGTGATGAAACCGGTACCAGGACAAACTTACCCTAAACTCTTCCACCTCTTCTTCCTGCAAGCAAGAGGCGTGAAGATTGAAGCGTGACTTAAAGACAAGTTCAGGGGTCAGGGGCAAGGAGAAGACAAGACTATGTAGAGGTCATGCCACCACAAACAAACAGGAAATGATTGGAGATGTAAGGACACCGGACAAAAGACATCTCCCCATTTAAACCTGAAGAGCGTGTGTCATGGCTAACGTGTAAAAAAACATAAAGTAAAAACAACTATTAACTATTTTAATGCTAACAAGATTTTTAAATATGTGAAAATGTCTTCTCTGACATCTTGAGCTTGTAGTATGAAGAGAGTTTCTGCAAGGGTAGTCATGCACTCCAGCAGTGACAGACTATGATAAACACACACAAACAAAGTGATACAAACTACACACTGCGGTTGGCATCAATTAAACCTCACTTCCAGCCGATTCACGCTTTGTGACGTTGCATTCCTGTAGCTGAGGAATGCAATCAAAATACCCAGAGCCATGAACCGGACAGGAAGTGATTAGCAGTTGATTGAGCCAGGCCTCGAGTGTGTTCCTGATCCTGCTGGTAAAGGATTCAGGCTGGTTGGTTGGTGGAGGTATGGTGTAGTGGTTCCCTTTTTGCCCACATTTATAGTCTTCTGTACAGTAAAGGTATCTTTTCTAAAATCTGGAACCCAGTCTTCTGAGAAATGCACATTTTGCTACAGTCTGACTGATGGGAAACAGGAAGATCAAGTTTCAAAGCTAGACACACTATAAAGAAGATTAGTATCACTTCTAGAGACCAAAACCACAACAAACCACTATTATTTGAATTATCTGTTGACAGTAAACGCCATAAATGGTCATACTACACAACGTAAGTATTTAATATATCATGTGATGATTTCTGAGCCACAAAATGCACTCGCATGTTTCCATAAACAAAACATTTTCTTAAAGTCTCTTTCTTTGAGCGGGTTTTTGGGTGTGACACTTTAGCGACACTGCTAATTAAAGTCCTTATGTGTAGGGTGAACACTATTAATGAACAGGCTCAAAGCAACACATAGATTTTCTGTTTCTGCTACAGAGAAAAAGCCACAATGGTAATGAGATTAATCATTACCAGAGAATTTAAATGACCTTTAATGACTTGTAAGTGGCTCCAAAAGCTGGTCTGACAGCAACTAACCTCTGTCTGAACATGAGGGCAGGGTCCATGTTGGCTGAGGTCATTCGCACTACGTGTCTGATCTCCTTGGCGATCATCCTCAGCTTCTCAAAGTTCACAAGACCGTCTACGCTGGAGTCATTGCCTGGGAGGAACAAACAGAGGCAGAAACACACGCAGACACACGCACAAACATTAAGGCTGAAGTCAACTGTCAACACTGTAAAAAATTTAACTGATTCATATTTTGGGACATTTGGAAGATGTAATCTGCAAAGACATTGTTATGACAAATCTTCAAAGTAAAAATTCTCCTTGTTCTGGTCTGTTTCTTGTCATTCCTCCAGGAGATCAAAGCAGTGTCTTTCTTTCATACTGAGTCACGCTGGGTCATTTGAGAGTTATTTTGCAGCTTGCACAATTAAGGAAACTTGTCTATAAACAGTTATTAAAGACAAAACCTTCACGCAGAAGTCAGTTTTGGTAGTTTCGACCTGACTCAGTGAAATATGTTAAAAAGCCAAGATGGGAAGTCTTTAGCAGAAGTAAACCCCCTGAGTGAGCCTGAAGTTGACCTTCTTCACAGCACAGAGGAAGCAGTGAACATCAAACTGAACACAATGACATGTCAGCCTTCGGGAAAGGCCTCGTTAAGATACATAAAGGAAATGAAGCAACATGTGTGAAGCAAATATGCAAAAAAAAAGGCACATGCTCTCCACAAAGCCATTTACCTTCATGTAAGAAGGTGAGATCCTTCTTGACAACTGGGAACAGCGGGATGATAGGCGGCTGCATGCTCTGGCTGCTCAGGACGTTACGGTACTTGGCCATGTTCCTGGATGGGTCAAAGAGGTCCTGCAGGTCCCCAAACAGCTTCTCATATTTACTGGGCAGTTTCTCCCATGAGCTCCGCAGCCGAGCAACTGGCGCCAAGTTCAGGCCGCTGTGCGAGCAAGGAGAGAGGTGCAAGGAGGGTGTGGGGAAGCAGGGAGGCCCAGATAAGTAGGTTTTAGTGGGAAGAAGGGAAAAAGGGAAAGGAGGACAAAAAAAAAAATTCAATACATACATTCCAACAAAATGCCCAATAACCACAACTGCACAATTACTACTTTTGGATGAAACTATCTTCAATTAGCAAATTCTACTATTTTCCATAGCTGAAGAGCCCTTGAGGCAATGTCAACTCTGGGCTGACGCATTAAGACAGCTGATAATTGTGACTGGCACAGCATTTCTTTCAGCTCTCTTTTTCCATTTTCTTTCCACTTTCTGTCTCTTGCTCATTCCCTCAATATCGCTCTGTTCCTCCTTCACTGCTGGTATTACAATACCACTATTGTCTCTGTTGGCAGATTTTGTTCTTCTTTTTTACAAACTCCCTCTATCATCCCTCTGTACGTTGGTGATCTGGGCCAATGAGTAGCTTATCTTATCTTCACTCTCACTCTCATCACATCTACTACTTTTTCCCTTGTGCCTTAAGCCCTATACACTCCTATAATGTGGCATCTACTGCATAAATTACGTTTATTACAGACCAACCAAGGCTGGGGCATCCACTATAAAGGGGGGGAACCCTACATGTTATCTTTCTTTTGGACACACACACACACACACACACACACACACACACACACACACAGTCATGCCCCTGTCAACAGGTGGATTATGAATCAGCCATCCGCTAGGGAATACAACACCATTGCAGCAGTAGATGAGAAGTATGAGTTTTCTGGATCCCACTAACAGTCTAATGGTGAGGTCTCAGTGATGCTACTGAATGTAAAACAAAAAAATTTGTTTAGCAGCTTTAAACAGCTGAAGTCATTTGCTTCCCTCATTAAAAGGCTCAGAAGGATTCAAAAACCATTTTAAAATTATGCCTTAAAATGTATTATTATATTATAATATAATAGATGCCTATGCCTATATAATATGCCTATATTATTAATATAGGCAGTAGTTTTATTTCTCAACCGTGTTTATTTTATCTCCTTCATTTTAATTTCTGT
Source organism: Sandelia bainsii (assembly GCA_032362345.1). Taxonomy (NCBI): domain Eukaryota; kingdom Metazoa; phylum Chordata; class Actinopteri; order Anabantiformes; family Anabantidae; genus Sandelia; species Sandelia bainsii. The sequence goes on along the minus strand of JAUMHL010000006.1, from coordinate 19,461,951 downwards.
TGGAGTTAATAGTTGTTTTAAGTGTAATTGGAAAGACAGCTGTATTTCAACTCTACCTATAGACCAAAGTTTTTGTTTGATGTCACAACACACAGGTTACACTGGAAACAGACGACACTGAGCTACAATTTGTGAAGAGCATTTGTTTTTTATGTACACACAAAAACTAAAATACAACTGCTTGTGAAGACACAAAATCACAAGTACACGTGTGCAGATGTTGTTGGGTTCAAACACGATCACATCTGCACATTCATCCCTATCAGCACTAACTTGCCTCCCCTCATGTGGGTTTTACCTGTTTTAACGGGGCCACATTTACATACAGCCTCAGTCTAACAGCCATCTAGTGCCAAAACACAGAGACCCGAGGGAAACCAAAGCAACAAACAGTAAGTGTAACTGTTGCTATGGGACCATCACTGTATGTTAAATGCTGTAAGGTTGCAGATGCAGAGTCCGTGTAGTTTGGAAGAGGCAGATTCAGTGAGCTTGAGGGAGGGGTAGGAGAGCAAATCTCCTGAGGATCTGGGGAAGGAAACTTGTGGCCAAAACCAAAGGAGGTGGAGTAAATGCTAGCTGTCGTCACAGAAGACGAATGCTGGCTTTGATTTGCTACTGTAATACAACTGAGGCAAAAATGAGGCAAATGATAAAACAATGTGTCACCCCATTTAATCTGGGAAGCCAATACACACACACACACACACACACACACTCAGACCGTTTCTACACTGAACCCACCTGATAATAGCGAACATGGAGTTGAAGTTCTTGCACTCTCTGCAGTGCAGAGCGATCTTGATGAAGTGTTTGATGGTCTTCATCCTCTTCAGGGCATTGGGCTCCTTCAGGATCTCTGTGGCGACCCAGAAGGTCTCCTGGTTTATCACCTCCTCAAACTGTTTCAGGCGGCCACTTTCTGTCGAGGGGTGTAGTTTAAACAAGTCGTCCACGTACCTGCAAGCAAATGACAGTGACTTTAATCTTTTTGCACAACAACAGTTTTTATTCTCTGTTTAGGAAAAGCATGAGTCTGTGGAGTCATTCTGTGATTCTCAAAATACCATTAATAGTGCTATTTTGTCTCGACTGTATAGCATTTTAAAAGAATCTTTTTAAACTGCCATAGAAATGAAGTTACTGTGAACATAAACATTTTAATCAATAGAAATGTTGAAAAATACAACATACTCTGTGGACTCAATGTTCCTGAAGAGCTCAAAGTCTCTCATGGAGAGCTGAGCAGCGACCTCCATGGTGCTGAGCTGCAGCAGAGAGATCTGACTCTCTCTGAGGAGGTCCTGGGCGTCCTCGTCTGAACACAATGTCTCCGTCTCCATGTTGTTCTTCAAGTAGTATCTACAAAGAAGGAAAGAGGCTCAAGTCGTGGAAGTTGGAGCTTTACTATCACGTAAAACTATTGTTCCTGGTTTGTTATATTTTTATAAAAGTTTCAGTCAAACACATGAAAACCACAATATAATAAAATTGTTAAGAAACTACTTTCTGCTATTTTCATATAAGCTTCTGTCATTTATCAAATCTAGAAAGTGTTTAATATTTGCTCAATGTCTAATGTAATGTCTAAGACTAAGACTGGGAGGAGGGGGTATGATTAAATGACACTAATTACAAACAGCACAGCATTTGCAGAATGTAAAAATGATGATATCTCAATATTCACACGTAAAATGCTCTGAAAGTGATAATGTATCATTTCTGTGAAAACTACAGAAGGCACTAGAATCTACAGGATCCTGAGCTTTAATATAAGCTAGACAGAGGCAGACACGTGGGTGGAGAAGATCCAGTTTTTCAACCTGCTGTAGCTCTGAAGGACACAAACACACACACACAAAAAGACGATAAATCTCTTGAATGATCCTCTCATTCACATTTCATTTTAAATGGACACATTTCCTTTCCCCAACTTAAGATTAGTTTGAGGAAAGGGAAAGAATTCTCTGATCGTATTGACAGGGTACAGCCACATTTACCTTGGTGCAAAGAAGGAGAGAGACAGCGGCAGAGGAAGGAGGGCCTCTCGGCAACAGAGAGGTAAGAAAGACGACAGGTGCAGTGAGTGAGAGGGAAACAAATGTCCATTTCTCTTTGAGTCTGATCTCAAGCAGTTTTCTGGGAAAGCGTCCAGCAGCAGGCCATCTCTCTTTCCTTGTTATGGGTTTCTACTGTATATTTGGTAATCTAAAACCTCGACCACCACTCTCTCTCTCACTCACTCTCACCATTTCCACTCTAATGAAGCTGTAATGTGGTCATCTAGGAACGCAGCACCTTAAGAACACTAAAGACCTGTAACGCTCAGGGGCAAAGTGTTGGCATGCATGCAAAGTACCTCTAAAGTGCCCTCTGTTACTCTGCCACAAGATTCGGACAGAAAGACGCCTGAGTGCAGGAGCAGATGTGAGGTGAGAAAATCAAGCTGAATTTAGATGTAAGATAAGGCACATCGACTCTAAGATTGTCCGTAGGTGTGAATGTGAGTGTGCATGGTCGTTTGTCTCTATGTATGTATGTGTCGGCCCTGCGATGGATTGGCAACCTGTCCAGGGTGTACCCCGCCTCTCGCCCGATGACAGCTGGGATAGGCTCCAGCACCCCCCGTGACCCTTACGAGGACAAGCGGCTAAGAAAATGGATGGATGGATAAGGCACATCACATATTTCAGATTCAGAAAGAGAGTTCAAAAGCAGAACTGAGAGGACTGTATATATGTACGTAAGACATTTTAGGAGTTTCTAAGAATCTACGCAGAAAAAAAAGTAGAGATAGATAAAACAAGAAGACAGTTTTGCAACTCCAGCAAAACAGGAGGAGAGGGGAGGAGACGAGACAAGAGAAGAGGAGAGGAGAGGAGTCAAGAGCAGATCAGAGGAAAGGAGAAGAGACAAGACAAGAAGAGATGAGACAAGGCAAAAAGAACAAGAGACCACAGGAGATAAAACTAAATTACAGCAGAGGAGAGAAGACAATCTGAGAAAAGTGGAGATGAGGACACAGGACATAAGAGGAGATGAGAGAAAAGCAGAGGAAATTAAATTCATGATTGACAAAGTGGTTTTAAGTAGAATTGGAACCAAGGCATTGTAACTAGTCATCGGTTGTTTGTGTGTGTGCTGAGTTTAGGATCCCTGAGCTGCATCTATATGTGTTTTGGCAGCGTGAAGAAAGCTTGCTATTGGCTTGGCCTATCCCCTGTAAGACCTTCTGTCAGTGATCAGCAGCAGAGAGGGAGAGATGGAGGAGGTGAGATACATGGAAAGAAGCACAGCAGAGATATATCCGTCTACTGCTCCAGATAAATAGAACTAAAGCAATCGATGCTATGTAGACTCTGCATGTGCATCCTGCTGACACTGCACAATGTGTATGTATATGTTGTAAATATGTACAAGTGCTAGACCACAGCAAAGGCTCCGAATACTTGTTGCAAATGGAAGATTTTTTCTTTTCATTCCTAAAAACATGTTTTCGCTTCGTCATTATGGGTTATTAAGTGTAGACTGATGGGAAAATTAAATGATGATTAAAAATTAAAGTGTGCAAAAAGTAAAGGGGTCTGATTACTTTCTTAAGCCGCTGTAGATTTATGACTGTGTATACAGAGGGGACTGTCTGTATCTATACCTATCCCTGTGTGAGCGAGTGAGTGTGTATATGAATTATTCCAGACGTTGATGTTTGCTGAGGCCACCGCCCCCGACAGAGAATAAAATATTCATGCTAACCTAGTTGGGAAGGAACTGATGACTGACCACGAGAGACAAGGAGAGAGCGAGAAAACTGTGAAGAAGTTGCTTTAAAGCTTCTGTCCAATTATTCTTCATGCTAACTTTATTCTTAAAAGGGAATGTGTCAGGTTCATCAGGAAGACAGTGTGATGTGAAACTAATTGGGAGACATCTGGTGGTGCAGGAGAAACACACATATCATCATATAAAGGCTCATATAAAGTCATGTTGAAACATGGTAGTTGGGTCCACAACAAAGGGAAAACAGGACTGTTTTTAAAGAAAAGAAATCCAGAATCACCCTTTAGGATTTGAACATATCACTGCGGCAGATGACCAGCGTTACATGTATTCTTTAATTTAAGACAAACTTCAACCTGTGTACTCCACTTGACAGTGAATTTGAATCCATTCAAGCTACTACTCGAGCTACTACTCCGAAAATAATTCACACCTCTGCAAAGCTAAGTGAATCACATCCGCCTATGTTGTTTCCCCACAAACAGGACTGAGAACTACTACTTAAGAATCTATACATACATTATGTACTGTACATGTTCAGTTTTCTAGTAGAGCTACACTCAAACTAAAACTTCCATGCTATGAGGTCTGGATCTGCTGTGACAGTAGCTGTTTGAGTAAAACTGGATAAAATTCTTGAGAAATCTATTTACAGTATAAAGCACACAGTAGTTGTATACAGCACAGAGCACTGTGTTGTTTGTGCTCCCACGTCGCGGGGTTCAAAGCACTGCAGGCCTCGGCTTTGGTTTAGTCACTGAAACCTTTAACACAATACAGGTCTGCAGAAATTCTCAAACTCTGTTTCACTTCCAGCTGTGCTTTAAGATTCCCACTGTGGATCACATGTCCATTCCTTGTTCCTTTACCAGAGCGCTTTACTGACCATAAAACATTGCTGCTTCCTGTTTTGTTTACATTAAATTGCAAAGGCAGAAACACTCGTGTCCAACACATTTAGGTACTGGACTATGGCATTCAATACCAATGTATTCTTCGTACCTGCCGTTGAGCTGAATCCGATCAGCCAGCTTGGAGAGCTGGTCGGGCAGGCGCCGCTGCTTTATGACTCCCTCTGAGCTAACCGATACCTCACACAGAGAGTAGGTGTCAGGTGCCGCGAGGAGGCCGAACTCATTGACAGTATGGGCAACCACATCCTTGGCAGTAGTGTCCTTACTGATGATGATGTAGCAGCTCTGCTGGTCGGCCTTGAACACCCGAATCACCTGGTCTGGGATGTCTGAGAGAGGAAGAGAAAGAAATAAAGTCAGCTGTCACCCACTAGTTACAGTTGAATGAATACAAGAGTAAGGAGGAGTCTCGAGGACAATGGTGCAACCAATGTCAATAAGGCAATAAAACTAAATGTAATTTAACTAAACGTTTAGCAAATATTTAAGTCTATTTTTTTATGAATAACTTACCAGTAATGGGATCATTACGACTTGTGGGCTGTGCCAATTACAGCAGGAGGGCTATTAAGTAACAATTTCCATTTTTCGATAAATTATTAAGAGCTTTCATGTGACAAGACTTATGTCTTCTGCTTTACTGTGATGAGATCACTGCTCTCCTGCCAAAAACTTGTGTAAAAGCCATTTTACTAAAAGGACATGATGACGACACATATGGCCCTGAAGATTTTTATCTATAGCATCTCCCTAACAACATTATTTGTACTGTTTTTGTAAGCGGTAGTTATATTACAGGCCTCTGCAGATTCATACATGCAGACTTTGCATATTGCCATAGTGTGCAATAAAAACAAACACAATGTTAGCCAAATATAATGCTATGTGTACAAATGCCTGACATCACATGTATGACTGACAATGAACATGAACCCAAAGATCATCAGAAATAGTTAAAAGCTACAACTGCAAAAATTAATAATTCATAAAAACAATACAACTGCATCGTCACAGTCTATTTTAGGTTACATAGCGTTTAATTTATTAATGACAATAATCAATAACAAGGAGTCGAAATAAAAAGCTTGAATATTAGTGGTGGCTGTAAACATATTCCTGGGGCAGCTGACGGTGTAGCAACTGCACGCAACTCACACAGTTCGATGTGTGTTAAATAATGGAAATGTGGCCCCTGAGTGAAACAGTGCATTAAAGATCCCTGCAATTGAGTAAGGAAGAGGGTACGGCCCATTAGCCACAGGCAGCCAAAGAGCTTTAAAACAATGAGTTATGAATGCTGCACAGCGACATCAGATGAAGCTGTCATACATACAGCTGCAACGTATCTGAGTGTGTGTTCTGTGTAGCACTGCTGAAAATGGAAGGAGGTGGAGAAGGAAAGTGATGAGTTTGTTCACACAAATACACTCTCTCTCTCTCTCTCACACACACACACACACACACAAACCACTGCTTCCCTCTGAAGCAGACACAAAGTCATTACCTTCGCCCTTATTAACATAGATCTCTGATCTGCCTGTGACTCTGTGGGTCTTCAGGTGTCTGTGTTTGTTTTCAAATGGCAGTAGCTCGGGAACCTTTATTATTATCATCATCACAGCGGCAGCATCACATTACGCAGAAACAAACTGCTGAATACAAAATCCAATAACAACAAGGTGAGAGTGAATGTTGATAATCAGGCCTCGGCTTGTTTAAGAAGCTGCATCTGTACGTGTCCGTCAGTGTGTGTATGCTGCTCTGATGGGAATGGATCAACATCTTTTCTTTACGACCTTCGTTCTTTTTGTATTGTGCACCCAAATCTTTGCACATCAAAGGGATGTATTGATCTAAATTTCTCTAACTTCACATGATCTTTATGATTATACGTTTACATAAAAGGCATATGTTATAGTCTTTCATCAACTTATTGCTTGACTTGAAAGCATGGTGATGTTTCTGTACTTTATTTGATGCTCCTGTCTGTTTTGTAGTTGCTGCCTCCTAGAATGTTTTGAAGTTGCAGCCTTTCTTGGTGATGAATGACCTGTTTATGGACTGTGAACTTTGGAATTTATTGCAATTGCATGACATAGCATGCACTTAATATGTCATGTCAAATGATTACTGAAGACTGTGTCAGAGTTTGTAAGAGGTCAGCTTTCCATCCTGGTTTCCATGTTTCTGCAGTAGCAAAGCAGGGTGGTGAGGGTGGGTTGAGTGGAAGCTAAATGCTTTGTGTCTCATTAGCAGTGATTTGTGTGGGAAGCTCTTGGCTAAATAGTCAGTTATAATATCCTGAGGGGAGGGGTCTAATCATGTTTAATCCTCTGGACGAGCTGCGACCTGACCCACGTACAGGAGGACGATCGCTGTTCACCCAGCCAAACATCCAATCAATTACCATGTTTAATGAGGTATCATTCATTTTCATCAACACCAGAGAATTGATTTATGGTCTGGAGCCAGAGAGGACTTCTACAGTACATAGGGAAAAGGAAAAAAAACTCTTCTTGGTTTTTTTTGCAAACACAGCACTAAGAGAGGCTACACACTTCCCACAAGCCTCCCCCTCCTCGGGTTTGCCAGAGCTTTTCCCAGCTACTCCATCACAGAGTCGAAAGACATAAATCACATGTGAAAGCATCCAGTATAGAGGAGGACAGGGCACGATGGCTTGGGGTGCACACAGGAGAATGGAGTAGAGTAGCTGTGGGTTAAACACCAGGGCTCCAATAAATAAACACAGAAAGCCCAAGAAGATTAAAAAAAGTGTCTTGTACGTATACTCATTCTCAACACCTGCCTAAGCTTCTGTGAGCCTTAAAATGAGATTATTTAACATTTTACACAACTATTTCTGTGGCTACTGTTCAGTAAACACAGACTCACTTTAGAGTATAAGGACAGTGATAGTTTATGTTTATCATAATGAACCCCAAAACCAACAATTCATTAATTTTATCAACAAGTTCTGTCTGTCTCCAATGTAAACTTTACATTAATTATGCCTTTATGCAAAAAGGCAAACAAGCAGAGCCATAAAATTGCACAAGTTGGCATATTTCTTTAGTGTGATCAACGCATCGAGTATACTGTAGTTTATTCTTCTTGCATTGTTACATTAGCACAGAAGTGTAAACATTTTTTCAGCAGTGATGTTGTGGTTATTTATCCCCAACAAACCATTTTTAGTTCTGATGGATATGTGGAACAATAAATATGTATGATGGTGCTGTTTGAATCAGCACTGTTTTCTACAGAGAAAAAAAAAGGTTTTATTTAAGTGAAAATGCCAAACATGATTATTTTAACCCCTGAAAGGTGAAATAGACAAATGTCCAGGTCAAAGAAGTATGAACAGGATCCAAACTCAGAGCCTGCAGTTCATGAAAACAGAGATGGTGTGTGAGGGAAGAAAAACTCAAGATGGAGGGAACATTTGGGAGGAATAGTTACTGAAGCACAGTCAAACAAGGGATTGAGGGTATTTATACTCACAGTACAGTCCCAGGGCTTGGTAAGCAGAGAGGAGAAAGAGAAAACACACTGAATATGAGAGAGTGTGAGCACATGTAGACTTTGTGGTTGGAAACATTATGACAGAAGAGAAGAAGGAGACCAGTGAAGTAGTCTTAATATGTTCACGGGAAACCAGAGGGAGTATGAGTCACCAGGCCGGCACTAGAACATCTGTTTGAAATCACAGCAAGTGAGACATGAAGGGACAGAGAGAAAAGTCGATTTAGCTGCAATGATTAGTGAATTTAATAGTCTGCCAATTAATTATTTATCAAGTATTTTTCAATTTGTTACTTGCAGGTTCTTAAATGTGAGAATCTGCTGCTTTACAAAACAGATAATTATTGGGTTTTGGACTGTTGGCTGACTGCTGGCAACACAAATCACCTGGTGAAGTCACCTTGGGTTTTATGGTATTGTGATGGACATTTTCACAGTTTTCTTATGTTTTATAGATCAAAGGATTAATCAGTTAATTGAGAAAAATAATCTTCTCTTCTTTTTCCTAACCTCAATGGCCAGTTTTCAAACTTATTTTAAGATGAAAAAGCCTCACAGAGGTAGAAAACTTATTTTACATATAACATAAAATAAGTAAAACCAATCTAAATCAATAACGTAATGAGTGAACAAACATCAGTAGCCATGTTGCTCATAATCCCCAGTATAGCAAATGGAAAGACGACAGTCATGCACTTTCCTTTTATGATCCTGATACTAATGTAATTACAGGTAGGACTTACAAGCTCTGCAGAGCATCTGGAAAAAAAGGTTTTGCTTGAGTCTCTACTATTAAATCCGATGGAAGGCCAGAGAAGGAAAGGAAACTTGAACTAATGGTGGAAGAATAATGAGGCCCAGCTAGTACAACACAAGCACATGTGATGTATAAGTCTATAAAGTAGGGATGTGCGTGCAGGTGTGTGTATGCCTCTGTCTGAGTGTGTGTAACTCACTGACAAATGGCTGGTGGAATAAATCAGGACTATATTCACTGTTTTGCTCTCTTCCACGTTTTCCACTTTCACATTCTTGTCTAAGTCTAACAGTCCAGGAGGTAAATTCTTATCAGACGAACACAAACCTTTAACAGATCTGTGGCCCTTTAACAAAAAGTGTGTTTGTGTAAACATGCGTGTACAACCTCTTGTGGGAAGAAGTGGGAGAAAGTGTTTCTTTGTCAGTGCAAGCGAGCATAAGTGTTTTTTCGAGGTGTTTTCATGTATTTCAAGGAGAGACAAAGATAAAAGAAAAGTGATGGCGACTTTGTGTTCGAGACAACTAAGTGCACACTACACTGCACTTCTCATATAACTGTGATTATGTTCGAGGGCGACAGGTTGTCTGTTCATCTCTCAGTGCTCAGCGAGCGTCAGAGCCCTTATCTCAAGTGGCTTTCACTGTTCAGTGATGCAGAGGCCTCAAGTTGAGTGTGACAAACAGCTTCAGGGGAGAAGAGGTGAACTGTCTGACCGAGACACCTGACATGCTCAGTGATGGCTGAGGCCATGTACTTTATGAACAGCTGCCGATGAGGTTTTGATTTACTTTACCTCAGATTTCAAGAAGTGTGTTTGCCTGGTTGCAGTTTTTCCTCACCACATGTTCAAAAAGGTCAAACGACAAATCCTCAGTTACATTTAGCAAGAAAGATGTCAGGGTATGGAAAATATTTACATGCTGTCTGGCGAGTTTGATGGTCTGAGATAATCACTAAAAAAAATTTCTTATTTTTTTCGAGTTTTGCTGGTTCTTTCACTTGTGTCAACATTATACTCACTTAAATGACTTCCAGTGACAATGCTGTAACAGAATTAAGACAACTAACAGTTTATTTAAATGATCTAAACCGTATTTCCTGGAGTTAAAACCAACCTGAACATGTGAGAAATGTTGATGTAAAATATTCCATCATGGGAAAAGTGAACAGTGGATGTGTCCCAATTTCATGCTACAAGCTAAACCGGTGCAGGCTGGTGCAGGAGTGTGTAGTGTGATTATATCAGGTAAGTAACAATATTAAGTGTACACAAAATACCATATCAATATGCATAATAAAAATACTTGTTTTGTGTGTGTGCTGTTGTGCCAAAAAACACATATATAAAAGTAAAAGAGATGTTTCTCAGAGCTGAGGTGCAAATCAGTGTGAACATAAAAAGCAGTAACATTCTGTAGCTATTTCCTGTATCTTGCTTCTTCTTTAAGTGGTTTAAGAGGTTATGGGCAAAAATACAACAATACATCAAAACCAAAGACGCAGTTAACTGCAGTTAAGTTCAACATTAAATTCATGGGTCACTTGGTCTACTATGGAATATAATTATAGAATATTTCCGTACGTTTGGTGATCTTCTTGTCAAAGATCAAATCAGAGAAGCAGGAGAAAAAATAAAATTCCTCCACTACACTGTATTAACATTTGTTTTCTTACCTGCAGGGTTGGAGAAGTCGATAACTTTGGTGGCCGGCTGCAGCAGATCGGGGCTGCTGGACGACAGGTTGCCGGGGATGGGCATGATGGCCACGCTGTAACGACACTGCTTGGTGCCAACAATGCTGTCGTCCTGAGAGTGACCCATGCCACCATCACTGGGGAGGAAAGCAGGGCAGGAAGACGAGGGAGAAGGAAGAGAAGGAGGTGAGGCAGAGGTGGGGAAAGGAAGGATGGTATTGAAAGAAAAAGGACAGAAAACATTAACTAAAATAAATTATTTTGCAGCAAGTGTCTGAATTTTTTTTTCCGTTTGTATTTTAAGTTTTAAGCACAAGCAGAAAAATAAGTATATTTTGCTTCATCTTGAGAACATATTAAAATTACAAGTCATACCACAGTGGTAAAAAAACAAAAACATCAGGTGATTTATTCCAAATGTCTGCTCTTGCAGAATGAAAATTTATCAATATCACTACATCTGTCTTTTTAATATGCAGCAGTGACACAGCTGAAATTCACCCATGAGGTGGTTTCATGAATGGCTGGAATTGATAAGGAGCATTCAGATAAGAGACACACAAATGCTCCAAACACACACACACACAGAACACAACACAATGAGACTGGTATACAAGTTAACAGAAACAAACACTGCAACCAGAGGAGCACATATGAAACATACATGTAGGGTTTGAATACATAAGTTTCCCATGACGTGTTTTTATTTGTATATTTGTACTTTCAGTTCCTGCTCGTAGCTTCTGAATACGTTTGTGTGTTAGTATTTAGCCCTCTTGTCCTCCCGTGAGAGTCCACATATTGGCCACCAACTGGACTTGAGGGATGGCCGCCCTTTCTACCTCACTCTCGCTCGGGGGATATGCAAACATCAACCTTTGCATTAATGGCATCATCAGAAAGCCCGAATCTGCATATATGTGGTGGAAATGGCAGCTCTTTGGAGACAAATCCATCGAAAGGTTGAGTATTGTGATTTAAAATAGCCCTGCCTCAAATCAACAATGTGTTTGTCTGAAGCTTCTCGAGCTTTTGGAGAACTTCATCTAAAACAAAGCATATCATTTAAGGTATTAAAAAACTGAAAAACTAAAATAATTAAATTTATAATGTCTATCTTTTCCTGTCAATAATCCTAACTGCAGCTTCCCTCTAGGTGTGTGTCTGTATAGTAGGTGCAGTAATGCAGGCTTCCACTAACACAGCTGCAAGCTTTTATAGCAAAGCCTCTGTAATCTTCAAGCCCCCGGTCGATAGGTACTGCGCCAACAAGATGGAAGAAAGACAGGAGGAAAAAAAGATGGAAGAAAGACAGGAGGAAAAAAAGATGGAAGAAAGAAGAAGGGCGGTCAAAACAGACATGGGCAGATGAAGAACAGAAGAAAAAGGAAAGAAAGGTTTAGAAAGAGGCTGATGGTGAAATTGAGGTTGATACAGACAGACTAAGGCTCAAATAAGACTAGACTGACACAGTCTTGACTGTATTAGAGTCTAATAATAATAGAGGTCAAGAGAAAGACAAAATAATACCTGACAACAACACGCAGATATAGCAGGTGTCTATTTTAAACCATAATTACAATTATGACACACCAAATGAATCCAGTGTGAGATATGCATGATAAAGAGTTTAAGATATATGAGTTCACATGACAATAAGACTATTAAATATGGCAAAGACACAATGTGTAGCATTGTGTAATCATAAAAGTTCTCCAGCTTCTAAGTCTCACAGAAACGTATCCATCTGATTTACTTAAGATGCCAGGTGTGCTGAGAGAAAATAACAAGAAATCAAACCATTTGCAGTCATAAAACTCATCTCTACATCTGCATAATACTGCAATAAACTGAGCCTTCAGTAATATTTTTTGTAACATCCTGGCAGAAAGTCCAGAAAGAAGTTCTGAGGCTGAATGTGAAAATAAAGAGGAGGAAGATGAAGCCTACAAATGCAGTCCTCTAGTCATGTTGCTGAAGGTCAGCGGAGCTGGTGAGTGTATGAGTGTGTGGTTGTCTGCTGTGTTGTGCAGGTTTGCAGATGGACACTGAATCAAATGGCTGGAGGGTGAGGAGTTACGCAAGTGGTCTTACCCAAACAGGCCCCTGAAGCAGCAGAGACAAACGAGAGAGAGACAACATTGAAAAGCGTGAAAAATAAAAAGACAAAACCAAAAAAGAAAGAGCTCTGAAGCAGAGATCCAGCCATCAGCAGAGTGACAGTGACTGTTTGAAAGACAAGGCCTCTTTTTCTTTTTCTTGAACTTGTGCACACAGGTAAGTTTGACAGAATATACAACAGCTAAAGTTTGGACACACTGATAGTTTTGTTGAAATAAATATGCAGAAATATATCAGGAGCAATTTTACAATCTCAGCACAGATGCGTGTGTAACACGTGACAGGAAATTGCAACTGAAGATATCAAACTTAATCCCGCTTAGCCTCATTCACAAAAACAAAACAAAAAAAACCTGACAAATGATAAGTGATTTGTCAGCAAGTAACAGGAAGCACAATAGGATTGGTGGTTGCCACTACACAGAAAAAGTAAAAAAAACAACAACAAAAAAACAGCAGCAGACCTCTTATAGACTTTTTACTTATAATAATAAAGTGACCAAGTTACATTTAACTAGTAAAAATAAAATTATGAGATGTACTCAACGCTACTCTTATGGTGGAGGTACCTGGTGGCATCAGATGAAGGCCACATGACCAATCAGCCATTTGGCTCACGCTGGCACAGTTACAGTGACGTGCAATGTTCCTTTAACAACTGTAAACGCTGCTTTGAACACTGTGTCTTGGTTATTAACATGTGTTGAACTGGTGTATCAACCTCCTGCTGTGGGCGGTAAAGCTTGTATTGCTTACTTACTGTCTTTGCATGCAAATGTAAAAGAGTCTATTTATTTTCACACCACTTTGTATTCTGGTCTGCCTCACAAGTAACAGGTCATTTAGCTTCTACACATCAACAACAAAAATGAAAGTGCTCCTTCAAATAAAAATTAGTTTCTAACTGATGTTTGGAAAAGTCAGTAACTCTAACAGGTTAATCTTTTTTTTTTTCAGGCGGAGCAGTGCAGCAGTAGTGCAGTGATCATGCAGGAAAATGTGAGTCTTGTAGGGAGGACTGATGAACATAGATACACAACACAAACATTTTTGTGATAGCATAATGGTTAAAATGAAAATTGCACCATGGGACGTGAAGTTACTGTCATATCATCTTCTCCCTAAATGACTTTAAAAGACTTCTGAGACAAACTGATCTGAGGCTACGACCACTATTGCTTTTCAACTTGTGGAATATAAATCACCTAGGTTGGTCAATATGATGCGTGTCTAAAGGTGCATGCACGTGTCCAGACAGAAAAAAACTTGTTTATTGCCAGTTTGTCCTTGTCATATAAAATCCTAGTATGAAGTGGACCACAATGTCGGCCAAGAACAAAAAGAAGCAAGACATGGGGGGCTTGTGTATGCAAGCTGGGCAAAAGAATCTGAACAGGATTTTAAACCTTAATAATTTTAAATTGAACCTTAATTTGCACATTTTTGAAGTAAACAAAAACATTGTAAATGTAGCTTTAGTTTGAGAGAGACTATACTATAGCAAGGAAAGGCACAGGTCGCATTCTTCTGTGAGCTAATATGTCCTTAAAGTGACACCCAGTCCTGTGTGTGCTGGTGGGTACTTAAAAGAGCACGTTCTCAGTACAGCCTGTACCTTTTATATACATGCACACACACATACACAGACCCATTAAAAAAATGCCCACCCGTCAAATTTTCACCCTACAACAGACACTGATGAATCCTGATGGACCTAGACCACCCGTCTCATCTCCAGTCCCTTTAATCAGCCATCAATTGCTTTCGATCAAAGAGTGGCTTGAATTGTGCCAACCAGAAAAATAAAAAGCAATGAAAGCCTTTGTTCGGTCGATAAATAGAATGCAGCAGAGAGGCTTTGGACGCTGCGCACAAAGTTGGATCAATGGCTGCGTGATGGCGTGTTGCGTTATGAGGCAGAGCCCAATCAGTTTTCATGCAAACTCTGTGGCTTTGTGGACATAATCACTGCAGCATTGGAAACTGAGTGGAGACAGTGAGAGAGAACAGATATGCACGACGGTGTCTGTGCAAATGTATGCGTGTGTGAGTTTACAGTGTATGAGCTAGCTGTGCAATTAACAGGTCCAGAACAGAGTCTTCTCTCTCCACCACTGACACAGTATGAAGTTTAATGAGGCCTGGAGAGGCATGAAATGATGAAATGAAATCAAGTCTGTATCAGCACGTTACGGGTGGAATATTAAATGTGAGCCTGCATCTAGACAATTGCTTTCAATTGCTCCAGATGCTGCAAGCACAATGGCTGGTTATGGATGATGACAGTGATTGGATGATGATGCCTTTTGCATTTTTGTGGTTTGCCTGAAACATATCAATGTTACAACAACTCAAGATATTAAAAGAAGTGAAAGAACAAAAGAATATATCACTGCAGAGAAACACAAGTATAAAAAGTACATACAGTAAGTAAACAGCACATTTTACCACAGGTTGACATGGGCTGGATTTGCATATGGTTACTTATCAGTGCAGCACCACTTTCTAATAAACATAGGTTACTAATTATGCTTTGGTGAAATTGCTCCATTACCTTATCCCACAAGCCACAAGAGAAAAGGTGCAACGGGTGGTTTAGTTAGACAGATTTGTTGTTGTCACAACTTGCTGCCATATTGATGACAGTAAGACACATCCCTGATAACTTGATTCAAAGATGTTTAAATGGAAGTGGTCTCACATTATAACACTGCCTGCGATGATACAGGCAGAAGTGTTTACAGAAGGCTTACCTAAATGGTTTGGGTGGTAGAATACTGAAGCGTGTCTTCTCCAGCATCTTCCTGATCTTGTTTCGTCCTCCCGACACAGTGTTGGCCTTCATTTTCCTGGTGGTCTTGTGGTCTGTAGGGAACTCCATGTCTCCAGAGATGTCAGGGATGGAGAAGCGATTGCCTTTTTTCTCCTGGATCTTGGGGATGTGAGGCCCGCCATTCTTCTTCTCATGCATGATCCTGCTCAGGAGCTCTTTGAAGACTAGATGGACAGAGTTACACAGAGAGGAGAACGAAGAGAAGGTGGATTGGTCATTAGCTCAAATGATTAGCACTGATGTGCACCAGTGTGTGAGCACAGAGACTTTAGGTTTACTCACCAAATATGTTGGTTTTGACTGTGAGAGAGAGGTGTGTGTTATTTCTCAGGATGTCAACAGCTTTGGATAAAGAGATGTTCTCAAAGTTCTGACCATTGATCTCCATGATCTGAAACAAGAAAGATGTCGCAACAAAATTCCAACAGGGCTGAATCAAACCTCACTGAAGCGTAGTGACTGATTATCCCTGAATCTCAAAAATTTCTTTTCTGGTTTGCTGTAGAGACATTAAGATTACACACTGGGTGAAACTGGAAGTAGTTTACCAAAAGCAAAGAGTGAAAAATGTGGATCCGGTACACTCTAAATGACAGAGAAAGAGAAGCACGCAATGCACTGTGGTCAGCATGATTTGACTACTTGACATCACTTTTAGAAATGATGAATGTTTTTCATATGTAAAATACAAAAAGGCATTTTTTTTTTGTGCATCAACAGGAGTGATCAGTCCACAACAATCTTTTCTCACACTCAGAGTCCTGGACTCCAGTATCAAATGACAATCAATAATCTAAGCTCTTCTTGCACTAAAGCTGCCCAAACAGCTTCTCTTTTTCTGTCCACTTGACGTTGGAGTTGCTCACTGCAGTCAATCAAGTCTATCTTTGAGATTTTTGGACTTTGTAGCTTAGGGTTTTGCTCACAGTACGAACCTATTTGAAGGGCGTCTGCTTTTAGAACTAGCAACAAACACAAATCTATTTTCAGTTTCAAATGATACGTTACTTGAAACATATCCACAGTCTGTATTTCACATATATTCTACCATCACCTACTCTGTATCTTAGATTAGACCGCATTACGTCCTCTCACCTGATCTCCACATTTGAGTCCAGCCTCTGCAGCCTTGCTCCCTTCCTCCACGGACTCCACAAAGATGCCGAATCCTCTCTCGCTGCCGCCCTGCACGCTGAAGTAGAGCTGAGACTCCCTTGATGCCTTCTGCAGAGTGATCTGTCTCCACTTAGCTTTGGCTGCACACGCTATGTTCAACAGCCGCAAATGGCCCTTCATTTTCTGACGAGGACGGAAAAATAGGAAAACGATGGGCCTGAGGAGTCTCTTTGCTAATGCAATCATGTCGTAGATGCTTTAATTTTGTTTTTTCATAAAAATATAAGTGAGAACACAATAACTATTTCATTTGATCAACAAGACATCATCTTACCGTAGCTTCTAGATGTTTCTCAAAATCCTCCAGGAAGCGTGTCATAGCTGGGTCACCCTCAAAGTCATTGAAATGGTTGTTGACCCATAGCAGCACTATTCTTGTTACCTGTGAAACACAATGAGAGCTTAATTCAGCATAAAATTCACACAAAACATCCACTTATGTTCACACAGTCCTGTAACAACTTCCTAAATTTCAGGGCTGGGTCTTGGGAACTGGTAGGGATTAGGTATATTGCTCAAGGACACTTTATTAGGCTAATTCCTGGCAACATGAATGCCTGAAGTGCAGTCGATTTTCATTCAGTTACTATACCTAATGTCCAACACTGCTCATGTGACGTATTTCTAAACAATATATACAGTATAGTGGTTAAAATCAGTTAATGCTATATTTTATTTAACTCACAAATGCAGCCATAACGCTCAGATTTATGTTTATATTCAGTCCAATTATAGATCTTCGTCTTTATTTTCATGTTTTTTTTCCCCAATCTGTAGTACATAGTAACACACTTGAAACAGCAGGGAGGCTAAATAATGAACATGTGCTCAGCTGAAGAGAAACGGTTTAACCACTGGTTGACTGCTTAATTTTGCCCCACAATAATTAGAAGAAAAAAAAAAGTTAAAGCAAAGGGCATCTGGAAACAGTTATTTCTGTTAATTTACACAAGTGGTAACTTTGTTCTAACCTTTGCGAAAGGTCAGATCGGCAACCGATATACATGAACGCTGAGCATCAATCAATGTCCACTTTCCACTCTCTTTTTGGTTTCTCTCACCATTTCTTTTCCTCTCATACCACATTTTGTTACTGTCTCCCTGCTCGATCAGTACAGGATTAGACCCCGTTTAATAGAGCTGAAGAGTATAAGCCTGAATGACATCCACATAAAGACTATTGACTCTACAAGACTAAGCAGTTATGGACAATGGGAGTGTCAGGCATGCACAAATCGCTGCTGAGCTCAAGGACTGCTGAGCTGGCTGAACTTGTATCGATCAGCATGTGAGCAGCATCAATGTGCATGGATACAAAACATCAGCATAAGCATAAGGACTGTCATTTAAACCTGCACACATAAAACAGTACAGAATAATGAGTATATGCAGCTACAGTTAGTTTATGCAGCCATATGCTGCACAAAAACTACCAAAACCAGGTGACCCATACTTTAACCATCACAACTATATGTCTATCGCCAACACTTACTTTACCTTCAAACTAATTTTAACTTTAGCCTTAAAAAATCCTATGAAGTTGTGAAAACAAGCACTCACCGTGTCCCGGAAGATGTCCACCTGGAACCACTCCAACAGTTTCTTGCCGACCTCCATGGGACTTGACAGGAAGGTCCTGTAGGTCAGCAGGAAGTCTTCGATGTAGGTGGGGTCCACCACTGACGGTTCCTCTACCAGATGCATGATCAGTCGCTCTGGGGTTCCCTAGGGTGAAAAATAAACACACATAAGGACACAAATAGAGAAACATACGGTAGACTCAAGTGACACAAGGGCAAAGATAATCTATACAGACACTCACACGCACACAAGCATACAAAAAACAAACCCATGTGCAAGCTCAGACACAGACGCAAGAAGGCACAAGAGCACATGCACATAGCAATTTGAATAAATTATGTCGACATTAATCATAAAAGTGACAAGGACAAACTATAAAGATGCAGCTATTGAACTGAACTGTCAGTTGCTCATCAATAAAACAAAGGCGAAAACACACACACACACACACACACACACACCCCTCCACTGTTTTCAGTGAGTTTGCTAATATCACAAGAGCAGAGGTTTCTGGGGGAAATGGTTCATTTGACAGGGAACGGAAACTAGAGAGACATCTACTTTTGTCTGACACAAAAAACAACAAAGCCAAAAACAGAAGTGGAAATGCTAACACTTTCCAATTGACTCATCTCCACTGGATGTGTTTTAGAGCCTTCCTCTGAGCGGTGGCCAAGACAATCATTCAGGCCCATTATCCGATCAATACCTGGCTGCTTCCAGAGGCTTGGGGAAAGGATCAAAAGGCCTTGGAGCGTACTGCATTGTAAGGTACAAGAAAATGCTCCAGCAAACACTAATAGTGCCAACGTTGCCCCTAAATGATCAACTAAAAACATCGAGCAGCTGCATTGATGTTTTTGCAAGATACTGTACAGTATGCGAGGACATGGTCGATTCATAACGAGGTGGTACTCAAATCAATCAAAGGCATTTCTGTGTATGTAGTGCTTAACAGTGGAAAAATGGGTGATAACTCAATTTTATGATTCAGGAAGTTAGTCAAGTTGATCTTAAATTGAGATTAAACATGGCGATTAGCTCAGTGGCATGAAGTGCAATCCTAACTGTGGACATTAAACTTCCCTGGTGTCCTTCCCTTTTCCATCTTGGTTTGGACACATTCTTGAACAAGGTTAGATGCTTTTCCTGTCTAAAGATTGGGTTCCACACCGGTCTAACTTGATCATACGTTTGAACTCTAACCCACCCTGCATGTCTTCACCCCTTCATATGTCAGGACATCTAAATGTTTTCTGAAACACCAGTCGAACTCTGGTTCCTTAAAATCTAAACAACAGTTTAAAATCACTAACCTTGATGACAATGTGTCCCTTCCTAGTCCCGCTGCGGTCAAGCTCGCGGTGCTCCTTCACCATCACAATCTCCCCCTCCTCCTCCACCTTGTGCGTGTTCTTCTCCACATGGTTGAGGATGCGCCAGTAGTCCTCCTGGGCGATGCAGACGAACTGGTCGAGGATGACATGAGGACAGCGGGTGAACTTGAAGTAGAGCAAAATACTGCTCTGAACCACACTCGGGTACTCAAACAACAGCACAGAAGAAGCATGAGGGGGGGTAGAGAGAGGCATGGGAGGGAGGGATGGATAGATGGATGGTTGAAGGGAGGAACAAACTATCTAACTAACTAACTAAATGAGGTACCTAGGATGGTCCAAAATCCTCTCAACAAGCCATTTTGCTGAAGCATCTTTGACTTCAGTTTGAAGCTAAACTAAGGTCACACTGACGAGAAAGTGCCGTGACATGGCTCTTGCTACTCTACAGACCTGTCACTTGCTGCGCCTCCCTCAACTAAATCATCCATTTCTGCATTTGCCCTACCTCTGAAGCTTCCTGTGTATGTGACAGGAAATGATGTGCGCACTGGAGGAACTGGGCAGTGTGGACAGAAGCTATTACCACATGTACACGTTAGGTTTATTTTTTCTTTGTCAGCTCATTAACATCACAACCCACCTCTATGTTAAGATAGGCTTTCTGTGAGAAACCTACAAGGCTATATAAAACATGGCCTGAGAAATACACTTCATGACAATGTACTATTGGCCTGTGACTTCAGTTGTAGTCAAGATTCAGTATTTTAAAAGGTAAAAGATAAACAATCTCAATATCATATTGTTCCAAATTTCAACTTTTTTAACAAATAAAAGAAAGAATAAAATGAAACTCTCTACTTCACATGTAATTATTTAGTTGTGGTTGCAGACCTGTACTTAATAGTGAAAAGGAGAAATGAAAGTAAGACTTCACTTGTGGTTCTGTACATTTTCACAACAGGAAAATAAGAAAAAAAAACACATTCTTGATGTAATTATCAACTGCAATAGCAGAAATTGAGTATTTTTCTACACACAGATGTTACGTTTTAGGGGAAATGTGTCAGTCATCAAGGGTCATGAGTCTTATTTGAACTAATAAAACAACAGGCCGTCATAGTCCTCTTGTTAACAAATACACTGAGACTGTAAATGCTTCCTTTACCTGGCAGTCGTCGCCCTTAGTGCGAACTTCTCCGTTCATGTACTGTTTGTTCAGTGAGGGCGAGATCCCAAAACTGTTGCCCATACAAAGAGTCTCCACTCTTCCCTCTGGGTGGCTGATCTCCACTGCCCCATTCAGAATAACATACCAGAGGTCCAGCTGCAGACAGATGCACATCATCAAAAACACAGCATCAGTCATTTTTGGTGCAGCTTATGCTTCTTGTTGTTTCTTTCCCACAGCTGATTTAATAAACTGTACATCCATGTATATTGAAACTACTATTGTGTGGTATCAGAGTAGCAGATACAACAGGGGCTGGCAGACAAGCAAACATCGCACATCTAATGGTTTGGATCAGCAAAAAACATTGCGTTGTCCGTAAGACTAATCATTAACATCTATTGGTGCAGTTTTATTCAAGTAATTTCAAAGTGATTTCAAAAAGCACACAAACTGTGATGTAACACCTCTGACATGTTTTTGGAAGTAACGGCACCATCCAACAGACCAGTACAACTACCCAAGAACAGCTATTAAAATGGCTATATTTTACTAAGTGACATTTAATATATTATGCATAATGTGCATTGTGTGAGGTGAAGACGTATAGTGTCTCTAGTGGTGGCTTTTGAAAAGGAGATGCTGGCAGGCATAAAATAACAAGCCATTCATCCCGAGTGCCTTGGGCTCCCTCTGCAACTGTAACATATATTTCCTCCTCATTGCATTTTCATTCTCTTGCATCAAATCTCCAATACTCTCCCCGTTTTTCACTTTCTCTCCCCATTCCTTTTTCCTTCTTCCACTCAACCTGGCACTCTCCTTATTTCTAAGTTGGGGTGAAGTAAAGTGAGGTAAGTGAAGGTGAGGACTCAACCAAAAGGCTGTTTTAATAATACTTTTGTTTAGCTTATATGCAAAGAATGTAGATCTTGTATATTTATAGTAGCTTGCAAAGGTAAGTAGATTATTATTTGCCTTCTTCTTTGTTCTGTCTGCAAATAAAACTATGAAAAAGAAATCTGCTAGCTTCACCTCTCGCTCTGACAGTCCCTTGTAGGCTCCCTTTTCTTCCACTTTCTCTCCTCTGAAGCACTTTGCCTCATTTTACCTCTGTTAGACCACTTTAGACTTTTATTTTCCTTTCGCTCTCGCACTCACTCACTCACGCAGAGTGGTGCTCACTTGTGACTGGAGAGAAGTGCTTCTTTTTGACCTTCAACATGAATCCACAGAGAGAGACAGTGGAGCAGAGGAGACTTGCCCATCAACTGACTTGACACGGACAGTATGGAGGCACGTAAATGCATGCAACGTACAGTGCCTATTCATGGAAACTTTCTAATGTGAACTCCTATCCTCCGGCGCTCGGTGGCAGTTCATTGCCATTTATCACCCTGTCAGCTCTAATGTTGCTGTATCTAACCGAACAGCCATGACAGAGCAGCCCTGTCTCAGGCATGTAACTTAATTAATTAGCTGTGTAGCAGCTCAAGTGATTGAAGGGGATCCTACACTGGAGTGACTTTGCAGATACCAGTGTCTGTGCGTGAATAAGCTTTGAACACACTGGAAGACTGTGTGTGTGTGTGTGCAAATGGAAAAAGGTGTGTGGGTATAAGTGGTTATTTGCTGTTTCTTCTAAATCTTTTCTCTATTTTCCATTTTATGTACATTTGCTTGTTAACCCATTCTTGCCGAATGTTTTTGTGCTTGTGTGTATTTTTTTCACATTTTCTCATTTTGTATAGTGATAAAAGACAAACCTAAGATGTTTTAACTGAAATTATATTCACGCACAAATTTTCTGCATGAACTAAACACTAATTTAATTATTAAAGGAATTCAGTGTAATTGTCTTAATGAGGCAGATATAATGAAAATCAAAACATTTTGCTTATCATAATTAGCCTGTTAGTGATTAATTTAAGTGGGACAAAATAGGCTGTCAACATAAAAAAATAATATCTCTAATTACTGCACAAACAATATTTTTAACACTTATTAAAGCCTTAAATTGAGAACATTAATTTCAAAATGTGTCAGACTTTTATAAAGCTCCTTTCCAGTAATAGTTATACACTGTTATTCGATTTACTGTGTATGTTATTAGTTCATTCATACCTCCTGCTTGTTGTGCAGTATCACTGTGCCAGCCTGCTCCACCACCTCAAAC
This sequence comes from Sandelia bainsii, assembly GCA_032362345.1. Lineage (NCBI taxonomy): Eukaryota > Metazoa > Chordata > Actinopteri > Anabantiformes > Anabantidae > Sandelia > Sandelia bainsii. The sequence goes on along the minus strand of JAUMHL010000006.1, from coordinate 19,438,885 downwards.
ACCATGACGCTACACAAGTCCCTCCGCACAGACATGGTCATGTTGGCGAAAGCAGGCAGCTGGTGCATGAACTCCAGCAGTTGTTCTATTTGGCACAAAAAGAGAGAATGAGAGAAAAGAAAACAAGTTAAAAGAGGAGAGAAAATGAGCATGTATTGATGTGTTCAGGTAAAACACTGAACGATTTTTCCACTGACAAATAGCAGCTTTTCTATGGACTTTTAAGTGCTGCTTTCAGCAAGCAAACCTTACTCACATACATCATCAGAGCTAGTGTAAATTCAAATACAAACAAGAAACATTTTTAACAAATGTGAGAATGGTACAGTCGCCACAAGGCCTTTACGACTTTGTTATTAACATATACTGTACTCTATACTCCATATCTATTTTCCACGCAACCCTCTCACCACCTGGATCTTTAGTAGCGGTTTAAAGTAAAGAAACAAACTTTCATATAGTGTTCCTTCCCTATTGATCTTCTTTCTGCCTCCTCTGCACTGTGGCTGAGAACAGAGTGACCCAGCTCTAATCAAAGAGAGCTCCTGATTCATACTGCCATTATCATCTCATTCTTTTTCATCTCTTCCACTCCATCTCTTTATTTCTTGCCTTTGGTCTCCGTCACAGCATTTTATGTGATTCTTGGTGTTTTAGTTGGGAAGTACCAGACAGTTGGGGAATTTTCAGAGGAGAAAAAAATATGTTTATGCTTAGTTCCTCTGCTTGCTTTTCCATCAGAGAAATTTGGGGTCTAAGTTCCAGGACCATAGTTCTGCCCTGCAGCAGGGTCTGCAGTGCTGAACACTGCCGATTGGTCGAACACACACCCAGCATATGTAAAAACCTGCTGAACACATACAAAATGTCTGTTGATACGTCAATGGTCTAATTCGCTTAATCTTCTTTGGGGCTGCTGTGAAAATGCAAATAACAATTCCCTCAAGGACTTTTAATCCAGGGAAGATTCTTGGATTGTAGTTACTGGGAGAGAAAAGTACCAGGAACTTCCTGGGGTTAGACAACTTCTCACTCGCTCTTTCCTCTAAATGAGTTGTCTGTGTAACCAGTCAGTGATGAAGACCATGAGAAGGCCAGCCTCCCAGCAGGCACACAGCAGGTTAGGCTGTTACAACTTCTCTCTGCTCTCTGATGTGGTCACCTTCTCTTCCAGGACCCCACTGGGTCCTGTTAATGAGGTTGACTCTCTGATTGCCTGTTTAAAAATACACCCTGGAAGGGCACGGGTGTTTAGAGAACCTAGCAGGGATATTTTTGTTAGAGGGGCATTTGTGTGTCTCCTGTGTATGCGCTTGCTGAATGATGGATGATGTCTGTGAGGGCTCCATCTATCATGAACATCAGAATAAAAAACAACTCAAAGTGGTCAAAACAAGGATGTGATACTCATCTAAATACCCCTTATTATTTATTTATTTCCATCAGAATATAAAGTTTGCTATTCTCTGATTGATTTAAGAACAACCTTTTCAAACAAATGATGTCTTAAGACATATTAAACAGAAAGGTTCTTGGTTAAGCGCAGCACAGATTCAAACTGACCAATGTCGTCATCGTTGCGGTCGGCTGGGTCTTTTTCCAGACACTCTCGGACCAGATCTCGGCCCAAAAGAGTGTCTGAAGCCCTCTCCAGATCCTCATCCTCCTCCTCCTCTTCCTCACTGTCCACTGCAGCCTCTGGAAGTCCAGACAGGTCCACATCCCCCAGCTCGCTCTCTGTGGCCTGGAGCAAAGACAGTGGAGAAGGCAGGCTGATAAGTAACATAGCAAATAAGCATTGTATATGATGGATTTTTACAGAATGCAACAATTTTAGATTAAAATTAATTTGCCTTAGGTTTTATCTTGCTCGAGTCAAAAAGCCTATCATAACTAGATGATTTGAAGGCCATGTACTGCAGTGTGGTACTACCTCTACTTTATTGTTAGCTGATAGAGATTTGATGCTGAAAGCATGCAAAAATTAAGCTGAAGGATCCTTAATATTTTTATAAGACTGTTCAGACATCAGCATAGTGACCAACTACTTAATTCTATATGTAGGAAAGGCGAACAAGTCATGAAAAAACAGCACAAAAATGAGAATAACAGCTGCTACGAGCTCTGCTCCATTCCACCTCTTTTTATTGGGATTTTCAGTGATGCATCATCCACACAAAACATGGAGAATAACCTTGGAATGAGCAGCTGTATCTGTGACCCTGAGCTCCGAAACCCAGTCCCAAACTAGAAAACAGAGGTAAACAGCCAAATATTTAAATCCAGCTATAATTTATATTCTACCATATTTCCCCTAAGCAGGGCAGGCAGATGGTGAGCACAATATGGGTTTAAAGGGGCACAGGGGCTCTCAGGTCAGTTGGGAATTGAACCATCACCCTAAAGGTGAAAAAAGGAGCTCTCGGGTAGTGGTGCCAGCATTGCAGCCCATCTGTTAGTTTCTAGACCTACCTGCATAAGCTAAAAAAATACAGCAAGTATTATCGGTGCTGAGCCTGATTTTTACAGAAACTTCGTTTGTCCAACTTGTCTACTGTCATCTGCATCTGATTCCGTGTCAAAGATTGACATTTCTAATGACAAATGAATAAAACTATGTAAAATTGTAAGGCTACAGTTTGTTTATGTGGCCTCTGGAGCTAGTGGAAAAATGGGGTGGTGCTCAGTCGCTGTGTTTTGACCATAGCTTGACACACTGGCAGCGGGTGAAGGGACTTATAAATTGTAAATCATCCAAAATAAAATATAAGAATAAAAATATGAACCTGAAAATTATGCATAACATGACCTATTTAATTTGATCTAAGAGATGAGAAAAGACAAGCTTAGACAAGACAAAATAGTTTCCATTACCAAATAAAATGTAAATTCTTATTTTATTTTCTTTGCTAACGTCTTTTTTCTCATCACACCAAAGACAAATGACTCGCATAATATATGACTTGGCAGCACAAACGGGAATCACATTCAGGAATAAATACTTTATTAAGCAGGCCAGAAAACACTGCATGTTGTTCTGTAGTGTAACAAATGGGTAAGTTTCAGATATAACATATTTTTCTTTAGCTTCACCTCTGATTTATCGATTCTTGGAGGAAATTTGTCTTCACTAGATCCACAGTGTGCAGAACAAGACAAAGGCCAAAAGTGCAGCAGTACATTTTATATAGCTGATGATAAGAAAAGAAAAACATGGCTGTTGTGGAGATTGTTAAATTCTTCCAGAAAAGCTGGATTCAGTTGAAGCTTTGCTGGAAAACAAAGGTGTTGAGGGAGTGGAACAAAACTTTGGAGACAATAATTCCTCAATGCATTCAATGCTGTCTTTCTACAGCTGTGAGTTAAGTCACAGTAAGAGAGTGAGTGAAGAAGAATGAGTGGGAGAAACCCGCAAAAACAAAACCAATCTGTTGCACTGACAGCTGAGGACCACAGCTGACTGGAGGGTCAACTCTTTAAGACAGCTGTAAACAAACACAGAGCCAGGTCAGCAACAAGCTGATGGGATCAGAGCCGTGCGACAAATATCTAATCTCAGGCTGAAGAGATCAGGTCTCTGTGTTAAATGTCTGACCCAGGTTGACCTGTCTTATATCAATCTGCAAACACTCGCAGGCTGACAGGCTGAGGATGGGGGACAGCTTGTGGCTGAGAGGGAGAGAGGAAGATAAAATATCTATGAATCCTACAACTCATCAGGCTTTGCTCACTATTACTCATGAGCTAACTTGTGTATGTTATTTCTAGTCCCTTATACAGCAATTGCACTACTGAAACCTCCTGAGACATGGGAACATTTACAGAAGGACCTCCAGACTTTCCTTAGGAACTAAACAGTAAAACTGCACCTGTCCTTTACTAATGGCCCACAGTGATGCTTTTAACAGGCGAAATGGGCTCATGCAAAATGATTAAAAATCTTAAAATGTGGGAGGAGTGAACAGACACTGATACAAATAACACCAGCAAATGATTTATCTCTGCTGACTGACCACTGCAGCAGAGGAAATTACACCTGGAGGAAGCAGGAGTACATGCTGCAGCATTGTTTTATCGTACACACATAGAGAGGGAGAGGCTAAAGGTGGTAATATGTGCAACTTAACCGTATGATACATTTTGAAAACAGACTATAGATTCCAGATTTGCTTGTCAAGTTGGCTGGGGGCAGTACAAAGACAAATATGCCCCCAGTTGACCTGCGATTGTTGGCATTTCTCACCCTTGTTATACTGAAATTCCAAAATTCACAATCTTAGCATTGTTAACATGCCTCACTAAAACAAATTCACTTATTAGTTTTGTGGCCCATTAGACCTATCATCACAAAAGCTCAGTGTGCGTCATTAAAACCTGACCAGCTGTTAAATGATAAGCTGCTGTCAAAAGGAACCCCCTGCACCCATATACGCAAACATGTATCCAAAATATGACATGCAGGTTGTACAGAGGAACAAGAAACTAAAATGTTCCAGCACACTGGTAAGACTAGTCAGTACTGAAAGGTAATACTAGGAGATTCTTGGATTTATTACAACGTTCTGTGTAAAGAGGGGTGATTAGAAGTGCAGAGGGATTAAAAATGATGAGACGACAGCCCTGTCATGTAGCCTTTTATGGATTATTGATTCACAGTCATTTAAATATTCCACGCTCAAGAGAGCCCTTTAATTCCAAAGCACACTGAGCTAATTAATGCTCAGAAATGTCACAAAAGATGAGGCTGATACAAGAGGAGAGAAGGGTATAAAGACCTCCTTGTCTGGAAACACGTTTGAAGATTGCAGTAAGTGCAACCACAGAATAAGCTTCCTAGTTCCTAGTGTAGCACAGGCACAGACAGAGCTTGAAAGGTTAGGTTCATTTCCTGCATGTGACCTTTCCTCCACAGCAGGAAGTACAGACCAGGATGCACAACTGATGCACAATAATTAGCTAAGGGGGGAAACTAAGGAAAAGAATACAAGGAGGGAAGGGTAGTGTGCAGGCACATAAGCTAGAGGTAGCCAGACAGAATAGGAGCAAATAACGCTGGGGAGAATCCACGAGCAGTTAAAACACTTTTGCCAGAGACCAGATGTTACGGTAGACAGAGATTTGGCACTGGTTTGGACACAGTAAAGTAATGTTAATAATGTGCAGAGAAAAGCTTCATTTTACATTAATTAAACATTAACATAACATTAATTCACAGAAAAAGCTAAAGTGTAAGACAGCCTAATGTGGCCTAAAAACTTATGATGCACTACTATTTTAAAACGAAAATGGAATTGAATGAATTCTCTATATTTTAGATTAAACCAATGTGTGATAAACCTCAAACTTCATACAGATTGTTTTCTGCATTGTTTCTGTCCAGAGAATGTACAGACTGCAAAATCAAAGTGTAGAAAAACTTAAAAGGGGAAATAATTTAAGCTAAAAATAAGGTTCCCACCTGGTAAATATCCGATAGGCTGCTACTCCCCGAGTCGCTGGCGATGCTGCATCCCGATTGGCTGGGAGGCATGTGCATCACCTGCTGATGGGCGTGGTCTGTTAGGTGCATCTTATTGAGGTCGGCAGGAAGCTGTTGAGACAACAAGAAGGTAAGAAGAGAGACAGAAGTGGAGAAAGAGAGAAGGAGGATGTGAGTTCAACAGAGGCAAACATGCAGTACAAGCTTGACACACACACACACAAAGTGGTTTCATCAGCCTGAAAGCCAAAGCTAGCTTATAATCAACACAAAGAGGATGGAGCTGAAGACATTTCAGATGGCTGTAAATTATGATTCAGGACTGGAAGCCGATATGATTTCAGACAATGGAGGGTTGGAGGTGGGAGGTAGGTTATTGGGCTTTATATTTTTGTAAAGTGAGTGACCTTAACAAAATGGGGAAACTGTAAATCCCAGCAGGAGCCGTCTGTTAGACAGGCTTTTTTATGCAGACAGCTTGTGCTATTAGCTACGTGTGCACACTGCATACACACACACTCGCACATAAAAACACTGAATAAGCAAATGCATCAAACAAGTCATAAACAAAAAGGAAAATAAAATGCATTCATGGCAGTCAGTTTGTTTTGTGCAGCATAAGAACACAATTTGCACATATCAAAATTTGAGCATCAATACAACCAAAATCCATTAAGTTTCTACTTTGTTATCACGTTTTCTGAAGATTGCACACGTTTCAAAATCCAAATTGCAAAGCGCTCATTGTCAAATAAAATGCTCAGATTGAGAGTGAGTTACTTATAAAAGGCTGAGCTGCTGAGTTTTAACAGCGCGAGAGAAACTGGACATTTCCACTGACTAAAACTGTCACAGACACATTGAGTCAGTGGCACACCGGTCACCAGATTGCTTCATAACCTTTACATAACAACAACTGTCACAGAACTTCTCAGCACGCATTCAAACTGGAATCATGAACAAGAATTCTTATAGGAATTCATTGTACCTCCACCACAGAGATTTACACAAAGTATATGAAGTCCTGAATATACAGCACAGATTCCTCAGTAGAAAGACTGTTACACAAGCCACAAAATCCTCCCTTTTACCCACAATAAAGACCCTCTAACAAAAATAGTGTAAGCCTGACATGGTCTTACTAAAGCAGAGAAAAGCCACACTCAGGGTTGCCTCAGATAGAATCAAAAATCCAGCACTGATAGCTCTGCAAACATGGACACGTTTGCACAGTCAACACAACGAGGGACCTTAATCCACTATGTACAAGCAGGTGAACAAAAGGTCAAGTTCCTAGTTTTACTCCATGAGGTTGGAAAGGTTCTGTATCATTATTCACTACTGTACTGCAGTGAAAACGGGACCTGCATCCTGCATCCTTGCAGGATAGATAGAGATAACATGAACTAAAAGAGTTTGTTTTTTTTAAAGGCTGGAACAGCAACCAGTACTGAGACATTGACCAAGGATGAAAAACAAAAAACTGGAAGGCAGCGAGGTTTTATCTCCATTTCATGGGCGTGTTGATGTACACAGAAATGTACACAGGTTCTCCCTCTGCTCTAGAAGAAAGCCAAACCTCGAGGTCTCAAGGCTTACCAGTCTGAATCGGGGCAATGTCAGAGAAGAGGTCCTCCTGCGACAACGGGCAAATCTACAGCACACCTCCTCCATCACCACCACAAAAGACAGCGTTGGCTGTCCAAACACACACATAAACACTCACGACACTCGCACCAACAGTACATACGAAGCCGCACCAAGACTAACTGAAGCTTGGAAGCTAGCTGAGACTGTGAGGAACCACAACCACGGTGCCAACATGCAATATTAAAGACGTCAAGTCTGGGGGGTGCTGCCCCCTCAGTACTCTACACTAATAGGCCTGTTGTACTGTACAACCCCATCAGCACTCAACCCCCCATATACACACAGTATTGAGGGGTGGAGTTTAAGAAGTTCAGTGGCTTGTTCATAATGTTGCATGTTAAATGGGAAGATTCAGTTTATTAATTCATGTGCACTGGATTTACACAATATTTGGGACTTCTCACTCATTCACTTGTCATTTATCCACAAGGATAAACAGTTGGTTTTAGATTAGGGCTTCCGTAAAACTGAACAAGTTATCAAAGAGTAAAAAAAGTTCTTAACAAATGCAGATGTACCTAAATCCAACATATGACTGAAAATGTTTTTAATTTGAGGCTGATAAGATTTTATGTTTTCATGAATTTTTATGCTCAAACATAGCGGTGTTGTGGTAATTATTCTCATTTCTCTGCGGTTGCTTGGCACGCTCTATGCCTTCATTATTTCATATTATGTGGTAATTTGAACCAGAAAGATGAGAAACTGTAACAGCATATACATCATTTCATTTATAGTGCACTATATTTACTGCCCCCATTTTTTCCTCTATCCACATTCTGAGTGTGAGAAGTATACACTATATATTGCATACTGCAACTATCAGTATGCAGTATATAGTACAGTATATAGCATAAGCTATTATTTTATGTTCATCATATGTTGTTCGTACAGTCTCTAGACCAGAAATGAGAAAAAGCTTATATCCAGTATCCAGATATACAGTAATATGTGGACCTACAGACTTTGGTGAAGAAAAAGCAATTCAGGCAGTGACTAGTTATGGAGGCATTGATTATTTAGTTACGTATCTGCTTATAGCAGCACATAACATTGGAAATGGAAGGAAATCAGCGTGACACAAATGAGCAGTACTCTATTCACTGTAGATTTATTTTGACTGATTACACAGGTGAATATGTGATTCACCTGTGAATGTGTTTAGCTTCGGCAAAATAGCCCCGCAGTTTCAAACACGCACGCAAAACCAGAAAATGCTTCACTGTAAAACTAAAGTACATTTAGCATCTAAAGACTTTCAACATTAATGCATCTGCTGCCTTTCTTCACCACAGACGTCCCTATATATTAGTATAGCATCCCACTTAAATATTAATACACTCTGGGTCGATCCGTGCATGCGAGTGACAGAGTAATAGCTGCGCTATTAGCAACACTTAAACAGTAGGACTGTACATTCATAGTGTCCCATTAGGCACACCACTGTAATGCATTGTGTGTTTTACTTATTGAGCCACAGGCAACTGCTAATTGTCGGCTGTTGGTGTTATTGACTAAATCATACATTTGCACAAGTAGAAATGTCTTTGTTTTCTGTTGCCCAACACTATTTAATACTAGTTTGTTGTGTTTCTGTATCAAAAGGAAGGGACAAAGAGAGAAAGAGGGGATCAGGGTTAGATCAGAGAGCTAATTTATTCACAAGTTAATACATATTGATCTGCAGGATGGAGCAGTTATAAGTCAGTGATGATGAAGCCCCCCATCATACATATGGCCTTTAACACATTCACCAGAATCCACATAATGAGTCAAACCACAGGGACATTTGGGGACTGGGGGAAAAGCTCACGAAGAACACACCCACAGAAGATACTGAAAGGACAACGACACCTCCTCAAGCTCAGAGACAATTTGATCAAATAAACTGGGATCAAATATATAACACAATCAACCAAAACAAACACTGTGGAAATCATGAGATAAACATACTGTGAGTTTTAAATGGGCTGCAAACACCACCCACATCACTGTCAACAGTATAGTTTTATCATTTATTTGCTAGTTTTGACATATTTTGGCCTCAAATGTCTACAGTTTTCCAAAACTTTTCTTTAAGGAAAGAAATTTCACATTTTTCACATCATTGACTTTAATAAAGAGTAGATAAAGTAGAGTAGATAAATTATATGGTTCACAATTCTTTCTTATGTTGCCATCCCCCACCATGGCTCAACATGGAAACAGATTGTGAAAAATGTTAAAAACAATTTAATTTTGGATGATAATCACTGAATTTGTCTAAATAGGATAAATATGAGATTATAAGATATATAATATATACACAGAATGAGGGCTGTAGATTTTATCCTCCATAAATTATGTTGAAAGTGCAGATTTCTACACGGCCTAAATGGTCACACAGGACGATCAGAACAATCAAAACGTGTGTTCACGTTCATATGGGCACCTGATTTTTGTTTGTTTTAAGACAGACGTGAAAAACCCTGAGCTCAGCCTTGTGGGCTAAAGACAGCGATTTAGGTGATAATTCTACAATTTGGTTACAGGGAGGTAAGGGTTAAGGTCAGGGAATTTAGCCGTGAGGTTTAACATCTGCAGCATGTCGTCTGAGTGACAACTATATGGTTCTGATTTGCATTTGTGATCAGCTTATGGGATTTAATCATTTAGCTCATTTTAAAAGAATCTGAAAAAGAATCAGACTAAGCTCAGGGAGAAGGTTAGAGGGGATGCAAATACTCTGCAAAAACAAGTTATATGTGTGTCTGGGTTTGTATTTTGGATGTACCAAGGAATGAAATATGTCAAGGATAGTCAGAGGGAGTTCATGTGTGAAGGGGGAAGTCGGGTGAGAGTGTGATGGGGGAAGTTAATAATTGTGGCACTCTTGTGGCTCCTATTCACACCACAGACTTAATCATGCTCTAATCCTCCTCTTTCCCTCTCCCAGTGGCCTGAGCCAATAAAGGGAGGGGGGAAGGAGGTTTCGGGAGTGGAAGGGAGGATCTCCCATCCTCCTCATGCATTAACAATGAGAATTAGGAAATTAAATATAAATGTTCAGCTGTACAATTCTATCATGTCAACGAGCGAACACAATCATGGAGGTGGAAGCCGGCTGTAAACATCGCAGTTAAACAGACAAAGCTTTCACATCACCAGTCATTTACAGAGTCTGATTAACTCCACACAACTGAAGCTAGTACTGATCACAATAAGGACGATGTGATATTCAACTCAAAAAAGATGCAGCAACCAAACATGGTGAGAATCCATAGGGAAGTGTCAGTGATCATAGCGCTGCTCATAAAGCTCATAAAAACCAGAACCAGAACGGAATAGATGTTATCTGAATGATCATTCCGGTTTTACTAATAGGCCTTAGCTGTGTATGTTCAGCTGAATATGGCTAACACCATCTGACACCAACAAGCTTATCACCCGATGAATATCCCTCCCGTCCATCAGGGAGAAAAGCATTTAACATTCAAATGGCCACTCTGCATTTTTAGCCAATTTCATGACTACATTTGCTTTCTTTGCAATTTGCAATCTCTGTTGCCTGCTGTTCTTTTCTCTCTCCTCTTTCCACTCACCCCAACCGGTCGAGGCAGATGACCGCCCACCC
>JAUMHL010000006.1:19395498-19418140 GCA_032362345.1 Sandelia bainsii | reverse complement strand
GTGACAGCGGGGACGGCCAATCACACGTTAGCAAGAAACGGAAGAGCCAATCGATGAGCTTGTGGGCGGTCTAAAGGGAAACAGGCTTCAGCTTGAGCGGCCGTTTTCTGCTTGGTCCTAGTGCTTGACCAGTATCCATTTAATATAGCGTAAGGTTGTTTTTGGACGGTAAAAACTGCAGGGGACCAAAACTGCCTTTTGAAAAAGTGGGGGGGGACAAAATTACGTCCGTGTTGCCGGGAGCTCCTTAATTTGTCGCTCTTCTGCTAATTGAACTTCCGATGACTGTCACAGGTAACCCTTGTTTCCCCATATCAGCCATCGCTTCTTCTACTGAGCCATACAGACTGTTGCCTAGAAAGTTTGAAAGTTTAGCCATGATTGCCCTCGGCGGGACCTCGGACAGGGGCTCAGACGCTAGGGCATGGTGTGCCCATTCGACCTGTAGATCAGTGTTCGTGGGAAGATTCAGACCCTCGCTCAGCAACAGTTCTACAAATTCAATCATTGATGAGGAATTGTCCTCAGCCCCTTCGTTCACACTGTGGATTCTGATATTGTCTTACCTAGAGCCACCCTCCAAGTCTGTCCGGTTCATGTTTGTCTCAAGTTGGAGTTTCAAAAGTTCCCACATTGCCTACTCCGTTGACTGTAGACTGTAGCTTCGCCTCAGTTCTCTTATGTGCTTTATTTATTTAGTATCTTATCTCTTTTAGCTGTGAATAACAGTCTCTTCTAATATCAGTGTCAGATGTTCTTCACCTGCACGAGTCTTATTGTCTGAGTTTGTGTGTGGGTCTCCCTCCATGTTGGCGCTACCTGGGGAATCCCTTCCCTGCTTCAGCACCATCGTTGAACATTCCCCCGACGGAACATTTTTTCCTGCCTTTTGGCGTCTTATTGACCCCTAAATAGCATTCACCCTGAATATTGGAGAATTTTGTCATAAAAGTTAAATTCAGCCATATTGATACTTAACGGTCGGGAGCTCTTCACTCTATGCTGCTACTATGTTTCTTGCCAAATGGGAATTCCCTAATTTCAAGTTAATTGTTAACAAAACACCACCATTGATGCTACACATAAAGGAGTGAAAAGGAAATTCAATGCCTCTTGATAGGCGACAAGTAATGGGTGTCATTTGGTGCAAAAGCAAATATTACATATGAGGATGCAGATGGTTTTAGAAAGAGCTTCTTTGATTTATGAGACAGGAAGCAACAGATGAGTGAGGATACAGCCCAGCAGGGCAGCAACAACAGCAGCATCAGACTGGCAATAACAACAACAACAGGCCCCATTATTTATGCTTAAATAATAGATGGGTAGGGGAGAGGGAGAGATGAACAAGGAGGAAAATATGGAAAAGTTCCTCACTGAAATCAGATGAGATTAGAAAGAAAGAGGAATACAGCAAGAAGTCATCACTAAAACAACAAGTAGACAAGAAAGAGATAAAGAACGGTGCAAATCATAGAGGAAGCTCGAAAAGTTCAGCAGAGAACATGTAGGCAGCAGGGAGGGTGAGGGAGCTGAACATTTAGACAAGTCTTCCAGCAGCGGGAGGACGTGAGGTTGTGTTCTGCTGTGTTGAGCAAGACGTGATTTAAAGAGACAGTTCACCCATAAACGCAACAAAAAAACAAAAAAATGCATGAAAGATGTTAATGTCCTTTTAAAGTCATGTGTTGTTTATTGGCGATGTCTGACATCTGACGCCAAATCTCTAGCCACAGTCAATATTTCAATAACTATAATAATAACAAGAGAATATGACATACTATTTGGTAACAGCTGCAGTTTAGAACTGTAGTATTGAACAAAACTGCCTAAACAGTTTAGTTCTCATAGCAGTTCAGCCTAGATGGTTCATTTCTAGTAAAGAAGGTTCTACAAAAAGCCTGTAGGCAGCTGCAGATTGTGTGTAGAGAGGTAAAATCTCTTGTAGTAAGTCAGCTTGTTCAATTTTCAGACCATCATTGCAGATAGGGTCACTAATCCTGCGCTTTCTTCTGTGCAAAGTTGCTGTAAACCACACTGGTGAATCATTCATGATGAATCCAAGATCACTGCAGTGGAGAATATCACAAATTCCAGCCAGTACAAACCTGCCACAACTATCAAGACAGTCCAACTTCTAGAGAAAATAAGTGACTGTTACTGTGAGAAGGCAGTCAACAAGACTCTCTTTTACTCAATGACGTATTTTTCTATTTATCTCAATTTTCTCTCTTTCTCCTCTTTCAAACTTCAATTCAAGCTTCAAGATTTGTTTTTAAGCTTTTTTTTCTTTTACATGCCCTTGCTTCCTCAAAATGAATAAATTCACAAAACCCTTCCAGAGAATTTAAATCCATTTACAGAACACCCACACTCTTTTCTTCTCTTCCCTCTAACCCAACTGTGGTATTTTTGATTGCTATTCTACCTCCAGACAGAGCAAACGTTACCTAATGGGAGGAAAAGGGAAACTTAATTAACCTTTGCAAAAGGTGGGCTCATCACAGACACCATCCAATTAACTATGGACTTCAAACGGGCCACGCTGGATGAAACCTCAGTGATTTTAGACTGAGGACAAATTAGCTGGACTCATAAAGCATAGATGGGCCAGTAATAACACACAGATGCACTAGTTCAAGTTAAGACAGAGGAAAAATAATGAGTGTTGTGGAAACTGGAGCTTAAATGTGTAAATAATGTCTAAAGCTTTAATGAGTAAATAACTGATTAAAAACAGCAAATGGATGATTAAAAAACCTGACAAGTAACAACAAGATCACCTGCTCTAAATCCCAGTAAGTGGACTTTAAATAACCAGCAAAAATGAGCTGAGGAGGTTTAGTCCTTAATAGACCGATAAACCGACTGCATCAGCTTATTGCCTCTACCAGCTTATGGTTGCTGATAAAAAGAAATGCCAGAACAAACATGTTGAATAAGCTGTGTGTTTGAGGTAATTTTTAATGACTGATTAATTATTAAAATGATCTTTGAGCAAAAACAACAAACAGTCCCTGGTGCCAACTTCTCACCTGTGCGTTTGATAAAACTAAAATTAAAAAACTATATGAGGACATCAACTTGGGTTTAAGGAAATTCTAACACACATTTGTTGACATTTTATAGATTAAAGGATTAAATTACATGTGAATGAATAATAAACATCATATTGTTAGATGGAGAGCAATAAAGACGGGTAATAATGAATTTTACACAACATTCTTACTGTGTGTGGTACAGATTAATGTGTTATCTTGGACTTAACATCTTCACGCTTTATCAGCTTTCATCTCCAGGGACCTAATTATTACTTATCCTAAAGCACACACACACACACACACACACGCACGCACACATACATGATGAAGACAAACACCTCTGAGGCTTTCAGCACCCAGACAGACGCTCCCAAAGGGACAGACACATGGGGATCAGTTTGACAGTTATTCTGTCAAAGGACAATAAGGACAACCAATAAGCCAGCAGAGCAGAGGGGTCTTAACATGTTGTCACACAGCTGGTTCTATTTATTGTCCTTGAAAAAAAATTAACAATTAAACAGGAACCACAAATGACATGAGCTACATTTCATGTACTGTAGGTCCTTGCACCAGCATGAAGTTCAATAGCGGCTAGGCTAACTCTGGCAGACAACTATAAATCAGTACCAGCCTACTGTTGACTGCTGGGAGATTATAGACCGGACAGATCAGATTACTTGTACACACTGTCAGATATGAAGACAAACAAAGAAACATGCAAAATATTACTATATATAGACCTCTATACTATAATACTGCAGCCATACTCAAAACCTGTATCCCATCTGTGATCTTTGCTCACCTCCAGATAATATGCTGTCATCAACTTTAAAACAAAATGGCTTTTTTGTTTCCAGATATAGTTTTCTGAAACCCTCAAATCAGTTTGTCCCCCAGAGAATAAGTGTGATTTGTTACAGCTGCTAGAAATAATCAAACATTGGTGCAAAGCCAGACAAAAAGAAAAAGAAAAACTCATCACATCAGAGCTCTTTAGTGTCCGCACAGAGTTCAGTGTAATATTGCAATCAGATGACTAAACACTGTATAAACAAGCGGAAGCATGAATAGAAGGCTCTTATTCATACACTTCTACATATAGGTGGTTAGAAGTATGTCGTCTTTCTTTTTGGTCAGTCGACATACTATCCATGTGATTTTAGTGTGTCTTTAAATCTATTCTTGTATAAATTTGCCGAAGCTTTGGCATGGCTCCAGCAGTTATCAGTATTTTTCAGGATACAACAGTTAAAAATTCAAATTAAAGGAAGAACAAGAAAGGCATCCATGCTTTTATTTCTCACATGCATATAAATCAAGCTCATTTTCTCTCATCCCCACCCTCTCTCTTTCTCCCAGTAACATCACACACACACACACACACCCTCCTAAGCCAGCGGCACGGTCCAGAAAAGGGATTACGACATCGCTTACTTTGGAGGACCACGGCTGCAAGCAGTTGGCATAGCAACGGACCAGGAAAGCCATTTCCACAGGAGGGAGGGTGTCAGCGAGGGGAAGTTTCCCCTCGTTCACCAAGAGATGAAGAAAAAAAAGAATAAGTAAAAGAGGAGGGCAACGGCTGGCGCTGATGTCTGTGGTGCAAAAAGAGAAACGTGACTTTTTAATAAAGCAGTAAGATGCAGAAGATTGACTGATGTCACTACAGAAGACGACTTTAAGTCAAGGTAGAGTCATTTATATGTCACGCTTTCTGTGCTCTCCCAAAGCATTCAAATAGACAGCAGGGAAGCTTAAAACACTCCTAGTAAACCTTGAGTACTGGGGTTCTGCAGAATGTCCAAAATTATTCCCAAACACAGAGGAGGTTGCAAGAGAAAGGAGGGAACATAAAAGTCTTGCAATTTAACATCCAAGTTCTGTAGATGTAGTCGTGTTGCAAGTTAAATGTAGACACCGGAATGTCTTTTTTGTCTTCATTCTGATTCTCTTTCCTTCTTTAAAAAAGCAGAGGTTCCTCTCCTTAACAGATGAGCCAGTGCTGGATGAAGAGAGGAGCTTGTCTGTGCATCTGCAGCCCCCTGGGAAGATGCCTCATGCCTCGCTTAAAGTCATCCAAACAGTGCACTCTCACCTGCCAAAAGCCTGGAACGTTTGCCTGCAGCTTTCTTATCTTCCTCACTCAATGTCTGTCAAACTCCTTTCTTTTGTCTCTTTACAACTCTTTCTAAAGAGCTTCAGTGGTACATGCCCAGCAATGCAGCTCCATGGCAGGGGACAGAGATCCCACTCTCGCATCCCCAGTTTCAAGCTCTCATCCCTGGCTTGTGCTCACACCTTACGCCGGCATTCCTCTTCCCCCTCCCACCTTCGGGAAGAAGCTACCATGAATAGGATGCTGCGCTGTGGAGAGCCAGCCGCTAATGGGAAACGGAGGAGAGAGTGAGAGGAAGGGAGGAGGGAGAAGGGAGAAGGGAGGAGAATCCAGCTGAAAAAGAATGACATCACCTGTGCAGCGAGAGAGAGAGAGAGAGAGAAGAGATGGGAGG
Organism: Sandelia bainsii; assembly: GCA_032362345.1. Lineage (NCBI taxonomy): Eukaryota > Metazoa > Chordata > Actinopteri > Anabantiformes > Anabantidae > Sandelia > Sandelia bainsii. Next base: position 19,412,586 of record JAUMHL010000006.1, on the reverse strand, counting down.
TGGCGTGGATGAAGCGGGAGCCAGCTGGGGGAAACTGCATAAGATGGATTGGCTGTTGAGCAGATGTGGACGAGGCAGAGAGATGGACAGAGAGGGAGTGAGAAAGAGCGAGATAGAAAGGATGACAGAGGGAGCATCTTTATTGATCTGCTGGAAACATAAAGCTCAGTGTATTGAGGCAACCCCCTCGCCTTTGTGAACATGCTGCTAAAAAAAAAAAAAAGGGGGGGGGGGGCATAAATCACAGAGTCCCCCATCAGATCAGTGAACATGCGACATAATAGCACAAGCTAATAATGGGCTTTCCCCCTACAAAAAGCCCCTGTCTGGAGGATTTCAAATGTGCAAAAGTCACATTACAGATTAATCACTTAATACAAAGAGAGAACAAGACCTGGTTCTCATAGCAATTACAAATAATTACACTAATAATTAGTGTGGTTTATTGCTCTTGAAACATCCAATGTGGGATCCCATTCAAGAAAGTAAGATTGATAGAAAAGTATCTCAAACCAGCTTTTCATCCAGCTCTATTTGCATTATCCGGCCTATATCAAGTAAGTAACAACTTGGTGATTTGAAAATCAAGACATCTAAGGTCTAAAACAAAGGTGTGAATATCGTGAGAAGGTTTTTTTTTAAAAACCTGTCAAAGCCCTTAAAAAGACTTTGTTTTTAATTTGAAACAAGTTAACTAAAGGTTTTTACTAAACCACCAAGTCAGTGCTTGGTGCGAATCACAACCACTTCCTTCAGAGCAAATGAAGCAGAACCTCAGCAGGAACAAAGAATAAAACAGTGATTTTATCTTTTTCCAGCATGTTTTATTTAACTGATTAGTAGGAAATAATACACATTTTCTCAAAAAATAGCATAAAATAATAGCATAAAATGAAATTTGTACATTAATATCCTCAGAAACAATCCCAATCTCATGATGCTCACAATCAAGATTTTTTTAATACCAACTTTATTGTGAAATCTATTATCCTTCTGTTCTCTGACATTACAAAAAAATCTACCTTATTAGTGTTTAATAAATTTAAACGTGCAGAGCTCTTAACTGTCACATTGAATACGATATTTACTTACATACTATTTTAATGTGGCAACTGCATGTTATGCTTCGGTTTTAAGTTGCATGCATGTGAGTCTCAAATAACAGATTCAGTGTAAAAATTTAAATAACCAAAGTTCCAATCATTAAAAGCTTTTAAATCTATTATTAGCATTTGTATTTTTCCCTCCTTCCTTTTTCCCGCTCCTATTCCTCCTGCATCCCTCAGCCTGCATCCTGTAGCATTTGTGATGTGTAGACAAAGATGAGAGAGAGGAGGGATGAATTGAAAGCAGAGACAATAGATGCTGTCTGGTTGTTTGAACGGCTGATTCTCCTCCAGCAGAGAAGACATGCCAGCTCCTATTACCAGACACTTCAGAGACGGGAGGATCTTTCTCAACCTTTCCTTTTCTATCTTTCTGACCTCCCTCCCTCTCGTTCAGTATCTGTCTGGATTTTCCCTCCACTCCCAACTGCCTTCTTTCTGCTCTCTCTACCGTAAAATCCCCAATGTTTGCAATCTCTATTTCCTTCCTCATGTTTGCCTTAAATTAGCTCTTCCATTTTTCCTGCCTCAATTTCTGTCCATCTACAGTATCTCTCTCTCTGTGCCCATTTTTCTTCTCATCTGCTTGCTGCAATAAACCAGGATCTCTACCCTCAATTCTCTCTCCACAGTGTGTGTGTGTGTGTGTGTGTGTGAGAAAAGATACCCACCTCCCGACTAGGAATGACATCATCTTTTTACTCTACAGCCAATCAGGTGCAAGCACATGGAGCCCTGCCTTCAGAGGAGCGTTATGTACACAAGAGCGACACATGGAGACAGGCAGACCTACAGCTACCCAGACAGATGTCTTAGTGTTAGTATGTACTAGCTGCAGTCTTCTCTCTTTTGCATACTAGTGTGCTCAGCACTACATCATTCCCTTGCCCTGCTGTCAAAGCCGCAGCCCTAACATACACACACACACACTCACAGACACACACACACACAGCTGCTGTAATAAAGGCTGACTATAAGAAAACATCAGAAAATATAACTCACTTTGATAAGGTTGGACCTTTAGTTCTTAAATTATGTTAAATTATGATCTTAAAACAAACAACAGTGAAGGAGGTTTTGCCTGTTGTAATTGTTCCACTTGCTCATTCTGGCTATGAACTAAAGTGAAGAATGTATTTAAATGTGTACCTAAAGCTAATATGAGACTTTATTAAATTGCAATGTTAACGTGTTTCTAGATAGATAAAACCCCCTCTTTGTGTTTCCCTGTTGAGTTGCAATGAAAGAAAGTAACAAAAAGAAGACATTTTGTACTAATAAGGCTGCAACTTTGCAGGATATCTACTTAATGCAACCAATTTGGAAAGGTGGAGCCTTATATTAACTTTAGATTAACATACACTGGAAACATCTCTTGCACATATTTCTTATCGGCTTGTATTAACAGGAGGAATGGTTGTAGAAAAGTAAGAGCTCTATCAGTGTTCATATAAGCACCTGAGTGTGTTTAAGCCCAACAGTAAAGCTACTGCCAAGATCAACAAAATCAAAGTATCTCATGACACCTGATGTAGCGATCTGGTGGGTCTGTATAACAAAATAGCTTGGAGAGACCGAGTTAGACAAAAAAACATAAATTTATAAAGAGAAAAATAGAAGAAGGAAAAAGATGGAGCCACTGTGTCACTAATAAATGTCAGAAAAAGAGAACATGCCCACATATTCCTGTGCTGCAGTGCTGCGAGAAGCATTCATCTAAACTGATTTCCATTTGAGAGGGGGATTAAGGTGAATTTAACTCAAAACTTTCATGACAAATTTGACACAACAGAATCCTGCACAGTTACTTGTAGCAGCAAACCTTAATGTGGTTTCAAAACAGTTCAGAAGAGTCACGTGTCTCAGCTTGTGTCTCAGAGGACCGTTTACTGTAACTCACTACATGATTATGTGAGATCAGCCTGCCAAATACTGAGCAGGATACACGTCACACAGGAAACACTTCCTGGAACAGTCTGTCTGCGAATCTGCGTGTTTGTGTGCAAGTGTCGGGTAAAATCAGGTGAGTGCCTTACTGACACGAGAGAAAGAAATAAGAGCCACAAAACTTAAGAGGAAGTCAGAAAATCAAAGGGCAAAAATCAGAGATGAAGAGAGATAGTGTGTGCATGCTTCTTGAATTTAAACATAAAATGTAGGAACATTTTATGATGTTTTGGAAAATCTGACAAGTTCAGACAGGCGCCAAACGGCAGGAAATGTGACCTGTTGCGCTTCAAGCAGTCAGACAAACAGACTCGCACACATCAGGCAGTTTGCACTGACCAGACATACATAACACAGCATCCTGAGTGTGTGGGTGTGTGTGTTTTCTGTGTGCTGCTCAGTGTGGCATGGCTCAGTGATTTCTGAGAGGGTCGTGCCTCTCTTTTGTCACTCAGCTTGGTGCTACTTGGACAATCGCCCTCCTGGGACAGCACACTCATTTGTGTACCCTCACATGCTTGCACAAAGTAGACAACTGCAGTCTCGATGAGTGTGTGTGTGTGTGTGTCTGGTTACTCCTCACAGCTAATCAGTTCAGCCAGGCTAATTAAAACAAGTCAGCTGACTAAAGCCCCTGTAGTGCTGCACACACAGAGATGTGCGTGCACACACACAAAAACACACAGAAGTGCTGAGTTGTTGAAGCCCTATATCTATAAAGTATCTATTATTATTATTATTTCTCCATAGACACCCAGAGTCTGACAGCGTCTCTGCAACACAGCTAATGACGGTGATATAAACCTGTGTTTCTGGTAGCAACATCGGGTAAGACTAGAGTTTGGCAGCATCCTCACAGACACGGACAATAAGTTGTGATGGAAAGTTGCTGGTTTGAATCTCTTGTTTGTGGCGAGTGAAGCAATCTACCACACCTAGAACTTCACAATGTCCATTACCAATAAATCTGCTATTAAACATGTAGAATAATCCTTTAGTCTATAAAATGACCATCACAATTTTCAAAGCCAAAAAAAGACGCATTCAAACCTTGTTTTGCCCAAACAACAGTTTAAAACACCCAAATTCTTCCAATCAAAAAAAGAAAAGAAAAGAAAACTAGCAAAAATTCCAATTTGAGAATCAGGTTAAAGGTGGATACCTAAACAAAATCTTACAGGACCTGTTGTCGTAACGAAATGGTAAGTAAAAAGAAATTAACTTAATGCATCAACACCCCTTTTCAAAAACTATAAGGCCTTTATTTACCTGCTACAACATCATGGACTGAACACCCATTTCATTTCCCTTTTTTTTAAGGGACCTTATGCAACCCTTAATACAAAAGTAAACATGCAGTAAGCTATAGGAACCTGTATTGTGTAAGAATCACCCTGGTGACCTGGTCTGTCTTATTATTTATTTTTTTGTTTTTGTTTTTGTATGTTCTATAAAGATTGTTAATACCAAAAAATAAATAAATAAAGTTTAAAAAAAAAAAAGACATGCTTGTCAGGTTTGGGTTGATTAGGCCACAAGATTTGGGCTTGGGTCGGGTTTGGACAGAAATATGAAGCTCAATACATACTCAGTGAAATTTTGGCAATTAAAAACGACTTTTAAGACAATAGGTTGTGATGGAAAGTGAATTGGCCAGTTGAATAATTGACAGAGTCTTGGTTTTGAGAGTGAAAAAGCATGAACTTTATCCACCTCTGTGTAGAAGCAGCAGTATTTCTTTATGTACAAACGTCTGAACTGAACAAGTACTACCACAAACTATGTGTACAGAGCATGTGCATACTGCATTGCATTGAGAAAAAAAAAGACAATAAAATGAAAATAAAATGACTCCTTCTGTAAGTTTTACTGTATAATGTCAAATCCGGAACTAAGATAACCTGATGGTTTCCTGTATACAAAAATCACTTAGCTGCTTATACAAAATGATACTGAAAAATCGGTTTATGAAACCCTGAGAAAGAGACAGCTACGTGAATGTGCTGACTGCATCTGATCATATGATTGTGTGTGAGTGTGTGTGTGTGTGTGTGTCTGTCTGTCTGAAGGACAAGACAGGAATTCCTGCCATTTAAACCAACCCTTCCCTTTCCGACTGATCCCAACAGAGAGAGAGCGAAAAAGAGATTCAAGGCCAAAAGAACTGGAGATGTGAAAACACACAGCAGACATTGAAAGGGGGTAAAAAAATAAATTAAAAAAATCATACAAGCAGCTCGCTGCTCATATTATCTTTGTTTTGACTTTCAACTTTACTGCAAATGTAATCTAGAAACAGAAACTGTGGTATGTGACGATGTGTTATTTCCATGCGTCTCCTAAAAAACATAATAAGTCTGACATGACGCACACAATGAACAAATAACATGATGACAACTGATTCAACGTTTTTTCCCCGACACCTCTAGGGAATACAGCGATTAAGTTAAATGGAGATGAACAAGTCATCGTAAAGAGTAAAAAAAAAACAGAGGGTACAGAGACAATGTGGAAGACAAGTAAGAGAAGAAGGTGAACAAAGTGAATGTAAGAGAGAGAAATTAGTGGCTGTGTTTGTTTTTGGTGCACACATCCATTTAATTAAGATGCATTGTTTCTAATCTCCTGATTGAACTGTGGACATGCTCAACTGTCCGCAAGCTCAAACGGACATTTCTGAAACGTATTTATGATGAAATGTGCAATAATGTGAATGTAGAACATAATGTATGTATGTCTGTGCATTAAATGTTAGGCAAAGGTGCAAAAACGGGGGGGAATGAAGGTCAGACAGTGGCAAACAGCAGTGAGGGAAGATAAAAGGTGGATAAAGGAGGTAGGAGGAGGAGAGAGGGAAGAGGATAGAAGATGCAGAGATGAATATAGAGATGGAGTTTAACAAGGTTGTCATCTTAGTGCTGCTGATGTAATCCCTAAAATTAGAAGCAACAACAGCCGCAGACCATGCCCCAGTGGTACACTGCGCTGCCCAACGTACTGTACTCTACACACACACACACTCAGGCACATGCACACTCTCAGGATGTCTGCAGGCTTCAGAAGCCAATTTTAAGAATTAAATTTAAGTTCTAATAAGAAACAAAGCTTTCACACCATACAGTTAAAGTTAAAAAAAAGTACAAAAGTACAACTGCATTGCTCAGATATTTGCTATTTCAATAACTGACATGCAGCTCTGCAGAGATCTGTCACTAAATGTTTCAAAATGCCAGCTTTCATAACTCATTTCACATCATTTTCAGGCTATTTATAGACCTGTGAAAGTGTCTGAATATGTGCTTTGTGCATGGACCATGCATGTAGCAGGAGCCGAGCAGCAGGACCAGAACACCGCTGGGTGACTGATATTTGTGGTTTTGTTGTTTTGGCTGTTTGAAGGCACCAAGGATCACTCGAGTATTTTGAGCCTGAGTCACAATATGAGGAAGTAAACATGTTGCTGAGCAGCATACGGTCGCTGTAAAAGCCCCTGCCAGCTGCTTGGGTAAAAAATATTTTGGTTAGGCTTTGTTGTTCGCTGGCAGTTATCTGATCTATAACTAATTTCTTGTTTGTCCCCTTTCGCAATGGACACACGAAGATGATGTTTGAATGAAGTTCCACAGTGATGAAATATTTAAAAACACAGCATTGAAACCTCCTTTGTCTCTCTCAACCCTATGTTAAGCTGCATGTTAATGCACCAGTGCTGAATAAATAAAATTTAAATGGTCAGATATTTTGTTTGACGCAGCACAAGGCAACAAAATTAACTCCCTAAAGGTCTCAGCTATGAAAGGCAGTTCGTCTTGAAGCACAAAAGGTCACAGAAAGTTAAAATGATGCCACACTTGCAAGTGGTACTGAGCCGGATTAGATCCGTTCCCCCTCTGCCTCATCCTCTGGCCTCAGTTCCTTACTGTCTGTCTTAAACCCCCATGACCCTGCCCCTCTATTACCCCATCCTTCCTGTCTCCAATTAATTTCCCATCTGACCTTCCCACAACCTTCACCTTTCTGCCCCACCCAACCCCCACCATCACCCCCTTCACCACTACCTGTCAACCTCCATTGACTTCCAATCTTTGTTTTACATTTCTTTCTCCTCCTTCAACTCCTTCTCTCCATCCCAGTTAACTCAGTCATTATGTAGAGCGCCTCACTGCTACATATCCATCCTCTCTTAATCCTTGATTTTTTTTAAATCACTCCTTCCACACTACTTTGTATATGTCTTCTCTCCTCTTTCCATCACCCTCCTTCATTCTGTCCTTGTGCCTTCCCTCATCCTTCCTTTCCTCTTTGACCCTGTAAAAAGGTTCTTCTTATGGCATTTCCATCTCACTAGACAGTAGAGAGTGAAAGGCAAAACAAGAAAAGGGGGAAGGGTATGACAGAGGGAAAAAATCTAGATCAAAATAAAGCTGCTCTGTAAACTCAGTTTTCTTTTTTAGGCTGCTGAGTCACATTCTTAGTTCTTTAACACGAGTTTATAAGGTTTTAGCACTCAGTAGGTGCAAGAATAAAAGGAAATTATATATATCATTAGTCATTAGTCAATTTTCCTTCCAAGTCTAGTTCAAATTTTAACAGAATTTCCACAATATCATCAAAATAAAATGCTGTTAACGGCGTTTCCTGGATTGCAGGAGCGTGCAACAAGATGATGTAATTTAAAGAGTGGAAGATGTGATGAAACTATGGCATGGCATGGTTTGTTTCATAGGTCTTAAGAAAGTTATTTAATCATCTATTCAGATTGAAAGTGCACACAAATGCAGTTGGATGAAGGCTCACTTATTGTTTACAGCATGTTAGACAACTGCATCTTTACTGTAGATACATAAACAACAGTAAGGAATGAGATGAATAATGAGTGAAATTTGAAACAAATCCACCTACAAACTGAAAATTGCAAAGACCATGAACAAAGAAGGTTTTCACTTGCCTTAGAGCAAAAAAACGACCTTAATATATCGAGAGAGTTTAATACAGCTGCCAATCGATACAATAACTCACCTTATAGACTGTGATACAGCATCATCCTGCTCCATTACCTCATCACTGCAAGTTTCTAGTGAGAAATACGTTATGAATCATGAATTATGCAGCTTATCCATGTATCTTGTGAAGGAAGTGGTTTTATTATTCATCTCAACGAGCCTATTGATTAGATACTTGATATTATTTGGATATTAACAGAATTTACTACAAACCATTATTATAACACTTGCAGCATCCAATAAACCCATTCGTTTAACTATAATTGTGCAACCTACTTACAGTTGCATCCTTTTTTTGACTAAAACATACACTTTTTTGTTCCTTACTCGTCTCCTTCCCACTTCTTCCTGGCTCCCTGTCTCTCCCTGGGGCCCTGCTTGGTGCAGCAGTGGCAGAGCTGGCTATAGAGGCCCTTGGGGCTTTGCTGGCCCCACCTGCATTCTGATAGAATGAGACCAGATGAGCTCAGGAATGGACTGGATGCACTAAAGCAGCAAGGGGCTTTACAACATACTACAACCCAGAATTGTTCAAAGTTCAAAAAAGCTCAAAAACATATTGTTTATCTGCATTTAAACATACAGACTATTACTATTTCTATTGACCCCATTACCAAAAAAAGTAATAAAAAACTAGTCACGCCCAAACACTAGGAAAAACTTCAAGAACTTGCACGCACATGTGCACTAATGTCAACGAAAATGATGCCAGGAGCCAGGAAAATAACAGGAATGTTAAGAACTTCATCATTACATGAGGCCAAGCAAAACTCTATAAAACTGACCAACACCAGTGAGCTCATTCCAACACAATCAGTGCAGGAAATTGACTTTTTCAACAACAACAACAAAAAAACCTGTGCTCCACAGACTTTCCAGACATATTCACTGTTTAACACAATTTAAAGGAGACTCGGAACAAGTAGTTTTACCAGAAAAAGCACCTAAGCAAGGTTATCTTCTAATTGTATGTTCGTCTCACCCCATAGTGGTGACCTTCAAACCTGATGGGAGGATGAAAGACGATGCAGTCATTTTCTCACTACTCTTCATACCAGGTTGTGACAAAGCATTTGTATGAGTCACACATATGACTTTCCCACTGCATGATGATCGTAACCTTAGATTTAACCTGACTGTAAGCAGTGACGTTAGGGTAATCTGAGTAATGTCACCGCATAATAGGCACAATCTCATCAAATGAAAACTAAGATGATACGACGCCACACGACGTCATCAAGGTAATGTCATCGCTAATGGATACTTAAACAGAAACTGATATCATATGAATTAAATAATGTCAGTTAAAAGTGTACAAGCCTTGATATCTAGCAAAACAATCTCATTTCCAGGGCCATCTAGTAGCTGTTCTGGAGGTTACGCATGACCCTCCTTGGCATTTGAATAATTCCTCCTCCACACACAGGTCAGATCCTGCAGAGGTTAAAGTGCTACTAAGCATTTAGCGTAAGAATGTGTATGGTGATCGAGGGCTTCAGCTGTTGTCTCTGATAGTGGTGCTGACACTTACTGTAATTTACAAGCCAAAATCTGTGACACCAAGTTTCAAACTATTCCCATTGCTGCTATTTTGCAGTGATAAGTTAACTTTGTGCGCATGTATCTGTTTGCTTGTGTGATATACTGAATATACTGTATGTTTAAATTAACGCAACTCACATAACTCTCAGTTTGTATGTGTTAAGAGTTAAAGAAATAAACAGCTGCTCACAGCTGTTCAGGAGCAAAACTAGTGTGAAGATGTGATTTTCGGTTTCCTGTGTATATTCTAAACAGTGGTTAAAAACCCATTGTATGCAACGAGGACATGAGAGTAAACCTTTCCAAATCCCGTATTGAGCAGCTTTCACCACCTTCCCCCCTTTACCTAAAGGAATTTCATTAGATGTTCATTGGTGTGCTGAAGCTTTGCATTATTGATGCAGGTTTGCACACTCAACTCACGTGTGTCCGAGGTTAGCCGGAGGAAGGAAAAGTGTGCTCAAATGTTTGGAGGAAAAATAAGAAGTAGACGTCAGACGGTTCTGCCTTCTGACACAGGAAACCACAGACATTGCTTCCGGTTTGCATCGTGTTGAGTGCTTCAAAACAGCAGGAGGATGCCGCTTCATGCTCTGCACGTTCAATACAAATCCAGTTGCTTTCTGCTTTCAACACAGATGTGTGTAAACTATCACCATAGTCACATGGCACATTCTGAAATAACCACCTGTTAAACTATTATTTAGCCCAACTTGGATCACTATTATAGCATAGTATCACTCTTTGCTGAACTACTCTGTGCAGATGACTGAGCCTGCGTCATGTTAAATTAATGATCCTGGGGTGCCGTGGAGAAGCCTGGCTGTAAAAGCCCTTCGAGCAGGTTTCCCCCCGCAAGGCAAATGAGGTGATGGGTTCATCTGTCTATCAGTGCAGTGAGAGAAAGGCAGTAAACCAGTGAGGCATCTGATGTCTTAATGAAGTGAGTTTGTCTGCGTGCATGTGCTGTTCTGCTCTGCGTATCTGTTTCTGTGTAATATGTATACATGTGTGCGGTATGAGTCATTAGTGGATCCCAGTGGTCTGTTATAGTAGAGAGAGAATGCACACTAGAAGAGGAATCAGGTTTCTGGATCAATGGGAATCAAACCCAACTAGAGTCAATGTAGAAGAATAAAAGAAGTCGAATAAAATAATAATAATAACGTTTGCTCTAAAAATACAGGTTATCTTTCCTGTCTCCAGAAATCTTTGAACAATTCAAAAGAACAAAAGGCCTACTCACGCCGTACTGGTGTGATTTGTAGGTAAAAGCTGTATTGCCCTACATTCTCTGCTTTAGGACATGTGAGATGCTATATTCTAATCTTCTTTTTGCATTATATTTTAGATTCCTCACAATTCAGAGCTTCAGGAACTTCATTCACTCTGGAGCAAGCCATTAAGGGAGTGTGAGAGACACCAGACACCAGTACAGAGCAGTGATAATGGATTACTGATGCTATTATGGTTCAATAAGACCTCTGAACAGCATCCTCTGATCCACTGACAGAAATACAGTTCCCTTTGAGCTTGTGTGCGTACTGTGTACATTTATAACCTGCGTGATTTTTACTCTACCACTGTTATCATCACAAACAGACAGTTCCCTAATAACATAAAAAAACAAAAACAATGGAGGTTTTGTCACTTTTTAAAAAAGATTTTGCAGCTGTAACATGTGACCTGCCTTACTGGATTATTAATTACAGACACAAGCACCGTACTTCACTCATGAAATGATCAATCAGTGGATAACTCAATTACGTCTTTAGGAGAACAAATCATCCCCACAGCTGCAGACACGATGCTTAAACCTGGAAATTCAGACATGTTTGAGGAATTCTCAGATCATTTGTTGCAAGGATCTATCTTCAGTTATGACATTTTGTAAATATCTTTCCAACAACATGGCAATTCATCATTATGACTATGTACAAAATAAATCATTTTGTCTTTCAAGGATAAATGACTATGTCAAGAGTCGTCTTAAACGTGTGTCAGTCCTGTCAGGTTTAAATGCTTTATCCTCCATTTGCTAACTAGTCAGTTGTTCCCAGCATGCATCTGTTTATGCCACTTTCACCGCCCCCGCCCTTGCTATCTGCCACCCACAGTGTCAGCACACAGCAGGTATGTGCATGTGTGTGGCAGCCTCAAAATGACCCGCTTTTCCCAGCACAGCCTGTTTCTAAACAACAGGTGCCTAAACACACACACACACACTACCACTAACACACAAAAACACAAAACTCCACCACACGTCAACAGAAAAAAAACAGAATGAAACAGAGACAGTTATTAACGTAAAGATTACCCTACCTGGTTGTTGACATAATCCTGCAGATGAGACACCAGGAAGCACATGAAAAAAGATCAGAAAGCAACAAGACGGTCACAAGAGGACAGAACAAACTCTGTACATCAGTGTGTGGTGAGAAAAAAAATGACAGGCTCCTCTCATCTGTATCGTTATTTAATAAAAGAAAAGTGAGCAGGTCAATGCCTCATTCTGTCGCTTGACAATGACCGTAGCACAGTATAAGTGTTTTCTTTCTGTCATGTGTGTGTTTCAGCTCATCCTGCCTCCAATCTTGCTCCTGTTTACTGCACAGCTAATGTGATTCCCTCTTTTTCAAGGACATTCACATGCTTCCACTTGTTTTTGTGCTGCTTTTTCAGAGTAGTGCTGCGCTAGCACATCAGGGTGGCTAGCCTTTACATAATAAACGCAGTCACAGAGAAGTATGTGGTGGGATTCCGTGACGCTGTAGGCTAGAAATGTAATTTTCAAAAGTGGAACAATCACCAAGAGACTAGAGAGGCAGGTAGGGTCAGCAGAGGAAGCTTTAAGCCCTCCATTAAGCCCTTTGTAACGCCCCAGGGAGCTTTGCATGAGCTGAGAAAAAGTGTGCATGTGCGTTAAGCTGAAGTTTGTGTGTGGCAAAGCGTGGTTTTTGGTGATTAGTCAAAACTGTAACTGACAAACTGCTGGCCCCAGTGATCCTATCAGAGGGAGGGAAACTCAAAGCACACACACACACACACACACACACACACTTTCAATACTTTTTTAAACAGATTTTGTTATATAATCACAAAATCCTGCTACAGTAACAAGTGGCCTTAGGAGAGACCTAATTTGTTCCTCCCTTCAACTTTCCTTTTTTGTCATTAGACACAATTATAATGCTTTTGGTGTGGCCGACAACAATGTTCATTTGCTAACAACATAAAGCTTTGATCATATTGAACAGACCCTTGCACTCGCAGACCGTGCACCAACTTTCCAACTTGTGTCACCGGTGCTTAGACTAAAAGGACCAATTAGTCAGTGTGTCGGCAGGTTTCAGAGAAACAGACTTGTGCAGAACTTTAAAATCTAAGCAGAAAACAATCAGTTATGCATATGCAGTTATGTTTGGTCAAGTTCCTACTTAACTGTTCTAACCTTGTTCTACATTAACCTAAGAGTGTCATGTAAAGATTTCTAGCTTTAGCCTCTGCTGCTAGTACTGGTGTTACCTACCGTGCTGTAGCTGGTGGGCTCTTGCCCGTCTGTGATGAGTTCCCGCTCCCCTCTGGGGTTGACCCTCCTGAAGCGCCGCCTGGACCGCCGTTGGGATCCCTCTCTCTGCAGAAAACTGTCGTCCCCCTCACTGCCGTTATCCACCTGCAATACACAGTCAACACCCTTCTCAGAATAGAAGCTTTTACGGGATTCGCACCCACAACCTTCGGTAGTGTAGGGACAACTGGAAGACTGCTCCTCTGAGACCTGAGGACACGGCTCAGAGCAGCTGCGTTTTAGTAGTTCAGACTTTTGGGTCTTTGGAACTGAGTCCCGGTTTGTAAATCCTGAGCTCTGGTTTTCATTGTCTGATTCCTGGTTCTTATAATCCAAGTTTTGGGTGTTAAGTTGCGTTATGTCCTGAAAGTCTGAGCTGTGATTCTTAAACGTGTCCTCTTCCTTTTCCTGCGGCTCGGCTTCGTGTCCAGGAGGTTCTGAGATCTGGCCCTGCTCTTCTGCTGGCTCCTGGCTGAACATCCAGCTCTTCCAGAACGTGGAGAGCCGGTGCCAGCGGAGCATACTCATCCGGACGCAAGGACAGGATCACAACAACGCATAAAAGCAGGAAATACCACAAGTAGAGAGACAGAAAAAAGCAGCAGGGAAACACTTCAATACAAAAGATAAATAGAAGTGTTGAGTAGAAATTATAAGAAAAGGTCCAAAATCCTCAGAAATTTCAGAACATTAAATCCATTGGGGCAAACATCCAAACTAAAGAAAACCAAAATTAAATGAACAAAAAACAAAAGGGTCGCCAATGATGACAGGGAAAACAAGGTTTGTCTTTTTCTCTGTCTGCGATTTGGTGCCAGTTTTCCTCTTCTGAAGGCCAGAGGGTCCAGAGCGGAGTTCAGCTGCTCAACACGTTGCATACTCACGGACTTACTCACATGCTCTCTCACTCGTTCTCTCTCGCTGTCTGACACGCGCACAGAGCATACACTGAGCCCACAGTTTCCTCCAGGAAACCGTAAATACACAAATATCCTCGCCAGGCAGAAAAAAAACAGCACAGCACACAGATTCCGGCCATACAATTCATTCCCCATAGGTTTTTTGTGCTGGTCTGTTGTTGTAAGAAGAATGTGTTTTCTCAGTTGCATAATGTTCGTAAGTTAAAAGCTTTATGATGACTGTAATGAAAATAATTTATGTTACGCAACTTTGAGACTCATTTAAATTTATTCAAAACATTTTTTATTGGCTTTGCTGAGATAGTTTTTTTCTTAATCTCGTCTTTTTTATTATCTTCAGTGTCACTGATATTTGTAAGTTTGGTGTTAGATTTTACAGCTCCACCTCTTCCTCTGTAATCTTTAATCTTTAGTGTTCTTTTAAAACACGTCTCCCATCTGCAACTAGTGATTAAAACTTTTTTTTTCCGTGTCCCTGTGTCTCTCCATTTTGCAATAAGACAACCTGCTGCCAATATATTGTGTCCAAAACATGTAAATCATGCACCCAGTCTCATGCATGAGTGTTGATGTCTAGTTTCAGCAGTGAACTTCATTATTGCCTGTGTCCTGAATACTGATTGGATTATTTGGTGCCTTTTAACTTTTTAAGTATGCCATATGTTTCTGTTTGTCAGGTTTGTGAGACAGTCTGAGAGAACTGAGTGAGAAACAAAATTAACAGGATCCATGTGCTGTTTTAATATTTTGCTAATATTCTACTGCTTTATTTTCTTGACTCTTATCTTCATAGTCTCCATTTCTTGGGTGGTTGTAAGGCCGTCTAACTCCCTCTGCCTCCTTTATCTGCTTTTTTTTTTCTCCCCACTGTGTCTAGTTATGTAATTAGTTACTGACCGCTTAAAAGCATGATTTATCACACCAAGTGTCTATGCATTCATTTATGTACTGTATGTGCTTTATTAATATCAGAAATAAAAGTGACTGAGACTCATTACAGTCAGTTTTCTAATCCTGCAATTTAAGTTCTCCAATAAAAAGGAAAAACATGTTATTCTCTCTCCAAGCAAAAGAATTACTATTGCAATGCAAATATCACATCTTTAAACAATATTTGATTTATTATTCTGCTTATATTATAAACATTTACATTTGAAAGTTACACACCTCACTTATCACAGACAAAATGATAATCAATCATTTTGTCTTTTGTAACTTTTAAATGTAAATGCAGTTTATAATATAAGCAGAATAATAAATCAAATATTGTTTGAAGATGTGATATTTGCATTGCGATAGTAATTCTGTAATAACTGAATCTGAAATATTTCCCTAGTTTTTCCTAATTTAAACTCACTCTTTTATACACATTGTAAGAAGTACTCCATAAACACTGGTTTTTGTAAAGGCTGACTGTTTTTTCCAAGTCATGTGTTTTCACAGACGTCTTCCACATACAGAACCATGATCTGCCACAAAGAGATATGATGACTTTTTATGAATACTTCACGTCACAACGTACGATCAGAGCAGATTATATTTATAGCTATACCAAAAAAACTGAGATAATTAAGATTTTCAGTCAGTAAACTGTTGCATGGCTGAAACTAATGATTATTTTCTTTATCAATTAATTCTTGATTCATTGTTTGGTCTATGAACCATCATAAAACAATAAAGAATGGCCATCTTAGTTTCTCAGGGTCCAAAGTGATGTCTTTAAATGTCTCATTTTGTTCAACCAACAGTCGAAAACCCAAAGATTTTCAATGACTGTGATAGAAAACTGAGGAAAAAACTGTCAATCCGACACTTTGCAAACACCAGAAGACGAGAGAAAGCTTTGCTTAAAAAGACTGTGCTGTCTGCCTTTCTGTATTCCCACATGTAACACACACAATAAAATCTGAGGAAACTAAAAGTCATCAAAAGGACAGGACTATAATTCTCATAGGCGAACATCACAGAGATGTTTCGACTTCAGAAAACAGCTTTAAAATAAAGCGTATGAAAGAAGATGGCCCCAAAGATTTTCTGTCTCAGGTGAAATGGGACTCACTAGCTGCTACGGGTTGAAACTGACACAGGAACAACTTTGTGTGAAGGGGTTCTGCTATGAAACACACACTGCATCATGGTTAGTTTAGCTGTAACAAACTCTGAAACAACTGCACACAGGGATAGTGCAGCTCTAAAATACCAAATAACAGTTGTAAAATGGCTGGTACTTGTATCAATAAGTCCATCCTCACAGCAAAAAATGTCATCTCGCCTCACTTTAATGAGCCCCATGAGACAGACAGCCTGAAGGTAATGCACAAGAAATTCTTGGGGGGAGAGGTTAGAAGAGTAGTGAACTTCCATGTCTGTCCTGTGACCATATACAATAAGCATCTCTCTGTCTCACCGTCTATGTGCTTGTCTGAACGTAACGCCCATCTATCCCGTGACCACCAGCTCTGTCAGGCGTTGACAACTCTTTAAGTCTCTGACTGATGGTCACGGCCATAATTTGACCACATTTCCCGTTTCCTCTGCCCATTTAAATATATGTGTGTGACTAACATTACATCTACCCATTTTTAAGTTTACATTCCTCTCCCCTGTATCTGATAGCTCGCCCACTAACACACATTACTCACTTTTGCTAAATTATGTTATGCTTTACTCATTCACCTCTTACTTCCTTCTTCCACCACTTATTTCCTTAGTACACACGCTCTCATAAACACACTCCTGTCCATCCAGTCAGGCTATTCCCATGGCCTTAATTAGCTGATTGGCTGCAATGCAGTAACTAGACCACAGTTCCTCTGCTCTTGTGTGTTTGTGCATTCATCTGAGTGTGTATGTGCATTCATGTCTGTGTATATTTGTGTTCCTGACAGCTTTTTTATGGAGCGTGGAGGATGCAACAATACCATAAATATAACAAGCATTAAATAAATATTTAAATGTGCCATTAAATTATTAAATACTGAAATTAATTCACAAATAATTTA
>JAUMHL010000006.1:19372505-19395398 GCA_032362345.1 Sandelia bainsii | reverse complement strand
GTTTCTAACAGGTTGGTGAGAGACTTTCTAAACCTGATATTAAATCGGGAGTTGCTGACACAGAATATGTGACAAGTCAAACAGAGGAATTTATTTTATTTCTTGGAGTTATCAGCCTTGTGGTTTGCCAAACAGCAGGAAGTGTGTGTGTAGCTTCTTCGAGTAGTCTTTTACTTTCTCCTTTCAGAGAAACTAGCCCAGCAGTTTATTCAGCTACTACAGATATTCAACCCTCAGAATTTCTACTTGATTAGTAAGTTTTGTAGTTTCTTGGAAAAACAAAATCGGAAGTGCAGCAGAATGTTGGCTCTAAAGTTTGGCAGCTCTTACTTTGAAATTGTTTGCTTCCTGTGAGTCAGATCATTCACATCCAAAGCTCCACCCTACTATGATGCGATGCAACTGGTAGAAGCATTACAGACCATTACAGGACAAGACAAGAATATTTTAGGATATTAATAACAGTAGCTTAATATAAACCAAAGGTTAATTCAAACAAATTTTACTCCCTCAGCCAAAACTTTTCTCTTTTTTTGTTTTTTAGAAAAGATTTTATCTTGGTAACTGAGCTCTTCACATTCATACAGTGTCACACAATAATAACTGTAAGATCATCAGTGCCAGTGCTCCCTTTTCCTGTAGCGACAGTCTCTGAATGGACCCACGGGGTACTTTAGGATGTCTCACTGTAAGGGCACCACACTATTATAACCCTTTCCAGGAAAATCGTGGTCTGCTGTCCCTGGAACTACCAGGGTGGAGACTTGAACATCACTGACTTGTCAAACAAAAACCTGCTACAATGTGAATACAGCATTCATTCACACAGAAAGCAAAGACTTGAAATTCATGCACTGAGAATGTTTGAGCAAAGACATGGCAGATTTTCCAAGTTTGTCTAAAAAAAAGAGCTGAGGAGATAAAAAAAAAGACTGGGACTGAGTGCAAGATATCTCAACAAGCCACAGTAAATTACAAAGAACATGGTGATTCTGCTGCGTTATCAGTCTAATTTATCGAACTGTCACGGTTCTTTAGACGCAGTAGTTATGTCATGAGCATAAAGGTCTTTAAGCTTCAGTTGCTACAGCTCCTTCTTTCCTGGGACCATTTGATCAAAAAGTGCCACTGGTTGATGAGTGTGTTTATACTCGAGTGTACAGAACTGTGAAATAAAGCTAATATCATTCATTAAAGCAATGAGCGGCACAAAACTTCCAAGTCCCTGCAAGAGCTACTATTTTTTTCTTTTCGGATATAAAGGAAACATGACTTCCTGTAAACCAGGGGATTTTTCCCAAGAAAAAACAGCCTGAAGCACTAAATATAAATCCTTCCACAACAAAACCAGTTAAGTTATTAAATTAATTTGTTTTAACAAGAAGCAATAAAAAGACATTGATTTACATGAAAATCTTGCACATTATTGCCTCAGCATTTAGTAAACAGAGTGATAGTCTAAGAACGATAAGGTTTCATCATTGTTCCCTTAGCTATAGAAGTAACAGTTTTAT
Organism: Sandelia bainsii; assembly: GCA_032362345.1. NCBI lineage: Eukaryota > Metazoa > Chordata > Actinopteri > Anabantiformes > Anabantidae > Sandelia > Sandelia bainsii. The sequence goes on along the minus strand of JAUMHL010000006.1, from coordinate 19,393,884 downwards.
GATTCATGATCTTTCTGTGGACTTCCTGTAACATGATGTACAGGTAATGATCAAGAAGCCACAGAGTCACGTCTGCTTGAGGTTTGTTCTTTATTACCTATTCAGTAGCAGGAGCAGGGGTGGTGCTATCTGCTGCTTTTTGTGTAAAACTTTAATGCTAATCCTGTCTCATCCCATCTGATCCCACAGACAGAGGGTCTCAGGAGAAGAAGACAGGGGTGCGGGAAGGACATGCACGGAGGAGACAGAGAATCTGTAAGCACTGCAGCCTTGTGGACACACAAACACACTGCATTTACATCTGCAAGATATGGCATGATGAACGCACAATATAATCCACAGTTTAAAGAAATAATACAGATGTCGCTATATTTGGAGACGACTACACTCAGAGGGAAGTCTTACACATCACATGACACTATTAAGACTCACTATTGCTCCTCTGTCACAAATGCAGAAACTACCAGTCGATTAAAAAAAGCATGACTGGACAAGATCAGGAGTCATGATTTTGATATGTTAATGTGTAGTTAACACATTCAAAACTATAGGCGCTGCAGGTTTTTTTTCCCCCTTCTTCTTTGCGGACTACACAAATGTAAGACACAGTCCCTTCTTCAAAGATTTTTGAAGATGCAAAACACTTGTACAGAAACACAGTGTTTCCAATAAAGCAGAACTACTTGTGTAGCTCTTGGGAGTGGTCCAAAAATTTTTCTCAAGCTGTCAGCATTTTTCTCTTTGAGTCATGTCTCATCGTGACATTCAGATACTTCTGCTTGACAGATGATTTGTTCCCAAAAAGATGTGAGACAACTTTGACTTGTTTTCACATGACGGGTAATTATTATGTTCATGACACAAAAAAAACATTAACAAGTGAGTCCCAAGGTGGAAAGAAAGCAGTAGCACTTCAGCCACATCATTTAGATTTAAACCATTAGGCTGCCAGACATCATCCTCTACATTCAGAAAGAATGTCTGATGTTGGGAATTTGCAGTTATCTAGTTCTTAAATGTAATACTCTAACTTCGTCAATGAAATATTCAAATGATGTCATTATGCTGTATATATACAGCCTGTATTACACAATTAATTTCATTTGAGTATTTATATTTTATTTGCTAATGTTCCTGAGCTTGCATATTGTCACAGTAGGTTTTTTCTTTTATGGAAAATGCTAATTCACCTGCAGCCAATGAAGCACATTAGAATTTTAATTTAGAGATGGAGGTGAAGAGTGGGGGTGAAGAGAGAGGAAGAGTAGCGATGAGGCAGACAGAGGGTAACAGCAAGAGAGATGAAAGAAGAGGAGAAAAGTGATCAACAAGCAAAGAGTGCAGGGGTAAAAAAAAAAAAAAAGCGATACAGACTTCAAATAAAGATGAAGAACAGGAATAAAATCAAAAGGACAGAAATGGGAGAGGTGGGAGGATAAAAAGCGAGAGGCAAAGACAAAGAGAGACGACAGGGTCACTACGCACCACAATCATTTCTGATGGCTCCAAAGTGATGCATTCACAGCCTCGTCTGCCCCCCAGCTGCTTGCCAAAACTGCAGAGAGAGAGACACATACACACACACACACACACAATGTAAGTGCTAAAACAGGAGCAAAACCGAGGCAAAGATAAAACAATCCCGACACATCGACAGTGGACAAAGACACAATCATTAGTCACACACTGAAATTGAAACTATTGAATCATAATTACCCAAATCACTGAGACAGCATGAGATTAAATGTAAGATGATGGTGCAGCTCAGGTCGACACTGGAAGTGCTAAACTCGATGAGAATTATTATCTGTTTGGGGTAAAGTGTGCCATTAAGAAGGTGTTTGGGTCTACCACATCAGTCCAGTTCATTTTCAAATCCACAGAATGATCATCATATGACTGCAAACTGCAATATTATACGACATACTGAAACAGCTGTAAGTATTTAGCAGCACCATATATGTTCAGAAAACCTTATGAAACCTGCTGATAAGAGATGCAAGGGTGTACAGAACTAAGACAGGGCATTAACACATATAGTAACAGTGTGACATTTCTCTGTGGGTATTAGAGCAGTGAGGCTGGTACACCAGTTTGTGGTTTAAGGTCTAACCACAGCAAAAAAAAGAAAGAAGATTGTACTGTAGATCAATGAGGCTTTGTAATCGACACCTCGACATAAGTGTAAACAGTCCACATAGACTAAAGTGCTCAAACAACTTTGACGGCCACAGCATATATAATCTATAGAGAGACATATTTGTACATTAATATCACTTCCCTCAGTAGCAGATTATTGGTGTGGACATTTATAAGTGAACTCAATAATGAATATTGTTTGAACGTTATAGGACTTGTGGTTCATTTGCAAGGACCATTTCAGATTAGCCAAGAACACGATCAAACCACTGTGTGTGTGTGTGTGTGTGTGTGTGTGTGTGTGTGTGTGCGCGCGCGCGCCCCCAGTAAACTGTTTTGTGCACAATGTGCCTCACAAGTTCAGCCACAGTCTTTGTGGCCGTTGTGTCCTCTGATAAGCAGGAGCAGGAGCAGCTGATGGTGTGCCGAGACCACGTGGTTCAGCCTGCTCTTTTCTCGTCACATGGAGGGTCTGCATGACATTGTAGTTCAGTCTGAGAATGTGTTCGGTGAAGAGAGAAAACAGTTTTCTCTGTCAGCCGTGGACAGATTACGAAACAGTGGGACTCATTCGTAGCTGTTTTGCGTCACTCTGTGGTTATTTTATGTCTTTAAACTGAGCTTTGTGACTTTCAAACAAGATGATGCAGCTCAGAACATAATGCCTTCTTAGGCCCCTGTGTCTGAGCCCAGTCATGCTCTTCAGCAATCCATCCCTGCTGTCAGCCTCTCTCTTTACCACCCCAACAGGAGCATACAGTAGTAAAACATTGGAGGGGAATTCAAAACAGACTTTGAAAAGCTGGTTTGTAGCAATAAATAGTTATTACTTTCTTTGCTTGTAATGTTAAAACACAAAAAGTGCTTGATTTTAAGTATTTTTAGTCCAATAAAATGCTTCAACATGAAAATGCTTTATGATTCTCACTATCAATTAAAATCAGTCAATTAATAGCCTATTACAATTTCATGAAGCCCTAGGTGACACATTAAAATTGCTCATTTTGTTCATCTAACACACCAAATGATCCAGTTTACTATGACATATGATAAAAAAAAGATGCAAATTCTGACATTTAAAAAGCACAACAACAACAACGGCACATTAAATGTTAAATGTGTGAAAACAGACATTAAGTATTAATTTATCAAAATTTAGTTGAAGTATTGCATGAAGTAATTATGCATGTCTCTGTGTTTCCCATGACGCGTCTAACGGCACGAGTGTGCGAGAGATACCCCGTCTGAACAGCTCCATCAGAATGTGCAGTGATCCCTGACAGCAGACGGTGCTGTGAACACGTCTCGCTCCCTTTGGCAAACTAAAAGTGGCGACTCAGCATTGTCTAAGGACTGAAGGAGTGGCTGGTTTTAATTGCGGGAGCGTGATGAACTGGGAGAAAGACAACTTTCGCTCTCACGCCTCCGCTCTGATTACGTTCTCACACCGTCTCGCCATGTCTCCTTACTGGTTTCCTGATTTTTGCTCTCCTCAGTCATTTCCCTCCTCCCTCCTTTGTTGTCTCTTCCTTTTGCCCTTCACCTCCAGTCGCCTCCATACACATACTTTCTAAACATGTCCCTCTCTTTGAGCTCTTTTTGTTGCCTGCTGTTCCTCCACCTTCTTCTCTTTCTCCATCTCCTTCACTGTTGGTTATTCTTTCATATCTTCTTCCTGTTGCTTTTCTTTCCAATATCCTGTCAGCTTTACTTTTCTCCCTTTTATTTTGTGCTTTGCTGTTTGCTGTCTCTCTCACCTCATCTCGTTCTGCATTCCCTTTCATCCCGTCTTTCTTCTTCTTCCTGTTAGCTCTTCCTCTCACTGGGCAAATATTCATCTCATCACATCTGTAATCACAAACTCGGGCTGAGATCAAAGTCTGTCTTTCTAATGTGCTTTTTTTTTTTTTTTAGAAATTTCTGAATGGGATGAGCTCTGCGCCCTCTGAGAGACATGCTAAGACATCCTAAAAGTAAATGGTTTTAAAGAGCTTGTTAAATCAAAGCTTTGGCGCGTGACGCTGATTTTGAAGGAGGAATAGAGAAATCCACAGCCACAGGGACTGAAAAGAGCTGTTACTGGACTAAAACTATAACCACATTGTTGCTGGACTCAGCTCAAATGAGCTGCGAGCGAACTGAGTGAATATGAACTGAGACACACTGTGTGTCCACATGTTCAGAGGTTCATCTTGGTGCAGCCATCTCTGCTGATTCAGCCTTACTGCTTTTTGGAAGCACAATTAAGGCTAAAATGATTACAGTAAGGAAATAAATTATTCACTAAACATATAAAATATTAGACACTTTCTTGTCAGAATGTGCAGCAGTCAGGTGAATCTAGGGGCAGCAAAAGCCATTTACCCTCCACGTTGATTTTTCTTATTTCAATATAATTTACAGCACTAAAACAGAAGCATGTACATGAAGGAGGAAATTTAAATTTCAAGGAACTGAAATGAAGCAAAGCAGCGGTGGATCTACAGGGGGGCCGCCTTTGTCCCCACCTCCCCCAACTGCAAGATTTGCGTGCCATCTGCCCCCCACCCTTGCTGTTTAGTTCCTAAAACTATAACTGTCAGTAGTCAGGTCAGTGATTGTAAATAATTTCTTAGACTCTCCAAAATGCAGCAGCTTAATTAAAGCCTCTGTTGACTGGTTCACAGGTTTCATGTTAGATTGTACTGTAAATAAGTAAAAATAATAAATAAACTAAACAAGTTGTGGCACCCTGCCACAACCTGGACTTGCCACGTCAGGTCAGCTGCGTGGCAGCTCTGCCATCGGTGTGTGTGTGTGTGTTTGTGTGTGCGAATGGGTGAATGAGAAGCAGTGTAAAAGCGCTTTGAGTACCAATGAGGTAGAAAAGTGTTATGTAAGTGCAGACCATTTACCTTTTATGTAACATTTTCTAGATCTGCCACTGAAACAAAGCATTTCAAAACTATTTTCACACTGAACTAATCACACAATATTGTACCTGTACCAATTTTTTTCACATGAAGAAATGAATGCTTAAGACCCTGATAGTTGCATAGAAGGTCTGATTGTACAATGCTCTGATTTTTTAATTCAGAATTTTAACTTCACACATTACGCAACTTTATGCGTTCTTTATATGACAATTTTCCTAAAATTAGATTTCAAAAGTAGAAATATATCCCCTTGTTTACATTATTGTACATGATACATATTGTATAGCCCGATTGTTGCCATTATACAAGTGTCTATATTGAGGTCACAGGCCAGCATCAGCAGCAGAAAGCATTCCTATAGAAGTGAGGGGTTTACAATCATCTGTCAGTAACACTTCAGCAAGAAGCTAACAAATGGGCTGAAGTAACAGGTCCACCAGTTAAAATTTCCCAAATTGTTTTACACCCCAGGAATTGTGTGTTCTTCATAAGGATATTAAGTTTCTTCAAATACTCTGAACTTATCTGCCTGTAAAATCTACAAGAAAAACATTCAGTCCTGCTTCCCGGAGTCTGAGCGAACACATGACCAAATTCATACACCATCTATACAGCGGCTCCTGCCAGACCATGAACACCCAGCCGTGGTTTTAAGAGTTCCCATGGAGGATTGCAGTCTGCTGGTCTCAGAGCTCTCTCAGAGCCCTTAGCCTGGAGGTCAGCCAGACTCTGACAGATTTCTCCTCACTCCACTGAGGCGAGACGCATGGTCCCCGTCAGCCCTGCACAAAGCCTGCCAAGCCTGTCTCCTCACTATATGTGTGTGTGTGTGTGTGTGTGTGTGTGTGTGTGTGTGTGTGTGTGTGTGTGTGTCTGCAAGGTGGTGAGGAGAACAAAGAAAAAAAAAAAAAAAAATAACAACGAGTTTGCTAATATAAAGTAGCAGGAGTACAACAGTTTGCAGACCTGTATCTGTACACCTCAGTGCAGCATCTCATGTCTGCACCTCCATCGTCTTCCTCTTTGTCTGACCTACTGTATTCACATAAAAGTAAGAGAATCAACAAACTTGAGTCAACTCTGAGTGACTGAGTTTGTGTGTGTGTGTACCCACTAAATGATGCTGTTGCCCCGACTGAACTGAGATCTGATACTGCTCCGTTCTCGGCTGGTGTGAATCAGTGTCTGACCGAGAAAATACGACAGACCTCTAGAACCGCACTAAGGCCAAACCTTTAGGCTGACAAAATAAAAGCAGGTTTAGAGTTTCGTGCTGACAAAGTTTATTTTACAAGGTTTTTCCTCCAACACAAAAGAGTTCCTCCATAAAATGCTGGTAGAGTTGGCTGAGAATTCACTACACTCCTTATCTGTGCATTAAATATTAGAACCTAGAAATAAAAAAAACTGTGTTGAATTTCAGATGTGTTTGGCTCCATAATGGAAATTCACCCAGTAACACAAAAAATATCAGGGTACAATTTTATTAGTTTGCCTTATCTGCCAAACAGACTTTCTTTTGATGGAAACAAATTGATCCACTGCTCTCACTGCAACATTTTACTGGATGAGCCAGAAGGGTTTTTGATCCAAATAAGTAATCTTTTCTTGGAGAGGGAAGCTCTTCTCTGTGCTGGATTTCAGCAGGTGATGATTTCTTTCCTCTTTATTCCTGCTGAAACAAGTTGTCGGCAAAGGGGAAAACAGGTTCAGCACCAGTCCAGTGGCAGCTGCAGTGCCCTGAGCAATAAAGCGTGACAGCCGGCTCAGAAAGCAAGACCACACACACAAAAAGTGTGTCAAAAAGCTGGAAAAACCAGCAAAGTAAAGGTCCAAAAGAGTCGAATTAATAAACAGAAATGTCAACTTACATTAATACATAAAGGGAGGAAGTGGTGTTAAAGTCTGGGTTTGCCTACGACAACACGTTTTTGTTTTTTTCAGTTCAACTCATTTACATTTGAAAAACAGCCACATTTGCATTTCTAAAACATAATGATCAGAGTGTAACAGCAACTATACAGCTTTAAATGTGTTGCTAAAGCATGTGAGCAAAAGATCTATCAAGGAATTAGAGATTATTACAATTTTGATGAAAAATACACATTTATAATAACTTTTGCGCTGCTGGAAATTAATCTGGGTAAATTTTAAAACACTGTGTTGGTGCAAAAATGACCTTGGCCTCCCTAAAAAGCATTTCAGTTTGTTTCTGTAATTACCCCCATCCACAATAAAACACCAAAACAGATAATTCTCCTCCTACTAAGCAGGTGTAGACAACACATCAGCAAACCAGAAACAAACAAACAAAAAAATATTTCCGTTTCCGTGCATTGTTCAGTGTCAAGACTACAAGAATTTCACAGAACAAGTAAAGAGCATCAGAGAAAAGGTAACTGAAGTCCGACTGCTTTTGAAACATTGCACTAATGATATCATCTGATTGGTCACTGATATGAGGGTGTTTCTACCAAACTACATTTCCATTTTAATACAATCACAAGCCACCATTCTCAGATTTGCACACTCCTGCAGACGTTTTTTGGTATAGTTCTGCTTTACTGGGAAAAAAGAGCAGTTTTAGTCTGGATGGAGAGCTCAAACAAGAAAGAAAAATGTGTTTATGGATTTACCAGACTTCATTTAAATGTGGTTTAGCAGGCATTCTGACAAAAATCAGTCCTATGATGAAAAAGATGCAAGGGAAAGTTCAGTCTGAGTAACACATCCATGAGTTTGACGGCTTATCAGATGCCAAAACAATGCACAGTGATGTATGGTAAGTCAGAGACAGGTTTTACCGCTCTACAAAGTTATCATGACATTAGTTATGTTATCAGAAGGTAAACCACATAAACACCATATAAATATGATGTTCATGTAGGGTTTAAACTGGTGTGAACTCAGCTGTAATCTACAGAAAAACAACCATCAAATGAACTACAGATTTGCTGTTAATTCTGCACTTATAGTTTTCTGGCAGCGGTTAAAGCTTTGCTTCCAAACTGACGAGCTATGTATGTGCTGCACAATGTAGGCAAGAGTGTAATATGAGTCAGTACAAGGTTTGAGAGAGATTGGGTCAAAAATCAAACCCAAACAGAGGTATAGTTCCATTTGGCACCTATGTTCCCATGGTAATGATGACCAACAGTAAAGGAATAAGACCACAGACCACAATCTAACACACACACACACACACAAGCACACAATTTCTCAGTTCTCTCTACTGTTCTTCCTCTCAGTTTCAGTGCCTGGTTGTCTAACACTGACCACTCTGACTCACACACACGTTAAATTAGACTGGAGAGCAGGAAAGCAGTCAGCACTGCAGACAGACCACCAGCATGCACACACACACGCACGCACACACACACACACACAAAAACTGCCCGGCAGACTCCACAGTGACATAGCGGGTCATTCAGAAACATTACTGTTCATTTGCAAAACAACAGTGTAATCAGTTAAGGGGCCACTTCAAATCTCAGCATAACAGAGCACAGCTGCTGCTGCTGCTTAACACAAAGTTAAAGTATCTTTATAGCTAAAAAAGCATCAACCATTCACATTTTACTAAATGTACATTCATTGCATAGTACTGTAGATTATCTTAATGTAATCTTTACTTGTAGCGCAGTGAGTTCCCAAAAAAGTGTGGTGAGTGCAGTGTGCAGTGCTGGCAATGTTTTACTTATGGTGCTTTAAGGAAGTAGACACACCGATATATGGATTTCTGTCACGCTTCACTGCACATTTAATCACTATTAACTTCACAACAACCATTAACTAAACCTTACAAGCACAAACATTTTAACCTAATGTCAAAGTTACTTCAGGTTTCCTTTTTTTCTCTTGGTGATGTGACAAGTCTGCTTCTATTTAAGATAATCACTGTAGATAAAGAACATAACATAACATAACATAACATAACATAACACATAACACACAGGAGTTAGCAGTGTCTTTTTAAGGGTTGTGGGGCCCAGCAATGGCAAGTTATCCTGCCGCCACGCTGAGGGGAATTCCTGTCTATCCAGTTGGTCGGACGACAGCAGGCAGGAAACGGAGTATGTTGGGTTAAAGAATGCAAAGAGAAACAGAGAGGGAGTTTTGAAAACTGAACCGAATTAGCCAGCCAGCGCTGTTTTTCACATTACATGAACTAAAAGATGTGAACAATCATGAAAGGGAAACATAAAGATCACTAACCAGAAACAGGAGCTCTGCAAGTCAGATACTTTGGATTCCTTGTAAATGAAATGATTTCCAGCATATTATCCACAGTGAGGAGGGAGAAAAGTACAATACCCCAGTAATCCAGGTTTAGATCCAAGTGTATTTGTTGTATACTCCAGAGAGTATGAACAAATCAGAAGTTTCCTCAAAAAGCAGAAGTAGGTGACTGTCAGCGTTTTAGTTTGTCTTTAACTGAGGGAGGAGTGTGGGTGTTTCCTCCCGCTCTGAACTGTTCTGTTCAGTCTGTCCGCTGGCTCCAGGGTGGTGTGTTCGTGTGTCAGTATGGGAGTGTGTGTGTGTAGCCTCGGGAACACATGGCCAGCCACTGTTCTGCCAGGGGTTCCGCATTCCACACACACACACACACACACACACGTATGCACAACACTCCCCCATTAGTTCCCTCTGTGACCCTTTCCAAGCACCCCTGCTGCTACTAGTACTCCAACATGCAGACACAGACCCTCCAATCTTTTGCAGGGCACCAACCTTCCCCCACCCCACCCTTCACTTTGTTATCAACTGACCCACACTGGAATGAATGCACCCACACGCACACAAAATCCTAGCTGCCCTGAGGTTATTGATACTATACAACCAGTCTTTCTGCTACAGTTGGTCAGTTAGTGCTTTGTGTTGTTGGATAAACAGTCCTAACATCACACTAAATATTTCTACAAGTTCTTCCTCCATCTTCAGCTGCATCAACTGTTGTGTTAAGGTTTTGTTTGCCTCATTTAAGTGTTGGTCACTCAGCTGATGCCGGTACTAGAGGTATCTAACAGTGAGAGAGGAACTTGTCAAACGACTGAAAAGTTTGGAAAACCTTTATCTTATTATACGGACAAACCAGCAATTAGAACAAGCACTGACTGGTCCAGTGTGTACTTTGACTTTCTTTTCTTGCGCGTTTCTTCTACTTCTAAAACGGTAATATCTAAACAAGTGAAGAATGTACTGTAGTCATGTCGACTGTTCCTGTGGTGGTCCATAACTTTAAATGTGTTTTGCTGACATCCTGCAACGCACTAAAATCTGCGTCTTTCTTCCATGAGCGGCAGCGATTAAGTTTGAGACCATACTTGAGCCAACATTCATGACAAACACCCTGCAGGAGCAGGTGAAGCTCTCAGCCTAAGGTCACAATTTTATGATTTAGACAAAACTCCACAGAGGACACCCCCTCCTTTATGTTAATGGAACACAATGCTTCTGTTTCAGTCCAACTACAACAACAGAGGGAAGGTAAACATTAGAGTTGAAGGCCGACGTCGAGCAATTTCTGCCAGAGCTTTCCCTATTACAATACCAGTGTTTAAACAGGTGCGACGTCTGTGTATAAGGTATTTTATGAGCTTTTTTTGGCACTCGTGCTGGTCTGAGGAGGAGCAGGGCTTGATACTTCCTTTATTAGATTAAAGCTTGATGAATCTCTGCCCAGAAATCGAAGCACCTTCCTCATCAAACAATGACACAACAAAGGTTTTTACTGTCAAAATATGTACAAAGTGTTTTATTTCAGCCGCCAGTATTGGCAAGTTTTTATTAAAACCTTTCAGAAAGCTAACCCTGCACTGTTGTCAGTTTTATAAAAAAGTATCAAGTTGGTTCAATACACAATTCATACACCTGCAACACATTTTATCCTTTTCATGCAGTGTTTTTTTAACCTATTTTCCTGTAATGGATGAGATACTAGAAACTAATTTTACTATAAAGCAACCCAATATAACAAACTAAACCCTTAAAACTCACCAGAGCTGTACCTGTTCAGAGCTGCAAAAGATTTGTCAGTTAATCAACCTACAGAAAATTCATCTACAAAGCTACTATTTTTTAAATCACTGATAATCAGATGCGAAGGCCTCAAAGGTGTTTGGGGTGAATGCAGGCCAGTCAAGTTCCTCCACACCAAACTCACTCATCCGTGTCCTTATGGACCTCACTTTGTGCACTGAATTCACTGATTTGATGCGGTGAGCCAATACTTTTGGCAATACAGTGTACGGTTTATTGGGTATATGATCCCACAACGTACATTTCACTTTAGCAGCCAGTATTTATGTTGTATGAGACTGAAAGTGTAAGATGTTGATATTTAACATAGAATTTGAAAGTGACAGTGCAGAGATTGATAGAGTCACTAACAACGTATCTGAATGTGACATGGTAGCAGAAAATAACAAGGTTCATAAATTTTTTGACTGTATTTTTTTGCTTTTAAGTTGTTAAAAACCCTGCCCTTTTTGCAAAAATGTTCCTCTTTGAGTACCCAGTAAACACTGTTGTTTAAATGCTCATGTGACCCATGAGACATCATGAGAAACAAGAAATCTGTTCTATACAGTGTAGTCAACATGGAGCTGCAGCACGCTGTGTTATATACAGTACAAGTGTTTGTGTGTGTGTAGGAACAGTATTCCCTTACATGTCTAACAACCTAGTTACAAGTCAGTAAAAATCTGTCTTTTCATACCTTGCAGCACTGTGACATGTTGTCTCCCTTATCTTGTAGCAGAACACACAGATAGAAACACACACACTAATACACACTTCATGTGACAAGATAACGTAATGTCCCCTCACTCTGTGTGACACCTCCTGTCTCACCTCACCATGATGTTCTGTGTGTGTGTGTGTGTTAGCGATTCTTACATACCAGCACCTTGCCAGGTACATGTGCTCCTTGACGAAGACCGATCCAGAGAGTAGAATGTACCAGCAGGTAGCGATGGTGTCTGGGCTGGAACAGAGAGAGAAAGAACACTGGTGTCAAACACTGCAACCATCCAACACTGCAGTCTGTCCTTCATACTCTTAACACCTCACAATCTAATGTGGGAGAGACAATATAATGTGAATATTCAATATTTCACAAATATTTAGTAGCATTTATACATTCCTATTACATGTACATTTATATACACTTGTGCGCTCTACACTTAACAGCTATTCTACTTACACATATCCATGCATCTCCTAGCTACAAAGAGCTATTTAATACAACAGCTTCTCACATGACATTTTTTTAAAGGCTTCGTAAAGTGAAAGTCTGATCTTCGAGTCCCAAGTGCTGCATTTTCCATTAGCAAAAGTATATTCTTAAAACACCAAGCACTTCAGAGCCATAATGTGCCATCACCACATGGTGGAGAGAACCCATTAACAGGAACAGAGCTGAACTAGCCACATAATCTGATCTGTCACTCACATGCTGCGTGTGATCTGAGCTTCATCTGTGTCACAAATGTAGACAAACATGATGCGCTTAATCTGATAACACACAGATAATTACAATACTGTGCGTCTTTGTTAGGCGTGTAACAACTCTACAAGTGTACGGTTCGGTTGAGCCACGCTTCGGTTCATACCGTGGATGTTTTCTCTGGGTCTGTCTCAATTTCAGAACCCTGACACTACTCGTCTTTATGGGACGTACCCGTTCAGCATTCACAGGGCCAGTGGAAAACATAAGTGAACTCCAGTATTTCATAACTGGTTGAACCTCCTTTCAAACAAGAGGTTGTTCATCACTTGAGCAACACCACTGTCACGGAGCCACATAAAAACTATGAATGCAATATTCTGATCACAACACAAAACCATTTCCATAAATGTGTGAAATGACACTTTAATGCAACCTTCTCTTGCTGATCTGTACAGTGTCCCAGTGATCCCTGCGTGCACCAGAGCACGCGATTCCGCCTCTTTTTGCCATCTTATATGTTGTTTTACTTGTTTTTATATTTGTGTAGAAAAGCAGAAAGACTTAAAAAAAATGAAAAGATTTGTTTATTTCTGCTTTGTTGGTTTAAGTGAGACCAACAAGATTATCTACTATTATGGTTTCATTGAAGAGACCTTGATTGCTTTCATCTGCTGTCTGCATAGTGTGTGGTGTGTAACTGACTAATTGGACTTGGCAGCTGCTTTGTTCTGGGTTAAGGTGCTTAAGACTTGCCCCTGGTAGAAAATGGAGAGCGCACTGGAAAGGAGGATTTTGTGTGCAAGTGTTTATTGGATGTTAAATTAAACCAATGAATGTTTAATGTGATTCTAGTGAGCATTATAATACATCAACAACACAGGAAGATCCTCTCTCATCCTTTCATCTGTCTCTGTCCTCCCTCTGTCTCTCACATTTCCTCCACCCCTTTCCTACCTTGTTTCAAATTCCTCTTTCCTCCCCACACTTCATTTTTTTGTCTCGCCTCCCTCTCAACATTGCAATCCTTTCCTCCTCCTGTGTAGCATATTGGCCTCTTGTTTTCTCTCCTCCTCTGCAGTCCTCTCCTCTCATGCCTCCCGTTTTAATATCGCTCCTCCTTACGCCTCTCATTTGCCACCACTTCCTCCTTCTGTCATCATCCTGCTTTTTCCACCAGTTTTTCAATCCTCTCTGATTCCTCTTCTCGCCTTTGGACACTGCCTTCCTCTTGACTAGTTTTCTTAGAAATACACACTGTATGTGATGCAAAAGTGACTTCTTTCTATCATTTGCCTCATCCATCTCAGTTCTCATTTATTCAAACCCTACGATGGACAGGCATAAAGCAAAGCAGACAGACTATCAAGCGGATCTGTCAACATTAACGTCAGTCTTCTATCAGTGTTGTCCAGCTTCAGAAAAGTCTTTCAAATGTAAAGAAACAGCTACAGCACAAAACCTGAACTATTTCAGCCAAATTTTGAGCTAAATGAGCTGATGATTTAATAGATAGGGAAATCTGGAAGTTTGACAAAGCCATATTTGGCCAGTTTCAGGACATTGTAAATGGGGTTTGTTAATCTATATTTTTTATTATCTACAAATCCCACTGAAAAACAAAACCCAATAATGAATTCTACTAACAAAGATAAATCAAAGACCCCCTTTTGCAGACAGATCCAAAGATATCGCTACATTTGGTGACCGTATATATCTGCCTTTACGTAGCTAAACTTTGTCTGTTGACAACAGAGTTTAAGAAGATTTGAAAAAGAAAGATATAACATATAAAACAGAGCAAACATAAAATTGGGAAAACATGAGTTGTAGACGTATAAATGAAAATGATAAAATAAAAAATGGGATTTTTATGAGTTGCGTTACAGGTAAACTACAGCAACAGTAAGAACAACGAATGACAAAAGTCTTGAGATTACACCTCAATGCTTGTGTCCACCCTTACAGAACAGGTGCACTCCCAGTTTTTTATGACATGTAGCTTTTGTTTACTATGAATGGCATTAGACAAAAGTGTCTACTAAATAAAAGTCTTTTGTTCACATCTCATCTCCACTTCCGAACAAGCTGCAGAGGCCACGACTGACTGTTGTTGTTGTTGTTGTGTGTAGCTACCAAGTGTTAATGTTAGAAACTCTGATCATGAATCAGGGCACTATTGAAGCAATGCATACGCTGCAAACTTCAACTGAGTAAATTCTGGGAAGAAAAATACTACTAGCACAGAACTTCCTGAGTGTGTGTACTTACTAGAACAGGATGTGGTTGGCCTCATGTCTCTCGTACCTGGCTGAGGTACACATCGACCTGAGAGAGAAAGACAAGACAATGTTAAACCTTTATATTCAGTGACATCCCTAATACATCTCAAGACACCCTCACCCGTCTGTCTGTCAGCTCAGACTGTTAAAGTCTGACCTGCTACTCAATTTCTGGCTGCAGATCAACCACAATCCTATTATCCTGGGTCTGAGTTGTACCAGAGCTTTGAATTTTGTCAGTTGTACTCAACTGATATAGTTAACTTGACTCACAGATACTGTATCTTGACAACCAGGACACCACTTTCAGTTCATTTTATCATTAATTTACCAAACCATGAGAAACTACTGTCTATCGGATGTCTATACCCGTCTCTGTGGTCTGTTAGAGAAGGGTTAGGAAAAAGGCTGAGACCTGCATTTAGACGTGAACTCTCCTGTTCAAATGTTACTGTTGTCGCCTGCTCAGCTGAATCAGACGGGCAAATACCACATTCCTGACCTCAAGGAAAACATTTCAAACATGCAACTCATCAATGTCTAAAATGCACTTGAGACTGAATGTCCTGTGAATGGGTGGGAAAGCTACCTGGGGCAAAAGGCATTTTAGAGGCAATTATTCTAAGCACTGTTAAACCTGTTTGGGTAGGGTGTGTCACACAACAATTCATGCAGAAAGTAAGCCTATGGGATACTCTAAAGTTAATCTGGTCAACGGATACTGTGACTGACAGCTCATTTAACAGCAGAAGTGACATGCTATACCTTAGCTGATGTTCCCTAAGGTGAGAAAGGACATCCATATGGTAGAGGTGGCAGTAGATGTTGTGCAGATCCTGCAGGACAGAAACACAGACAATAAAATCAACATTAGTTTACACATGAATCATGAAAATAAACAGGTGAAATGATGAAATGATCAAAATTTTTCACACACACACACACACACACTCTAAGGATGTACAAATCTGACTTTCTCTCCAAATACCACGATTGAGGGCATCTGCTGATACATTATACTAATTACACCATTTTGCTCCAATTTAAAATCTCTATACCTCATTACATGGAACTCAATGGGGTCATTTATTTAAGTTAGGATGCCAGGGATTGCCTTGGCAGTAAAAAAAACAGGGTGCTGTGAATAATTGTGGCTATAAGATTTTATTTTGACAGATATAGAATTGTCACATTTGACCACCTACTTAATAAGGTCAGTAATGGTAGTGACACCAATCCACTGGATTTGATGGGTGCATCACTCAAATATAGCATTTACACACAGTATCCTTTGGTGACCTGTGCTACTATTTGGAAGCTATTTCAAAAACAAAGTTTACTGCCTGTTCAAGAAATATATATATATATTAACACATGTTTGTTAAATCTGCAAATTAATGAGAATATGCATTTATTAAGTCAAAGCTTTTAAAAGATGAGTTCATTGTTTATAGTGTGTAAAACGGCTCAGGACCATATAAATCACATCTAGTGCCGTGCAGCACTCCAACATAGGCCAAACACCGCCTATCAAATTGATGCTCTCAAACGAGACAGGCAGGCATACCACTTATCTACGCACATGACAGCAGTGAGACACGTACAGATATACCCCCCCACTGCCTTAATATAGTCCTTTATCAGAGCCAGCTGTCAAAACATTAAGAGGCTGACAGAGTGTGTATGTGAGGGGAACAGCTTCACATAAGCATCTGCAGGATCAAACAAACAGGGCAGCTACCGAGACCACACAGAGCAACTGCTTTTAACAGCGTATAACCAGTACGCCTTACAGTCCCGCTGTTAAAACACACACACACACACACACACACACACACACACACACACAGGCACAGTGAATAGAGACCCACGACTTTTTCCTATTCCAGTCTACCTGACACTAATACACAATAAACAATTATTCGCTTTCTTGTCAGAAGTTAGAAAAGATGATCTAAAGACTACCAGCTTCATGCTTGTATGGTAAACACAGAGCAGACAACTCAATTCGCTTAGTATAAAGACTTGATTAAACAGCCTGTGTCTTTCTAAAAGTTAAGATATTCTGTCTGGAAGCATCACTAAAGCTAACGATTTAACACACTGCATCTTGTATCAAAAACTGAAGAGTAAAAATGAAAGTTCTCAGCCGGGACCAGTACATTTTCCAGCCTCCACTCGTTGCCTAGCAGTTTGTTCTGGCTATTGGACGGAGCCAGGGTAGCCGTCCATCCCTGTTTCCAGTCTTTGTGCCAAGAAACAGCAGCCAAATGCTGGCAGTAGTATCATACTTTGTATACAGATACGGGAGCGGTATCATTTGTCTCATCTAACACTGAGCAAGAAAGCAAAACAGCATAGTTCTCTGAATGTCAAACGTGCCCTTTAAAGTGCAGCACGTGTACTTGAAGTTTGATCCAAATCATCAACACATCTCAGTCTCTCTCAACCATTTTGTCTCTCATTCTGAAACAACAGCAAAACAAGATAAAGTAAAAACACAGCTGCAGTTTAGCAAGACGGCACAAAAATTGGGACAGCTACAGAAGCCTAATCTGACGCTAATAAATCTCAAAATCCCAAGTGCCAACTTGATATCTGCAGCCTGATTGATAGCTGCAACACAGCTTCCTCACTGCTGGTTTTGTTTACATACAACTTGAGCAGCTTGAGGATTTGTTTTTCAGTTGGAAATGTATTGTCCAGCATTTCTTACAAATACTGACAACTAGAGACAAGTTTGTAGCTTGAGGGTGTGGATTATTATTATTAGGCAGCATATACAAATCAAACAACTTATTTATAGATATATATAGAAATTCCATAAATAAGGAAATTATGGATTACATGTTTAAACAGACATGTTCTTCCTACAAATGATATTATCTTCAACCATGTTTAGCACCAGTTGCAGAACTCAAACATCATTATTTTATACGTAAGATAACATAAGAATATAATACAGCAGAGGTAATATAGCACTGTAAGCGTAAAGAGGAGTGTGCTTTTGACAAAGTATGGTTTAGTATGGCGCACGCACGCACGCACGCACGCACGCACGCACTAGTAAAACATTTGGAGCCAGCAGAAGGTAAGATCAACACAGTGGACCAGGGAGCCTTTACTGCAATGGACCAACACAGCTTTTATGTGTTATTGGCTTGATGTGATGCAGGAAGGGGAGACAGAAAGTAAGGAAGAGGAGGAGAGGGACAAGGGAGGAATGGAGAAAGTAAACAGAGAGTGGGGTCAGACGAAGGAAAATATCAACAAAGAACAAAAACTAGAGGAGGAGTCGCCAATTTAACCCAAGAGATGACAGATGAATGTGATAAAACGTAAAACCAGTCTACCAAGTGTGTACCATGCACTCTGTACTACACCGCAGTCTCAGAAAGAAATGTAATACATTTATTTGCAGTGTGTAGTTCCTCTGCGGTTTGTGCCTGATTAGCTGGACATGATGTTTGTTTTAGGTACCTTCTGTGCCCACTGTGGGAAGTTCCCAAACCAGGTATCAGCATCTGAGAAATTTTCCCTTTAAACAACACAGTTGTTTCATCATAAGATTTTATGATACAGTCTATGGTAGGATTTGGACGATTAAAGCAGGTATTATCATTTTAATTGTGTTTCAAAGTATATAAATAAACATAATGTAGATTATTTTCCTGAACGTCTCCTGAAGAAAACCGACTACTCTCTGTCTCAGCCATTTAAATAAGAGTTGAACGCTGAAGAACAGGGAGCTTGAAAGGTGCCAGTGGCTTACAGAAGAGTCGTAACCCTGGTTTACTGATCAGGAGGCAGAGACGGTGAAAAATCCTGGTTTACAGTGGTTTAGGAAGTACAACAATATTGACTTAAAATCACAGTTAACGGGGTTAGTGAGCACAACAAACTGCAGCAGTAAGCACTCCTGTCGTGCTGCTGCTGAGCGTGCATGTGTGTACTGTACGTGCATGTGTATGTACAGTCAAGTGTGTGTATGATAGGACACTGAAGCCTGAGGCCACTAGCTAGTACGCAGGGGGCTCACATTAGGCCAGACGGTCACAGTACCCACATCACCCCTGCTTGTTAATGTACCGAGTTACATCAAATACTCAAATTCAAAAAGACATATCTACATGTATCTGCTGAAGATATGATCACCTTAAATCAGAGTTGAGGCAGTGCACACATGACAAGGATTTTAAGTGATGTAGAAACGTAAAACCCTCAGTGGACAAACACGTACACTGTTTTTTGGGAGACATGCACACGCATAGATACTGGGTCTGCACAGTGACCCATTATTTCTATGGATTTACAAATGCCCTACTTTACTCCATGACAAAACAAAGCTAAACCAAAGAACATAGTGATTCTACTACTACTACTACTAACACATGCCCATGAAGTCAACCCCATTTCCTGTATTGATTAGTGTAAAGCAGGTCATCAATAGACCCAGACAGACAGATAGCAGGATGTCCAAGGAGGGGATCTCTGCTTTGTCGTTTCAATCTGCGGTCTCCCAGAGTGGGAGGACGGTAACGTGATCACTTCATGTCCAACCCCAATCTCTCTCCCTGTGCTCTCAGTGCACATATACAGCGCTTGTACTTGAGCTGAATTCGTGGTGGTGGCTGTGGTCTGGTTTCAGGTTGCCTAAAGGCCGAACAATCGCTATATTTTAATGTAGTGTTGCCACAACCCAGAAAAGAAAAAGCTGAGGTCAATGAAATGTAAAATAATCAAAGGATTTAAGTTTAGAATCAGTTCTTTGCAGACATCAATAAGCCTGTGATTTACTGAACTGTTTCTAACAAGGTCTGCACTGTCTCAACATCTGAAGATGGTAGAATATCAGAAAAAATATCATGTGCAACTTAAGAAGTGTCTTTCATGTAATTAACCTCAAGTCCACGTGCCATGCATGGTCCTTCCTCAGGACGGCACACCAAACCCTGCTCAGTGACTTCTGACCTTTGGCTTGCACTCCCTGGAGCCTCACGAGGTGGACTGATGACCCCATCTGTGATTAGGACGTCAGATCCTCAGGAGACACGTCCATTAACTCGGCACCAGCTGAGTCTGTAGCATTTTCATTTCATTGAAACTCGTCAATCAAATAGAAGAAAAACTGTTTCAACCCCAGATGCTCGTACATTAATAAATATTTTCTCAAAATCTTTCTCAAATTACCACTCCTCCTTTTTTTTTTTTTTAGTAGCACATAGCTTTGCACAAGATGGAAGAGAACGAAGAAAGAGAAGGCCTCTGCGTCACGAACAGTCGACCCTTTGAAGATTCAGGGTTTGCAACTGGCAGCATGAATATTTAAAAATGCAAAATATCTAAAAATATGGTTGTCAAAGCAGAGGTTAAAACAAATGAAGATGATCCACTGAGCCTTGTGTGTGTGTGTGTGTGTCTCTCAGGTAGCTACAGTGCTGCTGCCACCTCCTGGCAGAAACATCGCTCACAGTGCTTAGTGAAACATGATCCAACAGACACTGTACAGCTTCCTACTGACATTTAATTAATCTAAGAATGACTAGCTGAATTGGGGCAGCAGCTATCCAGACAGCAATGACAAAAACAACAAAAAAGTACATGAAATATGAGTTGCTATTTACTGTACTGTACATTCCTGTAGTAGAAAAGTGATGTGAAACCAGTCTGCTGCTGTGTCAGAGCTGTCACATGACTCGGCCACAAACTCTTTCATGAAGCCATTTTATACACATTTTACAGTAACTGTTGTTCAGCGTGTGTTTGTTTCTAGGCCTGACAGGATACTGACCTTTGGACATGCAGCCTGCTAAAGTATGTCTGTTACTCATACATAAAACAAGCCATGGCAGCTACACAACAAGGACCAGTCACACAAAAGATAGTTGCTGCAGTGCAGAGGCTGTCCCACCCACCATCAAATGACGACCTACTGTAAATTATTTCACTTGAATCTTTGTGAAAACTTGACTTTTCAGGAGAAACCAGGTCTTGTCTCAAGCTGAGCCTTTTTGCAGAATTCAATTACCCCTCGGCCCACTCCCACCTCCACCAGAATGTACAGTATGCCGGTCGAGTCTGTCACTGACACAGAGAGGATATTGTAGTCAGGCGATACAACACATCCATTCAGACCAGCAGAACAAACAGCTTGGTTAACATCCTGCCTGCACAACCAGCCTTTAACATCTACTGTACTTTACATAGGCTACTCCCCAGTCTCTGTGCAAACACTGTGCTCAGCTATAGCATAACAAGGCTAAAAGCCAGGGATCAAAATGCTTTAGTGTACAGTATGTGCACTATGTATACAGTATATCTTTACAAAGGAACACAAAATAAAAACAATCTTTAATGCATAAGGAAATAGGAGACATGCATCACTAAATATGTTTAATATTAATATAGGATTTAAAAAAGGATGAGGAGTAACAGAATGCCTTCTTCAAAAAAAATTGGGTGCAATCAAATTCTCTATAAATCCCACAATTATAAAGTTAAATAGTATGTATATTAGAGACCCCTCCTTGAACCGCCACCTTATCGTGGTGGAGGGGTTTGCGTGTCCCAGTGATCCTAGGAGCTCTGTTGTCGGG
>JAUMHL010000006.1:19315659-19372405 GCA_032362345.1 Sandelia bainsii | reverse complement strand
TGGAATGGAGGGTGAAACGTAGTCAAGGAACTAAAACAAGTCCAGTTGCCATTAAAAAAACCGTTTTTTTTTAGATGAAACACGTATGTTTTCATGAAAAACAAGGAAAAGTCTAGGTGACCCCAAACTTTAGAAAGGTAGTGTACAGTATGTTGAAATATTTTTTGACATGGTGTACTCCAACATCACGTGTCTCTGCGGGATACCAGTTAAGTTCCACAAAACCTGCCAGTACTCAGACTGTACATACCATAGCTGCAATACCCGATGTGTTTTAAAAGAGGCCAATTCAATAAACTACACTGTGGTAAACCACTGTTGTTGCTCAGCTTGCACAGAATGGCGACGCTGCTTTTTGAATCTTCAGCTTGGACACAGGAACTCAAAATCAAAAGAAATGTCAGAATGGGATTGGAGGATGAGTAACTAGGGCAGAGGGAATTACCACTTCACACAAAGTCATGACAATCATGACAAACAAAGGGCCCGCACTCCACCTGTCGCGTTCCTAAAAACCAGCAATACCAGATATATAACATACCATCCGGTTAATGATGAGACATTTTTGTTGGCCACTAGTGAAAGCTGTAAAACAAGTGGAAATATTTGTCAAATCCTTGAGTAAGCTGATGGTTATGTTTACATGAATATGGCTGAAATAATGCTTTTTGCTTGTACTTGGCTACCAGGCAGAGTTACACATTTATTCTTGATAAAACATAATCTCAACTCAAACAGCGTTGCTGAGAAAAATGGATCTTTGATCACTGCTCAGTGTGTCTATAGCTGCATGATCTCCCTACCAGGCATCTGAAAGCTTAACATCAAGCAAAACATAACATTATTACTCCTAATGCCTGAATGGTTTAAACCTGAAGGCCTACAGGGTCGGCTGTGATCCCTTGGTATTATAACTCCAGACAGGATCATTATCCATACAACACAGAAGCTCACTGACAATCCTCTGCTCTGTTGTGCAGTACGGCCTTATCGCCGTCAGCATCAGTGTGTGGTTTCAAGTGCACTTGCAGCTCTTAAGTCGTAAATCCCATCTTTTTGCTCACAGCTCGGCCTCTTTTCTATTCAACAAATAATCATTTTCAGGATCAAACCTATAGGGAATCAATTAAAGTCCAGAGTGACACCAGCCAACGTCTGCTAAGCAAAAAACGCTGAAAATAAATACAGTGCAAATCCTACAATCCTGAGAGTTTCCGCACAATGAAAACTGGAGTTGGGTTCATAAAAAGCCCAGTGACGACAGTCGCGGTGCTGGTGGTGGAGCGGCTTATGGAAACAGTGGGAAGGGGGAGGGAGAGCAGGGAGAGGCATCCTCACGACCAGAGAAGAGAAGCTTGTTCTTGACTCAGACTTGCACATGAACTGGACACTTACAATTACTATGTATATGTTCGTCCAATCATGAGCCAAACGTGCAGTACGAGAAAATAACAGCCTTAAACATACTGTAGCTAAACAGAAGATGAACAGTCCAAAATAGATGTAAATGGAAGGTATGAATAAATCCTCTTTACATGATGTTTGCTTAAAAAATGAGCACAAGTATTAATAAAAAAAATCACTACTTCTTTCCTGGGGAGGACTCCAAAAAGTTTGGATTATCACTTTGCAATTTCTGTACCATCATTTCTGACTTTGCTCCTTCTTACTCGCTTACACTTAATAGAAGAGGGTGAAGAGCGAAGAAAGCACCGCACCAGCTGCCATCTCTCCACCCGCCAAACCAAACACCACACACATACGGACAAAAACAGTGCCACACACAGAAATGGAAAATCTGACCCATTATGTAATCTTAGCTGCAGTTTTTTAGCTAGTTTTTTTTTTACTTTTGGTTGAAATGAATGAAGGAGGCAAAGGAAGTTTATTTCTTTCTTGTCTGCAATGAGTGTTCTGACAGACAAAACACATCCACGTACATTTCATACTGTCCACTCATTGTAGACAGTATTAATTATACCCTGGCAAAAGACAAAAAGTGGTCAAAAGTCACTGTCACTTCTCACTTTATCTTATTATTTTGGCTAAAGGCTACAGTACATTGCAAAAGCAAAAGGCTATTATCAAAATGTATCAATAAAAAACAATATCTCTACATGCAAAAGTCACAGTGAGACAGTCTATCACCAATCAGTGTGTCAGTGAGTCTACTGGACTTTGACACAGCGGGAAAGCACTTTGTTGTTTTAATGACCACAGATTATGATCCGTGAATATAATGCTACAACACAAGTTTTGAAGTTGTGGTAATTTAACGTTTCATCTATACTAATTATGCTGCAGCTTCCTGGCCAAACAATTTTTTGGGTTTTACAAATTTCAAAGACCTCTTAAACACCCTAAAAAACAACTTCATAAACGTTATCCACTGCCTCCTGCTCCCTCTCATTACTAACCCTCTCTGCACTCATCTGTCATTTCCCTTGTCTCACATGAGCACAGTCTGCACCTTTGTTACATGCTTTCATTTACAGCCTGTAATGTTATTCCATAGCTGTACGTTTTAAGAGCTCCATACATGGAGGTAGAGAGCTTTTCATCACATGCGGTTTACAACTAATGCGTCTTTCATGCTTCTGCCTCTTTAACTTCTCCCCTATTAGCTTAACTTTTAACTTTTCCTGTCCTCAACAGTGGAGGGCACAGCAGCCAGAGAGGTTTCTGTCTGTTCATAAGCTGCAGATGTTCGAGACCGAACACTCAGTACTGAGCTGCACTGGGTTACTGCAGGTTCCTGCCAGACAGGGTTCAGCTGACAGGCAAAATTCGAGGGTGGCCTGCTAAGTTTAGGCAGCCGAAATCGCACTAGAGAGAGACATAAACATGAAAAAGTATGTAAATGAATATGACAGCTACTGTTCTCTACAGGAGTAGCTGATGCATGCATCCACTTGGTCTGCGCACAGTTGTCATCTACATGGTCTTACAGCCCCAGGCGGGTGTCAGATAGCCAAGATATGGAACAGATAGCTGATCTTTTTCACCAATCTGTTCAGACAGGCAGCTCTGCTCTGCTTCTCACACTCACTGCAGCGTCATAAATCAAAAACAGAACCAAGCAGCATAGCTCTGGGCTTTCAAACTGTTTTAGACAGATGAAAAGCACCAAGTGTCTTACTCAGTGCCTGCTCACTTTAGCATTAATTGTTTTTGTTTGGTCAGGTTCCATGCAAGCCTCAGATGTTTGTATAACCCAGGGCATGGTATAAACCAGGTGAACCTGGAATGCATCGTTTCTGTGGTGAGAACGCTATAGACATCAGCAAAATTTAACCAAGACTATTGCTTAAGAAATTGGACTCATCAGTATCCTTTATTATTTTTGCTTAGACAAAAAAACAAAAAACACCAAGGTTTCCTATAAATAGAGACTGAAAGCCGCAATTCAGCTATTCAGGGATTAAGTGCAAAAGGTGACTATTAAAGCAGTAGACTACACAAAAAAGTGTGTTCTCAATACAGAAACTAGCTTAAAATTAATAATTAAATAGATGCAGGAGAAAAGTAACAGGGTTCATACAGTGATACTTTTAAAAAGTTATTAAAACAAGTAAAAACAAACTCTACATGACTAAAAGGTCAGAGAAAACCGTCTTTCTCCATGCGCTTTAGGGCCTTAACATTTTAGACATTTAAATGACAGATGTCTAACCCAAGTGCAATTGCTCTGGTTGTTTCCCGCTGGCAATGAAAAAAACCCTGTGCATGAACTTGTGGGCATGTGCTAACATTCACATATAGTTTGAATATGTTTGCATGGAAAATAACCACGGTGTGTCATGCTGATTCACAGTCCAGCACACTGTTATCACCCAAGCTAAACCTCCAGCTGCCTTACACAGAGACACACAAAGTGAATGGGTTCTTATCCGTGTACACCTAACCCAATCTCATTTCCAGTTAATAGTGGGCTGATTGGATCCAATGTAGATTCTCAGCCCTTGAACAGCAGGCAAATAAAAAGGCTAATGCAGTCCTGACAAACGTATTCAAAAAGTCATTCAAAAGATTTCTACAGGGACGACCTGGAGGGGCTGAAGGTTATCTGTTTTGATCAAGAGCAGTACAGTGTAGTTGATACAAGGGCAGTGTTTCTGCAGCTGTTATTTGTCAAACTCATATAAAAATACAAAATCTAAGCAGATAGAGAATGCCCACAATGCAGAGAGAGTGCAGCACAGTGCAGCCCAGTAATTTCAAATAGGGGGCTTATTAAAACCTCCAGTGATTTGGGAAAGGACACAGCATTGTAGAAATTGTATGGCCTTTTGGTGACAAGAGATAAAAAAACATCCAGCCTTCTCCAAACTTGGTAGGTGACAAGAAAATTCACTGGGATCAATGTTTACTTCTTTGTAAAGACGCCAAAGTCAATGAACTTGGTTTCATTAGTTCTTACTATTTGACCTGGCAACATGAATAACACAATATCATACTAATGCAAGCCTGAACACATCTGTGTAAAAGAATGGAGTTCCTTTGGAATACCATACAGATCCATCCAACGTGTCGAGTATAAAAGTGTATGTATCAGATGCTGTCATACATACTGTAGTTATCACATTTTTTGTTAATGGCAAATACTGTGAGCGATACTGACATCAGTAACGCCTAACCTCACTTTAACTATCTTAGAGGATACGTGTGTGGAAGTTGTTTCCATATGGAGAGATCTCTGCATCCGTCTGCTCCTCTGACATGCTTACTCAACTGCTCTGTCTGCTCACAGTTGCTCAGTCAATGGATCTTTGGATACACAGACGCCTTCACTGTTGCACTAAACACTGTGATTTATGCCATCGAGGCTGATCTGACCTAAGTCAATAAACTGGACTGAGTGGGTACCTGGACATCCAATTGGAAGCAGACAAAGTCACTTTCCAGGTCATGACCTCTGCTCTGGTTATCATGGCATCTGGGAAAAGAGCTTTAAGGGAAACTAATTGATTACAAATGAGAGGAGAAGGGTGGGAATCATTCTGGGTTTCTAATTAGTTCAGTTACTTACAGTCAATCAATTCTGTCAGTGAATGCACAGTTTAGATTTTTAGTCTTGCAAGATTACAGTAGACTAGTTTCTTAATAGCTCTCCAAGGATATGTACAAAACACTTCAAAGGAAGTGTTCAGAGAGCAGCTGGTGCTATAAATGTCTATATCACATCCTAAATTGTCTGGTCAGGTTGTCTGATTTCATTAACATAGGTTTGCTCCATTGTAGCAGTACAATAAAGATTGTGGTGATGCACACACTTGCCAACAGTGCATGTAGTGTTAATGAAAGCTGTGTCACATGTGACTCCATGCAACATAAAATCATCTGCAACTTAATCGCTGCAAGACATTACTGAAGTCACTGACCTTAGGACTGCAAATTCTTGCAACTATCCTACAGCTACAATTAAGATAAGAGAAGTTTGCAAACTTACATTTGAATCAGATATTAGGCCTACGTGGTTAAATTACTTAATGACAGGACTTTGAATACTTTGGAAATGTGATTTTTAAAGGGCAGCGATGTCACATGGCCCAGTTTTTCCTCAGTGCCCCGTGTATGCACATTTATACATACTGGGATTACATAAATGTGTTTCAAACTGTGCAACTGCCTGA
Organism: Sandelia bainsii; assembly: GCA_032362345.1. Classification (NCBI taxonomy): domain Eukaryota; kingdom Metazoa; phylum Chordata; class Actinopteri; order Anabantiformes; family Anabantidae; genus Sandelia; species Sandelia bainsii. The sequence goes on along the minus strand of JAUMHL010000006.1, from coordinate 19,366,772 downwards.
TAAGAATGGAATGAAAGGCTGTAATATTGTCTGATAGAGTTTGTCAGAATTTTGGACTGTGTCAAAGGGTTGCCTACAGCAGTTTTACAGTTGTACAGCCTGAAGGACCAAACCTCAGTGAAGGAAATTATATAGTTTTAAAACAAAAAAGCACACTCTATGCAAATGACACACTGGAGGTTAATGTAACATGAACATATAACTGTTAGTTTCAGTTGAAGATTGTGTTGCAATAGAAACCCATAGCGTCAGAGTTCAATGTCAATTACAGCTTAACTGACATTGTTACAACCATCCTTTTGTCAGAACTGTAATCAAGCCAATTTGAACATTATCTTTAATCTTCTCTCCATATATGAAACATTATTTATATGTCGTACTCTTATTATACAAGTTGAGTGATAGTTGAAGTTGATTTGTAAGTTTAGTTTCTGTGCAATCGGTTTACCACTAAACAAGCTAACCAAACAATACTACTTCTAAGTATAGTTGTAAGAAAATATTTATATTTTCTTAGTATTTTGTGATACTGTGTTGATTCTGTCGAAAACTTTTAATTTTTTAATACTTTACATGCAAAGATGTGTGGCAAACAGTGGTTCATTTTGTGTTGTGGTTAAACCCCAGTCACTGGGGTCACCCCAGACGGTGCTGTAATTTATCCAAATTCAGATCACACTGGGCTGCCATCTATACTCAGATTTTATGCATACAGTGGAGTGTTCATTATAAAAACAGTTTTTCTATTTATTATTTAAATTGCAATATCTCACTTTGCTTACAATATTGGATCGTAACCCCTGTATTATGATACGTATCGTATCCCCAGATTCTTGCCAATACACAGCACTAACTCTAAGAGCTGTTAATTCAAGTCATGTTCATGTCACGTTGTTTAAACTGTTTTTACGAGTAGCCGAGTACTTCGAACTGCCCACTTCGCAGAATTAATTGCAGAAGTTGCAGTATAATAGGTTTCAAAACAAAAACACAATCACCGGCAGATAAAGATCCCCTCGTTTTTTTATATAAGTTAATAAAATTAAGTAAAACATTTGATTAATATACTTAAAAAGTAGTTATATGCTGTGTCTTTACACTAAATTTAACTTGTATGTACACTGTAAGTATGTTTCTAACACAATAATAACTAGTTAGCCAAGTTAGATTAGTTAAGCTACTTTAGTAGCAGCAACATCACAACAACAACGACTGAAACATGTTATTTTCTCAAATAAAAAAAAAGGGCCATCACAAACTATTAAATATGTTTTCACAGTTCCAAAATCAAAGGTGTTATCTTCAATCTTGACTGAAATCTTTACTACTTAGCTGTGCACCAACACACACAGTGAAATCAGAAAAGTTTACAACAAATTTAAGAAGATAACAAGAAGAAATTCTAATAACAAAAATAACAATACATGGCTATAAAACTTTAAACATTCCTAAGCTAGGGTGAGCAGTGTTTCCTGTCATGACTTGGCCTACAGTTTTTGAATTCCTCACTCATTGTTTCATACATTCATGTTTGTGAGGTAAGCGGGAAATTCAGGGAATCCAGCTGTCACATTCCCAGCATTCCAGAGGTAAGTGCCCTGCAATTTTCTGCAAACATGTAAGCAAAGTTCAAGTTTTTTTTGCCAGATAGCAATCATCCTCTGTCATTACCATGTGAGCTTATTTAGCTCAATGGCCATGTCCCTATGTAGCCATGTTTCAATAAAGAGAAGAACACAAGGCAGTTCTTTGTTTTACACTGTGTACCCCACCTAAGCTGTTTATTATAACGTATACGTCAGCCAACAGGAGATGGTGAGGACAGGTCTAGAGGGATTAGTTATTAGTATTTCCAGGTCCTCTCACATCACCTTTGGATCTTACACTCAATCAGCACGTATAAAGTATGCACCCACATGATAATCAATTTTTGAAAGAGTTGACTGAACAAGCTAACATGTCATTCAGAGAATAACTATTTAAATAAACTGAACAGTAGTTGCTGTAAGCAAAATATTGACAAAAAAAAGTAGATGAGTAGTGAAATAAGTAAATGAATTTGTGATCAAATGACTCAATCAAATGAGTAGGTGAGGGGTTGAATGAATAAAGGAAGCAAAACGCGTGAGAAAAATCAGTGACTCATAAAGTGAGTAAGCAATTGAGTAAAATGGATGACTTGTAACACATACCGTTGACTAAAACAGAATGAGTCAAAATAACAAATAATTCAAGAATCAAACCGACTACAGTTCCTCTGCTGTCTCCTGTTGTTTGAACAAACTACATGACATTATACGTTATATTTCACCATCACCTTGTGCAATACACAATTGTCACAGTACAACAGCAAGTCAGTTAAACATCAGAGATACCAATTGGTCCATTTAGGAAGCACAAGTGATTGTGAATCAGTTTCACTTGCTTTGTTCAAATGAAAGTGACAACAGGTGCAATAGAGAGGCGAAACAACCCCCAAAAAAGGAATGGCTTTGCATGTTTGCATGACCACAGACAAATTCTTTGTCCCCATCCGTTCTTCTCAAGTTCTGTTTTCACTAGTGTCCCTGTCACTACTGGTAGCATGAGGCAGCGCCTGCAGCCCAATCAGATCACACAGGTAGTTCAGTAAATCAAAGATAGCAAATCAATGAGTGCAGCTGCAAGGTTTTCCCTCTCCCAGCACAATGTCAAAAGCATGACGGAAATCCCAGACCAGCCATCACCAGTGCAAGAGCCCTACACAATGACTTCCAGAAGGCCATTGGTGTGCATGTTTCCGACCAAACTGCCAGAAACGGACTACATGAGGGTGGCATGAAGGCTAATGTCCTCTACTACAACCTGTGCTCACAGCCCTGACCTAAATAGAACACCCATGTATAATTATGTATTGGTGCAAACAACACCACCAAGTACCACCACAGACTTCACAGGAGATCACTGAGGTCCTGATCCAGCTCTGGGAGGAGATCCTCCAGGATACCATCTGCAGACTCATCAGGGACATGCCCAGACATTGTTAGGAGTGCATCCAGGCACGTGGGGGCCTTACACACTTCTGAGTCACATTATGAGTTGCCTTTATGAAATAATGGATGAGCTGTGATTTCAACTTTTCACTTGTGTGAACAAGCACACAAGGACTGAGTGATAACAAGAGAAAACTGTTTTTGTCATCTCTAGCCCAGCTTTATTCTTCTAAAGCAACTGAGACGGGGAAGACAAATGTGTTAATGTCAGTCTCGGAGGCAGGAATGTCGTCAGCACAAGCCCTTGAAGCAAATGTCTTTTGTTTTAACTTAAAACCATTGTGTATGATCCTTTTTTTTGCAGATTCAAAGTAAGTGTTGCCTGCAACAGATTAGCTTATGAGTGTTAAGGAGATAAGCTGCTGCACTTAGTGTGCACGCAACATTCATATGTTGAGAAAGAAGAGGTAGAAATATTTTAAAGGAATAAAAACATAGCTGCCTGCAAGCACATGTATGTTTAAACAATGCACGTGACCAGAACTTCACTCATGATGAACATCTATACACTTCTATGCTAAACTTCATGTGCAACTTTACAAGAGATCTGCAATGAAGGGACAGAGTGGCCTTAAAATAAGTTCAGATATGCACACAGGCAACTGTTAACTTCAATCCAATTTCTCATTAACCCTCTCAGTATCTCTAAACAATATATTGCTCAGATTAAAATACAATCAATAAGATGTTCTGTTTTTTTATCCAGAAAGCTGTGTAAAATGCTGTCAAACTATCTGAACCCTGGTTGTGTTATACTGGAGTGGTTTTGGACTATGGCTGAATAAGAAGTGGACTGAGCATCCTCAGTGGGGTCTCTCAAACAAGGGGCCTGCCACAGCACTGATTCCGTCAGCACTGCAGACTCAGTCACTCAGCCAGTCAGCTTCAAATGGATGTAACGATACAGTTGATGCAGACAGTCAAACTCTGTGTTAGTTACAGATGGGTATGAAGTGATACGTTAATGATCCACTGGTGACCAATCAGACTCAAACTCTGGATGCACACTATGTGTTTGATGAACCAGATCAAACCTGCCTAAGTGGTTGAGGAAGTGCCAGACTTGGCAGAAACTACCACAGATTACTGGTATATTACCCATTACCTACTCTGCTGTAAATCTCCCTACAGTGCCAAAAGAACTTGTTTCAGTTTAGTTATGCCTATTGTTGTCTATTGCCCCCCCGCCCCCCGGACTAGTTGGTCAGATAGAACAAGATGTGATGACCTGATCATCTTGGGCACTAAGAATTTGTGACGGACATTTTATGGATGAACTACTATTGAATAATTCAATAAAGAAAATAATCAACAACTTAAGCATCAACAACAGTCTGTGTAAAGTAGTCTGGCTTGAGGTCCAGCAGAGGGTTCTCTTAAAATTCACTATTAGTTTGAATGTTTTTCTTTGACAAAGATCAGAGTAAAGAAAAGCTATATTCTAGCAGCTATATTCTGCTAAGCAGCAGAACAGCTCAAGAAAGTTTTTGTGGTTACACACTCAAGGTTTCTGGGCCCATACCAAAGTTGTTCTTACAATGTGGATCAAGGTCAGAAACAGGTCATAGCTGTTAACGATGTGTAGCCAGGTACAAGAATCACAGCTGGAAACACTTTGAGAGAATATATGCCTTTGCTCCCAGGATGAAAAAGTTAAAGAAAAGTTGTGTTGAAGGATGTGTATCGTTTTATAAACTTCTGGGCTATTATACATTGACAACTAGACTGAACTAATAAACTATAGACATCAACAGTTATTTCAATCAGCAATTACATGTTCCTTTATTTGTAATGTGCAGTCTGAGAAAGCCCTGTACTCCCACTCTCCCTTGTGTCCATGAGCTGCGGAACATGAAACTTTATGTACACGAGACAACAACAGATGGAGAGCGAAATCACGAGACCAAGTTGCTGCTGCAGATAAATTTTATTTTTATGATCACTACGCTAGTAAGTAAGTTTCTTTCAGCTGCTCGCTTTTGCCAAATCAAATGTGTCTCTGCATCTTTGATTACGCCAGGTGCCCTTCCTGATGCAACCCTCCCCATTTATCCGGGCATGGGACCGGTCCGGCACTAGGGAGGGACTGGGACATGAACCACCGACCCTGGGGTTCGTAGACAGTTAGCAATTGCAGACTGCCCAACCTACTGCGCCACCGTTTGCTGGTCATTATGATCTCTACACGGTTTGATAAAATTGCCAAACTTACAGCCTAATGACCAGCAAGCTGTGCTAGGAGATCAGCTACACTGACATTTAAAATGTGATCAGAGAAAAAGTTACCCCACCTCCAATATGCCACTAAGAAAGCTACTAACAAAGACAAAAAGAAAAATCAATGAAAACCACGTGAAATGCAGCACAAGAAGCCTCTGAGCACATAATGAAATCATTAAGGAGATTCTCTTCGGCACGAAAAGGTTAGCTGGTTCCTCTATTTGCAATATTGTCTTGATAACAAATACAAAAGCTGGCTAGTCCCCTTCCCTAAGAGACAGTGTGACAAAATAAACCAATGAAGTCCCAGTCGTCATTCACAGTGTTTTGATTGAAGCAGGACTAGAGCAAACCACAAAACAGCTGCTTAGGGAGCCATATCATTTAAATTGGTGGATGTGAATTAGTCGTGCCTCTAAATCACTTGTGTGTACAACGGCTTTACGTAACGTAACTCGCAGAGCAGTCACACATACGGTGGTAATGGCACACAACAGTCGCACAGACAAACACACAGAAGCAGTTTTAATCTTCAGTGTCTTCAAAGTCCTGACTCATCTGAACAGGATGCAAAATCAATGTCACTAGCTCAAGCCTCTGGAGGGACTTTGTGCAGTAACCGTGGCCCTATTCTTGATATTTTTTCCTCTTCATGGGCAAAACAAAGCAGCAGCCACAAGTTTAAATTAAGAAAACAACAGCAGTTAATTTTCCAGGTGGCATTCCCTCGTGCACCAACGCTGCTTGGCTACCATGAGGAATGCTGCTGCTGTTCACTACAGCTCAGTCTCTTGAGGGATGTACAGAGCAGCACGTTAAAAACCTACACACTGCCTGTGCTCTACTGAACCCTGCCCACATAGGGAACATGTATCTTTGCTGTGGCAATAAACAAAAGGACACAAAAATCATGCAGGTCAAAAACGCAAGAGCAAGAAGTCACATATTGTGCAACACAATGACACAACTTTTGTAACATGTTGTGGTGGATTCTATGTAACTGGGCAATGAACAGGTTCATTTTTCCATATACTGATCTCGAAGCAGGCTTGTTGAAACTACAGTCTCTGGAATAAGCTGCTAAATAATAATATAAATTAATAATAAATGTAATATTTTCATCATTTTTTTTCATTTATACACAAGAAATATATATATAGCTAAAAATATGATACTAAGGTTATTTTTTGTAAATTACTTGCAGCCTCAAATTGAAATCTTAATGCACTTTGAGCAAAATCAGTACTGTACACTCACACACAAACACACAGCTAGAAGAATCTGCTACTTTCCTTTTCTGACACACATTCCAGACCAGTTTTGCAAGGCCATAAAACTGCTTTAATAAGAGTACTGTGGCAACAGGTTCTTACACAGGCTGCTTCCTGGCCTGCTTCTGCTCAAGGAGAAAGAAAATCAAATTAGTAAAGAACCTAGGCGGAAGGGTTTCGATTGACTGACAGCTGACTGGAAATGAATCAGTCATTTTAGTAATTTAATATTGAGGTCATTTAAAAAGTAAAAGTGTCAAACGTTAGCTTCCTCCTGTTTCACAGATGTCAGGAGCTGCAGTTTTTTGTTTAATATAATATAAAATTATAGGTATTTATAAATATATACACTGTAAAGTACTGTATAAATTGAATGCCTCTGGCTGTTTTAACTACAGTTCAAACTAAATAAACAGTTTAAAATTGTCATGCTCGACAGAGAAGCAGTTTTTCTAAGCATCCCAGAAATGTCCCATTGATTTTTCCATTGGTTACGTGACTCATAGTACTGCTGCAGCATGAAACCCTCCCAGTTGAATCATCAACCTAAATGATTTGTTTTTTTATACTGTGACAGCTGCATTAGAAATATCTGTTTCTTTGATCAAAACAGTTGAATGTACAAGATCGTGTAGTTCTGCAGCACCTTAGCATTTTGAATTCCTACTCCCAGAAGAAAATATTAGTGCTCAAATCTTGCTTTTCTACTGATCTGCGATAAAACTGCGACTCTATCCATTTTAAAAATGTAACAGAAAAAATATAAAAAATAACTGTAGATCACTTATCGTTGTGGTGGGATTTAATTTATTTTTCTCCCAAATAAAAAACCTATTGCAACAAAGCACTGAATATTATAATCTTCATGAATGTAAGGACCTAATAGGGCTACAGGAAATTGGCAAGTGAGCAAATGATCTCCTGATGTTCTAAATGTGAAGGTCACCCTTTCATTGGCTGAGCAAGTACCCGCAGCTTCAGTCAACACTCCCTACTAATGAAACAGAGCGTCAGAGCTGACGATATCTGCATGCTCACGCCTGCTGCCCTGTGTGGAATGTAGCTCCACTTCAATCCTCACACACAAAACACATGCACGCGACAACAGTGACACGACACAACGTTTGCACGCGCGGGCAAACACGCCCTGGGAACCCTGTGAGGCTGGTGGTACCCACAGCAAAAGCTGACGTTTACATTCAAGCAACGCCGAGCGGGACGAAACCCAGCTGTTGCTGTGATCTGCTGTGTGAATGAAGGACTTCGAAACATGCCATAAGAAGCCAGGCTTTGTTACAAGTGACGCTGTTTCAATGACAAGCTCATAATTAAATGTTTTAAGTGAACAGTGTGGATTAGAGCATGATTAAAACAGCAAACACGAGCTTCAACTAGATTATCTTCTTAAAAGCATTAACACAACAGACCCTAAATTAGTGGAGCTACAACTAACGACTAACGAATTAATCGATTGATTAGGGCTGAACAATATGGGGGAAAGAAAGCTTTTTTTCCTCAGAGAACAATTGCAATTTAATACGTTTTTCATTTTCTTATGGTTGTTCTCATTGCCTCTCCCTCTCTCCCACTCCATCCTTCACTCCGTCTCTGTCCCGGTGTAGAAAAGACTGGAAAAAACATGGCAACATATCAACAACAGTCCAAGTCCAACAGCTTCTCCTAATTGATCATTCCAGCCCAAAAATGTAATATTGTAATAAAATAAATAAAATTCACGTACTATTTAAACATTGAAATAAGTTAAACACAAAGTTAAAGTCAAATAGAATGAAATCCTGTTGTTCTACACATGCATTAATGTCCTGTAGCATTACACTGCAGGAACTTGTTTCCTTCCGGTACATTAGCTAAAGAGGTATCAATTTAATTATAATAAATAATAAATAACTGCTAGCAATATTCTCTTCTAGGTATCCAACAGTTTACAGCTCTGTCCTGCAAAACACTGCTCTGAAACAAACATAAAAGCTCTATTGCGAGTGCCTAACGTACCACTGAACAGGAGAGGTGTGCTACCGTTTGCCTGGCACACAAAAACCATCCTGTATTTTCTTACTGCACTACGTGATTCATTGTCATTTTAATAGGTTACAGTGCGTTTTTAAATAGTGTCATGTTGCCGTTGACTCTTTCTCAGGCTTCCCCGCGCAGCTGAAACATACATAGTGGAGAATTGGTGTCACAGATCTTTGAAACCGTTGACCACAAACCATAGAGCAGAGACGACTAAGAACTTTCTCACTAACACTTTTTTAGCGTATGTCTGCCTCCCAGTCCACAGGCCCTTCGGTTCAGTTAGGAGGGGCCTTTATTGGCTCCACAAGTAGAGCTTTCACTGGCCTGGGTCAGGGGAAGGCTGTGTTTATTCACCCATTTAAACACAAACACAATTTGTTCCAAAGCGTTTCCCTCTCTGTCTGTTTCACACTGACTCCTCTGTTTCCTTTTAATTTCAGGTTCTCTCTCTCACTCTCTCTTTCGTTCTAAACCCTGCTGCACATTCACATTTGTTGATGTTGTCACTGGGATGGGTGGGAGTCTTTTTTTGGAGTGTGAGAGCGTGATGTAGGTGTGTGTAAGGCTGTGCTGCGTTTACGTCATGTTGGATTTACTGGGCAAAATAAAATCACTTTGTAGAAATCTGCTACTTTGGTCACAAACTTGACAAAGGCTGGACAGAGCAGAAGAGCTGTGTACTGTGTTAAGTTACACTATGCAGTATTTTTGAATACTTTTTGATAAAAATATGCTCCAAAATATATCCTGTGTCCTGTGTGTGCATCCTGTGATTAAAAGGCGCAGAGATAATCACTTCTAAAAAAATCTGAGCGAAGCTTGCCCTTCTAACAATCTCAGAATTTTACTTATTTCTGCTTGATTAGCGAGTTTTGGATCATTCTCATTTATTGTAACTGCATAATGACGACTACCTGAAGTGCTGGTCAGAGTGTGTTGGAGTATAGCAGACGGCAGCAGAGCAGAGAGCGGGAGGGCTGGGGAGACTGATTTCAAGATTTAATGCTAGTGCTAGCTAGCTGCTGCATATTGTAGCTTTAAAATTAACTTCCTGGGTCAAATTACACTTAGTCACAATAAAACAACCACACAAATGCAGTCTTTGTGTGTTTGTTTTTGAAGGCCGTGCTGTGTTTAGTTTAAATGCTCGATCCATATCAGTCACACTTTCCAACCATGACACTCTGACATAGTTTTTGAACAACCCACAAATAAACAAACGGCATCCTGTAAAGGTGCCACACTGTGATGCTGACTCGTCTCTGTGAGCGCCCACAGCTCTGCCTTCATGGTAGAAGTTACTTTTGGGAAATGAAACATCACAGCAGATTAAAAATTAAAAACAGCGTATCGTTTTCCCTGTTCTTCTGATGAACCGGGCACTAGTATGTTTAGGAGTGTTTTCAATTATTTCCCTAACCCTATGTATTATTGTAAGAAAGGTCATTTTAGAACATCACACACAGGCACTATATAAAGCATAATGCGTCTCAGGCTCTCAAATTCATTCTTTCACCTCATAAAGCAAGTACAACCTTCTTACTTTCTATTGCTTCTGCCCTTGTCCAACTCTCCCAAGTTTCATTTGAAGTTAACCAACTACCTCTGGCCTGCTCTCATCCCATTCTCCAAGCCCAGCTATCTCGTTCTTTCTCTGCTGACTCTTCAGCTTTCCCAAATTAAACTTCCATATCTTCCCAGTCTCACCTCATTCTTAGCCATTGTCCTTGATTACCTGCCAGCATCTTTCTCTCTCACTTTCCGTCATCTCTCTTGCTCACTGCCACTTCTTCGATTAGGAAGCAGCCTCCTATATTCTACCTTACAGCATCTTTCTTTTGTTCCCCTCAACCTCTTCATTCTCTTCATTCTCCCACTAATGTAACAACAGGTTTGTCTTGCAGGTCAGTTATCAGATATGTACTGTGGTTAAAAATATGCCACTGTGACAGGAAGAGTTGCCGTGTCAGTTTCAAACCACAGCTCCTCCAACAAGGAGAGAAACTAACACAGAACACCAACCAAACCTTGCACCCCAAAAATCTGAAATGGTTCGTCCTTTGACGAGTGTGGACGTTTTAGACTCACTACATTAAAAAAAAAGTTTCTAGTTGTGCGAAGTTTCACCACTTCAGGTTTTGAAGGGTTAACTGATGTGCTAAAACACCACTTCTAGGTTATCCACCTTGACAAATCTGCTGTCAATTTGAAATCCAAAAAAGCAACAAAGCAACAGCACGCCAAACGAGCCTAAGAATACAGGACAATACAGGCCGAGCTGATATTTTATTCTATTCACTGGATGAACAATACAAAACAATACTGACTGTTCCAGTTGGAAAGGTTATACTGTGTAGCTTGTGTAAGATTTGCAGTATGTTCTTTCAAATGCACCTATACTCTCTTCAAACCAAACACCGCTAAGAAGCCATAGGCAGAGAGACACAAATCACTAAAGGCCAATTCATGCTTTTCAGATCCACATGTCCACTAGGGTATCGTGATGTAAATTTCATCAACTCCTAACCCTAACCCTAGAATGTCCTATCATTACCACAGCAGCACAGCTGTTATGAATGAGCGTCTCAGAACAAAACATCCTGGGGTTTTCCAACCTCAAAATGACAAGACAGCACTGGAATCAGAGCCTAAGAGTAGTCGACATATTTCAGACAAGAACTCAGGGTTTCCTTGAAAGACCCCTTAGAGCTGATGCTAACGGCGTGTATGGCAGCACTGCTTTTTACCTCAGTTGTAAGCAGTTTATGCAGCTATAGGTCTGTAAAACTAACCAATATTCACACCGGTTAACGTTGTGTTGTACGTCAGTGTAAGAAACATTTTCAAGATAATTAACATGAGTGCATTTCTGATTACAATCAGCAGCAGCCATTTTAGCGTTAGCAGCCTCTCATCCCTATGTGTATGTTGCATTCAGGGACAGTAAAAAGTGTAGGTCATCTGTGTTTCAGAAATGGTCAGAACCATGGAACGGAAAACTATGCATGACAACAAACTTGCTACTTTAACACAATGTCTGTTAAAGTCACTAGTACTTTTACTGTTGCGTCTATTTTTCTCCATTGCCACCGCCAGTCCATCGCAGGGCCGACATGTAGAGACAAACAACCATGCACACTCACATTCACACCTACGGACAATTTTAGAGTCATCAATTAACCTAACATACATGTCTTTGGATGGTGGGAGGAAGCCGGAGTACCCGGAGAGAACCCACACAGACACGGGGAGAACATGCAAACTCCACACAGAAAGGCACCCGGCCGACCCGGGGATCGAACCCGGGTCCTTCTAGCTGTGAGGCGACAGTGCTAACCACCACCAATTTTGAACTCATAATATGAAAGAGAAAATATCACAATTGGTCACGGTTTTGATTCCCAAATGAAGCATTTCTATTTCACTTCTCATCAAGCATGATTTCAGCTTTGGACACTAAAAATCCTCCACTCAGCAGGTTCTGTTCAGTAAAAATACATCCACTTTACTAACACTGTACTTTATTACTACACTAATTTAAGAACACTTGTCCTTAAAATTAACTAATCGATTAATCAGTCAACAAATAATCAACTGCAAACTATTATTTTCAGGAAAAATACATGTGTTATACTTATTTGCTTTTCTTTGTCATAAGTCAAATATTTTTGTCTCACAAAAAGGCTATCTTAAGATGTTTTAGAAAATCACAATGAGAACTTTTCACCCTTTTCTGACATCTTTTATCAAAACAACTCATTAATCCAAAATAAAAAACACTGTTTGCTGCAGTCCTGCATTAGCTTGAACTAAATGAATACTGTGCAGATAACACCCTTGTTTATCACAGATTTTGCACAGCCAGCAGCTACAGTACAGCAACCCGTGTTTTATGGAAATTAGCTGGGACGTGTGGATGCCACAGGTGAAAATATCCGTTTTATCCTCCAGCTTTTTTGTGAAGTAGACACATCATACAGTTGTGTGTATCACTGAAATAAATTGCAGAGGGACTGTGAGGAATCCTGCACCAACACAGTGATGTCAAGAGAAAGCAGGAGAAAACACACTTCCAGTTTAAACTGATTGTGCACACTTTTGACATAAAAATACACCAGCTCCACACAAATAGACTGACTGTAACCATGTTACTTAAGTGCACATCAACACACTGATTGTCAATGAGGAGCTGGCTTTGCAGCCATGTACCTCCCGTAGAGCAAGACAGATTCAAACGATGCCCAGCTACACTGCATGGGGAAACTACAGTCACGGTACTCCACCACGGCTTTAATGATAGTATTACCGTTTAAGATTTTAACTAAGAAATTTTACCATGGTTTACCATGAAACCAGTTATCGTTACATCCCAAACTGTCTGACTTCTTTTTTTTGCCATGTAAAATTTAGTGTACTGTATAAAACTGGAATTCTAACCATGCAATTTTTGTACAGTTAAAAAAAAGAAAGTTAACGTGTGACATTGTTTAAGTTTATGCAGGTGCAAATGACTCTGTGTATGTGTATGTTTTGTGTGAATGTGAATGTGAATGTACAACCCCGAGAGCAACTCAAGTGAAAACAAAGGAAGTTCAATAAAAGCTAATCCACATGTCATATAAACAATAATGAATCACCTAGCTCAGGCAATTTTCAAGTGTGTGACAGCTGTTCCTCATACTCTGTGAGAATGAATGAAAGCCAAATGCCTTAAAAGAAAGGAAAACCAAACCAGTCTCTGTGCCGACTGTGCGCAGATCAGTGCGCCAAGAAAACCAGCAACTGGCACAAACTTAAAAAACAAAAAACAAATACACAGACAGTGTTATGCTTGAACTTGAATCTGCCGGGCTGCTTCGGTACTGCGAAACCCGCCCTATTCACACGCGGATGCTTTTGAGACATGTTCCCTTGCATGCACGCCAAGAGTACAGCATGGACCACACACTGGTCTGCATCTCCTTTACTTTTTATAGCGGCTCAACTGCTTGTTTACAGAGCAAGAAGTCACCACTTTAGTCTTTCTCTCCTTCACTTGCACCTTCCCCTGAGGGCCTGTGGCTTTGTTATGGCTGGAATTCCCATAAATGTCCAAGCTGTACTGGGTGCCATCGAAAACCACCATAAATCGACAGCATGATTTGTTGTCTGTTACCACCAGGGTGCCTGGACGGCACTGAGAGAGGTAGGCAGCAAGAGAAGAGCTGGATGGAAAAAGGTTGACGGGGCATAAATCCTGTGGTGGGAGAGATTACCCACTGAGCCAAACATCTGCACAGGAGACAGGCGTTACCTACAGCACGCCTAAAACTTTAATGCACAAGAGATTTAGCTGATCAACCCAAGACTTTCACTGGAGGACGATAGTCCCTGGAAGAAAATGTGTTCTGATGATTGTCCTTGTGTCCGTTCTTGTTGCTTTGACCCTGAGGTTTACACTATCCTGAAGCAGAATATAATTTGGTTTGCACAGGACAAAATGAGCAGAGTTTCACAAACACAAATATGAAATCACTCATCAGATCCATCAGAAGCACTTCCTCATTGTCTTTCATCTCAGTAAATACAATACGGTTTTAATGGAGGTAAAGTGTGCAGGTTTCTGAATCATCTGTCAACGTCTGGGTAAAGAAGTCCACTCACCAACCACCTACATGGAAAGCTGATTAATAAACATGCTGCATCTAGTTTATCTAATATGTGCAATAAAGCATGGTATAAAAAAGACGTTTACAGACATTTTACAGATTTGCAGCTGTATGGACAAAGACAAGTGTCCATCTCTTCATTTAATTCTCTATTTTTATGCAAAAGACATACTGTCAACTTGTACATTGTTAAAGCAACAATGAAGATATAATCATAGACGATATCTATCGCACACACAATGCAACCAGTATAACGCGCAAGTAAAACCACCTATTATTAGTTTAAATCCTACAACGTGTCAAGCAGAACTCAAGCACATTCATACGGGATTGGATGTCTAGAAACTGGACAGAACTTCTCGTAATTCACAGATGAAGAAGTTAGCTGAGCCAGTTTTCATTTACTGAGCAATTACTAAGTGTTTTGGTTGTTTAAGGGTGTGATCAGTGAGGAGTACGTTAATCATTTTATCTGTCTGTATGTGATCAACGGCTACTTAATGCTTAGATTACCACCAATTGTGTCTTAAAACCTACAGTCTGTTCACTGACATACTGTAGCTGAAGACTACAACATGCTTTTACTGTGCTGTTGTCCAAGTGTAGATTTAATGGTTTTAAGCTTCAGGTGTGGCACAAAGCGCATATGTAAATGTATGTTTTTTATCTGTGGCAAACTTTCACACGACTCGAGTACCCAACCCTGCCCTAAATGTTATGAATAAGTAACATGGAAACACCTTGTTTGTCTACACCACTGCTATATTAACACTAGTTTCAATTCTGAAGAAAAACAGGGAGTGTTCAGCCTGTGTGAAAAAAAAACTGTGGCAGCAGAAAGAGTTCTGCTCTGAATTCAGGAGGACGAAGCTAAATTTAGTTGCTTCTTCAAAGTGCTTGTGATCGTAGTTGATTAGAAATCACGGATACACTTCACTGCGATGCCGTGTCATTTATTTGTGCACTGAACACAGTTGTTATGATTTGTGCAAGTGTGCACAAAGGCCCTTTATGAAGGTGTGAAAGAGGCTTTCTACCTGCCATGCACTCACTAACAAACAGCGGATTAAAGCCATAACAAGGGACCTTTTCGAAAGCGTCGTGCAATGCTGAAGGCTACCTTTTTCTTTTCTTTTTTTTTTTTGTACTACTTAAAAACGCTTGCACTTCAAAAACTGTTACCAGCAGCAGAACATAGAAGGGAGTACGGTGTGAGTTATTTTTGGGCAAAGAAAGCAATGACAAGCCAGCTGCGTTTCCACAGCTTCATGCAAGGGAGGAGGAGGAGGAATGAGAAATTTAACTGGCCTCCTTCAAGCTTAAGTTTACACAAACTACCTCCTGGGCTTAGCCGTAAGCCCTCTGATGGGAGCCGTGACGTGATGTTTTGTTTAGTAAGTCTGTATTAGCAGGCCCAGAATGCAATGCAGCGAAAGAGGGTTTCCTCAAACTTAACCATGTCAGGCACCAAAACCTGGAGCAAGTCCTGGAGCTTTCTCACCAAAAAGCTGTGCTTCTTGGCTAAACATTACACAGCTTCTCTCAGGACCCAGTACAGTCTGTGCACCCACGTTTGGGCACCACTGAAGCCTCTGACACATTTTGTCCTGCATTTCTGCTCTGCACAGTCACACAGCTGCTCTAGAAAAGGCACAAAGTTTGAGTAAAGAACAGACTTCAACACATTAAAATGACTCTTTTTAAATGTTACACGCTGTTAGTCGGGTCGGTGTGCACTACACTGTGCGTAAAAGCCGCTCATTTCATCACTTATTACAGTCAAACTCCACACACAGCTGTTTGATTTTTGGCTAACATTAGCAAACTGATGCTAATTAAAGGAGCGTTCGTTTTGATTACCTCCGCGGTCCGCAGCGAAGGCGGTTTCTTCAAAGCCAGTTTGAAAGAAGTTTCCATTGCTCCGGTCATTTTCATACCCACACCTCGGGATTATTTCTTTTACTTTTTCCTCTTCAGGTTGTCTCACTTCTCTCTCCTAGCTGCTCTTTCGCCAGCTGAACAAACTCACATCCCCGCCGATTTTGTCCCTCGTCGAGCCGAGCATGGATGGAGTTTGCTTCCAAAAACTTGCCGACAAACTCCTTCCTCTCCGGGAGACAAAAAATAATAATAATAAACTTCTCAACTCTCAACTACTGCGCTTCCGAGCAAGAGAAGACGCCGCTAAAGTGAGGAGAAAAGTCGAATTTACGGGACCTGTTTAGTTGAATTGTGTCCATCTTTGGTTAGAGGAAATATCCACCTCGGTAGCGAGCGCGAGTCAGATCCAGGAGTTCAGATTTTTTGATCCCTCCTCCTGCAGAACCGAGTTTGGAGAGTTGACGACATCTGTGTGCACGGACACGGTGCTGCATTCACGCTCTGTCGGAAATGTAGAAGTGACCACACACACACACACACACAAAAAAAACAAACAAAAAAACTTCATGTTGTTCAGACTAAATCACTAACATGGTTTAATAAGACATCACACTGAATTAACAAAAAGGAGTGTAACAGTAAGTTGAGAAAAAATATTAAAGCTTATTTATTTATTTATTGTAGAGATATGCTTGAAAGCATATCTTAATGTGGAGATTTGCTGTCATAGGCTTCTAAGACCCAGACTTAGCAGTTTGACAGCAGTGCAGAGACATTTCTATCTAAAGGTTTTTAATTAAGGCTTGTCCTTTCTAGCCAATCAGAGAAGGACAATTATTTCTGGTGGACTGGTGGACAAGTTTTCTGGCTTTATTTTTTGGCTCATTTCAGACTGTTACCTAGCAGAGCAGACTGGATATATTTTTGATATATTTTCAATTTACCGCTAACTTGATTCACAAAAGTTGCATATTTTTGTTGTTTTTTTTTCTATTGGAGCTTAATGTTCAACTTCGAAACACAAGTTCCTCTACTGCCTTAAAAAATAGCTTAGTTGAATTTAGGTTTGATAAAATAGTTTTATTAGTTTTGAAAATGCAAAGCTAACTCTGTAAAGTTTACTGAACATGAGAATACAGGTTCGGAAAACTCATAATCTTTGTAGTTTACTTAACCGTTCAGTCACATCATTTTAATATGCATTAAAGACAAGCAGAAAGTTACCATCATTAATGGGTTCCTCAAAAATTAGTATTAAGAGTATTAATTCTCAAACAGTGCATTATGGAAATTCTCTTAGTTTAGTTTACTTAAAAACGTATTTTAATGAGCTGAGCTAACTACTATTATTATTACTGCAGAGCTTTTAAAAGTAGAAATTCGCATCAAGACAATGACGTCTTGTGTGTTAGCAGAAAATCAAATGTCACGTCCTACTTTTTGAGTTTTTACTTTACAGTTAAATGTGAGCTGCTGCACAAGCTGCAAAAACACACAAATTCAACGCTCCTCTAGTGGTTCAGGTGGCTTCAGGTGTCATGTTTTTTTATATATTCCTCCTTAAATATGAATCTAATGTGAATGAAGTTGGATTACAGTCATGTTCTCACTGTCAAAAGACACGTTCACGTTTGCTACCAGTGTATTTGATGTCAGCCAGGACCCGCCTTTCATTATTGCGTAACTGTGGTGGGTGTGCTTGTTTTCCCTCGCCTCCAGTGCCGCCAGGAAATGACGTGGGGTGGAGTCTGGATGGTAACCTCAAAAGGTGAGTAAAATATGCAAACCACCACTGTTCTAAACCAAAGTGATATTGTCGTATAACGTTTGCACTGATTTATAGCTTCTTTACAGTTTGCTTTAAATAAGTATTTTATATCCACATATTTATATACATCTATATCATATCCATCCATATTTATATAGAGAGTTATGCAAAAAAACAAACAAATATCCCTCTTGAGCAAGCTTTAGGCAATAGTGGAGAGGAAAAACTTCCCCCAGCAGAACCAGCCACAGGGTGGGCGGCCATCTGCCTCGACCGGTTCAGGTGAGTGGAAAGAGGAGAGAAAAGAAGAGCAGGTAAAAACAACAATAAAAATTCTCTGTGTAGTTTATATGTGTTAATGTTTTAGATTAGGTAAAAGATTTCCTAACCAACAACACTAACCGCTACACAATCATGCCAGAGTTTATTCAGTATTTGTGACTCAGAGCTGTGGTTTCACACAGAGCTCGTTTGTAAAGTTGTGTCTTTCTAAACAGGAACCACAGTATAAATATCACTGTGTACACGGTTTAAGTACTGTACTACCAACTTTTTCCCTCTCTGCTCATGAACTCTTGGTTCTGAATTATAGTTCTTGGATCTCTGCTGTTCAGTTTTGGGAAAACTATTTTATACTCTCACATTCGACTTTAAACTTTTCCACGACCCCCCTGCACCCCCTTTCCTTTCCTTTTGATTCAGTCACATAAAACATTCCCAGAGGCGCATAAATTCTCAAAATCAGCATCTTTATTGCACAATATTCCCATAAAATTGGGAAAAAAAATAATTTGAGGAGAGTTTTTAAAAGACAGTCTGTACAAACACATGGAAATAAACTGAGTATGTACAGGTTACATGAACCGATACATACATACCACGGGCAACTAAATAATTTATTCATATACAAAGAGAAAAGAGCAAATATAAATTCATACCTTTTAAACATAATAGCCGGGTTGTACAAAATGTAGGCCGATATAGCGAAGCAACTTCTATACAGTATCAAGCATGTATATATCAATTTTACCAGCAACAGGAGCTCTCCAGTAGCATACTGTGGGCTTGTGTCATTTCTCCATTAAGACTTGGGTCACACAGTCGTCAGGGTGCAATTTGATTTTACAGACTGTCCTGTTCAGCAGAGGCGTACAGGTGAATACGAGGCCCGTCAACAAGCTACAGGACAGACATACCCGAGCCACACCGATTCAAACAGTGTTACTCATCAGACACGACTCAAAAATTTGTTTAAGTTGCTGGCAAAATTCAACTTTGTCCCCGTTCCCTGACATGAAGGCAAATTCTCTGGGTTAAAAGCACAGTACAGTGGTAAAGTGCCGTAAAGACGTGCATTCGTCCGAAACGCACCGGGAAACGTTTTGCTCGCCTCAATTTGTCCTCAAACAAATAATAATGAAATAACAAATCGCACCCTGCGTCGTCAACAACAGCCAAAACCACTTATCTGCCAACGTCATGGAAAATGACAATAAAACATATTTTACGTGGTTGTTATATCTGTCTGAGAAACATGTTTGAAAATAGTGTTAACTGATACATATCCACTATAAGGCCCTGCTGTGTTGCTCTACTCCTCTCTGCAGCAAACAATGAAGCCGTAAACATCGTATAAAGGTGGCGAAGTTATAAAAAGTGTGAAAATATTTCAGCATTTTGGTTTTAAAATATACATAGGTGGTGCATGTTTTCGTTTTTTTCCACAGTGGAAAGGGACCCTTTGCAATCACACCGACGCATTTTTTCCTTCCTCATAAAGGAATTAAACGGCCTTCCCTTTGTCAAAGAACACAGCGTTGAGTCTGCACACAGTTGACACCAACATTCTGATTAAAATAGCTTAAAAATTTACCTCAGGGTTTTCTATGGGGCAGCGGTAAATGTGTGTCATCTACTGCCCTTAAGAAGATCAGAGGTAGTGCTGTACCTTTGCAAAGAATGTCAAAGTCACTTTTAGCCATTTCAAAGCCAGTTTGTAGAACTAAAAATCCTGGTGTGCATCGATTACAGCCAAACAATAAGCTTTGAAGTCCAATGAGCGATGCAATTTGACAATAATGATAATAATAATAATTTGTCATCGAGTATCTGAGGGACATTTGGCTTGTAAACAAATACATGAAGACAAAATAATGTAATTGGCATGAGACTGATATGTGAGATGTTTTCAATTATAATAACTCAAAAGTGAACTTTAAAATGTCCATCTGTTTCCTATCAACTTGTAGTCATGTAGCACTTCGTACGACTGGGTTTAAGATTGTACCAGAAGAAGAAAAAAAAAGCAGTTAAACACCCAAATGTCACTATTAATTTACTGTAGCGAAGTTTCATTCTCAACTTGAAGTCTTTGGCTTTTGTGTCCAAAAATAAAAGAGTCTTGTTTTAAGAGAAACATTCAAACAGGAGAAGGTCATTTGAGGGATGCTTCAATCACCCGCAGAGCCTCACTCCATCTGTGGGACTGTGGTCTCTAGCTCCCCCGTGTGGTACAACATCAGCATTGCACCAGGTTCAGCAGCAGCAGCAGCAGTGAGGCTTAGGGCCGTGGTCCGGAAAGACGTGCACTCCTCAGGCTCAAAGCAAAGACCTCGCTTAGCCCAGGCACACAGGTCAGGAAACCACGTCAGGGGCCAGCTGCAGAGCATGGACGGCCGTTTTTGGGGCCCAAAGTGGCACCACTCTGGTCTGACTGGTTTCTTCAGGCAGTTTGGGATCAGTGTCATTACAGTCTCATAGTAGGATCTGAGCCACATAGGGGGAGTGAGTGCTGGCCACTGCAGCTAACAGGGGAAGGTCACTGGACTCGATTCTGCAAAGATAAAAAAAATAAAACTTAAAATGAAAGAAATTCTGTATATTTCTCTGGCGATAGCTCCTTATACACTGTCCACTGTGATTTTACTTGTGGATTTGTCAGGTTTAAACTTTCACAGTTCTCTCTTGACCTCGACTTGTTCCACAGACTCGTGGCATTTCTTTCTACACATAACGGGGGATATGCCGGCTTTCATTACATAATTAAGTACAGCTATTCAGCACCTGTGAATTAAGAATTACAGCTGACTGCTTACCCCAAGACCATGCCCAGTTCTTTCACATGGACTCTAGTCTGGCCCTTCAAATACTCAGCAAGCATCTTACTCTTGAAGTAGATTTCCTGCAGGCGATCCTCAAGGTGCATTATACACTAAGCAGGAGAGAGACAGAGGAGAACATGGTTAGAAAAGCACAATACTCAAAGTCATGATTATTATGTACACACAAATAACCAGCGGTTAAAACAAAATTTATTCTTGTCACATACAAAGTTGGGGGAGAGGTTGAGTTTGTAGAGCTGGTAAGTGGACTGCAGTAAGCTGGAAACCAGGCTGGACACCAGGACCTCCTTCCCCAGCTTGTTGACGTCCGTGGCTCGTCTCTGACTGCTGGCCACCTGCACTGTCCACTTGTCTGTGTCTGCTATAATGCAGACGGCCTCCGCTATGGGCTCGTCCAGTACGGGATGCTACACAACACAAGAACATACACAAAGGTGAATTCACACTACATATGTTATATCTGAATTAAAGATGGACAATAACGCAAATGTCAATTTGATTATTTTATATATAGTTTTGCATATGTTTTACTTATCATGATGCATATATTAAGGAATATAAAATACAGCAAAGGGTGCAGATGAAGCCTTTCTGCCTCCAAAACCATTTTAATACATTATTCAACGCAATCAAAAAGTACAGCACCTTAAAGAGTACATTCAAATACTTCCTTTCTGTTATACCTGAACTGCATGGGTTAATTCTGCCATGAGGCTCTGCCTTAGCTTCTCGTCACTGGACATCCCTTGCAGTACAAAGTCTGGCACGTAGGTGGGGCAGTAGCCTCCAAACAGAGACCGGCCAAAATTGGCAATGATTGGTTTTGAGTAGTTCTCCACTAATGTTGATCTGAAAATCCAAAAATATGAGGATTCATTATTATTCTCACTCATTCCATGAAATTATCATTACTATAATTACAACGAAAGCTGTGGCTCTATACAGAACAGCACTGTATACCATGTAGGTCACTGTGCACAGAAGAGAAACTCGTGTGTGTGTGTGTGTGTGTGTGTGTGTGTGTGTGTGTGTGTGTGTGTGTGTGTGTGTGTGAACGTATGGATCTTTACTCACCCAGGAAAGGGCACCAGCACCTCCTCCTGCCAGTCCTCGGTCTCCTCACTCTCACTGTCTCCCAGAGCGCTGTCTGAGCTCTCGTTGCGCGGTATCTCCCAGTCGTTCACAGGAACAGCCTTGCACTTTTGGTCCTCTTTGCTGTTGCTGCTTCCATTCTGGGGTACGGGGACTGACAACACCAGACTGTCCTGCTCAGCAGAACAACCCCTGCAGGAGCAGGTGTCAGATGAGTCTGTAGACCCACATCTGCACCTCCTCTGGCTATCCAAAAATGTGTCTTCCTTCCTACTGGACCCCACCTCTCCCCTACCTGCACCTAAAAAGTGAACCAAACCCTGACCCCTGACTGTACCCAGTAAGCTATGACCTCCCAGATCACAAGGCTGGGGGACCCCCGAGGGATCCAGCAAGTCTTTGTGCATACCGT
The DNA here is from genome assembly GCA_032362345.1 of Sandelia bainsii. Classification (NCBI taxonomy): domain Eukaryota; kingdom Metazoa; phylum Chordata; class Actinopteri; order Anabantiformes; family Anabantidae; genus Sandelia; species Sandelia bainsii. The sequence continues at coordinate 19,344,289 of JAUMHL010000006.1, read as the reverse complement.
CTATAGTGCTGGCCTCCTGTTGTTTGACCACATCATCTATAGTCCGAGCCTCCACAGGATTCTCTAGGCTGAAATACTCATCAAAATCGTCCATACATTTTGAGCTCCAGTGGGGTATCTTACTGGACACCCGCAGCAGGGCTGGAGCCGCCTTGGTCTGTTTGGTTTGGTCCTCTGATGCACTGGTGATGCTGGTCTTTGAATCTGCTCCGCTCTGCAGCTGCTGATGATAATGTTGCCCTTGATGCTGCTGCTGCTGTTGCTGATGTAGCAGCGGCTGCTGGTGAGGCGGATATTTGTCCTTGAGGTGTTTCTTGTGCTTTTTGATCTCCTCCTCCATCCTATTTCTGCGGCTCTCTGTGTCTGACTCAGGAGACATGGAGTCTCCAATGAGAAAAGTGACTTTTGTTGCTGGCTCACCCTCTTCTGTTAGAGTCAAAGCCATTGGCCCTGACATGGTATTTCCTGGTGTCACCGGTACTGGCACTGCGGCAGCAACGTTCTTATCTGGGGGTTTCTTCTCTAACAGGTTCCCCAACGGCCACGGAGCCAGCACCTTGGTGGACTGGTTCCCCATCCCTGCATCCATCCCAACCTCTGAGTTTCTGCCCTCTTTAGGGACAGAAACTGAGAAGGGACTTGACTTGACTTGAAGTGCTGTGTGTGTGGATGGTACACTAACTTTCAGGTCACACTTGGTCTCTGTATCCAGCACACAGACCTGCTCCCTCGGGGAGGCTGAGCCAACACGCAGCACCGTCTCCAGTCGGGCCTCTGTGCCCGCCGGGCTACTAGCCTCCCTCCGCAGCTCCCCGGGTTCTGCTGCTTCTAAAGTCCTGATAACAGGAATTGTGCCCTGATTGTGTCCTGTCTGAAGCACACTGCTCCTGGACCCTTGACTCTCACTGCTGTCCTCATCTTCCTCTTCCTCATCTTCCTCTTTGGGTGCATCCCTGGTGCCATGCTCCATCTCAGCATCTGTGTACGTGCTGCTCTGGAGGCTGTTGTCTGAAGGGCAGCTACTGTCCTCTGTCTCTGTCTGACGGTCATGGGCCCCCTGAGACAAGTAGTCTCCACTGGGTTTGTGAACAGTAACAAGAACATATTCTGACTCTTCCACCTCCCCTTTCCTTAGGGAGGTGGTGATGAGGGAACCAGGCATGACGATGGCCTCGTCCTCAGCACTGTCCAGCATGTGGGTCTCCAGCAGTTCAGAACAGCGGATGAAGTAGGTGAGGACGTAGAGGAGTCTCTGGACCAGCTCCTGTCTGCGGCCAACCACCACGGTCCTTGACAGCCGCACTGGCGACCCAATGGCCCCGTACAGGTCCCCTACACACAGCGAGGGAAACAACAGCATTACAGGATGAGTTACTGGATGGTCTTGTTCTTTTAATTTAATATGTTTATTTACATATGCTTAATGAAAATTGTTATCATGATGATTTTTTTTTTGTTTAACAATTAACACTAAGTTAAATACACCCAGCTTCTCTAAAGGACATTAACATCCACAGATTTTGTTTTTAACCTATCAGATTTAATTTTACATGACAAATCAATGTTCTGATTAGCGCTTCCCAGGTGTGAACACCATCACATCATTTACCCACTTTCTTAAAGTTTCCCATGTAATTTGAGGTTAAAGTATGTGAACAACTCAGCATACTCTTTAAGATCTCTGCATTTAAAGAACATCGTTCCTTGCTACATGGGCCAATAAATCATCTACATCTATTTAAACATCAGCTATTTTTTTAAGAATTTATCTGTGGATTTCCACAAATGCAACACATGCTGCACTGCAGAACATGATGGTCCCACTTCTTGTGACACAGGGACACACAAGGACAGTTTAACATCAAAGATGGGGACAGAGATCCAATTTAACAGTTATTTAATCTTATTTTGAAAAGTATTTATTTATTCCCACTATACAGTGAGGGGATTTAAACCTGGCGACAGGAAATGCATATATGCATCACACTGCCAAGCACTCGACTTGCTAATACAGATTTAAGACTTAATGTAGTTAGATGTCGTGAAGATAGTCTAGTCCTAATTTGTCTTCCTGCTGTAATGATAATACAGCATAATAGCGAGTTAGAATGTGTTGCACTTTCAGCCAAGATGAAGATTAACACAGGTGCTATATGTGGATTGCCCTCCAGCCAGGTGCTTTACCAGACAATGAGAGAAACACACACTGTGCGTCTGTGTTTCTGTTTCACTGTCTCACCTAGCTGTGCCCAGAGCGGGTTGTAGGGGTGCGTCTTTGCCAGCATGTCGACGCTCTGTGAGGAGTGTTTCTCGAGGAAGATCTTGATTGGAGGTTGCCCATTTGGCATGACAGTGGGCACCCAGGCCAGATGATTGGTCAGGATGGCAGTCAGTAACGCAGGGAGGAACCTGGAATATCAGACACGTGTTGGTCAGAAGTCGAAAAATTTATTTCTTAGCTGCTTGGACCTCGTTTGGTTAGATCAGATGTTCTCCCACTACGTGGAAAACTTGGGTCAGACTTTTTCTTGCTGGACTGAACACCACATACACACATTCATTGTTTGCATCACACACATACATTTACAAATACACACATTCACACACTGTATTAGTATGACTCACTTCTCTTTTCTAACCACAAGTGTCTACTTCCCTTCCTGTCTCATGGTTTAGTCAAGTTCAATCACATGCTAGGGACAAAGTTGTGGCTGCAGCAGTCATCCAAACCCATCAGTCATGGGAAAAGAGTCACAATGCGATACTGTAACAGCAGAGGTTCTCAATGCTTCATCTGAGAAGCACCAGCACATAGAAGAAGTAGCTGTGTGGTAGTTATTCTAACCAATGGTGGTGGAAATAGTGACTTCAACCACAAATTATGCTGTAAAAAAACCCAACAAAACAAAACAGCCATCGCTGTCTAGGAGACGCAGTTTCTATTCATAGTAAACATGGATTTACAGTAAAAAGGGGAAAGTTGCAGGTCTGTAGCAATTCAAATCAAAAACATATCGTCTTGTACATATGTTTAAAACAAATAATAATCCTCAACCCTTATACTTGTTCCCCATTTGCTCATGTTTGATATTCCTCTCTTAACTTTCAAGCCCTCATGCTGGCACTGGTTGCCTTTGTTAAATACAGTTTTTTTTGGTTTTTCCAAAAAACTACTTGTTCCTGGTGCCAAAAGATTCAAGATTTAAAAAAAAACTTAATCCCTAATTTAAAATTTGCAGGAATTAAAGTTGTATTGTCCAATTTGTTTTGACCTCAATGTAAGACCAATTCTGCATATTTAATTAGATCTGAAGCGTAGAACTTTAAACAACCCCAACCCTTTTTCATCTTTACTCAATTTCATATCCGTTTTTGTAGGTTTTAAAGTTTTGCATTTGTCTAATTGTTGTTTTTTTCCCCTGTTCCCATGCAGACGAAAGTGAACGGAGGCATAATTTATTTTTGAGCGTGCACAAACAGACTAATGTGTCAGTCAAGATTAAGAAAAACATCTCGGCAATTACTGCAGACTTTTGAGATTAACTTCATGTAATAATTCAGCTCAGAGGCTATATGCTACTAAAATCTGTACTGAGTACAGTTGCTATGTTCAATAAAGACCTTGCTACCAATTCATATATGCACAATTAGCAGTGGTTTGACATGGCTTTGTAACAGCAACAATAAGCAATTAGAGACTGGCAGGGATCTTCTCATTCACATCTTTCACTAAAGGCAGACAAATAAATGCAAAGAGGGTGAAACATTCACTGTGTGTGAGTGTGTTTATTTGTGGGGAAGAAAATGGATCGTGCGTTTCCCTGCCGATAAGCCTGCGTTGGAAATATGAACCAACAAAAGGGATGTTCAAAGATTAAGCAAATTAAACACTTTGTAATGTCTGAGTGCTAATGTTCCCGTCTTTCCCTTTTTGTATCTGTGAGTTTGGTTGATATCTAAAAACCAAATGGGAGATTTCAACCATTGGTGGGTCTGCAGTGGCCATACAACTGCTAAATACAAGAATGTATGACATGTTTGAAAATGCTATTTCAATTTAGTTGATATAGTCCCCATTATCCCAGTGTATAATCTAGAAAGTGAGGCACACTCACTGGTTCTTGGAGGCCTGCTCCATGAGCAATGACAGCTCCCTCATGAATTGACCGCAGAGCTGGTTCTTCTCTGATGCTCCAGACATCATAGTCAACCAGACGGGCTCAGCCACCCGGGGCATGGTGTACAGGTTGCAGATGGTCATCCTGAAGATGAGGTATGGTGAGGGGAAGGGTGGGATGAAAGGTGCAGAGGGCATGTAGAGAGTGAATGAGAGGGAAGAAGAGAGAAAGAGAGAAAACAGACAGAAAGAACAGACATGTTATTGTCTCTTGGGGTAAACAAAAGAGATCTCAGTTCACAGAGCTTCACTGTCTGCACTGAGGCCACGGGAGACCCTGTGTGTCTGTGTGTGTTGTAAAATTCTGATGAACTTGCACACACACACAGACACAAAGACACACACACACACACACACCCTTGTCTCTTGCTCTTTAGAATGTGTGTATAACTATCTGTATGTGGCTGAGTTGGGGCATTTGTTCATTGAGGAGAACTGGAGTTTCCATGGAATGTGGGTGTGTTGGTGAGCATGTCTCATCCAGACTCCAAGCTTTGACACAGGGGCAGAGGGGAATCTCTGCAGCTTGAGGAATGTACAGAATCGGGCTTTTTCAGCTGGAGCTGAACTATTGACTACAGCTGCTAAATTCTGTGTTTGAATCTAAATGCAAAGGCTGTACAGAAAAAAAAGAAGTCAATATTGATTAGAGGATGAGGCATTTTATTTGCTTACTCTTATTCCTAGCAGTCCTTTTTACAATGCCAGTCTTCAGCAAACACAGCTAATACAACAGTAGTGCCAGGCCAACTTATAAGTAAAATAAACCTAACCAGCTGCTATCACAAGACTTTGCAGATCCTACTCATAAGGAATAAAAGGACTGATTTAGGAAACTGCAAGATATCTTGCAGCTGTAAACAATGTAAATTCTGTAGTACACTCATGACCTCTTTGAACCCAGTGACGGGGGAGATGATGACAGGCTCAATGCAGAAAAAAAACAAAGTGTAAGTTACTCTCACTAGAACTACAGTATTCCTGTGATCAAATGTTTTCTGTCTAGTTGTGTTGTATGGGTCTATAAGTCATACACTTTGTGGGAAAGAAGAACTAATACATTTAACTGCTTTGTTAGTGGAAGTGGCTCTTTTGTGACTAAGCTGTTTAGTGCTGTAACCCTAAACTTGTCTTCTCAAGGTTAAGATCAATAGTGTGACAGGAGTAGTTCACTGTGGTAACATACAATACCTGTCCCCCAAAAAAGTTCCTCCAGTGTCAAACTATTTTCAAAACAGAGCCCAACATGCTTTATAAGAACATCAATCTTTAGTTTGGATAAATTTCCAATTATGTCCTGCTTTCTCTGTCCAAGAAATTAGTCATACAAGAAGTGTACCAGTGGATAAGAAACTTAAAATAGACGATAATATAACTTTTCTATTAAGCAATCGCTACATTAGACCGTATGAGCTTGACTGATGAAATTCTTGAATTAGTTAATGACTGATGAATCATTAATAAGCACAGCAGGTCATGACAGGGCTCAGCACGGAAAACCAGAACAGACTACATGTCACTTACAATTCAACACATGTCTCCTAACTCTAATTCTAATTCATAACTCTTTATATGTCATTGTCAGCAGGGCAGCGCAGAAGTTCTCTCATCTGGATTACAGAATCAAATGTTTTCATTCCTACGTTATAAAACATGTCGACTTATCTGTGGTCTTTTAAAGCCCCATTTGACCCCTGTGTCTGTGTACATTCATCTACTAAAAGCCCCCCTGTGGGCAGAAGTCTGAGGCCGAGCCAACACAGGATGAGTGGGAGATCTAGTCTCCGCCTCTGTGCAGCAGCTGTTCAGGTGAACTTTAAAGGGCGTGTATGATGTGGAATTAAGCTTACTATCAAGAGGAGCCAGATTTCCTCACTGTGGAGGGCCTGAAGTCAAGACATTCCTGACATCTCTGGGTCTTGTCCTTATAATGTGCAATGTTTTCACAAGCCAACTTAAAAAGTCCTACCCATGTAAGTTATAGCTGATCATAGTTATGGTCAAAGTGTTTGTCACAGCATTGACTTACTGACTGGCCAACTTACTTTTTCACATAGGGCCAGGCAGGTTTGGACAGTTTTGGTCCCTTAATAAATGAAATCATCATTTAAAAACTACATGTTGTATTTACTCAATGTCTTTGTGCAATATTAAAATTAGTTAGACTGTGACAAATATTCAAAGAAAAAAAAAAAAACAGGCTATAGAGTGCCTCAGTTTCTCAGTAGTAACCCATTTTATGCACATTTTTATCCAGGGTACTTCAGAAAAGAAAAATCACACTTTTTTGCTGTTTTCATGTCTGATAAAATGGTGAGTTACGTGTTTTGCTTTCACTTGTAGTCTAACTGCAATCCGTAATATAACCCCAATATAGGCTGGTGTGACTTTCATGTACACATGCCTACGTGAAGTGCACAGCTTATCTTTGCCAGCATGCATGGGTATGTGCGCCTGTCCGCTCTACAACTACGTCAAAGCAGTGTCAGCATTAAGCAAAGGCATTTCTTCATGAAGCCAAAACTACTTAATGGCAAAGGTGGCTGCACTTATATTTAGCTGCTGTCTGAAGGTGAGATTTTACAGATATTGTTTGTCCCGGGCAATCGCGTTCCTCCTACTGGCACTCGCATGTTTACTATTCTTGTGCTCGTGGCCAGTGTCTGAAGTAGATAGGGTTGCCACTCTGGAGGCTTGAGTTGCTTTGGCTGACTGCCAGCAGGCATATGACTGCGGCAATGACGAGACCTCAGACAGGGAACTGCCTGCCTGTGAGTGTGTGTGTTTGTGCCAAGTGAAAGTATTGGTGGGGAAAAAGCACATATGCATATACACATCTTAAATAAGTTTGTGTTTTTGACTTTGTGAGCACCAAACAGTGATACAGTTCTGACAAGCCTGACATCATTTTGAAACCTAATCAACAAATTACATACAAATTGATGATCTCTAATTGATGTCACCATAAATAAAGCTTCATTCTTGGAAATGTTTTTTTTTTTTTTTTTTTAAAGCCTCAATAAAATATATTCTTCTGAAACGAGAGCTCCCAGCACACACTACAGTTACAATGCAGCATCTATGGTTGGCTCAAAACAAAGCATTTCTCATATCTTTAAACCAAACTATTTGATCTCTTTCTGGGCTTAATGTGCATATAATACTTTTCATAACTGTTTAAAGGAAATGAAAATGTACATATAAGGAAGTGCAGAGACTGTTAGTGTCACACCATCCTCCAACTAGCAGTATTCATTAATTATTAATTGCTGCAACACCTCAGCACACTATGTCGGTAGCTGGAGCGGAATTACAGAATCCCCTCACTTCCCATCTGCTACGTCAAGAACCCACCTTGTTATATGTATCAACAAAGTGTGACTATGTCCTAGTGAACGTAAAAGATGCTTCTTTTGTCTGCAAGCCACAGCCAGCAGCTATTGAATCTCAGGTGTTTTCAGCAAAAACACAATTTACTGCTATGTTCATAGAGTTTTAGAACAGATACTCTTGTTATCATGTAGCTTAATAAAACTGAATTAAACATAGATGTTGCTTGGAATGAAGAGCATGTATAAAATACTTCTTAGGTCATTAAAGCTGCCCAAATGTTAGCACCATTACATAGGTAACACAGGATAGGTATGGGCACTTGGTGACCTACTTTAAGGAACATTAAAACTTCAGGACCAGTGTATGTAGCTGCCATTCAAGAAGACAAGAAACTGGGTTAAAGGTAAAATGGGTGAACGTCAAAGATTTAAAATGTCAAATTGCATTTCCTGCACCCTATCGTGCCTAAATTCCCTCACTAACAAGAAACAAGATCCTGTAAACCACAGTTTTCCAGTGTGTAGTGAGGACTGATGGACTAAATGAATGATACTCATCGCAAAACTCAGAATTCAGTCAGATTTCATGCTCCAGAGATCTACAATGAAAGTATCACATATGTATGCGCAGCATCTGTTTCCTAGAAACAAGACTTTGAATGTCACATTTTTCCCCAGAGTCTCTCCATGATGCAGAGACTTTGCCATGAACCCAGGAAGACAAGCATGAATGAAACGTATGATGGTGTTGGTGAATTAGATTAGCTAATAAAAGTGGAGTAAAAAGACAGTGAAGAAAACTGTGAGCCATTGTGTTATTGTTCAAGTGAAATATAAAATTCTAATTTATGTTATTTTGCTGAATTATATTATATAAGATTAAGTATGCAAAAATACACTCCCTAAAAAATATTATAAGTTGAATGTTGGAGGACACTTTCAACAAAAGCACCTGTATTTGCAAGTTTAATCTTGAGAAAAATAGATAAATTACGTAAGTCTGTCTAGGTCTTTGTGAGTCAATGTGAGTTGTTGCCCAACCTGAAATCGTTGAGTCCGTCCACCATTCGGCTGTAAGCCAAGGCCCTCTGGCTGGCATCAGCTGACCGCCGACTCATCTTCATGGCCTTGAGAGTGACACAACACACACAAGCATTCAGATATTTAGTACTGAAGGTGACAAACAAAGTTACGGGCGCAGCAAGAAATTTATGAGGGAGAAGACGGAGAGGAGCAAAAGTGTAGCTAGAGGATAAAACTGGAAGTCATCCAGGGCTCTGACAGGGCCAACAACAGACACCAGTAAACAGAACCACAGATATACAAGGTATGACCACTGGCCAGTCAATCAGACAGCAACACAGTTCATTACAAGAGTAAAGGGTGTAAGGTTTGAACGTGGGATCTATTCATATCTCACTGACAAGCTTATGTTCCACTGTGTCAGTCAGTGAGATAATAAAGCAGTGAAACTATCAGCACACTGATTTCACAATAAATAATAGCCTTCATGTTAACATCAGTGAAAGAAACAGCAGGAAAGTCAAAACGACGTCAACTCCTGTAAAGTACAACATGTAGTTGGTCTGTAATGTTCAATTCACCTGTTCGATGGCGCTCTTGAGTTTGTTCATGTGGCTTTCAAAGAGAGGGAAGTGGGAGAAAAAGAAGTCCTGGAAACGGCTGTTCTCCTCAGGGTTGGGGGACAGCATGAAGATGACCCCGATGGCGATCTTCTTCTTCCGGGCCACGCCAAGGCTTGGGCCTGCGCTTTCGTCAGACATGTTGAAGCTCTCCTCCACTGACCTGATTGGGACAGGGACAAAGGGAGGTGAACTTCAGAACAGTGACACATCTTTTACTTGATACAGAAATCTGAATCCTTGTATTTTTTCCATTAAAACCCATTAAGATCAATAACGCCAAACTTTTCTCTTTAAAACACTGTTTATGGTCTTTCATGTAATTTTGCAGCAGCTAAATAAAGTTCATTCTTAACTGCTACATATTCTACAGCAAACCAACATTTTACTTGTTTCAACAGTTGACAAGAAACAAAATACCAGAGCACATCTGTTGAGCAAAGAAGATGTAAAGAGACTTTTAATCCTAGACTTTTTTTTTTTTTTACTGTTGCAGCTGGTAAACAAGATGCTTTGGTGGTGCTCAACTGAAGCGCCTGGAAGATTAGAGCACTCAGAGGCTGACAGCTGCGTTTACTGTGACAGGCCAACACAGCATCCCGTCTAGTCACAGCACTGTGTGTTATTAGCACATAGCAGCAGTGTGTGTCATTCTCCCAGCTGCCTGCTGGATTCTGAGGAAGCCCTACCAGAATAAACTTTACAAAAGCCTGATAGAGGCCCTGAATGGGGAAGAAAATGGAGGGGGATTTTAAAACAGAAACTACTCCTGCAAGTTTGTTTGAGTATGTGCATATTAGAAATTAAACTACTGATTAGTTGATCGGCTGACAGAATCAGCCAGTTAATTAATTAATAAACTCACATTTTCTCTTCAGTGTTGCATCTGTTTAATAACTGGAAACTAAATATCTTAGTATTTTGCCTTGGTGAGACAAAACTACTAGACCTAGATCACTTTGGACTTTAGTGGGTTAGCCAATTAGGGCTTCTGTGATAGGCACTTTTCATAATTTTCCAACATTGTATAGGCAGGCTACAAATTGATCAAAAAAACTTTGAAAATGACAAACAACAACAATAATCATTATCTAAATGCATCTGCATGTTTGCTTATTTGTGTGTCACTCTATCGTCGACAATGTATGTCAAGTTTTCTTTCTGTCATTTGTTTCTACTTATATGCAGGATCATTTACTGTATGTAAAGTGTTTATGAACAATTGTTTGCATATAATTGGTCTCACCATCGGGGGAAAATTGCATTCTCTAAGCTGGTGGTCTGGCTGCGGAGCCATCGGCGCTGGTAGCTGGACGCACAGCTGCTGGTCAGCGAGGAGCCAGGAGACGGGAAGGGAGTGATCAACAGGCTGCTCAGAGAAGCTAAAGGGACGGAGAGAAAGAAGAGAGACGAACAGAGAGAAGAGTTGAGAATTCAAGAGAGCAGGAAAGAGGAGGAGGAGAAGAGAAAGGAGCAGGGAACAGATGGAGGGAATGGTGGGTGACAAGAGAAAAAGGACAAGAGTGAGTCAGACATCAAGTGCGTAGGGTTACTCATTCTGAACAACCCATCACACTCACACAAACACACACACAATCACACACACAGTAATATATGGAGCTAAACAAAGATCTAGTGGACGATAAGTGTTAAAGACAAAAAACTTGGGAAAACATATACACGCACACAGCCCTCTTTCCTCTTTTCCCCAAATGTAGCCCCTTACTACTGGATAGCTAACATATGAGATCTAATATCATCCTGCCTGCCAACAGTCATATGCTGCAGTTGTAGGACAACCCGGCTTTACACCAGGCTGGTCGTGTAATGACAACTTCAACACACCCACCCTGATCACAGGGTTATTTACAGCCCAGGCAGCAGACATTGATCAGTGGTCATATGAACCATTTACACAGTGTCTGATCTTGTGAGCATGTGAAGAGATAACGAGAAATAACTTCGTGAGCTGAGTGAGTAAGTGTGTACGTGAAAAAGAGAAATGTGCTAGACTAAGAAAAGGAACTATAGTAAAAGCAGGGAGGGGGCGGAGATTGTGTGTTACAGAGGGACATGTACATATTTGAGTGGGTGTCTGAGTGAGATAAAGAGCTCTCCAGCCCAACTGCAGCGGGGAGGTGCATAAGAGGATGAGGCTTGAATTAGAAGCTCATTTACTAGTAGCAGGTTTTTAGAGCTGCTATATTTAATCCGCTGCATGTGACCCGGGTTTGAGCAGAAAGCGCAGTTCCACTCATACCAGTCATGCCAGTGGGGCATAGTGGTGTTTGTAGAAGGGGGGGTGGGGGTGGGGGGGCAGAGGTTAGTTTCCATGGGACAAGGTTTTTCCACACCCCAGAGGCCATGTATACATCTCCAGATTGTCTTCCACCCATACATCATCATCATCTTTCTGATTTTAACTCAAAAGAATCGAAGGATTGATACTGAGAAGACATCTTATCTTCTCCTATCCTACATTTCTCAACTTTCTTATGCTCTCTTTTCAATCACCTGCACCAACAGTACAGCAATTTTTAAGTAAAGGAAAACAGTATGTGTATTGGTGAAGCCACAGCTTAAGCACCACCGGCTAAAGTAACTGGTGCTTGTGTAACTGTCCGTGCTCTTGAACAGTGAAGTTAAAGCAATGAGATCAAAACAAGATTGACGCAGGATGTAAAAAATTTACTCATTAGCTGCATCCCTCATGTTAACAGCAATCTAGATGATGAGAATCATCAAGTTACAGCACTTGTGAGGTGAAAAGGTGATAAACTGACTGAACTGTAATACTTTTCTAACTTTTTCTGTTCCTTTGTCTTGTTGATCTTGGTAAGAACAAATGTAAACGCGACTCAAAGCTCAGCTGTAGGAGCTGCACTGAGTGTAGGTCAATCCAGGCTTTGGCTCGTGGTTTCATTAACATACCTGACCTGGCGATGCCACTGTCTCTCTCATCATACAGCCCTCGGCCAGGCATGTCCATGGGGTGACTGTGGCCTAGAGGAAGGAAGGAGAATCAGGAAGAATGTAAACAACAGAAGAAGAAAAAGGTCAAAGACAGATTGGTGAGATAAAGAGAGAAGAAAAAAAAGACAATATAGAGAAGAAAAATAGAGGGTTGAAAGAGGGGAAAAAGACAACCTGTGAGAAATAGATCAATGTGACCATCAAAATACAGCAAACAGGAATGCCACTGCACTGCAGGGCTTCTTTTTTTTGGCTGCATCAACTTATGTAATTTTTTTGCAAAGTACTGCACATATTGTAGAGGTAGAGTAGAAAATGTATTGCATCTTTAACATAGATACATTACATACATACATCTTTAACTAAAACTAAATAAATAAAGCTTGGAGGTTTTTCTTAACACTTGTACAGCTTTTTAACTGTGAACCACATAACTTCTATATGTGAAGTTGCCACAATAACCAAACACATGCAGGTGCTGGACTAATTCCTACTGTGAAATAGCTTACTTTCTCATGCTGGTAGTGCAACCTCTGTTGTGTAACACCAAAAACAGAAGTGTCACAACAAATAAGGCAAAAAAAACAGTACTGCTGTAATAGGCTGTTGCTCAATGACTCAGTCACTGTCACTATCTACTGGGACTGCCGCATCTTTGCACATCTTTCAGCAACAAACACCATAGTGTGGATGTCACCGAGCCCGTCTAGTTGTTCTCAAATGTCCCACTCGACAACACTTTGGGGTAAAACAGGAAAAAGGTCCTTGCTACTTGCAGCAGAGTTGTGAAAACCACAAACGCAGCACGTGAATGTGCAGTTGAAAGCGTGAATCTGGTTGAGATGATTAATGAGCAAGTCAACACGAGCTTTTCTGGCAAAGCATCTGAGTGTGTATGCATGCGTGAGTGTGTACTCCTGTGTCCTGTGTCACACCATGCATCATACCGACATTGCAAAACTGACAGAATTACACATTACGCCCCAAAATCAATTGTGGGCAGGTAACCTGGTGCAGGGAGAAGCTCTTTTATAGAAGTTACCACTTTACTCACTTTATTATAGCAAGTGAAACGGTTTTACCCCCAGTGTGTGAGAGGAGGAAATATCATTCACCCGAGGTTTTCAGTGGTTATCAATTTCAGCTGCTACCTTCATGTATGAAAGTGCCAGTGAGAGTAACAGCAGTAAAATGTATTTCCTTAAAAACTCTGACGAGCTATCTGGGCTGTCTAGGAAAATGCACACATAGGAAATCCGTACAGATCAGACTAAACAAAATCAGCAGCTTTTCTTCATGCTAGAAAACACAAAGCTGATCAAAGAGCCCGTCAGGAAAGGAGTACATCTATTTCTTTGCAGTAATGGTACATGGGCAAGGCTTTAAATGAGAGAAGTTATGTAATAGGTGATATATTATCAGTAGAGCAGAAAAACACACGGTAACACCACATAGGTCGTATGCTGTGGCACAGGTAACCCGACAGGTTTTATAGTTACTAGTTACAGGAATAGAGGGAGGACTTCCCACTGTGGCTACCTCAGTGTACCCATTTTAGAAAGTGGGATTCTGATATCGCGTTAAAGAGTTAAATACCTGGACATGGCACTGACAAAAAAAAAAAGCAAAATGCTAAGTAACCTTTTCTTCATCAAGGTGGAAAAAAGAAAGTTAAAATCTATCAGTCTACTAAATAGCATGTTGGTCAAATACTGAGGACGTTGTCACAGTTTACTGTTAAAATACAATCATTGCCCAAGTATAACATACACTGTCAAAGACAACAGGTTAGTCAAAGTATGTGCGTGAATAACAAACAAAGCAGAGGAAAACTACATAAACAGTGACAAGAACTACAGCCCCCAACACCAGTGAGCACCAATGTTCCCCATTTCTGCGTGTGTAACACACCTGTGGACCTGGGTCAGACAGTGCTAAAGAAATAGAATTTGATTCAAACATTGAGATATATGAAGGTAAGGTAAGTGACTGAAGGTACAAGTATTCCCTCTGTGTTACTGGGTGGCAGTTTGTCTTCTCACCTAGCACATTTAATGTTGGAAGAGAACTGCATTTTTACACTTAGTGGTAGTGAGATTTTAAACCAGGAAATAAACGAAGACTGCATCCTCTAATTGAAATACAAAACAAAAAAATCTGACAATAGCACATCAAATAATTATTTCTGCAGCTACTATCTGACCCAGGTTATCTGTGCACATGCTGTGGAACTGTGTGCTATGACTACTTCTACCACTACTAGTGCAAGAAACACCACACACACATGCAGCTGCTGAGAGTAAAGGCCTGCGTAACCACTACTACTGTGTTACACCTACAGCCAACACATGCATGCAACTGGCACACATCAGTCGTGGCCAGTTTTAAGCGCCAACCTGAAAAGAAAGATGCGCTCTTGATGAGGCGCAGAGGGCCTTGTTCAGAGAAGGCCCGGCGAGGGCTGCAGAGCTGAGAAAATCCTGCGCAGCAGAAACAAAAAACATGGAAAAGAAGAAAGGGAGGAAGAGGGGAAAAAGACAAAAAATATGAACCATTGTTAGTGAATGAATAAGGAGGAAAGCTGGCAACCTCCTGTTGTCTGGCCATCCTGTCATACAAAACTTAGTTACAATAGTTTTTTTTAGGCTGGGACGAAATAATGTCACCTGATTGATCAGTCAGACAAACAAGCAGGCTGGTATCACTCACAGAAAACACAGCTGATCAAATGAATTATGACAGGCTGTAGATATCTGATTTTTACAAACAGCTCATTTTTGTGTTTTCTGTGAGCATGTCAGAAAAACATACACAAGAGGAGAGATTTTGCCAACAGTTCTTTACAGTTCTTCATACTCTACACAATACCACCACTAACACATAGTCATCGTGAGTTTCACAGAGATGAGTAACAGCACAGATATACTGCTGTGACTTGTGCTTTCAAGGCCAGTTTGAAAGTCTTCTAAGTCTCCATGAGGTTAATGTAGGATAGCTGTAAGACAGAGCTGTTGGCAGAGTCTCTCCAGTCTGGTTTGTATTCAAACAGGATTGTTAAAGGGTCAGAAAGAGAGAAACACAGTCTGCTGCTGCACAGGTCTACCAAGGCTTCAACTGTGTAATAAACTAAAGAAAAAGTAAAATTCAAGTTGTACTTAGACTATTAATACTAACAAAGAGTAAATATTTGGCTGTAAATACTGACAATGTTTAACACCAGGTATTGTGCCATTAACTTTTTGGTTATTCTCAAAGGGGAAAAATAAACACTGACACTAGGGGAATGATAGAAACTGAGTCATGTTTCCAGTTAAATGAAAATAATAATCAAATAATAATAAAAGTAAGAATTGACAAGTATTTTCAAGATTAAACTAACTACACACATTTTCTGGCTGTGAGCAACAGTAACACAAACATTTCACACACTTTCCATTTACAATCTGCAATTGAACTGAAAAAACAAAACAACTGGACTGGTATTGGTGGCTAAAGGAGGTCTGGTGAGGCACTGGGTTGATATGCTTACCTATGTTTCCTAGGAGGCTGTTGGGCCCAGTGTTGTGATCTGGCCTTAGAGTGTTGCTGTCCTGTCCAATGAACTCCAGGCTGTCCTGTAGCCTGCAAGAGATGAAAGAGAAAAGCAGGAATAAAAGTTAGTTTGTGGATAATATGATTATATTGTATATACATGATATGTACCTTTGGGGGACTTTACTGTTGCATCACAACATACAGCATGTAGGAGATGATAGAGGGGAAAAAGTAAATACAGAGGAACAGAAAACTGATGCAGGCAGAGTAACCTTGGTGGCATAAACGCAGGGAGTATAGACTAAAATTGAGACAGATGGAGAGGAGGAGAGAAAAAGATGAGAAGAGAGTGTATCTGCATGTGCTGGTTCATGGAAGAAGCAGCCACAGGAATCAGAGCGAGGCGTGCGTGTGTGTGTGTGTGTGTTGATAAGCATGCAGGTGTGCTTACGTGTTGAGGCTGCCGTACACACTGCCGCCCGTCCTGGCAGTGAAGACCTTACTCAGCATCAGCTGAGGTGGCGATCTGATATGACGACAGTACAGGGACAAAGATCATCACCATATGTGCCGAGTTCCCATGATTTTGCACATTTGTCCGTCCGCTACGTCCAACCTCATTTGTCTCCTTCTACCTCAGCAATTTACAACTTCTCATTTCCTTTTATTTTTCCTTCACTTACATTTTTTTCATTGTTCATTAATGGAAATTTAAACTAGCACTGGAACACTCACACAATCTAGTAGTAAAAACCATGTAATGATATCCATACAAAATCAAACAAAAAACTAAAGCCTTTAAATCCATCCCGGTTCTTACCTGATCTGGTGGATTTTCAGCGTGGAGCCTTTGTAGCTCATGGCCACAGAGCCAAACATCATTTCCCCCAACATTACCACATCGGACGAACACCTCGAACCCTGGAGAGGAGGGAAAAGGTGAAGACAAGTATGTTTTTGCAGGCATATATATTATCTGCTTATAAGAAAGTGCCAGAGGAATTTTACATGCACGTCTGTGTGTTACCTGGAATCGGAGACCCTGCTCCTTGCTTTCCTTGGTTTCTGAGGTGCAAGAGGAGGAGCTGTCCAGCGAACTGCTGCTGCCTCCTGTGGAACGGAGCTGACAGCATTTTCCGAACATCTTCACCTGGCCCTCAGTGCTCTGTAGGTAAAATGAACAGATTTGTTTAATTAATGCCCAGATAGATATGAGTTAGAGCTTGATTTAATGGTGAAAAGCAACATTGTTTAGCATTTGGTTTGAATCTATTAAGTTGAAAACATTAACTTGAGCCCAGACCTTAATTGAGTTTTTTCCCCCCCTCTACCTTCAAATATAGAGAAGCCTATAAAAAATTATCCCATTTTGTCATTCAGCAATAATGGCTAAATTGTTTACATTTTTGCATTTGCATTTCATCCTTGTAAATAATTACAACAACAACAAAACAAAACACAAACCAATATGCAGCAAGTAATGCAACAAAAATGAGCAGCAGCTATTTACAGGAACTCATATTTATTTCTTAAAGGGTTTGCATCCATTCATGTGAGAACAGCCCGTGTGAGTGGCAACAGATAACAAAGTCACAAGGATTTTATTGCTGGAGGTTTTCAGCTATAGAGGCGTTTGATAATATAAACATGACTAGAGAAACCCGTCGAATTTGACCCTGGTGCCCTGATATCTAAAAATAAGAAGTCACCGGTTCATATGAAAAAGATAAATTGAGCTGAATTGTTTATTTCAAAAAACATAGACCGTAATCCAGATATGCTTGTGTACATTGCAAACTAAAAGCAATGTGAGCTCAATCAGCCTGTGTCATGTGCCTTCTTAACTTGGCAGCCTGTTCAAGAGGAATGCATTTGGGAGGGTGGGAAAGGGAGGGTGTGTGTGCTTTTTAGCAAGGCTCTGCTAATGGCTCACTTGAAACCTCTGTGGCTGTCAATGTAAAAGAGAGAGAGAGAGAGAGAGAGAGAGAGAGAGAGAGAGAGAGACACAAAGAAAAACAGAAAGAAAACCAGAAAGAAAACCAGACTGAGATGGGGACTGATGAAAAACAGAGGAAGAAGATAATTGGTTTTGCTTAATTCTGCTTTTTTATCATTATCTATATTCTGATTTTTAAATGTTACAGTATGCAGCTCGCTGTGCACAGTTTCCATTCTCTCTCATTAACATCATGAGTGCTTTCGTAACACACATGCAAACATGTTTATTGTAATGATAACGAACGCTCTCTGATACTGAGCAAGCTTGTGTTTGATTGTGTATGTGTGAGTCTGCTGCAGTGCAGTGTGAAGTGTGTACACAGAGGCCAGCAGCATGTGACTACCAGTCATATGACTCTTTCGGGAACTCGTGAGCAAGCAGCACTGCAATCATAGCCTCCCTCCCTCTGGCTCTCAACCACACCAACTTCATCCCTCTCTAATTCCTGAAGCTTTCCTTCTCTTCTTTAATACACACATTTCTTTTCTTGACGAGATTTGTTTCTTTCTTTACATTTGCTCCTCCCTACCTTTCTTCATTTGTAATTCATTCTCACTCACTCCATCGTCCCATCCCTGCTTCTCTATTCCTCATTTTCTGTGTCCCTTAGTGCTTTGCTTGTTCCTGTTGTCCATTCCTCTAAAATAAATTCCTCTGCGCTGACAAAAGAATAAACTCATGTGATAGATGTCACACAGTAGCTGACAAAGCCCTAACAATGCAGAATACACAAAAATATTATTGGCCCAGGAAACACTGAGACACAAACACACACACACACACTGTGCATTATCTGCTCTTAGTGCAGTTCTCATTATCATTTTAAAAGCCAACTTTAAACTAATGTCAAAGTGCAAGACATACACTATAGATAAATGATATTCTAATCTGTTGAATATAAATGCAACATTTGCCATTTAATTGCATAAATCCTGTAGCCTACTGATTTTCCTGAAGTGAGCTAAGCTACAATACCATCATCAGCACAAAGCTCCAGTGAGCTCTCATTCACTCTCTTGCCTCAAAACACACTTGACACTGTGCGTATGTTCAGGAGACCTGACCTGAGCCTTAGTGCTGAGTGGATCCATGAAGACCTCAAACACGCACTATATTGCCAAAAGTATTGGCTCACACCACCAAATCAATGAATCCAGTGGACAAAGCAAGGTCCATAAGGACATGTATGAGTGAATTTAGTGCGGAGGAACTTGACTGGCCTGCACAGAACCCTGACCTCAACCTAACAGAACGCCCTTGTGATGAGCTGGAGCGGAGACTGTGAGCCAGGCCTTCTCGTCCAACATCAGTGCCCGACCTCACAAATGCTCTCCTGGAAGAATGGTCAAATATTCCCATAAACACACTTCTAAACCTTGTGGACAGCCTTCCCAGAAGAGTTGAAGCCATTATAGCCGCAAAGGGTGGGCCAACTCCATATTAAAGCCTATGGATTAAGAATGGGGTGTCAGTGTTCATGTGTGTGTAAAGACAAGCACGCCAATACTTTATGGGAGGGCCTGGCTCGCAGTCTCCACTCTAATTCATCCCAAAGATGTTCAGTCGGGTTGAGGTCAGGGCTCTGTGCAAGTCAGTCAAGTTCCACCAAACTCGCTCATCCATGTCCTTATGGACATTGTTTTGTGCACTAAATTCATTGATTTGGTGAACAAAGTTGAACAAACAGACCATCCTTTCTGCAACGTCAGGGCTACAAACAGTAAGTCAGCAGGAGGCGAGTGTGTGCATGCGTGTTACTGAGTCATGGAGGTCATAGATGAAATAAAAAGATGGGAGAAAGAGGCAGGTGAGAAGGAGGAAGCAGGATGAGAGAAAGAGACAGACATGAGGAATGGAGAAATGTAAAGTGAGAAACTTAAATACTGTAAGACACAAAGGAACAAGGTAAACTGGGAAAAACTGAAACAAGAAACACAGAGGTGGAGAGAGAACTACACAATGATGAGATTTAGAAATAGAGTCAGACAGCATTTCTGAGTAGAAAAGGGGTAGAGAGGTACATGTAGAGGTAGGTAGATGGAGAGTTAGAGGTAGACTAAAAGGCACATGAATAAAGAGAACAGAAGAGAGTCATTTATAAAAGATGAGAGAGATAATGAAGGAGAGACGGAGTTAACCAGATCAACGCAGAGAAGCAGAGGACAACAATCAGGACATTAAATAGAGACAGATTTGGTCAGAGAGAAGGAGAAAGCAGGAGGCAGCAGATTTAACGAACACATCTACAGAATCAGTAGCATTTTGAGAAAGAGTCCCCACTATACACAGATGAAGACAGACGAGAGAGAGAAAGACAGACAGCGAGTGACAGGGCTGTCATGTGAGGATGAAAGAATGCTGCTTACACACGGGTTGTCAGCTGAGGCTATTATTATTGGAGATAAGAGGACCAGAACAAACCGGTCAGGGTCAGACAGTAACACGCAGCAGCGTTATGAAAATACTGGGCACGTTATTGTGAAGTAAAAGGAAAGGAGAGTTGTGACTATGTGTCACCGTTTGTTGGAAAAATCAGCTGGTGGGTGCCATATGGGAGAGGCCATACACACAGAGCTGGTAGTCAAAACACAGTTCGATGTTTGAAATCTTCTGTTGTACACACCCTGATTAAGAATGAAACCCTGTAGTAAAACTATTTTTACAATCACCGTCTCCCTAGCTGAAATGGGTGTGTGACAATTTATCAGTTCAAGTCTCATGATCTGAGTCGCATGCACCCAGTGACACACACAAATCAACAGCCTGTTTGCATAATTTCTGGCTTCAGCACTGCCTTGCCCTGGAAAATTGATCAGAGGTAAAGAGTTAGAGGAAACCAGACCTTTTGTCTTGAAAACTTCTGGGAAAATTCATACAATTGATTTGTTAGGGTTAAGGTTGAAGTAAGTAAACAGAGGCTGCATTGTGGTGCAATGCTTGGCGCTGTCGCCACACAGCAAGAAGGTTCTGGGCTAGAATCTACCTTCTGGTTGACTTGGGCCTTTCAGAGAGTTCTCTGCCAGCCTGGGTTTCCTCCCATCATTCAAACACACGCAGGTTAGGTCAATCTGTGACTAAATTATGTGTAGATGTGAATGTGAGTGGCTGTCTGTCTTTATGTGTCAGCCCTGTGATTGACTGTCAACTTGTCCAGGTTGTATTGGTCACACAAACACACATGTACAACACAGATATGTCACTCACTGTTGTGGAGGCTTCCTCGGTACCCCTCTTTTTAGTATTTGAGTCGAAGAGGACATTTCTGCCACGCCTCTCGCAGTCCTGGTACACGATCAGCCTGATTTGGCTGGGCTCAAGCTGGGGAAGTGGCCAGCTAGATAGATGTATAGACAAAGGAAAGAAGGATTCAAACAGGGAGAGAGTCAAGATGAAGAAAGCAAAGTGAAAAAGTCAGAGGGGGAATCAGAGGAAGGAAGGTGGGAGAGAGAGAAAATAATAAACTTAGTACAAATAAACAAAAATCAGCCAGATGAAATCACGTGAATGGAAAAAGGGAAAAAACATCCCACATATTCTTTAAAAATGTTTATTTCTCAAACTGAGATAATGAGGTCATGCTCCAGTAACAGAACACTTCCCAAAACAATCCGGTGTGGCACATTGCTGAACGGTTGACAAGCAACACCTTTGTTCATTATAAATATCTGAGTCACTTTCATTTAAAACATTTTCAGACCAACGGGGAAATTATCTCTTTAAACAAGGGTCTTGGGTTACCGCTTCTATATCAAACTGTAGGTATTCCAACAATATGATTACTTCACACACCATAATAAAAGAGTATTTTAAAACGTGACACATTTCTTAAACTCTGGTACTTCGTCTTAACTGATGCCGCCGAAACCACTGACCACTACAGATTTACAGTACTCACTCAGCTGACTTTATCCACGATAGAAAAGACATTTAGTCTTCTTTTTTTTTTCTAGTCCAACATTTTTTTGTTTGTAGCTCCTCCTTTATCTACATACACATACACATGTGACAATGACCCAGTATAACCAGTCTGCAGCTCCACTGGGTAAGTTGAGTCATCATTAATACTTTCCCTTAAGGTAATGAGCTTCCATCTGCTGCTATAGTTGGACGGTGCAACTATATCACCCCATGTTACCACAGAGACAACCAAAAGAAGTTGAAAATTCAACCACTCACATGATTTCTAGACTTTCTAGACTATAGAGTAGATTAATTAAATTCAAATATCTGTCAAACTGCATTAATTACCCTTGGTTGATTTATTAAAAAACAAAAACAGAACTAAAATTGAGATTTGGAAATTGAGATTTTAAACTGCTACAGACTTTCATAGTGGTGCATTTCCTCTGAAAACAGCGAATAGTTAAACCACTTTTGCTGCCAGCTTCAGCTCCATGGCTGTTGCTAGGTAACCTGCAGTTTCCTACAGCTTATCATCTGAAGTAATATTGTGAATTGTGTGGTAGCAAATCTACACCTGCATCCATAGATAGAACTGGATGTCCCACGGTCACCCTGGCAGCCCACTCTGCTTTTGGGGAAACTCAGAGCCCTGGTTGATTTAGTAGGGGCTATAAAAGTTGACAGGGGGTTGGACCGACAGATAGACGGTCGAGGATTTGTGTCTGATCTGATGGATAGATAGGTCAAGCAGATGGACACGATGCTGGATCTAAATATAACCCTTTATTGGGGAGTGGGGTGCATCCATAAACACAAGTGTTTATAGTAAATGGGTTGATGAACATGGGTGGAAAAAGAACCGTTAAGTCCATTTCACTTGCAAGCAAAATAGCACGCTCAAGCCCACATTCAAAAGCAGTATTTCAACTGTTGGTCAGTAACCCTGGACAGCACAAGGAATACGTGTATGTTGGTGTGCAGTGTGTGTGTGTGTGTGTGTGTCCAGGAGAGAAAGTCTGTGTACATTTGCATGCATATTAGCTAAAATATACCAAAGCATATCAAAAAGTTTGTTTTCATCTAAATCTGTTGCAAATTTTAACTACTAATTTGTATTCCCTCTTTTGTCTTTTCAGTGGACATTTAAATTATGTATTCCATGTCCATTATGATTCATTTGCCAAGTCTGTTTTCATTGCACTTGTCACAAGTTTCTGTGCAAATTAAAAATGTGCATACAATCTGGTGATGGAATCCCACCTAAATTTCTTGACTATAACTGTTCTTGTGGGCAAAATGCGGGAGGGAGGGATGGAACATGGGGGAGAGAGGTGCTAAGCTGTCAAGCCAAAGTCATTTGCAGGAGTAATTTTATGATAATCAGACAGGCAACACTGTACAATGAGCTGATTCACCATTTCTGCATAAAAACGTTCAGCGTTCAGTTCTTTAGCTCACTTGGTTTCTTCTTGCCAGAATGACTGCCTACCAATGTGGACGAAAGCCCCCATCTGAATTTAAATTAGTCATAGTGGGCATTCAGCAGCAGGAGCCACATTTTACTACATGCATGCTGCTGCACAGTTGTTCCCCTTTGTCGTGTGTGTGTCTGACCTGCTAATAGGCATGGTCTGTTCTCCAGCTGCTTAATGTTCTCTGTTCTCTTTTTTTTTTTTTAAACTTAATTTAAATATATTTATCTTAAGTGTCAACTTTCTGTAATATTAGCGATAGCTAAGTATAAGAGTGGCTTCACAGGAGAGGTGTAGCACTGCTATTAGCTATTATTTAAGTGTACAACTGTAAGTATTACAAAAAACTCACTCACTGACACCAGGGTCTATGGGTCCAGACCACTGTTGGAGTCCTGCTACGCTGGTTCTTGTTGCATGGTTTTAAGATTATTTGTATTCCAGCCACAGGTTGTTTGGAAGAATCACTATTGTGAGCAAGCTTCAAGGGTTTCTTCCTACAGTTGTGATTTTAAAACCTGGCTGTAACATTTCATTTCATTTCTAACTGCGGTTTTACATTCTAAGGATGCAACTTCTTTCACTGTAAAATAATCTGCTCATTACTTTCATAATTATTTTATAATTAATTTAGTCAAAAAGTAGAGGAACTATTGAATGGCTGGTCTGATGCTGCAATTGTACTATTTCACTGTATGATTGAGTTGACACTAATAAAAAGGTATTAGTCACCCCTGAAGTGCCATTAAAATTAACTGACGTGTAAAATAAATATTTCTTGTTCTACTACAATTTGGAACAGAATATGGCAATCCTCTGGAGTTACATGATCCGACTCACTTTCTGGTGGGTAAGATGTGTTGTTTACAGATCAGCCTAGAGAGGAACTGTATTATTTAACAGCAAGATCACTGCTCCTTTTGATATTATGAAAACAGAGAGAAAAGACACTAAAAGATTCAAGGAAAGAGGAGAAAACACAGGGCAGAAAACAAGGCAGACAAAACAGACAGAGCTGATTTACAAGCAAAAGCAAACAATGAGTGAAAAATGTTTCCACAAGAAAGGTTAAGGAGAAGGCAAAGGGGTTCACAAGAGCAGGAGTAGAACAACCGAGACAAAGAACAAAAGCCCAGAGCAACAGTAGAAAACAAGTATAGTGACTGAGAAAATGCAGCTAATATTAAAAGACAATCAAGAGAAACCTCAGAATTAACATTCGATAATGAGACAAACCGTCACAGAAAACAGAGGCGCAAACACAAAAACATCTGGCGTACAGAAAATCTGAAAGAAAGACAAAGCAGAATGAGAGAGAAGGAGGAAGTATGCCTTTAGTGAGCTTGTGACAGTCACAGCGCTGACAGAGGGGAGTCATTCATAAAAGCAGCGCATGACTTCATGACTGTTACATACTGTGCTTGTACTGCTTTGACCTCGATTCTGAACCAAAAGTGACCCCAAAACTGTCACGCGCGCACATATAGGTATGCATTTTCTTGAACAACCTGTTCATCTCAAAAGGAAAGCCCACGCAATGTTTGAAGAACAACTCTGCCCATAGGACTGTCCTTCTTTCAAGCATGCTTTACCATAAACCCATTAATTCACATTATATAACATGACCTCAAATAGCAGAATCAGTCTTGCGGAGACCAGCTGAGGCTGAAAAACTACTGCCAGTCTTCAAACTGCTAGTGCCATCCACAGGTTGCCAACGCTTAAGCTGAAGGAAGGACTAACGCACAAACTGCAGTAAAAACATTGCTGTCAAACCTCTCTTAACTAGCAATCCCATGCCCACTTGGATGCACCTAAGCTTGGTTAAATATTAGTGACTCCTACCTGGGCATCATTGAGAGTCTGCCAGTCTTTCCCCAGCCCTCTCCCTCTCTTTCTGTCTCTCTCTCTCTCTTCCTCTCTTCTCTCTCAGCCAAAGCAGGGTCTAAGAATAGCGGTGAACTAAATTCACACAACGACATGAGACTGTCAGGTGATCGCAGGAGCACTGTGTGTGCTGGACAGTGCAGAGGCAGCAACAGCAGCGAGCCTGGACTGCCGACTGTCAGAAAGAGAGTGACAGTGGGGGGATTTGTTTCTGCGTTGCTGTTTAATCTCGCTCTTTGTTCCTCTCTTCCTTGTGATGCCCGTCTTTCTTTCTTCAATACACTTAAAAAGCCAATACTTAAATTTACAATTTGTCCTTTAAACAAATAGCTTAGTATCAGACCCTTAAGAGAAAGTGTCTCAGATCTTGATTCCTCTTTAAATCTTCCCACACTGATAAAATAGCAGTTAGTTCTTACACAAGTGACAGCTTAGTTAAGTCGGTCATAAAATAGGAATGTGAACTGTAAGTCAGGAGGAGGACAACTGAAACAGATCCACCACAAAACAGACACAGTGATGCCATTTTGTGCTTTAATCTTAATGAGATTTTATGTTAAGTTCATGGAATACGATCACTGTGGTTAAATCTACAGTGTTACACTTCAACATTTGACAAGTACATGGACCTAGAAATAAACTAAGTCTGAGCATTAAAACATACCTAAACACCATTAATAAAGTATAATAAAATACAAACACATTGTATGAATTTTCAGTAATTCAATACTAGTTGTTGGGGTTTCACTTTACTATTAGGTTGCAACATCATTTTTTACTGTTGTTGTTAACAAGTCTTCCTTATGCATTTATTTATTACTACTTTGTTATATTGTTATTATCACTGACATGCTTATCTAGGTTAAACTATGCATTAGTGAGACCAACAAAAGTAAGAAGAACAATGATAACAGAAGAGAAAAGTCAGGAGTAAATGTATGAGTCCAAGCTGGACTGCTTAGCGCTATACAGTAGCTCATTGTGCTGTGATGCCAATTTCCCATGACATACTACACTACCACTCCTAGATATGCATCACTGGTGTAACTCAGAAGCCCAGTAATCACATCTAATCTTTAAAATACCTCTACCCTTATAGAGGCACCTTATGCATGTACATTCAGAACGAGATCAATGTCATGTGTGTGAAGCTATATGGGTTGAAATTAACACCTAATACTGGGTCACATTCCACACAGTGAAACACAATACACATTATACCTCTTGACACATCACACAATGCTTCACTTCCTTGTACAGTTTTGCTGTGGCTAAGCCCTAGTAAACAGTGATTCCCTTAAAAAGCTGCCACACATGGGCTGAAAATCACCTGACTACCTGCATACCTGTTTGTTTCTGTTGGTTGTGTTGCATTAAGGACTTCTACATTACAGCAGTCACATGATACTGAGTGGGTGAAGATGCTGCGACTCAGGGTGGTTTAACAGCTATAACGCGCTGAAAAAATATCGACTGCTTGACTGTTAGGACTCGTACAGAAAGAGGCTGAAATAAGCTGCAACCAATCAACCAACAGGCATTTAATTATATAGAGTATATTTCTGTGATATATTAATAAAGTGTTCATTTTTTACTTATGAAAGAATTACACAAGTACTAGATTCTACATAATAACATTTATCAGCATGTTTTCACTGTTCCGGAGTCGAGGAGGATTTTGCTCTTGGAAACTTATTTTCCATACTTTGCATAGTGTCTTGAAGACAATGGATACTTAAGATAATGCGTTTGTTAGATCAATTGTGCCTTATTCCTGAGTCACAACTTCTGAATCAGCAACACATGACAGAAAGAGAACGGCGAGAGTAATGAGTGTATGACTGTGCCTCACAGAGAATCACATGAACAAGTCATCAAGCTGGACAGGAGTGGTGAAAATAAGATGGATGTAGAAATCATCTTAGAGTTAAAAAGCACATCGGCCTCTCTAATATGTTAACTGTATCAAGTACTAGATGTGAGAATTAAACAGCTCTTTCTTCTTTTCAGCATCTAGTAATCAAAGAAACAGAAAGTGTTATATAATAACCCAGAACCTTTTTGTTGTCAACCACTGTGCCTTTCTCTGTCCCTGTCAGTTCCCTCTTCCTCCAGCTCCTATTTAGACTGAAATTGTTCTAATTAGGTTATGTGACAGTGAACTTGTTAGTTTTGAGGATCAGGATCAGTTTCAGGATCTAAGCAGGCAAAGAAATCACAATGCTGGTTATCTGCAGATGTTCAGTGACGTGTCTCTAGTAGCCCAGACCAACACAAAATGATTTTCTTTACATGTTTAACATCATATAAATGCCGCCTGTTGGGTGGCATAAAGTCACAGCAGCTTCTCTCTGTGTGTTGTGTGTTTTCTTAGTTTTGTTAACTATATTCCTCCAACTCGTGTTTGGTGCTTTTCTGAGGTGATGGGCAGAAGTGAACTTACTGGGACGTTTCCGGCACTCCTGCGTTTGTGAGAGGACTTTTGGTGTTACCATTGTTTTTTCACATATGGAAACTGCTATTGCTACTGCTATTAGCTACCAGCTATTTGTCTGTGAAACATACAGTAGGCCTGCTCCCAGGAGAGAGACCTGAAATCCACCAGAAATTATCCAGAAGAACTGAAATCCACCTGGAGCTGAGGAGGCGTGGAGCTGGGGAGAAGCGCTGAGAAAACGCACTGAGATGGTGTCTCTCCAACAGAGTAGAGGAGTTACAGACCAGAATGGCTGAAGGATCTCAGTCCTGATTCACTGTAACTGGACAGTTTTCACCTGGCGTGGATGAAAAGGCAAACAAGCGCCCCGCCCCCCCCAACGGCACCACCCGCCCCCCCAAGACGGTCAAGTTAATTTTATTTTATTTCCTGTACAGCGCCAAATCACATTAGAAGTCATTTCAGGTTTCCTTTCCTATAGAACAGGTCTGTACGTTGTTCTTTTATTAAACAAGCTAAACAGCCTCATGTTATTTATCTTATTTACATGACGGCGTCATTTTTCTCTGTGTCGGAGGAGTTCTGCTGCGATGCGTACACACAAAGACACACGCGCACGCACACAGGTGAACACTCCAGCGGACAGAGAGCGCATCGGAGCATCGGGAAATATGATTTAAAAAGCATAAAAGCCAAAACACACACACACACACACTGGCCCCGGCGCAGAGTGATGCGCGTAACACACACAAGGAGCAGCGCAATTTTTTTTTCAATCATACTTCCACTGTACAGCTGATATTAAGCAAACTAAACCATCTATTTATATGACTTCAGTGCATTTTCCTTGTTATGTTGTTGTTATGTTTCTAGCATTAAATAACATATTTATACAGTCTGTAACCTTCCAGCTGTACGTAGAATTATTTCTTGTGCGTTTGGAGACATCGTGTAAAAGGTAATTCATGATTAATTATTCATGATTATTAATTGTCTCCGACACAGATCCAGGATCGGTCAGAGTGTGACAGTAAATTATTTTGTGAACTTTTCCACACGCTGTCCTAGTGTGCTGCATCGGAGATATCTGCATATTTAAAATACACAATAACCGCTGCAAATTTAAGAAAACAGAATCATAACCAAGATAAATAGTGAAAGTACGGTGGCCGAGACGTTTGACGAGGTTTGACGCGCGTCAACGCTGGAGAAATAAAACAGGGGCTAATCCCGTGAATGGTTGGACCCGCGTCAACCCCCCCATCTTCAAACG
>JAUMHL010000006.1:19265271-19315559 GCA_032362345.1 Sandelia bainsii | reverse complement strand
GATCTGCTTGAGAAGAAGTTTGTGAGTTGTTGACAGGTGGCTCTCAGCTTAAAGCCACCTGTCAACAACTCACAAACTTTATTATCTACTGTATCTCACCTACCTAACTCTATATTGTAATTATTACTATTACGCTATCAATCCATTCTTTGTTTTTGTACTATATTCAAGATTTATTCTGTTCTTTTTTTACTTTTGATGTCAGTTTTACTCTGCAGAGAGATTTCATCTTTGGTGGATTAATAATGTGTTATCTTATCACTTGACGAGGATCAATGCAATCCACTGCCCTTAGTATGTGCTTCGCTGTATCTCTACACTGTTTGTGAGGTCCTGTCGCCCTTGGATCATGTGTCAGGATTAGCTGTGAAACTGGAAGCTCATCACTAACACACTTGGTGATTATTGCAATTCTGGGAAATTGTCAATGCTGCATTAAGTTGTCAAAAAATGCTGACTTGAAATTTAACTTGCTTTGCATGTTCTCCTATTTTATATTTTGTCAAGGTCATATATCAGTTTACTATAATACAACACTAGATCTATCAACCAACAACAACACCCAGTAAACCTCGGGGAGCTCAGTATCCTGCAACACCCAAGCACAATTAGATGTCAAACTAGGAACATACTAGGAATCACCAGAATGCTACTGGATGTGTGTGCAGCTTTTACATAAAACTATATCTTTATCGTGACCCTGCAGTTCTGAGAAGCCTGAGTGTGGCCACTTAAAAATAACCCTGATAGGAACCTGGTGACAGCCGCTATCTTTACAGAACTCTGGCATGCCTGCAGTGTTCTCACACACACAAGTCCATGACGCTAAAATGCTTTATATATGCACTAGTAACAAAAATACAGAGTGTGAGTAAAGCAGACACATGCACACCGCTCTCTTTTTATCCAACTTGTATGTGCATTCCAGTGACCGATAACGCAGCCATGTGATCGTCCCACAAACATGACAGCCTAAGATTGATGAAAGCCTCACATGACACACTGAGTTATGAAAGTACGCAGTGGAGGAAGGACGCCACGCCAACCAGGAACCTGAGACGCAACCTCTCCTGTACACTACCAAGGAAAAAGCTTCACTATAAATACATCTAATGTGGTGTAAAATGTTGTTCTGCAATATGCAACATCAAGCATTTTCACAGGTGGAGGAGGGTTTTGTTCCTTTCCATTCAGCAGTGTAAAGCATACTCATATCAAATGTGATTTAGTAAGTCTATGTTGTATTTTTAAACACAAGATTTTGGCTTTATTCCAGACCATGTCCTTTTCACACTGACCTGAAATTGCTGAAATTGAATTGTGCTTGTAGAAACTGAGTCAGATTGTTATTGTGAGCAGGCTTATTGAAAAAGGTTCATACCAATTAGGGATGAAATATTCAGTACAAATTAATAAATATAATTTGTGTTACTTCAAAACTTCAGAAAAGGTTACACAAAACAATGTGTGACAAGACCCATGCCATATTCTCCCTCATTTTCATATCTCAACACAAACACTGCTATATTGAGCTCTTTGGCCCAGGTCGAGAAGGAAGTTTCCTCAGCATGCAGCGGAGGCAGGGGGCAGCCAAAACAAGCAGTCTGGATGTGGGTGGGGAGGACAAAGCAGTTGGCTCAAGGCTTGGAGCGGTCCGAGGATGGGCCAGGAGCTTGGGGTGTAATGTACAGTATGCTCTCCCTGATAAGGTGCTGCAGCCAGGGAAACAGGAGAAGCTTTAGGCTTTCCTCCTTGGGTCAGCCAACCTGCTGCCCTCTGTGGTATTCTGGAGGGCACAGTGCTGTGCTGTGATGTGATGTGACAGAGCTTTGGCAAATGCATTATGCAGGGACACTGGATTACAAAACAGCAATACCCTTTTTTTTAAAAAAAGGTTTAATCACCAGCAAGGCTATGGCTAGTGGTGTACATGTTCAAACAGAGTTTGAACAGTTTAATCTGAAAGTGAAATAATTTAACAATTTCCCCACATTTTGTATCAAAATACATTAAATGTGTACAGCTGCACATAACCTCACAGAGAAATGTAGCTGACAAATAAATGTTTTAGACAGATATGGCATCATCGTCAGCGTTAAGCTGACCTTTTTTCAAGGCGGCTTTACTTATTTACACTAGATTCCAAAAGGACAGCGACAGTGCTGTGAAAAAGTATTTGCCCTCTTCCTGATATTAATTATTTGCATATTTGTCACACTTAAATGATTCCGATCAAACAAATTTTATTATAATAAGAAGACAACCGAGTAGATACAAAATGTGTTTTTTAAATGATGATTTAATTTATTAAAGAAAAAAACACTGTCAAACCTGTCTGGCCCTATGTGAAAAAGTAATTGCCCCCTAAACATAATAACTGGTTGTGCCACGCTTGGTAGAAATAACTGTAAAGAAGTGTTTGCAATAACTGGCAATGAGTCTTTCGTATGGTCGTGGAGGAATTTTGGCCCATTCGTTGCAAAATTGTTTTAATTCATCCACATTGAAGGGTTTTCGAACATGAACAGTCTGTTTAAGGTCATGTTACAACATCTCAACTAGATTAGAGTACGGACTCTTTTTTTTTTTTTAGCCATTCTGGTAAAACATTTTCATAAAATGTCATAAAAAAAGTCATAAATGACTATGATCTTGGAGCAACATGTGTGTTATGAGAAGTTAAAAGAGAAACAGGGAGGTGATGGTTACAACTTGCAGCTCGGGAGTACGCAGTGCACAGTGTTTGAGTAAGACTGAGACCAGGTGAAGCATCATAACTGCATAACATAGTGGCTGAGCTGTGTCACCCAAAACTGCTTGCATGTTATAGCAGTCCTTTGTGAACTTGCCCTTTTTTCCTCCATTGTATCGTTACGTTTGATTGCTCAAACTAAGCCGAATGTAACCTTAACCATAAGTATGTTGCACACAATGGACGGCAACTTTGCTTGAGTCCAAATCAAGTCATAAATGCCGTTTCTCTTCCAGAGAAGGAGTGTCTCCCAGGTAAACAACCCTGGCGACTGGTTTCACAATAAAACATCATCGAAACTCTTTGTCACTTTGTGGTGACTTAAACGATGGTCAACATTAACCCCCCATGCTGGTACTATACCGTTTATACAAAACAACGAGGAAGCAGTCATTCCACATTTAGTGGGCAGTGTAAAAGGAGCTACTGATTCTTAGCTGACATTCAGAATATGAATGTCCCCATCTCCTGTCACACACACACTTATCATCTGGGTTTGTCTGTTCAGTTCCTGACCACCCAAACGCTGCCCTCAAGTGCTATCATTCAACAATTGTCTCTATTTCTGAAAGTGTTAACTCAAAACATATTCCTGCCACCACCAAAGTGTCATCTCCATTTGTCTTTCCTACTCCTCACTTTCGTGTCCTCACAGTTCTGCCCTCTCCAGTGAATTTCATGCTTGATGAATGGGGAACTCATGCCAGCGGTATGAGGAGCTGACCAGTTACTTAACAGAAATGCCTGCTGCCTGCCTGTTTGCTCTAGGATTGAAGCCAGACAGCAAGCCGGCCACGCACACACACACTCACAGCATTTATATCACTGGGTACAGAGCAACTTTATGATCATAGAACGTGCTCTGGCACAGAGATGGGCCAAAGTGCAAGCAACACCACTTTCAGGTCCACTTGTGCGTGTGTGTGTGTGCACACACACACACACACACACCAGGGGTGACAGGCTGAGAGCTGCATTTTCCAATGAAAGCATATGTGCTCAAGAGCACTTTCTCCTCCGTGTCAGACCTAACCCTGACCTACAGTGTGAGTAGGAACGTACACATGGAAACTGGAATTTAACTCAGGGTGTATAGAGTATCCTACTTGCCAGCTAAATGATGCATTGCGGAGTCCGGTTGAATGTAACCTTAAGGGTATTTCAATAACAAGTATCCTGCTGCTTCTTGCTACATTACGCTTTATACTTTAGCTGCATGCACTTACATTCAGAACAGAACTAAAATAAATGCACGTGCATTAACTTAACGGTAAAGCCAGAAACACTCTCTGCTAGGGATGCACAATATTGCTATAAGCAATAAAAACTATTGGGGAGTGATAACAGATTTTGCCTCCATCAACAATATGATGCATTTTGTTCAAAAAGGCACATACAGCACTTATTTAAATTTATTATTATGCGTTTTCTTCATCTTAAATTTAAATAATTCCCGCTCATCTGCTTTATTTCGCATTTGTTGTGATGATCGATGGTATAACTTAAAGCTGATTTATGGCGGTATTTCCACAAAACGAAATAACATCCATAAGCGCCATTTCTCCAGAGGCTGAAGCCCGGGTTATCAGTGGCCGACTGAAGTGATCACATGTGCGTCAACAGACAGCACACAGTGTCCTCCTCTGCTGCGTTACGGAACTGGAGGAGAGCACCGAGAGAAGCCAATTGTACTCCTGGTTATCGGGGCTACAGCTCACAAAAGGAGTGCCTGTAGTGTCCCGGCTTGTCTTCTTGTTTACTGTGTAGGTTTATCTGCTGTTATCAAAGAAGCACAAAGGGGGACACATGACAGACAAAGGGGAAACCAGGGCACTGCGTCTGTAACTAAGGAGCGAAAGTACCGATTAGCTAGTTAAACGACACTTCAAGTGGAGGGGAGCCGTTTGTGATAAACTTATCCGCCTGTAACAAGCGATACACGGGCACCAGCAGTGCTTGTGGGGGAAAGGAGCGAGAAGTGCTAGCTAATGAGGTAATCTGTGTCACACAAAGAGACAACATGTGCAGCAGCGCCGCTAGCTAGCTAACGTTAGCATGTTAGCTAACCACCCCCAACAGGCGATGCACGTCCCTCGCGTCTCGCTGCACTCTGCGGCATTAATTTCAAACTAGCAACGGTGTACGTGTGTAAAGTACACTGCTGAGTCTAAAATGCGTATTTAAAGCTAATTTAATGCTTCCAGCCACACTAGCGAGAGACAATAATAACGTTAGCGTCCACACGTACGTACAGCGATACGTTACACACAAACACACACACACTACATAGTTACCTGAAAGCTGGGTCCTCCTTGCTACATCTCAGGGGCGGCGGCGAAAACGCATTTCTCTTGTTAAAAAGTTTCTGGAAGAGAGTCGGAGGCATTTTTGTACCAAAACGAGTTCGATACAGAAGGTCTCTCCTTTTCAAATCCAGGAGCAAATCTTGTTCCTTGTAACTGTCTCCATGGGTGTCACAGTCATATGACAGGCATTAGTCACAGGAGCTGCTTGGTAACCCTTTACTTTTCTCTGATTGGCTGAACGCACGCTGCTGCTGCTACTACAAAATACCTGATTGGCTGGTATTTTTGGCCCGGTACCACGTGGTCAGTGGAATCGCTGTGTTGATGTTTTGTCGGGAATCATGGCAGCATGAAATGTAGTCACAGAAATCATACAAGTGCAGCTGCTGGGCTGCTCGTAAGACACGTAAAACACACTTAACAACATAGTGCATAAAGCACAAGTGCGTAACACATAACTGTGTTGTCACAAACACACAGGGTTATCCAACAACACTTATTTATTGATATATATATATATATTTCTTGATATATTTATGTACATTAATTTACTGCACATTTGTCGCTTAGAAATGACAGAGACAGAGACATTAAACAAAACACTTAGCAGAATATCACAGAGACGTAAACACACATTTTAACAACACATTTAGTTTACATTCAACATTTAAATGAAGGTTTTTAGGCACAGGCACATAAAGCTACAAGTAGTACATAAGAAAAGCAATGAAGAAAATGAAACAACATATATATTTCACATATAAAACTAGAAAACACCCTCTGCAGAGACAAGAAAAAGATTGGTTATTTAAGAATAATTTAGAAATTTAGGTCTGACATCTGGTGGTCATATTGTATCACACACTTTTGATGATATTCAAGCTAAATAAAGAGGTGTTTACAGAGGAAATGCATTTTCATAAATGGGTGTATACCAAAAGGACCAATCGTGTGAACTGTATCTGACCAAAAAGGGAAGAAAAGCACATAGAAGCGAGAGAAATTAAAGACTTAGATTATGTTCACAAGGTTTATGGTGAGCAGGTACATGACAGGCTGAAGTGCCCCTGTGAATGATTCTCTTTGAATGACTTATGTCTTATACACCTGCTTTGAATTCTGCTGCTCATTCTTTTACCTCACTTATTGAGTTTAAGAACATAAACCACGTCTTTACATAAAATATTCTGGCTTCTGTCACAGAACAGAAGCAACAGTGTGTTTGGCAGCTGTGAGAGGAAAGAAAGGCGCACTTCTGAGTTTGTCACACCTTTCTCTCATCATCTGAAAGAACACATCTCTGTCGTTGTCATTGTCAAAGACAAAAAAGTTGGCTTTTTCCGAGCTCCTTTTTACAGGCCTTTTCAGTGTCACCTTTAGATTTAATGTGTCGTCTTCAGAATTCACCTCCCCTGATCTGGATGTCTCTTCACCAGGTTTCATCTCATCTGCTGGGCTGGATGTTTGGACTGGTTCACTTGTGTAGCGAATGGCACATTTGGCGGCTGGGGTGATCTCAGCAACAATGGGGCTTTTAAAAATCACCTTCTTGCACAAAATGGGCCTTTTCTTAGTGATCTGAGGGAGCGAAATAACATTTGACCATGACCATAAACCTTCTTACTTTTGATTTAAACAAAAATAAATATGTATACTTTATATTTTAGATCACATTCAATAAATAAAAAGTGACTCTTACTTTAGTTGGGGTTTTGCTTTTGATTTCTTTGTCTAAAGATAAAAAAAACTAAATTACTGATTACATTAATTGTAAAGAATTTATGTTTGATGCACTCAGCAGCGCCATAAAGAAGTCCAGAGTAATGTAGAACTCATATGAGATTATTCTTCAGTTGAATATGAGTGCATACTGTTAGATGATGATCTAACAGTATATATTTATGATGATATATCTCATTAAATTAGACTCTTCACCTGATTTAAATGAGTTCGTTTGTATTTGAGTCTCCGCTTCAGGTCCTCTGTTGTTGCTTTAAAGAGACAAAAGCACTTTTTGGTTATGTAAATCAGCATGCACCCACACATCTGTGAATCCAGAAGCATCAGTATTCTGATATTAGAAAGGATTTTTGGACAATGCCTCCACCAAATGTTGCATTAACTGAGTTTTGTAGGCAAAATGCAGCTGACAAACTCACCTGATCTCACACTTTTCAGCAAGAATTGTGGAGGCATCTGCAGACAGGAGGTTTAATTGTAAGGTACATAGCAACACTTAGACATCAAATTACATCTTATTCAGTTTTTCTGTTGTTAAAATTAGGAAAAAATGTATTTTTTTTTTCAAAATTATGACAAAAGCTTATGCATAAAATTGAGTTTAAAATTTGAATGACTATTATATAGGAGTTAAGTTACTCGTAAAAAGAAACTTAATAATTATCGGCTGGTGTCTAAGTAGATAGATACTAGGGAACGTTCTTGCTATGTCTACAGCAAAAAACTTTTTTCCCCCCTCCACTTACCAATGATGGCAGAAAGGTTGGGGGGCTGATGCATGTGGATGCTCTGAGCATGGCTCACATCCAGTAAGGTGGAGTTTTTTATGTTAGGATGCAGACCCAAGAGATCTGTCTTAATAATGGGGAAAGTCACTGTTTCAACTGTGAAGAGGAAAGAAGGCGAAACACAACGAGAGAAGACAAAACGAAAACATCAGAATAGAAACAACTGTGTAGTTTAGTGGTGGATACAAAAGTAGGCACACACGCACACACACCATCGTTCTCTCTTCTGAAGATCTCAGGCGAGGGTAAGCTGCTGGAAGATGATGAGGCAGAGGAGTAAAAGTCTTCATCGTCTGAGCTGAAAGTTGTGTCTGACCCACTAATGGTGTGTGTGTCTGGAGTCATCTGAATGGATGGGCGACCCACTGGAGATGCTTGGCAGGCAGCTTTTTTATTAGCTAGAGTGGCAGGTAGGACAGCTGTATCTCTGCAGGTTTCAGTAAACGCAGGGCTGCTCAAGCCTGACACAGGTTTGCGGTGGACAGGCTTAATGCTAGTCTGTGAGGAGAGAGTAAAATAAAAAAACAACTTTAGATTCTGTTTAATTGTTGTTCATGTATTTCACACAGACCCTGATGAAACAAACTGAAACACACCAGTTTAACAATAAAAATGTTGGATATGTTTTCCTGCAGTTTAGACCTTTTCAAACAGTGATCTGTGTGAAACAGATATCCTCACATAAACTAAAACATGAATGACCTCAAACGGTTTCTTTAACAAGGGGATCAGGCAAACAGGTGACTGTCTAGGGGCCACAAAAGCCCCCAGGTTCACCTCAAATCATACTGATCTACATAACTGGATTAATTTGTTAAACTATAACAGGTAGGGGGTCCCATCCAGCATCTCCGCAGTGTGAAACATGTTTATTTCAATACTCTTATGAAAAGAATAACTTATTTCAGGGTTTGATCAGCACACTCACCCACACCGGGTCGGTGGTTGGGACTGTGGGCACAGACATCTCCTCCACTTCAGGTTCCTCTGGAAGTGGCTCATATCGCTTGCTGGGCAGAAATGTCCTGTGCTCTGAAAGTTGTGATGCAGGGTTGTAGAGGATGGCTAAACATCAGCTTTATTAGATAAATTCCTCCCAGTGACTATTAAAGTAGGTATATAATAATAATGTTTTTTTAGTGGTTAACATGAGAAATATAAGGCTTAAATAATGCTGACAAGAAAAGCAACAAACCACTTGTGTGTGTGTGTGTGTGTGTGTTTCTTACTCTCTCGTCTGCCCAGTGCTGGTTTCACGGGTGTATCTCGTTTCTGACGTAAAACACCGTCACGACAAACTCGCGTCTTGTTTCGCACCATTCCCGAAGAAAACTGATTTTCCAGATCAAATTTTAACTTCCCGACTAAACTAAGGAACTTTTAAAGAAATAGTTTTAGTGCAATATTTGATTGTTAAATGTCCAAACACGTCTGATCAGGATGAAGCCGTCCCTCTGCTTTGTACGGTCCCTAGCAACCAGCCGAGCGCACCTGCAGCCTCACTCAGCCCGTCAGCTGCTGCTGACGATTTAAATCACAATATGCTCCAAGTTTTGTTTAATTTTTTATTTTGCAAGTCTTTAACAGAAGGTTTGCCATGCTATCATGTCCATATACAATAAATATACCATGCAATCTACGATATCGACCTTCATATTTGTGAGAACAGCTGTCATGCAGCTTATTATTAAGGATTCACAGCCTCCTAGTGGCCACAGCGAATCATTACAAGTGTGGGAGTAAACTACATTTACTCAACCACCGTATTTAAGTACAATTTTGGAGTACTTCTTGTACTTTACTTAAGTATTTCCATCTTATGTTACTTCTACTCCACTACAATTATTTGACAGCTTTAGTTAACAGCGACTTTGCAGTTGCAGATTCTCAACACAAAATATAATCAATAAATAAATGATGTTGGATTATTATGTATGTCAGTACATAAAATACTGACAATTGACTTTAACTGCAAAATTAGTCACGTGTATTTCATGTTTATATTCATGCATCAATACCTATCATCCAATAATATGATTCTGCATAATGAGCACTTTTCTGAAACTTTCAGTACATTTAATGTTAATATTTTTGTACTGTTTATTAATTAAAGGTTTTTCTTGTGTAACACACTGTGACAATACTTTTAATTAAGTAGATGATCCGAGTACTTCGTCCAGTGTTCACTGTTTTGTTATTGTTATTGGTCAGATTAATTAGTACTTTTGAACTTAAACCCTTTACATATTATATTATAAAGCAGAGGTTAAAAGTACATTTCTCACTGTATATGCAAAGAAAAACAACATGTGTGGAGTTGTTGATAATATATGTGTTTTTGAGGGCGTGGTCAACACAAAGTTTGGTGATAATCCAATAATTTTATAGCTGTGGTGAACAACGCCTTGCAATCAGTCTTTTAAAACCCTCCCATTCAGTCAGACTGACAGCCTGGCAGCAGTACAGAGAAATTCACTTCTAAAGGGTTTGAGCGATGATCTGCCTCTAACCAATCAGACAATTTCAATGATTTTTGCTTGATTAGTTTATTGATTTAGAGCTTAATTTGCATTTTGTAGCTTTAAGAAGGATTTAAAATCTTTTTATTTTTAAATTATGGCAATGGTACTTTTACTCAAGTAAACAACTTCTTATAATCTTTAAATTAAAAACTGAAAACCCACCTGTTTAGGACTGAGTTCTCTCTTTGATTATATTCCACTTTTAATTTATTTAGTCATGTATGCTTATGCTCTTCTCTTTCTTTCTTGTTGTTGTTTATTTATTTATATATATATATATTTTCCTATCTCTGTTGTTTATTGTACGGTGTCCTTGGGTGTCAAGAAAGGCGCCTTTAAATAAAATGTATTATTATTATTATTTATTATTAAATTAAATTAAATTAAAAATAAAACCTACATGGTGTGCAAATAACACTTCATAGACATTTATTTATTTTATGAAATTTCACTGAGAGCCATGCTTCCATTTGCAGGGACGCCCTGACCCCACACACGCAGTTTCACACATTCACCCCTGCCCAGTATAACCACAGTCTGTTCAAAAGTCACAGTCTGAGCAAGCAATGACTTTTCACTTTCCCCAACCCCGAGCCCACTCCTCTAATGCCACCGAAAAAGAAAGAACAAAGACACCAGTTTAAAATCATTCCAGAATATCCTTTATTTCATTGTTCTTGTCTTATTCCCCACCCTCCCTTGTCCCTATTGCTGCACTCAATCATTACAAGGATATGGTGCTGATTCCATTTTACAGCAGAATAGATAAATAAATAAGTACAATTCTTCTCACTACACGCAAAAAGAGAGAAAAAATCCATTCAAACCATTGATTTCATAAATATGCTTACATCTAGCTGTCCTCGTTAATGTACATCCACATTGTTTATGCTTTGAGACGGTAATCAACTTAAAAAGCCTATACATTACTTCTATGTGTAAACCCCTTCAGAAAAAAAAGGTTTCCTTTGTTTAAAAATCAACGTTTGTTCTACTGACCTTCAGTGAGTGAAAATCACCGGCTTTGCTTACGTTGCAAAGCCTCACGCTAGCAGCAGTGGCTGTGGGCAGTTTATACAACTTTCAATCAGTGGCCACAAAGAATTATTCATCTTTTTCGAGTCAAATGCTAACGGTTGCAGAATCGAGGACAAACTGCATGCATTGCCCCGAACCCTGGTTTTGCATGATTTCTTTTTAGTTTTCTTTTACCTGCCATACTCTGTGCAAAACTGGATAAAAAGAAAGCTGCTGTTTCAACTGTGGAGCGGGGGAATTGATGACTGTTACAGTGGGCCAGCGCTTCATTTAAAAAAGGAGCATGCATGCTAAACTTCTGACCACAGCCATGTGGAGATGACTTCATGAATGAGTGAATACATGACGCAAAAAGTGATTTGGATTTGGCTCAAACATTCATATGTTCCACGTGGAACAAAGTCAACAGCAAATGTTTGTAAGGTAAGAGCTGCTACCCTCTCTAGCTTACTAATTCTGATTTTAAACAGAAGCATTTGTTCTAATTGCACCATGTCTGTGTCGAACTAAACTTTAATCCTTGTTGTGTCAGGGGACACGTATAAGGCCCTACTTCATGTGCAGGTGAAATGAAAATGTAGTAGTTTCCACTGGGGATTAAATCTCTCACTGTCCCACAAGGTGTCAGCATTATCACACATGTAGACATATCCTTGAGCTACACTACACACAAAGACATCACGCTTGCTGTCGCACAACTGTGGATTTAGGTCGCGTCTGGCTGGTAGGTTTAAACTGATACAAAGGAGAGAAGAGAAGCAGAGTGACAGGAAGTAGGAATGGACTGCTCAACATAAAAGTGGTGATGAGTTTCTGCTGCTGGGGACAGAGCATTTGATGGTTTGTTAGGGTGGATAGCAGGTAGGAATGTATGGAAGATTTAAAATGCCTAAATTAGAACAAATCAGACATAGAAATATAGTGAAACACAACATCTATTGTTATATGCATTTCCATTAAAGAATGAAAAACACGGTAAAGTACAATTATGATCTTTACCTTTTTGTATTTAATAACTAAATTAATTAGTTTTCACTGTGAAACGAATTCATGGTATGCTATGCTAATGCTAAGTACAACGCACGCCTTTAAATTTAAGTTAAAAAAACATGTTGTTGATGCTAAAATGAAAAACAATCAGTTTTCTAATCACATCAGTGGGCTTATAGGTGCTGGCATGAGACTACAGGATGTCCATTTTAGCATCAATAAGGCATCTAAAAAAAAAGAAAAAAAAAGAAATAGAAAAAGTACCCTTGCACCTTCTCATGGAAGCTCATGACAGTGCTTTGTATTTAGCTTTGGCAGGTTTATGCTGCTCTCTGCTAGAGAACAATGAACAGCAAAAACACTGTTAATGTGGCATGAAAAACTCACAGTGAACAAAACCAATTCAGTTATTACACCTAAAAGCTAAATAACTGTCTTTTTAACACAATATTTAATTTAGCTATGATGCAGTAAATGCATACATATAAGGAAATACACATATCAATTTGTTTTGTATTTTATTTTAATTCCTTGATTTTTCTTCTTATTTAGCCATTTTAGATCTTCCATAGTAGGGCCAGGTTTGGCTTGCTTTCCCAAAGCATGTTAAACCTAAGGTATCACATCTTTGTCCCACTGTAAATCAATGGTCAAAGCAAATCTTAGTGTTAAAATGCCTGAAGGGAAATGAGATGCGTCGGCCTTCACATGGAGATGCTGCTGTAGAGCTGGTCGATCTTGTCCTTAAAAAACTCTTTCAGCTCCGGTCTCTTGGCCTTTAGTGTTGGAGTCAGGAGGCCATTTTTAATGGAAAACATCTCACTGTGGATGTAGATGTTCTTAACCTTTAAATGCAAAATGCAAAAGAATAAAAAACATGTTGAATAAGACACTGATATTTAAGTGTCCTCAAGTTACAGCAGCTTTCCTAGTTCTATAAGGTTAGGAATAGACCAGAACCCCTGGTTATGCACATTAATATAATAATTAAACTGCCTTCCTACCTGCTCAAAAGAGTGGAGGCCACTGGCCTTGCCCAGACGCACCAAATCTTCAAGGATTGCCTTCTTTAGTTCCTATTGATGAAAGAAGAAAGTTATCATCCACAATGATCTTCATTATTTTCACCAACTACCATTGACAACAGTATGTTGAAGCTGATTATATCAGGTCAGGTAGCAAGATTTGAGCCATGTGTCACCTACCGTGTTTTTACAGAGGTCCTTGTAGGTACCTAACATGCCCTTCTTCTTGGCCCATTCAGGCATGACTTCTGGGTCAGGTACAACGACTCCCACTAAGCATGACTGGAAAGAGCAAATATTTGTTGAGCAATCAACTGATAATGTAGTAACTCAACTTAGAAATGGCGCCACATAACTGATCATTTGTTATATTAGTTCTGGTTCAGTACACTCACACCTTAGAAAGCTAAACATGAACAGGTGTGAATCCGAGCAGGAGTCCTAGTCCCAGTATATGAATCTGTTAATGTCCTCACCTGCAGACTGTCTCCATGAATATAAAGCTGTGCCACAGGTTCACTCCTAATGTAGATGTTCTCGATCTTCTCCGGGGAGATGTACTCGCCCTGCGCCAACTTGAAGATATGCTTCTTCCTGTCGATGATCTTCAGTGTGCCATTCTACAGGAAAAGAGAACAAAAACAAGATGAGAAGAAGAAACAAGAGGAAAACACAGTGCATTATTTATTCCACGTGTTGTGCGATGTAGAATAAGTAATTATGACTAAACACTGAAGCCGTGTGTACACACAGGTAACCATTTGCCGATGTCTCCGGTGTGCAGCCAGCCATCTGGGTCCAGTGTCTCAGCTGTTCTCTCTGGGTCTTTGAGGTAGCCCTTAAACACATTTGGTCCCTTCACACAAACCTAGACAGACGATTGGAAAATTGGAACAAGGATCAAGACGAAATATATACTCTGTATGTCCTGTACAATCAATAACACTTGTGTTTAAAAGCTTTTTTTTTAATTCACTTAATCACCGGTAATTGTTTCATACATCTCATATCTGGTCCTTTTTTAATTTAAGATATTCAATATCAAATAGCATTATATAGAGAAAACAATAACTCTCTGATACGTGCATGATGCTCTCACATTTGGATGTATATATATTATTTTTCATTCAGAATCACTTCGCTCACCTCTCCTTCTCCTTTAGAGGCAAAGTAGTTCTTCTCAGGAACATCTACCAGTTTGATGAGGTTACACGGCAGCGGGGCCCCGACGTGACCTGTTCACAGAGTCGAGACAAAAAAGAATCATTAGAAAACTTTAGTGAAAACATTAGAACATATTTTTTTGCAATATACATATAGCTCATGAAATAACACAACTGAGCAGCAGGGGGCGATGCTAGACTGCATTTCGATGTTAGTCAGCATGATGTTCTCTACCAATTTCTTAACTGCTACCCAAACTGCAGGCAGCACAGCAGGCTGAGGCTCATACCAAGTTACACTCATGTTGTGGTTTTATCTGAAATGCAATTATACAGCACTTATTGTTCCATTGTATTCTCTGTGTTCATTTCTGCGTTCATTTCTCTTTAAAATATGCCAATATATTTAAGAAGAGGTAAGAGCTAACATTGCATTGAAGATTTCTGAGAAGTTAGTGACTTGGAAAATTCTTAGTGTACTTTTACTTATATACTCTGTTATTAAGATTGATGTAATTCTCCACCACCAATAAAAAACTTACATATCACTGCTGGTAGGCTTTAGTTGTATGAGTATAAATACAATAAATACAAGCCAGTGACTTAGCTATTTCAAATATCTCAATGCAAGTCTTTGTGTATGCTACATATAAATGACATACAAAACAATTCCACTATAACTAACTTACTGAAAGTGCTAATGCTAACAAAAGGTTTTATGTACAGTAAATAATCCTGTCAGGAATGAATTTAGTGAACTGGAGAATTTATTAAGAATTTAAAAGATTAAAGTCTGTGGTTTACCTTCTGAGCCTATTTAATAGAAACATGTATTCTCATGAACATGATCTAAACCATAGACTGTATTTGCAAACACCTGAGCAAGTGATGACATGTTCATCGTGCTCCCAGGAACGGAGCTGAGCTGTGAGATCACTTTGGTGAGATGTCTATCAAACTTTGTGTAGGACTGTAGAGTTGTTCGTATGTGTAAACAGTGACTCAGAGTCACTCAAAAATGCGGAGGCAGGAAGAAACTAATGAGTGCATGTGCTAGATGATCATGTTTAACCTGTATCCTGATTTCATGATAAGATGAAACTGTGAATTCTCCTCTCACATTATTAACATTCCTCCCACAGATCCAACTTCCTATATTAAAATGGCATTTTACTGCAAAAGGAGTGTTGACTTCTTTGCCACAAAGGCTTGTGGATATGCATGTGTT
Source organism: Sandelia bainsii (assembly GCA_032362345.1). Lineage (NCBI taxonomy): Eukaryota > Metazoa > Chordata > Actinopteri > Anabantiformes > Anabantidae > Sandelia > Sandelia bainsii. The sequence goes on along the minus strand of JAUMHL010000006.1, from coordinate 19,300,007 downwards.
GTTCATATTAATAATAATAATAATAATAATAATAAATACACTGATTTCACTGATCATAGCTAACTATAACAGATCACTAAATCTATTGAACTCCATAGACATAACCTGGGAAATTACTATCAGCGCCAAAAGGTTTAAGACAACAAAGCAGCACAGAACAAAGTAAAGACAGGCAGTTATAACAGCTACTTCTCTTTTACAATTGCTTGTAAATTTTGACTTTAACCCAAGCGGGAATTATGATGTAGCGTAACAGTACTTTATTCTCTGTCTCTGTCTCTTTATTCTCTCCAAATACACTACCTTCCCCCTCACTCTCACCCAGTTTTGTTTGTTGATCTCTTGAATGTGATCGATCAGTCGTTCACTGCAAGACGAGCTGATAAGAAATGAGTGTTTCAGAATTTATGTCATTATATAAGCAGCTGGAACCCCCCTTGCACCGTTGGCAAAGATTTTCATTGCAGGTTGAAGTTTAACGACACACTGACCTTAATCAAATCAAATCAATTATTCCAATGTGGCAGTAGTTTATTCTTTAAAATCACGACTAAACGACATCACTTTACGACCTTTGAACCTTGCGTCTACAGTCAAATAAGCAGGTTCAGCGTGTCGGACAGAGATATGGATCTGTCTTTGCTCTCTAAGTCTGCAGCATAATCGTTGGGTTACCTGTGGTCCAGTCTCCAGGTGTGGTGTAGGTGCAGCCGGCTGTGCACTCTGTCTGGCCATATGCCTCGTACACCTTAACACACACAGACAACAGTGAGAGGAGGACGCTATGAGCCCCCACGTGCTGTATTTATATCTGACTGTGTAGTTTAATTAGAACTATGTATATCGGTGCATATACTACAGTACATGTTTGCTGGTCTACAGTTTGTTCCTACAGTATATTTGTGAGGACAAAATTAAGTTTCAGTTAGAGAGTCAAGATATTTTCTCTGTCCCCTTCTTCTTTAATGGGCTGATTAATGGACTTGTAGGGTGAAACCTGAACAGTTTTTAGAATTTTTTGCTTAAAACGACTGTGTGCTATGTTCAAGTTACAGCTAAACAATGACCTGTAAATTGCTATAATGCCTTGCAAATAATTAGCTGTAGGTTCATCGCTATGACTGGCTGCTTTTGCATTGTTCTCACAATGTTATTTGACACATTGCTGCTATAAAAGTATCAACTATTGCCACTTAAAAGATAGAATATGAGGATGGAATAAGGATTTGGGTGAGGCATAAGATTGCAATGGTTAGAGTTAAGACTTCAACATGTCATTGAGGGTACAATAGAAGTACTAACAAGTGTGTGTGTGTGTTTGCGTATGTGTTTGACCTGGCATCCCAGAGCTGCTCTGAGGAATCCCAGGACACTGGGCGAGGTAGGAGCTGCTCCTGTTATAATCATCCTCAACCTTCCACCAAGGCTGTTCTGTACAAAGGGAAAACACCTAATTAATACAAAGATATCTTAATTTCTGTTAAAATAATAATGATAATAAATGAAGAAATGGATTCTAAAGTCTCTGAAAACTTTTTCTTCTTCAGTCATCTTTCTGCTATGAGAATTAAGGTTAGAACTATTTCGGTGATTTACATGAGAGGTATACAGTACGTCTTGTACTCCCATGTACCAACCAGGATGTGAAAACATTCCTTAATTCATTTATGGTCAAAACCATTTATTCTTTAAGGGTTGTGGGGGTGTTGGAACCAATCCCAACTGCTATTGAGCGAAAGGCAGGGTACATGCTGTGTTACCACAGGGCTGACACATAGAGACATTCAGGAACAGACAACCACTCTCAGACAACCATGCAGTCTTTGGATGGTTGTCTGTGGAGTACCCAGAGGAAACCCAAGGAAGCACAGAGAGAAAAGCATGCTGGATTTGAACTGTGAAGAGGCAGTGCTAATCATGCGGTGACTGGATCGGAAACAGTTTAATCAGAATCTGATGTCAGCTGCTCAGCTCATTTTTCAGTGGAATTTCAACAAATGCCACCCAATCAGTTTTGATCAAGCAGACTAGCTGATCAAACTTTGAATAAATACCTAAAGGTTTTCTTTACTTTGATGTTGCTTTTTTATTTATCCATGAACGTTTAATGTAAAGGAATGCCTGCTGATTGAAGCCATGTTTTTTAGGGCATTTAAATTTATAAAACAGCTTAGAGATCACTTGGATTAAAAAGTTATAATGAATACCAAGCGGTTTAACAAAACTAAAAAACACAGTAGAGGGTAAATACATATTGTGTTTTAAAAACTGGGTGAAAATTAGGTTATGAAAATACTATTCACAGCTTTTTCTTTTTTGTTTTTATTGCTTTGCAGGACCACAGGTACATAATGAATCCTTTTGTCCCCATTTGAGCAACTCTCATCACAATGTAATTGCCATGTCTCTTCACATCACTTAAATGTATTAAAATTCTTGAATGTACTCAACAAACAGGAGAATATGATGTGCTGGTGTTGTTACAGGACATCAACAGCTATCAACAGCTCACTATTTACCTGAATCTTACTAAAGAAGATTTTGTCCCAGATGCTGTCATTGCGAATGATCCCGCAGCTGACTTCAGCACCTTTTCTCTTGGCAGCAAAGTTGAGCAGCCAATGCTTCCACGGGCTGTTAGCCTGGCTGAAGATCTGCAGAGGAGCCAAAGACAAAATACATATAGTCTTTTGGTTTGAATTGGTTGGGGATAGTCCCTTTTCATTCCTACTTCTGAAAACATGTATTTCTGTAAACTACCCTGCACTTACTGGGAAGAAGACAAAACAATTGTTATTGCAAGAACAAAACTCTTCATTTGTCCTAATACATCATTCTCTGTAACACCCTCTCTGTTTATAACTCAGTATTACATTGTATTTCCCAAGAAACCAATCCGGGAGAGCTTCAATCACATACTATCCCTCAACCACAGCAGCAGTACTGGCTCAAAAATAACTTTACATGACTCATAAAGCTAAATTTCTCATGATTGGCCAGTCAACAGATCCCAGTAAGAGTGTGAATCAGTTTCCTAGCCAGAGGCAATCATGACAGCTGGGAGACCCACAGTAGACTAAAATTAAATTGCTTCGTCAGCAGTTTCGTTAAAAGCTTCTTCTTTTGTTATCTCACCTTGTCATACATGCGGTTGAGCAGTCGAGGCACAACAGGGAAAATGGTCGGCCGAAGGACTTTCATGTCATCCGGGAGGAGACGGATGTCGCCCTGATAGAACCCAATCCGTCCTCCATGGCAGTAGACAACAGACTGCAAGACAGACACAAACAGTGATTATAATGTCATTATCTATGTGTAATCTTCTACAGGGAAAACCTCAACATTGTTAGCGGTGTTTTAAGACATGATAAAAATGAAGTCACATTAATACCAAAAACTGCTCAGCTTCAGTGAATTATAGAAAAATAAAACCTGTACATTCATAGAGATTTGTACAAATCTGTGACTTTGCAGTTAAAAATACCGCAATGACTACTGACTGTAAATGACTGATAAACGTAGAAGGACTTGTTAGGCATTCATGTAAAATACCTCTCATTAATGTGAAAGAGTGTCCAAACTTTTGACCAGCACCACATTAGTCATCATAAAGTGTCTCATTTCATTTAGCAAAAAGAGGAACACATGTCATGTTTCAACACTGCTGTCTTACACTGTGATGTACTGGAACACATAAAATGAGCTAAAATTATAGGGAATTATAGGGATCGTTATGAAGAGCGCACTCTATACTATAGTATTATTAGATTGATGCATTGAGTTTTACGGTTTAATGTAATCGAGGTCTCCTCTACTTCATTTACAGCCGCCTCTAGTGGTAGTTTAAAATTGAGCATTCAAGATCAAGAACAATCTGCACTCAGAGAGGATTAACACAGAAGGAGTGACTTATCATTCAGTAATGAGCTACTAATCATCAGTGAAACTACTTGATGCTCCTGCTCCTCCCTACCTCAGAACACAGTACTTAGTGGGACATGACTGCATTTGAACTATTCTGACTCAAATCAATAACCCACAAATCAGAAAAGTGCAACAACTAAGGCTGCAGCTTGCAAACTGCTTTGCAGCCGAAGCACTGCAGTGTTGAAGCAGTCACCCTGTGAGTGAAATATATTTTTACATGAGAATTACTGTAGACTGAACTGGCCTGAACTTCAAAGTAATTTACAAACCAGGATTAACTCAGCACGCATGCTTTTGTTGTCAAGTGGTTGTGACAAAACTCAGCATCTGTGACCCTCTTCCTGTTTCTGAAGTTATCTGAGACACAAAGAAGCACATGGCGCACTCTCTCTGACCAGTATCAGATATGGAGTGATGTGTTTGTGTCTTTGTCACTTTTGAACTCGCGTCTATTGTGTGATCTGTTGCTGCACTCTGGGGAACTTAGGTGGTTTCCTGTGTCTGTGTCTCACGTCCCTGACAATGCTGCTGTACGTTGACGGCAAACAAACCAGGCTTATTCAAGCTGATGCAACCCGATTGGCCATATACATGTGAAGGCACACACTGTGCACACAAAGAATCACACTTACTGATCCATGCTTTTATGACACCTAGGATTTGAAGGCTATTAAAAAAGTTTCAGCAGGGCTTACGATTATTTAAGGAGACAAGAAAATGAAATATGAGAACATCCTTTCTGAGCTGTTCAATATTTTATGTAAGAATTTATGATATTATGAAAAGCATGGGTTTAGCTTACGTATATTTGCCTCTTTCCCAACATTTAGTCAAAATGTGGATGGAAACTGTTGGCATGAGTCTAAAAAAACACAGAGGATGAAGCTAGATAGAGACCAGTATGTGAAGATTTGCTTCAGATTGAACAATCTAGTTTATATGATGAACCCTGTTAAACATTAAACCCTCAAACATCACAGAAAAAACATTCTCCCCAATATGGAATAATGAACATTTAAAAATGCACTTATTTGTGCAACAGCAACTCCAAGCTGACCAAACTACCAGCGCACCTGGACGAATAAAAAAGACTAAACAGGAAAGAATGGGCACACACAGGCGTGCTTATGTTTCCTGTGTGCTATCATGTTATCGAGATGCTGCTTTAAGCTGAAAAGTGACTGTAACATACAGGAACATCAAGACTCTCATAAACAATCTGATGTAACCTTTGCTTTTTTATGTCTTTGATGTGGATTTCACTGCACATGTGTGTGTGTGTGTGCGAGTGTTTGTATTAAAGTGGGGAACATGTTGGAGATTTCTGTCATCCTTTATTTATTTAGGGTGTATTTAGTGTGAACATGCAGTGGTGAATGAGAATAAATTCAGTGTGCTTCTCCGCAAGTAACATGCAGTTACCTGATGTATTTCTGATTGGGTTTTTACTGGAAAACATGTGCATGTTAGGAAAAGGATTCTCTGTGGCAGCAGTTGGATGAATAGAAATATTTTCTCATTACGTAAACACTGAAAATTAAAACCAAACTCAGACTAAAACAGAAAGTAAAAAGTTATTTTCCACAGTTAAACAGAAGACTCTTTATAAAATTCAGACAAGTTTTCATTACTGTGGGCTTAAGTCCACAAAAGCTGTTCAGTCTGTAGAGTCATCTAAAAAATGCTTAAATAAACCACCTCATTTAGAATATGAGACAGAGTAAAGGAGACATTTGATTTATGGCTGGTGGTGGGTATACATATAGTAAATATACAGTAAATGCCTGGGAGTGCAACATGCAGTAAAGTGAAGTGTAAAGTGAAACTCAGGATGATGAGTCTCTCCCCCTGTTTTCCAGCTGCCCTCACGCTAAATAACTCACAACAAATTAACGCCCACCGTCTAATCCCACTGTAGATCCGTCCTCTTTCCTAACATCCTGAAACTAAACGCATAACTATTGCATTCTTTTGGCTGCACATCTGAACTCAGCTCATTTACCTCGATGAGTCTCTCAAACATGTGAGCCAGTGGCAGGAAGGAAATGAGGCAATCGTCTTGGTTGGGGAATATGACTTTCTGCAGGGGGCAGAGAGAAGCAAACAATCAGATAACCTTAAAGAGCAAAGTCGCAAACCTGCATAGAAAAAAATATAAACACAATGAAAGCACACTGACGAATTACTTGGCAAAATCAGGCCTCTTTGTTAAATTGTCCCAAGTGACTGGGTCAAAGCAATGCAAATTTCCTGAGGAAAGGACAAAAAGACAGTAGGTCACTCACATCAGTTACTTTGAGGAAGCCTGAGAAATCTGCTATCACGTTCCCGTGGGTGAGCATCACTCCCTTTGGGTTTCCTGTGTTATTCAGAAAACACACACATCATCACACCAGCCCAAAGGACCATGCAGTCTTGCGAGGGGATTTAAACAGAAAGACCCTGAGATGACACACCTGAATTACCTCTGAATTTTTACACACAAGAGTAAAAAATACAAGAATAATCTGTGATAATAAAAGGGGTTTTGCTGTGTGTCCAGTTAGATTTGATTCCTAAAGCTGAGGCACAGATTACTAGACCATGGGATGGACTGGCCAAAAAATGTATGTTTAATTTTCACCTTATTTGCATTAAAAACACACTGTTGAATTACTCCAGCATTTCCACATTTCAGCTGCAATCACAAATTGAATCCTGTGACATATGTAATTCTGTTATGTCACAGGCCACCATCATTTCAAGTGTGAAAACTGACAATTATGGTTCATTAAAAGGGTTCTTTCAGTGAACAGCAATTCCTGTAATAGACTAAAATAGCCAGTTCTCAGTTACTGCAATGCCATTTCATTCCTCAGCCCCCTTTCTCACACACACACACACTGTGGTTTATATGAGGCAATGCCTCTTGAATAAAGTGTTCCTCTTTCTAGACATACCATCTGACTCCAACAGATGTGAGACATGTTTTTGGTTCAGAGCTCAATAGATGTCGCAACATGGAAGGAGGGAATTCTCTGGAAATGCTGATCGTTGTGCGGAAACTTAACCCTGTGCTGGAGTGGAATGTCTCTGTCGAACCCAGCAGGGGGCAACATTTTCAGCATGTCAACTGGCTTGTAAACTGACACCAGTGTGAGTCCTCATACAACCTCGCTTTTGTTCCTATGTGTGTTGACTTTAGCGGTTGTTGTTGCTGTGGGACAAAACCTCCTGAAAAAGCTGCCGTTGTATGTGTGTGCCACTGTCCAGCATGTTAGAACATGCTGGGGAATCAAGAGTGGACATTTAATGTATATAATGAAAAGAGAGAGAGTTTAAATTATCCTCTTGCTATTGCTCTGCTGTTCCAGAGAAAATGGGTTTATTTACAGTAAATGCTTATCTCTGTCTGTGTCTCTTCCTGCCTTTAAACGATTCTTAGGTCATAAATCTGGCTAATTTTAGGAACTAGAGTGTTGCTCTATTATAAATGTGAATGCCAGTGCAGTAAAATCCAAATGCACTAAATAAATATGACAATATACTGAATTTTAGATTAAATTTTGATAAATCACACAACAAACTCCTGTGAACCTTCTGTTTAACAAGCAACCCAAACATTTATGCTTTAAAGCATTTACAGTAGTTAATACTGTGGAGTTATCAGCTTTCGAATGATTGATGATATGATACTTACATATAAATATCCTTATATACAGTAAATATATTTGTACATATTAAGTACAATGCAAATACATGTTTTAAATATGTGAAATTTTAAAAAGTGGTTTTTATCACAGATTAGTGTTAATGTTTATCTGAACTGGCACTGACTTCTGTATCCATTGAGTTATATGGATCAGTATCTAGGAAAAAAATGGCAGGTGACTGATTTTACAGGCAGCTCAGTGTGTTATTAATAAAATAGACACATGTGGTTGCATACAGGCCAGCAGCTGCTTTAACTTTTCAACCCAGCACAACAAGAATTTAAATGGAGCAGATCTTAGGATAAGGTAAGTGAACGCATCACTTTATACTCTGAACTTATCTGGTACTGAAAAACACTGTGTGGACTGACATCAGTCGGGGAAACCTCGTTAAAGGTGTGGTTGTTGGTTATTTATACTGGGACAAACCATAGTCCTTGTTTGGGCATGGTGCAGAATGGGAAACATTTTTCCATGGGCATGCACACAGATCTTTAGTGACAAATTAAACTAAATTAAAGCACAAAGTAACTGTTCTAATCAAAATAGTGCATTTTCTTTGTTTAATAGACCAAACCTAATGTTATATTAATTTTTTTTCGTCCATCATGTCCAGTCTTCTCTGTCTCAGCTAACTGGCTGTTAAATATCAGTCATTGTTATTACAGCTTAATAGTAATGGTAACATATTAATATTAATAAAATAGGAGCAGTTACTGGCGTTGTTAGCCATTATGTGTGTGTTTAATTTCTCAGAACCATACTCAAGTGATGAATGTAATCACATGATTTATACAATTAATACCTGTGGTTCCACTGGTGAAACACACTATGGACAGGTCATCTGGTGCTGGTGGCTGTGGACAAACAATGACAGTCAGAAGTCATTTAACTTAAACATGAGATCCGTTTCGTAGCTGCTTTGAAGTCTAGAAGCACTGACACATTGAGCTGCATTCATAGTCCTTTGTCTGCCAACACATGTGCAGTAGTATCGGGTGTGTTAATGACTGTTTCTACGCCTTCGGTAGTAAGTAAGAGTAAATACCTGTTTAACACCCAGGTGTTAAAAACATCAGCAACATATTGATGAAGCCATGTAAGATCCATCATAAGACAGATACAGATTGTTTTTACTTTGGGTTGAAAAATAAATCTAAGATTTTAGCAACTTGTTATTGTGTTTACATATATTGTCACAGATTATTACGTTAATCACTTGCCAGGCCTAAACTAGTTTATCCCCAAGGTGCTGTTTGGTGGCAACTGGACTTGGTTGAAGCTTGGTTGCCACCAAACAGCACCTCTGGGATAACCATGACCTGGAGAACTGAGAATCTCCACAGTCACTGAATTTTACACCGAAAACAATTCACTCATTGTCTTTTCTAGTCAAAGCAGAGTCTACTCGTTTGCTCTATGAGGCTGTACTCCTGTAAGAGCATTGGTGTTTTTAGCTAAATCCATCAAACAGTGATTTCAATTTTGGACCAACGTAGGGAACTGACAGACTGAAGTGGGATTAGTGTGAATTAGCACTTACTATGGGTTTTCTGTAGTGGTCTCTGCCAAGAGCCTGTAAGAAAGGAAACACAAAACTAACGATTACCAGTGAAATTTTAACATGACAACATTTGACATGCACAAATCCAACAAACACCAAACATTTATGGTTCTGTGATTTGTGGGCATTTCTTTGCCGCATGTGAAATTATATGTAAGCTTTTGCAGCAATAGTGTTTGCAGTAAGTCATCTTTTAAGCTATGCAGTAAACCAGAAGGGCTACACTCTTATACAATGGAAGATCATCACATAAGAATGACAGTTATGTACAGAAGTGACTGCCAACTACTTCACTGTGATTGTTTTGGCTCTCTGCAACTCGTTTGAATGTCCCCATAACACTACAAAATCCTTGTTTAATTACTCCTTAAATTCTCCCTTTTCTTGACCTTTGTCTTTGTAACATGTTCAGAACAAACGAAACACAAGCAAGTAAATACGGTTTGAGAAAGATGCTGCTACGGTCTGTTGGATTAGATCACACGTGTGTTTGTCGTGATTGAGCTAATGAAGCATTCATGTTTACAGGAATGAAAAGAGCTGCAGGATTACTCTAAATGCCCAACACAGACATGCCCTAACCCTAACCCAGGACAGCACACAATAGTGGATTTTTATGTAATATCAATTGTGTGTGATTTTGTGGTTATGAAACACCATGTTTGGTAGATTCTGTGCAGCCAGAAATGAGCAGATAAAGATATCAGATAGCATGCTGACAAAATCAAAAAATCAGTTTGTTTTGACTGCCTATTCATGGAATTTAATCTTGTGCGCATCTTGATACTTGATATAATCTTGATACTTTTTCAAGACTTTAAAAAGTTTGATGTCTGCAGCTATTACTGTGGTGACTCACTATATGTGTGCGCATGGATGTTAAAAAATCTAAACTAAAAAATCATCACCCTACATGGCAGATAGACAGTAGCCTTTATGAACAGTGATGTTATTCAATATTAAAACAATGGTCTTGTTTTGATAAAATAATTTAAAAAAGGATTATGTGCTGATATTCTGATATATTATTCATTTTATTCCTTATTCCTCAGCGCAATAAATGTCCACTGTTTCCCAAAAACACATGATGTCACAGCACATACAGTAATATAATTAGAAAGGGGTTATATGATCTGTGGTTTATTTTGTGAATACTAACTGCAAGACTGTGTCCATGGCTGAATGTAGAGTCTAGCTACTGCACAGTGTACTACATTTTCTATGAACTACATGCATTAATGTTTTAGGGGATTAATTAGGCTTTTTCTATAACAAAAATGTATAAAATAACCCCCTTCACTCTTAAAGTTAAGCAATAGATTACATAAACTTGCTCACTGGCATTGCATTGACTATATCTTAGTTCATCTTAGTTCTGTCTGATGCCTATGACATTTCTTGGTGACAGTATCTTCACATATACTACACTGCTATTGTGAAGATTTAGTTTACTCCAGTCCCCGTCCCTTAAAGATGTTTTAAAGACACTGACTTTTACATCCTGTACAGTAATGTGCCCGACTGTACTGACTTTCACTGAGCCAATTCCCCCTCAAGCCCACTTTAGCTTGGCAGCAGCTTTTTTCTTTTCCCTGCATCTCATACCTCGACTTCCTGCATGGCCTGCACGTGGATGCTGCAGCTCTTTCCGCGCTCCTCGAGAGCAGGGTCAAAGGCATCCATCAGGATGATTCTTCGCAGGCCTGGAGTCTCCTTCCGCTCCACATTCTCCAAAAGCACCTGAGCTTTCTCTACTTTGTCGCAGATGACCGTGGAGATGTCAGCTGCAATGAAACAAGCACACAAGAGCACACGCACCCTTGTGTGAATACCAGCAGAATAAAATTTGATCTCATATGCTGTTAATGCCTCTCTTTAGTTCAGTAAGTTCAGTCTATTTCTGGTTACACTCAGTTCATTACAAAGCATTGTTTCTAAATTTAATAACTCAACAGCCCTCATTTGCACCAAAATCCTCAAATCATAATAGCTTCTGTGGCTTCTGTAGTATTTAAATATATAAGCTTTTAAGCAGGAAGTGTGTATGAAGCTGATAATGATGCTCTCTCTCACCAGTGAGGGGAGCTCTACTGCTAAAAGCTACTATCACACTGATACTGTATGAGCTGCTGTTTCAAAACCCAGACACATACTGTATATGCAGTGGGTAGATTATATCTGATGTCATGATTTCATCTAATTGTTTAGTTGAATTTTCAATGGTTTATTTATACAGCAAGGGGAAAATTGCTGCATTTTCATTTCAAAGTCAAACCTTAGTAAGGTTACAAGAGATTATCTCCTCTGAGTATTCATGTGTGTGTGTGTGTGTGTGCATTAGTATGACTGTCAGTTAACATGTGTGTGTTCTTACCGGTGTTAATGATGAACCGTATGGCGTCTGGGCCCAGAGTGTCATAAAGTGGTACCACCACCATGGAGTAAGTGTAGCAAGCGAGCTCTGAGATGATCCACTACAATCACAAGTCAGGGGTCAAAGGTCAAAGGAGTGTAACAATGGTATCTTGAGAGTGATGCAGTGAAACAGACCATGAGAAACAGAGTTAAAGCGGCAGAGAAGAAGACACAAAATGTAAAGTATGGCAAGAAAAATACTGAGACAAAGAGAGTCACCTCTGGCCTGTTCTGGGCAAACACTCCTATGAACTGGTTGGGGTTGGGCTGGCAGCCCTGGTGCAGCAGGCCGGAACCCAGATGCTCAGCCCGGGCCATCACCTACGGAGTCGGAAGACAGGAGAGCAACTCATTAGACTGGGTGGAACAAAACCAAACAACTAATAAACTAGTTGTTCAAGAAAAGAGAACAGTTCATGTGATATCATATTAATAATTCTATGTAAAGTATATATTTTTTCCCTTCCTTTGGCTTTTCATCTTCATGGGAAACACACAGTAGGAGGCAGGAATTTTTCTTGGTGTCGTGCATTTGGTTTAGTGAGCCTGGTGCGAGTTAGTAGCTAAATAACTTGGATCCATGATTTTAATCATCGGTTTAACTCTCACAATGCTTCAGCTATGAAACACAATAACATTCAAAGGTCAAACATTCACAGTTTTCATCTTTGGAGAACTGTATGAACGTCTTCTGCCAAAATGTCATTTCTCAAGTTACTGTGAATTTGAAGTCACATCAGAGCAAACAGGATTTATGCTAATATGCCAAGACAGCAAAGACAGTTACATAACTAGAATGAAAGTCTGAAAATGAATTGTGCCTTGTTTGAATAAAAAATGCAGTGGCTTCTCTCTGAATGAGACTATAAACAAGTCCAGCTTTATCTCCCTTTTCTGGGAATTACAGTGGAATAAAAAAAATTTCCACCCACCACTGTCTTTTAAAAACATGATGTCACTGATAAATGTTGAAGGTGACGTAATTTACTTCTCATGTGGCCTGATGCGTTGCTTTACAGCAATTTCTACATCACTTGTCTAAATAAAATTCCCCGCCAAGCAACACCACCCTTCCCTTGACTTTCCAAGACATGTCAGATTATCCCTCATGTTCAGAGATTTGTTGAAACCTGAAACTGCTTCAAGGGATGTTGGAAGTTTTCAGCTGCTGCGAGTAAACGTGTAACAAAGCCTCCAATCCACACGCACCACTGCATATTAAAAAAATTATATAAAGTGAAGATTTAATTTCCAAATATAAAAAAAACAAAATCCCTTCAACACATCTGTTCAAACTTGCATATGCTGTATGACTTTATTTCCAGACGCTATGTTTAAATAACTTTATGTTTTATTGCTTACTGATGTCTAATGAAGTGTTTTTTAAATTTTATTTATTTCATTTTTATTATCTTATTCTTTGCTATGTAAAGTGACCTTGGGTGTTTTGAAAGGTGTTTAAGAATAAAATGCATTATTATAATTATTATTATCAACACTGACTGGTAATGCAACTAACTGATTTTACATTTAGATAATGTTAAAGTGTTTTTAAGCAAACCCACTGCTGTTTTGTTCTAAACTTCTACACACCTCATCCAGACCTTGACATGTTTGGGAATCGTGTTTCTTTAAGTCAATGCTACAAGGAATGGCTTTAAGATGGCCTACTGTATGTAGAAAACAAATAAAAGAATGCTTGGTTTTATTACAAAAGCTATTAGAAGAAATCACTTACTTTATCAATAGATAAATGCACTTGTACTTTGGCACTGACTTACATCTACTGTATATACAGTTCAATTAAACTGCAATAACTGCAGGATTATGTGGTTGGAAACAGTGTGTAAATGAACTATGCATATTTCCACAATTACTATTGCTATTTTATTCAAAGTCTGAAGAAAATATTTTCATTTCATCATGCATAACAACGTACATTATAGAATTGCATTTAGGAAACGCTAGCAGTAGTTGGAGGAAAGTCATCGATTGCACGTCTGCTTAGCGGCCTGCATCTTTCATGTGTAATCATTATAGTTACAGTATAGATGGCTAATGATTTATGAGCTATAGCCATAGTATAAACCAGTGTTGCAGGATGGTGACCTGACAACCTACACGTCATCTAAAGAGGCTATAACTTTTTTGTAAGTTAATTATAACTTTGAGTCTAATGACATTGCCCTCTAGTACACTCACACTGCAACATTTTGCAGCCTGTTTGTTAAGACTGCAGTACTTAGTGGACCAGCAAGGTGGCAGATTTAGTTGCTAGGCAGAGTGGGAGCTGCAAAGCCTCTCTGTTACACAAGCTGCAAACTACACTTCAGGGTTTACTTATACAGTTACTGAAATGGGTTGGGTTAGATTAAAGCTCAACAAATGTCATAACAAACATGATTAGTTATGATGATTTGTGGGATTTGGGAATTTCTTTACAGTAAAATGTCTGAACAGATTTTACCTGCAAAAAGTATAGTAAAGTAGTACACAAAGATCTTTAAACTGTGTCTTTTGAACTATAAAGTTTTATTGAAGTATTTGCCTGTGATGTCACATGCAGGTCATCTCTTTATCACTCTTCATCTACACTCTCTTCAGCTATCAGCTTGAACTTGCACTAGTTACAAAGAGATAAGATGTCCCCTGAACGGCACTAACCTCTTTATAGGAGATCCATTTGTAAGGCTGGTTAGGGAGTCGTGAGCCTAAGCAAGGTCCATCACCTGTTGAACACACATTGAGAAAACACTGTCAAACCTCTATGCTGGTGGAAAACGCATGACACGTCAACATATATGACCAACATGCTGTTAGCAGCCCTGGTTTTTAAGCATAGCATTAACTTGTAGATTCTAATTTTTTTACCTTGTTATAACAAAATAGTCCCGTGTCTGCTGTAATCCTCATCATACTGGAAGGTATCCATTTGACTGACTGATGCAAACTACTCAAGTCTCATATAAACTTTTCCATACATTTCTGCACAGAACAGAGGCTGTGGGTTTTGGCCAGTACAAACAGGACAGTTACACATGGGCATCTGACTATCACTTAAAGCTGAAGACTTTTCTGTGATGAGCCAACAATAATCTGAACACAACCATAAATTATGAAATTCCACACTCACACTCACAACACAATATTTTTTAATCAATGCTTGACTTATGTGATGTCTTCTAGCTTCCTAACTAACCAGTCATTCCCTTCGACGAGTCATTTTAGGATTAAAATAATTTATAAACTACAAAGACTGAGTCACTTCTGAAGATGAAGTTATCCATCTCGGGAGCAGGTGTGGCTGGAGCACGATTAGGTAGAAATATCTCTGCATTGCGAGTCACTTAAACTCTCTGGCTGTGAGTCCTGACACTGTTACTGTAAGCAACGATGGCCATCACCTTGGCAACTAGAGGGCTCGTTTTACCTCCAGCAGCAGAGATGCGATTGGAGGTTTTACGATCAGACCACAGCATTGTCAGACTGTGTGCTATCTCTGTCTGCAGTCTTGCTCACATCTGCTCCATACATTAAAAGAAATACAACTAAAGAAATGTTGAGCATTGTGCGTTTCCGTGTGTCGGTGTGTGTGTATCTGCAGCCTGAAAACTTGTGTGTGTTGACAAAAAAGTAAGACAACCTTTTTGTACTCTTAAATGTATTCTGTGTGCAGTATATCATATATATATATATAGCTCATGGGACTACTTTTATTAGCTTTTGTTATAACTACAACTTAAATAATAATAATAACTTATTGTTCTGCCTTAATTATAATAAGGTAAAAAAAAAGATAAATACGTATTTCTGGTGAAATAATATAGATTTATCTACATTTTAAATAATAAAGTAGCTTTTATCAGTTTATTAACTTCTCATTTCATTTGGATACAAATAAAAATAATCCAGGATTATTCATATGCTTATGTGTCTGTTAATTTGTGTATATTTGCACATGGCTGTCTGCAAAAGTGCTCATGAAGTTATGTGCGTCAGAATGTGTCTATTATCATATCAATATCTGTGACTGTAAATCATTAGTTTCCTTCTGTGTCTTTAATGGTATATTCACAGCTATTTCAAATTAATTTATTTTACTTTATCCTTTTGGTCACATCTAAATTCGTTGTCCTTTAATGACTCTATTGACGTATTTATTTTTTAGACTGTGTTATCTATGTGCCAGGATGCTCTTGTAAAAGACAGTTTTGATCTGAACTTATAATATTGACTGAAAACCCAATTTTCATCTTTTGTCAGAATGAAAAAAAGAATGAAAGAAGCATTTTATTCCAAAAACAGTCCAGGTCCAGTTGTATTTTTTTCCTTTCTCATATCCTACCCACCAGATATACGTAGGCCTCTCTGGAAGACCTCATACATGGTCCTGGCATCATCATGGTAATGAGTCATCAGCTTGGTCCTGTCGCCCATCATGGACCTGCGACCTCCACCTTCATGCTGGTGTGTAGAGAGTGTGCGTGACATCACAAATCATTTTAACTGTCATCGATGCACAGTTAAATATTACATAAACAGCTCAGTATTGATGTTAAACGATTTTCTGACGTATCACTGGGTCCTGCAGTGGGCATGTGGCATTATTTATACTCTGGTGCTATTATCTGCTATCAAAATGAAAAACAAAATTCGCAGAAGAAAAACAAGATGAACGTCTTCTCCATCATAAAGACTTTGCTGAATAGATATGAAAGCCTCAGGGAGAGGATGAAGAAACTTGTTTTTCTTGTTCTCCAAATGATCCATCTCTTTTGTCAGCTCACATATAAAAATATCTTCTGCGCTGAA
The DNA here is from genome assembly GCA_032362345.1 of Sandelia bainsii. Lineage (NCBI taxonomy): Eukaryota > Metazoa > Chordata > Actinopteri > Anabantiformes > Anabantidae > Sandelia > Sandelia bainsii. The sequence goes on along the minus strand of JAUMHL010000006.1, from coordinate 19,283,597 downwards.
CTGAGCTTTGTTTAGATCCCCTGTGCGTACACTGCTGATGTGTTCTGGATTACTAGTTATTTCTCATAAAGACGAAGACAGGTTGAATAAAATTCATTTTTGTATATGACTCATTAGGTTGAAAACATTAGGGCATGTTATTAAAGTCACAACACAATACTGGCCTGGAATCCTCAGTGTGTTTGTGTGTCTCTACACGCACATATGTACTTGTACTGTAGTTTGCTTCTGCACCTGTTAGATATACAGTACACTTACCTCAGTCCGTCATACTGTAGAAACACTACTTTTACCAACAAAACCCCTCATAGCAACAAAAAGCCTTTCAGAGGGGTTTCACACTGGCTGACGACAAATTCTACCAGCTTCACTTGACAGTAAGAGGGCACAGGCCTGTGGTGTGTATGTGTGATAAACAATACCGAAAATATGTCTTCACTTTGGTTGGGACGGTGGTTAAGGTAAACCAGAACTGGGGTGGATTCGAGGACATGTTGGGCACCCATAGCACTAAATGGTGTCAAAACAACCAACGCAGAGCAAGTTTTAATAGAAACTCACAGGGTGAGGAAAATGTACTAAATTGTATTTTAATGTTATTAATATGTAAAGATTACAAACTGTCTTGCTCTGACGGTGGAAGCTTGATGTTTTGTTATAGAAAAACCATCAGGAGGTCACGGTGTCTGTCAGTTTTCTGATCCGACTGCTTATTGTCCCAACAAGCTCCACCTATGTAGTCTGGCAGGTAAAACTGAGGGCAAAACCCCCCCCCAAAAAAACAAGCCCTGTGCACTCCTGCTCATGACGCTTCTTGCTGTGAGTGCATGAAAGCAATTGAAGGTGACCTGAATGAGTTTATCAGCATTTTTATTTTAATCAACTCAGAGCTTTTCTTATCTGGGGTTTAGCAGAACGACAGTAAGAGATCAAACATCAACATCAAACAAAAGCTGGAAGTGTGGGAGAGAAAATAGGACTATTAATATTTTGCATGTGTGAAAGAGTGTGTCACCATGTTTGTGAAGTGGCCCACAAATACTCTGTGCAAATGAGATCGCAGCCCTGAAATACTGTTCCAATAAAGCAGTAAAAGGCAGTAAAGCAGTAAAATACTGCTCCAATTTACCGGCACCTCCTCAGACTGGTGCTGCAGGCTGCAGGGCGGCTTGATGGGGCGTGGTCTGGTTGCCAGCCAGTATGTCAGCACGGCGGTCAGAGCGCCGATGCCCACCAGCGTGGAGGTTGGTAGGGAGAGAAAGAACTGGCTGATATCATCCATCTCTGGTATTCTCAGGCCACTTATCATCTCCTGGGCCTGCATCTTCTCCATCAGGGTGGAACTCAGCTCTGCGGGAAAGAAGACACTAGTTGACTTGTGGTTTCTGACAAAACTTGTACAGTACAGTACATAGCAGTGGCATTACTAGTGCAGCCAAAATCTGAATGATGATTCAGCAATGTGGAAAATATTTAATGTTTAATGCGTCATTTGAACAGGATTTTTTATTTGTACAGATTGTGTGTAGTATTTCAGGCATGTTAACAAAACTATCGTCATACAGAACATTAATTTGCTAAAAGGGAGTTTAAAAATCAATATTGGACAAATACATGTCATATAAATATCAATAATAGACAAACAAATGGCTTATTAATGTCTTACGAAGCTATATTGGAAATAATCTGAGAATACATTGCTATTAACTGTCCAAGAATTGAATTCTAAATGTATTAAAATCTGCAAGCAGATCATATTTAAACCCACAAAATCAAACTACATCTAGGTTGCACTTACACTTTTCCTTTTTATCTGACCTTCATATTTTTTCAAAGCATTCTAGGGGTTGAGAGACAAAAAAAGAAGAAGAGGGACTGAAACAGACGAAACCGCAGTCTGACACCTGACAATGGTCTGCAGCAGTAAGCATAAAGTCGACAATTCCTACTTTAAAAAACTGGATCTTTCACTTGCACAACAAACATCCAGTTTTCTAGTGAAACATTCATTCTTCTTTATTCAATGTGTCTTCTAGCAATGTGCAAAAGTTTTAGATGCTAAAACCACTACGCCATTGTATATATTCTACTTTGCACCACTACAGTACACCGTAAGGGAATGTACTGGGTATGTATGATGATTTGTGTGCTACCAAGCGTATGTCCTTACAATAAATGTAAGGTCATGCCGTCCCTCTATTATTAGAGTCAGTGTGTCAGTGTGTCAGCTATCAGCTCCTCCACAAAGGACAAATACATGTTTGCTTCAACAGAGGGAGCAAAAGTTGACTTTTTCACGGTTACAGGTTAAATAAATGTGCAATGATTGATGGATAAGCTGATTTCCTCAATTTCAATGAGATGTCAGATATTACAGACGCACACATCACCATCATGACATATTTAGGTGTCACACAAAACTCAACTTCCTCCTACAAATTTCTCAGAGTTGTCTGATAAAAGTGGTTGATGAATAAATTTGACCTCGCTGCTCCTCCACCCAGGTCTTAAATGCATCATCTGTGCTTAAAAAAAGGGTTGATGAGTCTTCCCCCACATTCCTGCTCTTACTGTAAACTCAGCTCATACATGGTCTACACTGAAGCATGGAAAAGTGGTGGGACTAGAAAGTAGATAAAACACACACTTGTCACGCATAGTGCCCATTACAGCTCAGCCTCCACCACTCTCTGTCACACACACACACACACACAGACACACTGTGAGATGCATAATTTATCTGAAGGGGAGGCTGACTGCGGCGCTGACTGGAGGGTTTCCTTCCCTCCCCCGGGAAATGAGTCAGAGACAGCACCACCTAACTAAACGAATGGTGTCGGGGTACTGCTGCAGCTCACAGCCAATCAGAACCACTTCCTCTGTGCCCACTATCTCTACCCCCCCCCCCAAACACATACACACACACACATATACATGGAACCACAGACACCAACGGGCTGATGGGTATAAATATCTAAGACCGTGGGAACATAGACTTCCTCATTTATCCATTATTTTGAGAACAAGAACTAATGCCTTCATTAGAGAAGCAGAATTATGTCAGTTTGCACTGGGCAGACTGATGACACACCTGGCCACTGCATAAACAGGTTGATTATAACAAGTGACGTTAAGGAATAAAAATAATGACGTCTTAGAAAAGTTTGACCAAACACAAAAGTGCCTTTTACTTCCTTTCTTCTGATTGGTCATTGCTGTTAGTAGCTTATTTATGTCTCTAGATAACCTGTAAGTTGTGCTGGTGATGATGCTTTGACCAAAAAGTCCACTGTCTGACACATTTTTCTCACATTTTGTCACCACTGATCCATGGATTAAATCTCTTTTGCATGAAAAATAAACTCATCTATGTTCTGTTGCAACTTTTGAATGAAACAGGCCTGCTGCCTTTGGCTGCATACACCTGACACCAGCTTATGAAAAGCCTGGATTCATGACTGCAGACGCTTTTGTAGCTGTTTGATCGACCATGAAAGGTTAGATGATTTTTCAAAGCCTAATCTACACTGCCAGAAATACAGTTATGATGGGGAAGTGATGAATATGTGTTAATATAATGAAAAACACTGTTCTATACAGCATAATCTGATTATAAAACATCCACTAAGAGTCTGTTTTAAACTGTAGAATACAAACTCCAAATATCATAAAATATATTTTATGATAACACTCATTAAAAAACTATGCAATGCAATCTTGTTATTACAATGTAGGACAACAAACAAGGTTTTGCTCCTTATTGCTTACAGATTACATTTTAGTAGATTAATCATAATAAACACGAATAAACACACGCTGGGTAGTCACAGCAAAGTTTTTATCATAACTGGTAATCATAAGTAGAAACATGCATGACTTCCTGTACTGGCGGTTGCGTGCAGGTGTGCCATATATATATATATACCCCCCCCCCAGTGGCTTTACAGTCAGATAAATGCTTATGTAATACACTATAACAACTACAGCAGTGTTGACAATTAAAATGAATATCAATCAATCTATGAATCAATAACATTTGTATTGCCCCCAAGGGGCAATTGTTTGCATAACAGTGCAATAGAACAAGACACACTCAACATAAAGAACATCAAGGGCAAATGTTCACACTTTGTTCACCATAATCCTATTCTCTTTACCATACTGAGGGTAGAGAAGTGTGTTTGTATAACCTTTTATTTTTTAATATTTTGGAAAATATACGATATATATATATATATATATACTGTAGCTTGAATGGTCTTAAACTTTTTGACATATGTGACTACCAGAACACACATAATCTTTTCACATGCTCCTAATGCTCACTTGTTCTTACTGTAAGTATAGTTTCTACATGACACAACCACAGAAACCAGCACGCACACACACACGCACACACACACACTCTGATCAGACAGCACCTCAACAGTCACCATCTACTGCCATTTGTCACCACATTTACATACGACATACTACTGCTCATCACTTCCACTGCTTCGATTCAAGGCGAAAGCACAGTACCTTCATTTGCTCTACAGTGAATTCCCTGAGATGCTTCTTTCCCATACTCTACTTGGGCTCAAATCCTCTTATCTCAACTTAACTTTGGCTTCTGTTGAGACAGAAACCATCACCTGTAACTGAAAAACCACAGCATGACACAGCCCTCTGATGTGGTTAAAAACAGTGTTGTGCCTATATCATCGCAGGACTCCCTGCTTCTCTTTATTTTTTTTACTGCACTGATCAGGTATTTCCTCTTTATTCTGTTGTCTGTGTTTTGTTTCTCTGCAGTTCCGATAAATTTGCAGGGGAATTAGGAGTTGCTCAAATGCTGGGAAATGTTGAGCATAATAGTAAATAATAGAAACAATCTTAATGCTCCTGAACTAAACGAAACAGTTCCTTAGCCTCTGTATGGATGCTGAACCAGTTCACATTGTCAAATTTAATTCTGGGATCAGTTGTCCTGCTCTGTTGAGTACACAGAGTCGCCCACTGTGCACAGCTGGAGTCTATCCGACTGTGATGCTTAATTACTACAAGAACAAGACTAAGTGAAAACATAATCTGGCACAGTTTCTGGTGGTCTGAGTAGTCTGAGAAATATTCTTCACTGCAGAACAAAAAAACAGCACCCTTAGAGAGATTTATATCAAGCAAGAAAAATAGGGCGTTAAATGGGGGCCATATGCTTTGTCAAATTCGAAAGAAAAAGATAACCAAGCTATAAGTGTAGGAAAAGTTTTTCAACTTCTGGCGCAGGGGGCAGCTCTCAGATCAGAGTCCTGCATGAGTTCACTTCTGCAAACCTGCAACTGCCCACATCAACAAAGCTCAGCTAAAATCCAGCACCTGACGCGTTAATGTAAGACCTGCAACACGTACCCACAGCCAGGTGTGTTTGACACCTGTGGAGCGATGGCCAGCATTCCATTTTTCTCATGCTGATCTGAATCCACCATAATATTAAAATCACCAGGTTGTGTTCACTGACTGGCTGAGTAGGAATAATGAAGAGTCATTCACAGACCATGCACTACCAAATTCAGTTACCTCTCACCCACAGGCCAAGCATTTGGTGCTCAACTTTGATCATTTACAAGCTCAGGCCTTAACATTTGGTGCATCCACAGGAACATGCAACAATTCATTCTTCACTCTAACCAACACACTTTTGAACTATAAAGGCGCGCAAAGCTCCACAAAACAAAGTCCCATTTGGTTCAGCTGGTGGTTGAGAGTGACTTGAAATGAAAAAGGGACTTGAAACCAGAAAATGCACAATTGATTGGAAAGACGTTCTGCCTGCAACAGTAAATTATATGTTTAATTCACTTTATGACGCCAACCTGTCATGTTCTAATGACACGCACAGTACATTAATTATGTAATGCACAATGACACAAAAATAACATTTTGATTTGCTGTCATAATAATAATGACATGATAATTATCAGTCGATGTTTCTTTCACCTGCTACCAACCAGCATTTACTGTAGTAATGTTTTTTTTTGCAGGTTCCCGCAGGTACTCGACCTGGTGCAGGACTCTGCTGCAGACTGAGACCGTGTTGCCTTCAGGAAATCTGGGAACTTTATGGCTCAGAATTTCCTAAACCACACAGCCGGAGCCAGGTTAGCTGTTTCCCTCTGTTTCCAGTCTCTGTGCAGTGCTAAGCTAGCTTGCTTCTGGCTGAAGCTTCGTATTTTTAACTGACAGACATACTGTATATGAATCTTCTCACTGAACTCTCTGCTTAAGAGTAAATTTAAATATTTCCCACAGTGTCAAATAATTGCTCCAATGCACAGACATACTGTGAGATGGCTACTGATCTTTCAACTAAGTCTCAGAAAGAAACCAAAGAAAATAATTTAACATTCAGGTTTGGATTTACGTACATGTTAAGGAAATATTTTCGTACACTTTTTTTTCCCACATCCTACACCTCATATTGAATTGTTCCACATTGTACACTACAGCTGAACAGTCCCAGGAAGATCAATGACAAAGCATCAGCCTGACAGACATCACAACACACACAGAAAAGATCATTTCCATGTCGGTGTCATGTCAACAGAACACAAACCATGTCAGAAAAGCAAACAAACAAATCTTCCTGCTATGAAACACAACCCAGCATCAACAAAAATCCACCATGTTTACAATGATTTGACCAGTTCTACAATCTTGGACTTCATTTCGAATCTGCTCTTATTGTAAATATTGGATGTACCTGATAACAAATGCATTGAGGATGCATTATATTATTATTATTGTGCATTATTGCGAGTACAGAATACAGATGCTGATACTTGTTCTGTTGTATAAGAAAGTTGCTAAAGCACTGGTCCAAATTGTGAAGAAACTTTATACTGACTCAGCATGACAGATGATGTGTTTATTTGCATTCTTTGTCTGCTTTTTGGCCTGCATGCTCAACTAATTGTGTAATCAAAATCAAAAGTGAGCTGTTTAGATGACACAGATGCATCTCACTGCATGTGCTTTGTGTTGTGTTCAGTGGCTAACATGGCTCCGCTGCACTGACAAGACAGCAACAGTGGATTAGCTGGTGAAAAAAAAAGAGGCTCTAAATATAGACAGACTCCGTAACCTACAGACACCGCTGTGCCGATCGCTGGAAAAGAGGAGGCTGGAGAGACTGCATCTGGTTATAAAAGCAATACTGCACATGAACACACACATACACACACACACACATACACACGTTCCATCTCAATCACCCAGAGAGACAGAGAAAATAAACCTGGGGACTGTTTTAGTGATAGTATTAATCACACTAGTACTACTAATAAAGCTAAAAGTACATATTATTCTTTATTTTACTTAATGTAGAATTGTCTAATTTTTTATAGCTTTTGCACTGTTTTTTGACTATGAACAATAGTTTGTAAAAGATGTGAATCATGTTTTGTCTATTAAAATTTGTAACCACAGTTTACTGATCATAAAATGGATTGATAGATGTAATAATGCACATTTAACATGTAGTGATATATGATGATGTTGGGGGCAAAAATTGTATTAAGCTGAGTCATTTGTACTCATTTAAGTTTAAAATGTGCCAGTCTGTGACAGGGCTGACACCAACAACATTCACACCTCTGGACAATTTGGAGTCAGCAGTTAACCTGATCTGCATGTTTTTGGACCGTGGAAACCTTCATATTAACTGGGAGAAGAACATGCATTGATAGCACCTCTTCACTGTAAGATATATTTAGGAACATATTTCTACTAAAACAATTTTAATAAGTTCTATATTGTTTTAATATTGCAAGATTGTTTTAAACACATAGCTCTGTCCCAATACTAGAAATGGAAACAATACTACTAATACAATCAAGTAAAATAAATTCAGTTTGGCTAAATCTGAGCTTTCCGACTGCTTTATAGGAAAGAACAGACACAAGGAAAAATTGTTTTCAAACTGTTTTTTAAAGTTACAGTTAGTGAGACATTTCACTGAAGCTATTTGTGCCAGTGAGTCAGTTTGACATCCGTAAATGTGTAAAACAAGAGTCCATCACAAAATCCTTAGATCACATTTTGTAATAAAACCCAGAAGGTTAAAATGTTATTGGCAGAAGTGGAACAACATCTGCAAAGGATCCTGCTCTGCTGACTCATGACGGGACTCCCACTCTTGGCGCCTGTTTGAGAAGGAACACGCTTTGATGTGGAGCATGCAGGGTTAAACAAACTAGCAAACTCTACAGCACAGACATTGCTTGCACACCACACTGTCCTGCTCTGAAACAGCCCGACAGCAGCAGGAGACTCGCAGCCCACCAGACACCTATTTGGCTTCAGAAAAAGATGCAAACATCTAAGTGACTGATATTATTTCTTGCTTTCTTTGTTCTGCTCTTGTTTCTTTTTTTCAGTTTGACTGCCAATAAAGAAAAAACAGGTGTCAGGTTTCTTATTATATAAAAGATAAAACACAAGACAAAGCAGGAAATATTCAGAGCACAATATGACCAACACAGATTATAACCTGAACACCAAACTCTCACGATGATTCACCTAAACCTCAGTGTGCTTCACTGAAAATATTTCCTCTTAAAAAGTGAAGTCAGATTGTAGTGACACGGAGCAGGGTTAAGAGCTGCATGGGAGCCAGTAAAAGGTATTAAAAATCAATCAGACCTCTTCTCCATACAATGCATTTGTCCCAACTCAGAGGTTGACTCCTTCAAAGTATGCAGTATATTTCTGGACCAAAAATGCCATAACAGGAGAAAAATCTGTCAGATTCAAGATGCTCCTCCTAGAAATGCAGTGTTCATTTCTAATTTAGATGCTAACTGGCATCCTTCACTCAAGGTGACTCTAAGGTGGACTCTCTGTACACTGTGTCATGGCCATGTCTACGCTCACAGCGCTGAAACTGGACACACACTGAATGTCTCACTTTCTCAGCATGAACAAGTATTCAGGCTTTTGTAGCTACATAAATATTTTGTATACATATTAGCATGATTACGTTGGATAAATCCGCTGTTTAAAACTCATTTCCACTTCAGTCTATGGTCTCCACTTCTCTGCCCTGTAGTAACCTAAATAACTCACCCCAGGGATGCACGTGCACAAACATGCATGTCTGCGTACATCCCCGTTGCCCTCTAGTAAGACTGTTGCTTCAGCTGGTGTGACAGAGAAACAGCAGGTCAGCAGCATCCCCATCAGCACCACCAGTGACCCGTGTGAACTCAACGCAGAGTTTCATTTGTGAAATGAAGAGCACGATGATCACGATGATCACGATGATCACGCCACGAGAATGGAATTATCATCTGTATATGGTGGAAAGTTACAGCTTGGGTTTTTAGCTGAGATCTGAGATCTTCTGTAATCTAGATCAGAACAATAATGTAATAATAAATGTTTATTGTAACGTAATAATGTATATGGTAATTACAGTTCTCTAAAACTGAATGTAGACATGAATGTTCGTTCCTGAATTAGGTGGTTTAACATAACAAGAAGAAGAGGCAGAAGAAGAAGATGATGAAGAAGAAGAAAGGGTTTCTCACTCACTTTTAATGAAGCTTTTACTGTACAGCTCACTGTCTTCATCCACATGCAGTGCAATTTGCTCAGTTGTCATAGGTCATACTTATAATTTGTCCCATGATAACTAGAGAGAAAATTCTAATAAATGGACCTTAAAAGTGTTTTGTTCAACTGTGATTCAACTGTGAAAAGACAAGTTACGAGAATCAAGCTTAGTTTGTGCTGCTGAACAAAACTTGAATAGCTACTTACTGACCTTTCAATGAGCCTGGGACATTACATCTGCAAGCTCCTCTTTTGATTAGTGTTTTAGTTTATAAAAAGCTTTTGTTTACAGTATTGAATCACACCATCTGTCCGCAATGTGTTGGACTGTAGCAGAGAGACAGAGTCATTCTCAGTTAACAACGAAATCTAATCTTAAGTGAGTTCTGTCAAGGCAGCAAACGGACAAATTTATCTGACACAACAGAATCAGATGTGAATGAAAAATGGTTTTAGAAAGACTGACGGCAGTGGCAATACAGAGGAAACATCAGACGATGTGCAGTTGGCTGGAAAGCCTGACAGATGTGCACAGTTAAACACCACACTGGGGGGAAATAACACAAACTATATCATATCTATTACAAAACATTTAGGGTACATACTGTGCATGCACGGCTGGATGAGAGAATAAACACTTGAACACTTTGTACTGAAGGATGTACCTCAGGTTAAATGTTTGAGCTATAAAAAAGATTGAAAATGCATTTTTGTTTAGCTATAAAGCTTATACAGTAACACTTCCACATATAGCTCATCTGAAGTGGCTCTGAATAGTCCTTATTCCCTGAGGAGTTGTGAGCACTGCCAGGGAGTTGAGGGTGTCTCCATGCATCACTGCTTTGTTTGGTCAGCTTAAATGATAACATGAGTTAAACGTCCAAAACATTGATTTTTTATCCATGAAACTGTGCCGCACTGAGGCTTGTTTAAAGCGCCAGCTCCGCCTCTATACTGTTCTATCACACGCACACGAGGACACGTTCTGTTCTTCACTCCGGAAGATTCAGCTTAGCAAAGACTTTGGTGTAGTGTGAGTACTGAAACCTGTGCAGGGATGAGGGCTTGTGAATGGGTCAGCTTCACTTCCTGTGACCTCCGAGGCTTAAAGTGGGGCAAAGGCAACCCTTCGTCCTTTAAGTCCCGCCCCATCGGCCCATCTGAGGGCCATCACCAATGATAAGCTTCCAGCGTGGGGAGATTATAGCCTATTACCACAGAGACGGATGACCAGTAGTAACCTCTAGTTAAAGACATCCTCCTCCTTGGCTTTCCTTTATTTGTTAAAAGTGTTTTTTCTATTTTTCTATTTTGCTATCAATGGTTCTTCATCAATGCACATCACCTAGTCCAACTGCATCTTCCTGTCACTGTCACTCAGGGATAATTGCACAGACACTGGAACATCTTGTGGACATGAAACTGTAATTTCTTTCTCTGAACTGAGATGCAGCGCAACAGGTAGCCAAGCTGCAGCTGCAAATCATAAAATGATAACACAAGCTGCAGCAACAAGCAACAGGAACAGCTATTTATAAAATTAGAAATGCAGAACTGAAGTAAAAGTTAAAAGACACAGAGAAAGACAGAGCAATGTCTAAAAATGCAAATCAGGCAACAGGTCTACACTGTCACATTGCACAGAAATGTTAAAGCAGCTGTGGTTCAGGCAGAAGCAACTTACACAGTTGGCAGCTGGACAGCTTGTGAAGTGTGATGTGTGTGTAAATGTGTAGTATGTCAAGGGGCCTCAGGTGAGCATCGCATCAGTCTGTGCCAACTAGTGATTACCTGCCACCGGCCAGATTAGAGCTGAGACAAGAAAGAGGAGGGCAGCGAGATGTGTTTTGGCCTAGTCTGGGCCTGACTGGCCTCCGTATCACACCACCCTCAGCTCGGCAGACGCTGCTCTCTCTCTCTCACCACAACCCCCACCCCTCCCTCCGCCACTCTCTCTTTCTCTCTTTCAGACTCCTTCCCCCTACCGCGCAGCGCTCATCTCCTCTTACACTAACACACACAAAGACACGCACGCTGTGATAAATGATACGCTACATACATTGCGTACACCTGTAGGCACACATATGCAAATAAACACTTTCGCTCTTTTTGAAATATGCACACCTACACAAATCACACACAGCAACACCAAATGAGGCTGCTCCCAGTTTGATTTGACTCTCAAAGTGAGAGGAAAGGAAGGCCTGTGGATCTCAGCCTAGGGGGGATTAAAACTATTTGTTGGGTGATGAGATTATTTTATGTGTAGAAAAAGGGAAAAATAATGTTAAATTGTGCATACATCATAAAAGTCTGACAACCACCAGGCTTAACGCCTAATGACTGTATTCTGGCAAAAGTCTTCACATTGTCAGTTTCTGAGTAGTACACATTAAGTGACCTTTGACATTTTACGAATAAACGAGGTTTCTTAAAGGGTTTTTCGTGTTATTAGTGGGTGAAACCCGTCAACATATTCAGTAGACTAATCTATAAGACAGCTGCTTGTGCACCATGGTTCAGCACTTTGAGCTGAGCCATTACTGCCCTGCATCCCTCAGTAAGAGGTAGAGGAAGCACTGAATGCTGACACAGCACCAAAGCCCTCTGAAGCTTCAGTGATAACCACACCACCACCGTGTCAATCGTGATTTTTCCTTTAAAAGAATTTTTCCCCTAAAAGAAATGTACAGGAACTTGTCAGGAAAATGCATTAGCCTCCTAACAGCTGCACGAGGACAGCCTTTTATTACATAATAAAAAAAAGACTTACCACTCACCAGTCATAGATACGTCATTAAATATGTTGGTGGACCTCATTGGTTGTTTTCTGCCAAAAGGTGGGTAAAAGCCACCACCATTCATTTAATTAAAAATTGAGGAGGGAAAAAGAATAGGCTTACACACTGTGACAGGCTCCACGAGATGGTGATTAAAATTAATTATTTATATTGAGGAGCAGCAGAGTGCTGGGATGTGATGCCCGGTTAAAGGTGTAATGAATCCCCCCCACACACAGTGGGGCCTGGCACTTGAGTCAGCTGAGCCTGTTTTAAACTATTTTGGGAGTTAATTCTAATTGGCTCTGCCCGTTATTAAATATGCAACACATGCAAACTTTAATATTAATGCACCAACCAAAACCTCAGCTGTTGCCGACTGTTTGTCACTTAGCAACCAGGCAGTGCAGCTGCTGTTGAGGATCTATACTCTTTGGCGGAGTAATAACCAGTGAAACAAAGGACTACTTATCACCACGATGCGTTAAAAACTGAACATTTATGCCGCTTCTTTTATGACGTGCTGTATGCAGCAACGAGCCTCCTCCTCACGGCGACTCTGAGCTGCCGTTTAATACTACTGTGATCGCTCGGTGGAGCCGAGGGGCGTTGGTGGAGGCTACAGCAGGACATGGCGTGCTCTCTAGTTTACCGGTAGGCCACAGGATTTCAGCACCCCTCGCTCCTGGACAGCTCCGGCCAATCAGATGCGCCCATTTGAAGCGCGTCATCCTTCTTCATCCTTCCTCATCCTCCCCTCCTCCATCCCTGAGGCATGGCGGAGGACATCACAGACAAAATGCTGACTTCACAGCCGGCTTCCTGGCAAACTGATATGTAATATTCTGAATAAAAGTGTAAAAGACGGATGTGTGTACAGCTTCCTTTAGGTGCTACAAGAGCAGCTTTTGAGAGAGAGGCTCTTATGAGATGTGCGCCAATAGGTCTTATAAATGACGTGTTCCTACACACAATGTCACACGACCTCAGCAGCCGGTGCCGGCCTCCAACGCACAAGTGTTATCTAGACTGGCTTATAATAATCGATAGATGTTTTAGGATGTAGTATATATTTGGATTTTCAACGTAGAACACAAACTCAGGCACAAACAATTCACTGCAGAGTGACCCATATGCATGCAGCCGCATGGCAGCGGCTCCACGCCACTGTACCTGATCAGAGGTAAAGCCGACCTGAAAGCATCCCTCGATGTGTGGCCCAATAACCCAGAAATGCTGAAGTACGAATTCGAGCCCTGTGGCTGGAGCTAGAGCCTGCTACACGGAGATATTAGACGCTCGTGTCGAGCTCACACACGTGTAGTCGGAGAAAAATTTAAAAAAAAATGTCATCCGCGACAAACGGTGCAGGCAAAGCGCCAAATGCAGCATTAGAAAATGTTCTAACGCCGCACAAAGACGGTTCAGTTCAAATGAAATAGAAGCATCCCATGCGGTGAGACACGAAAAAGCCGGCAGTGAATGAATCACAATGTGGCTCAGCCCCTGCGAGACAGGTGCATCGTGTTCAGGCCAACCCGGCGATGCTAAACCATAAAAAATGAATGAAACAAAAAAAACAAAACAAGATCAAATATTCAGAACTCACCTAATATAATCCAGAGCGACCCAGAGACCAACACGAATGCGATCATGTCTTTCTCATTGAGTCAGCTGTGCCGGTGCAGGAGCGCCTCAAAACTGCAGCATCGACTGCAGCAAGTCGCAATCTGGGAGATTAAGGAGGGGGTGGGGGAGCGACAATATAACTGAGGCAGACCACGGTGGGGGAGCTGCAACTGAGGGGGGAGGGGGGGAATGGCGATATCCAGCTAGTTTTACTCTGAAAAGACGGAATGTGTTGAACGAAGAAGCACCCGACGGCCTATTGCAGCATCCCTCCTCTGTGAGGATTTTCCATCTTCACCCAGTTGGCTGCTGCGCAATGGCAGACAGCACTGCTGAAACTCAAGGGCTTATAGCTCGGATGGAGATGCGATCCGCGTTAAGGTTACTGGAGATGAGATACCTGTTAGTGATGCTGAAATAAAATATCATTTTTATATTTATTGTAAAAAACAAACAAACTCAGAGACTGTGCTAAAATCCATCCGTATAATTTGGGCATTTAAAATGCATATGTTTATGTTTAATGTACACATATGCAGTCAAATTGTTAGTAAGTAAAACCTGTGTCTGGATATTTTTGCCGTATTTATATTGATTCATTTCAAAAGGACGTTTGGTACATCACACGCTGCACCCTACCCGTTCCTGCAGCTGAGCACAGCTTTGACACAGACTTTGCATCACGGTCACATGGTACAATAAGACCCTCCCATTGAACTAAAGTAACCTTGAGAAAGGCTGACAAAGTGACAGAGCTCCTCAGTGCGTGGACGCCACACACACACACAGGACAGGAACATTTAAACACAATTTAAAATGACACTATTCTTTGGTTATTTTTGCAGCACTGTGGTTTAATTTAAAGTGATGACGTTTTCCATCCTGTTTTCTCCAATGCATCACAAATGATTTCTGGCTCCTCTGACTTTTAATTGGCTCTTCTGTCTGTAATTGAACAGCAATTCATCCACTGACTATTTACTTAATAGAATGGCATTTTATGACACCTTTAAGGCCCAATCTTGAGAACAATGCGCATATTTGTCCGAATATTAAAATTTTAAACCATGCTCAGATAGTTAACTGTATCTAATATTTCTCCATGTTCAAGGCCTTTGTCTGTGAGTTTATTCAACACAAACTCTTCAGTAGTGACCCACATGCTTACTGTCTTATTGTGCTACCATCACGTGACTGACCTTATTAAACGGGTCACTTGTCAGGACCTCCAATCTGTCACTTGCAGCAGCACCACCTTCCCGCTCTTCCTCTTCTTCTTCTCTGATTCCACTGCAGGGAAAACAGACTAGACCAGACACAAAGAACGGGCCGGTGTACTGAGACTAAAATAACCAAGCTGTTCACTGATGAAAGACGTAAGAGTGGTCAAACAGTGCAACGAGGTATAATAAAGTACAAACAGGGAACAGGATCTTTGTGTTTCAGTGTAGTTACCTGTGATCAGCCAGCAGCTCACCAGAAGAGTAAATGCAGTTTATGTGAGGAACTAATAGCCACTGAAATTGATTACTTAGGTTATTTATTTTGTAATTTGGCCAAAGTACACACAAGAGAGAGCAAAAAAATCTCCTGAGCAAGAAAAACCTGCTAAATTCTGTAAGACACCACACTGTGCAGCTACCAGCCGTTATCATGCATCACAGGAGATTCAGGGGTTAAGGTCTAAAGAGGTCAAAAGGGATAAATTTACATAGATTAACCTTCCATATCTCTCATCAGACAGGGGTGGGGGTTTCTGGAGATTCCTTGTGTTTTACGGTCAGAATGTCTTTTCTTGCATAACACATGCCTCATTCATCAAAACTAGACTGAAAGAAACATCACAGGTTTTTGATGCTTAATTTAAAAGAAGGACATTGCACAGCCCATCACTCATGTTATAATACAACAAAATTGAAATAAAATGTGTAATTTTTCATCCTGGGTTGATAGTGAATGTAAGCATGAATTCCACTTTGACGAGGCACCAATTTACTGCGTCAGGCTTCAGAAACAGAAGAGATCACTGTGGTTTTTACACATTTGTGCATGATTTGTTATCTGCATTGAAATGCTGAGAAGGAATTTCAAGCACTTTGACCTGTGACAGTGCACAGCCTCGCTAAGGTCTGCAGACTAACATATATTTGTTATATAATATGTTATATTGTGTGAAAAATCTACTTATTTGCAGCGCTGTAAGCATAAACGGATGTAATTTTTCTTTGTCATATGATATTACAATAATTAAAATTATGAATTTTTAACATAAACACATCTTATAAAGGTTAAACACCACATTTCACATAAAGAATCAATTTTATTACATTTGTAAATAACACTGATGCTTATTTCATGATTTGTCTGACTTTAGTGTCTCACTTTGAAAATAAAAAAGCATGCACTCTAACACCCCTACATCCAGTCAAATATTTGTATCCCCCGGGATACAAAAATGATTTTTGTCATGCACGCTGAAGATGAAAACTTAAGGGATTATCAAAGTTATTTCAATTCATCCTGAAACTACTCAAACAATACCAATTCTTTGTCAATTCATTGCTGTGAAGACAAATCAGACTCATGATGACGACACAAGAAACATCAGGATCACCATAGTCATCAGGCTTCATCTTGAGTTGAACGCTGGTGCAAACATTCAACATATTAACAGACCAAAATAACTGGAGCTACCACACAAACATGTTATAATAGCAGTCCTTATATTTAGAAAGTAGTCTATAAGCATTAAAACATAAATTAAAGGGAATATGAGAAAACAATTACAGCTTGCTCTTTATGACATAGGTTTAACTGGAATGAGCAAAGAGGAAAAAGCTGATTTGCAATAGTTTTGAGATGACAAAGAACTTGCTGAAGGCAAGAGATTAAAGATACCATGATAATGTTAACTTGGCTATATAAGGAATGGAAATGTATAGATTTTATTTTACCCGCAAGACAAACACATATCTGTCTGCCTGCCCCTGGTTTGATAATCTTTCTATTTATTTAAATGTGTTTTTACGACACTGAAGATAAGATAAAGACATCGCTTTGACCCAGTGACCCTCTCTCTGGAGGGCTAATATTTTACCGCTACTGTAACTATCTGTGTTTTATTACAGGAGGAGGATAAATCACCAAGTCTCAGAGTTTACACAGAGCTGAAAAGTGGCAGAAGGGGTCAAAGGTGGAAAGTAAAAGCCGAGATAAATAATAAATAGTGAAAAGTGGGGAGATAAATACAAGTGAAACACAAAAACAATCTAATTTGGGAAGGCAACACTTTTCCACCTCCTTCTTAAACCATTTTCTCTGTGTCCTCCTCTCTCTTATTTCTAATTTCTCCTGAACTAGTTTAATTCAGTCATAAACACAAATTAAACATAGAGCACATGAAAGAAAATGTGATGCATACGAAGAACATTACATGGTAAAACACTTATCTCTAAACTGTCTTATTTCCATAATGGTTTATATTTAAGGTAAAATACTTGATCACACTAAAATCTGAGGAAAATATGACCAGTGAGGTGAATCACTACTTACACAGTATGTTTAGAATAGTAATAATAAATAATTGAAACTTGTCCCTGTGAAGAGCCAAGGGTTTGGGGTTCAGAGTCTTGTCCCAGGACACTTCGACATGTGGCCAGGAATCAGGGGGAACTGGGAGTCAAACCACCAACCTTGGGGTTCATAGATGACTGCTCTAAAGACTGACACTTGTTTTAATTCCATTAGTCAATTCAAAACCTCTGAGCTGTGTCATGCTGCCATTTTTGAGGGAGGCTGACCCCAAATTTAAACAGCTCTGGACTTGACTACCTGATTAAACCAGTATAATAATGTCAATTATTATAATATATGAGTCACACACATATACTTTAAGTAAAAGTAGTAGTTTAACTGGCAGCACGGTGGTGTAGTGGTTTGCACTGATGCTTCACAGCTGGAAGAAGCTTTGTTTGAATCTGCAGGCTGAGTTTCTTTCTGTGTGGAGTTTGCACTTTGGGCTTCCTTTGGTTTCTCCTACAATCCAGAGACATGAAGTTAGGTTAATTGGTGACTCTAAGTTTCCCGTAGGTGTGAATGTTTGTCCGTCTCTGTCAGCCCTGTAATAGGAATGCTACAGTGGCCCCACAACCCTTCACAGATGGTGGGTTCACCTACAAACCTTAAATAAATTTAGTTGAAAACCTCTATATTTTAACTTAAGCAAGATTTTACTTATTTTTACTTGCTAATGATCCATCCATCCATTTTCTTAACCGCTTGTCCTCGTAAGGGTCACGGGGGGTGCTGGAGCCTATCCCAGCTGTC
>JAUMHL010000006.1:19252404-19265171 GCA_032362345.1 Sandelia bainsii | reverse complement strand
AATCTTAGAGTCACCAATTAACCTAACATGCATGTCTTTGGATGGTGGGAAGAAGCCGGAGTACCCGGAGAGAACCCGGGTCCTTCTAGCTGTGAGGCGACAGTGCTAACCACTACACCACCGTGCCGCCCCGCCTTGCTAATGATTACTCCTGTAAATAAATATGATCAGTTCTAAAGTCTGATGATGCATTGTGTTCTGGCTCTCACAAACTGTGCACTTACTGTACTGGGCTGATGAGGGTGCTAAACTTTAAAAATGCAAGCGGAAAATGTTGCACAAGGAGTCCGGTTTGGGCAAAACCTGAGGAAATGATGCAATTTATGTCTGACTGGCCTGAGGGTTGGAAGTTTTCATGGAAAGTTTCCTCATATCTGTAAATTTTAAACATACATTTTTGAAAATGTTGCAATATGTCACCTGATTAGTCTCCATTTCACTACTCATTCCCTCATCTTTAACCCGACCTGATCATCCCCCTTTTGGTCCATTTTCTGAATGAAAATTTAAAATTTCAGGAAAAAGCTTATTGAATTTAAAGTAGAGAGAGAAACCAACTCGATATTTGAGATCTCTGATTCTTCTTTTCCTACTTGATTTCATTTTATCTTGTGTCTTTTAAATTGACAATGCTTTATTGTATGCATCAGACACATCAGAATAGTTTTTCTTTAATCTGCAACAAGTTTCTTGGAATTAACTGTATTTTGAGCTACGTATTTTGTACTTATAATATTTGTACTTAATACTTGAAATATAGGCACTAATATTTAAGTGAGTGTGTACAGGAAAACACACAAATCAGCATATACTGAGAATAAAGTAAATTAAATAAAGTTTAGCTTTCAAAAGTATTCATATTCTTACTATAATTAGAACCCAATTTCACATTTTTCCATGACTTCCTCAAAAATGTTACAAAATTATTACAACCATGTAAAATTACCAAACACCTGTGTGTCATGCACACATGCTCTAACAGGTGATTCTTATGAGTGTTTGATGTGGCAAAGTTTTCTCGTGTGAGAAAACCAGTGGGGTTTGCTTTAAAGGTGTACGCACACAACAAAATCAAAGGTGGCAGGAAGGCCTGCAGCCAGAATCCAAAGATGTAAAAGCAAACTGAAACGCAAACAATTATAATTGAACAACACTCCTCTATACATTTCACCCTCTCTCTCCACCATCCTCCCAACCTGCAGGAGGTCACTGTGTAACTGCAGGTTAACAAACCGGGGCTGTGACTTGATCCAGTGTCAGTGAGTTGTCAAAGCAGATGGTCCAAGTGGAGATTGGATTCTCAAGCAGCTTGGCTCATGCCAAAGCTTCAAATAACTGTCTTATCCTACAGGTGACCTATATAATCAAACTTACCATCATTGCATGCACAGGGTTTGGAACACTGTACAGGAATTTGGCGAGCATGTTGCTTGTCCCCTGTTGTTGCATTGGTTTACAGATTTAAAACGGGAATCTGTAGAATAAAAACAACATGCTGAAAACATATGTAAATAAATATGAAGTTCAATCAGACCCCTAGAGCTGCAATAACACAGTGATGTGCAATCTTCTTGATTCATTAAGATAAAGTGATATCTACATGTGTTATGTGATAATATGGATTATTAAAGAAAAATCAGTAATGTGGACACAGTTTTGGTAAGAAGAAATAAGTTTGAAATGAGCTCCTAACAGAATAATTTTCTACCAACCCCCTTAGATTCATTATGCAACAAACTATTGGTCCTGACCTCCTGTTTGGGAACCATGCGCCACAAAAAAGTACCTACATTTGTAAAACAATATGTAATTTTATATCACCCTGAGCTGAACAGTCTAAACTAAGAACAGTTCCGCCCAAGTTACACCTGCTTCCTCTCAGCCACTGCAGTGAATTCCTATAATTTCCTCTTTTCTCTGCACGCCGTCAGTTTGACAGCTCTAAGTGTCCAAACAAAATAACCATAGGTAGGAAAACCGGGATGATTTTCCCCTGCGAATCCAGAGCTATGCCATCATGGGGAAATCCCACAGACTGTTTGCCGGTGAAAACTCCGCAGGAAAACTCCCTGTTATTCCCTCCCCAGACGCGCGCGTACTCGTTCCGTTACACGAGCGCGCAGGCATACGATGCGGGAAGCCCCGAGATGCACAGCAGTGGTGGCTGCAAAAACACTGGTGTGGGGTTTCCAAAATTCCCACGAATAATAATAAGTGCCACTTGACCTTATATAACGCAACCTCTAGGATGTATTAGGCGATGTAACACTGCGAAAAGTAAAAGAACAGAGCACCAGCACTAAAAATGTACAGTTTAATAAAATGTGACGAAACATTTCACTAGAGATCACGTTATGGTTTGTTTTTTTCCAGCCACTCTGCTTCAGTTTGTGCACACATTGCTTTGTTTTTCATCATTTCAATCACTGACATGGATGTGAATGGCTGTGTAGGGATAGGCCCCGCAGCCTGTCTGTTTGTGCCCACACGTGTTTCCGGCTGAACCATCATTGCTTCAGAGTCACGCTGCATGGCCCCCTTTCAACCACAGCATGGCTGGATGTGGGAGGTTTGTACTACGCTGCCTCTGCCGGCGACTGAAAATTACTACATCATTTCTTGTAAATGCCTTACTTCTCTGCTGAGTTGCTGTTTATACTAAAGGGCTTGTCTCATGCACATGCTAATCATGCCAGACTGTGGGATGAACGTTGGCATCTGGTCAATACGCGTGGGTGTATGTGTGTTTATAATGATATATTTATGATGCAAATACATATTTTTGTATTATACAGTGTATATTTCTACATTTACTACTACTACTACTACTACTATAAATTAGCATTTATATAATTAACAGTTAGATCTAATAAATGAATATTATAAATATCTAATAGGCTAAGATAGAAAAACGCTATAAAAGCACAGACTATTTACCACTCATGCATGCAGTTGTTTAGATGTTTGCAATAAAAAGACTTAACTGTGTAAAGTTTGCAGAACTGTCCTGTGCAAAATATACAATAACACAGGCGACAGATAAGTCAGGTCATTCAAGTATGAGGGTATACGTGCAGAAATCCACCGCAATCAACTCATGTTATTAACTTCCTTCTTGCATTCAACAGCGTGATTTCTCGGAAACAGAGCTACTGCTGCACAGGAGACTCAAAAGCGCATGCGCCGGTACGCTGTAAAAAAAACAAACAAAAACAAATTTAATTTATGTATTACACTGTGAGTGTTCAAATAACATTTTTTTCTTTGACAAGAGGGTGATCTGCCAATATGCAGAGATGATGATCTGTATTTTATAGTGCAAGTTGCTTTGCATGGAAAAATCGTATTTAACCGATGCAAGAGTAATAATTTAGTTATTAACAACAGCAATCTGTGTTTTTGTACCTGTATTCACAATATGCACAAAATAAAAATGTTGACACGAACGAGGTTGCATTTGTAAAAAATATGGACAGTTTTCTTCATATACAGAATAATTTTTAAATGCCTCATGAAAAACAGAATTCCAGAAGACAACAGTATTGCTTTTTTTTTTTTAAATCAGGACGGACATTTTTTACAGTGTTTCACTCTGTCAGTCGGGGAATACCCTCTCCAACTTGACCGTATAAATAAGTGTGCGCTGTGCTCTTAACAGCACAGTAGTCTAGCTACTTCTGATCAAGAAGGGTCTCTAAGTGGATAAAACAAAGACGAGGAGAAGCTTCTCTGGAACAAACTTAATCCATTCGGACTATACTGAGCATATTTCTCTTTGGGATCATAACAAGCGAAAACTGTAAGTGATTTGGTCAGTTTAATTCTTTTATTTGCACGGAATTTCTCACATTTAAACAATTGCTATTGCTTTTTGTGAACAAATGACCATTAATCTTGATTGCATGCATGAGGCGATAATGATCAATCATCCCTAAGTGTCTCACGTATCATAGTAATGCTTTAATTTAGTAGAGATCAACTTTGTGTAATTCGTGCACATTTTGCATCCAGTCAGATTTGTAGTTTGTGATAAAAGCTGTTTTAATCGCTGTCAGAAGCTGTTTTTTTTGTTGTTTTTTTTAGAACAAGTGGGTATTATATGCGTGCAGCGAGGAGACGTGTGTCTTGCGCGCTTATAACGGATCTTTTGGCGCACGTCTTCAAACACCTCCTGCCCCATTAACTTTGGAATTTCAAAAACGAATCCACGTGCATTTGAAACTTTTTTTGAATGCAACCTCTATAAAGTCAGCCAGTACATATTTTTTAATCGTTTCCTATTTCAAACGCTACTTATGCCCTTCATAAACGTTGCCTCCCACGCGTTAACGCCCACTTTGCTGCCTTGCCTGTCCTGATAGTGAACTCCACTCACCCACCCTCCTCCTGCGCGGCCAACAGGCAATCATAAATCTGAGGCAAAGGCGGGAGTGCGCTTGCCCCCTCTGCTGTTTATCACACACAGCATTCCTCCTGTATCTAAATGCTTTGTTCAATTGCTGCATATTTCAGGAAAACATGCCTGTGTCAAGGATGAGAATGAGGCCATGGCTGGAGAAGATGATCGAGTCCAACTCCGTCGCGGGTCTGGCTTGGGTGGACAAGGTGAGATGCTCACTTCCTGCTGCAGAACACTGGGTTGGTTCATGTAAATGACAGATTCGGCCAACACTGAAACAGAGATTTTGAAATGCATTCGTTGTACTATATTATCTAGAAGTAGGAAATAAGACAAATGTAAAGATAACTTGAAAACCTCTTCAAACATGTAAACTGTGTTCTAAACTAAAAAGAGACAAAAGCTTGTTTGATGTTTTTTTCTTTCTGTGGCAACTGCGACTGTACTATGCAAATTATATTTACATAATTTAAGGTCATGGTAACAGCGGGATATGAGATGCTCTTGCAATATTTGAAAAGTTGTGCTCATATTTCAGTTTTTTCTATGCTGATTGTGTGGCCACCATCATTCTAACTTAGTTTTTCCTTTCCTTTCCTTTCCATTTTCTAGGATAAGACAATGTTCTCAATTCCCTGGAAGCATGCAGCTCGCCATGGCTGGGAGCTGGACAAGGATGCATGTCTGTTCAAGAAATGGGCCATTCACACAGGTGAGAACATGTGCAAACTGCAAATAATAAAGCAGAAAATGCTTCAGATCTTTGGATGAGAAAAGTATGAAACTAATCTAAATGAATTCTGCAGGAAAATACGTTGAGGGCCAAACCTGTGACCCAAAGACATGGAAGGCCAACTTCCGCTGTGCAATGAACTCACTGCCTGACATTGAGGAGGTGAAAGACAAGAGCGTCAACAAGGGCCACCAAGCTATGCGTGTCTTCAGGATGCTGCCTGCCACCTCAAAATCTAGAGGTGAGAAAACTGACAGGAAATGAGCAAGCAGTTTAGTATGAGTTAACATCGGCATGCAGCATTTGCTGCAAGCTGTTGATTGTTTTTTTCTATTTTACTCATAAAGTCCGTTTGTTCTAAATCACACTATGAGGTGTTTGAGATGTTAGCTGACCAAAATGCTTTTTTTTCCATCTGCACAGATAAACGAAGCAAGGGGAAGGAAACAAAGCAAAGGAAGAAGGTAAATACTGTAGATACTGTACTTTGTGTAGTGATATAAATGATATTGTAATGACAGTGCTGCAACAGCTAGAAATACAACTGACTTTAGCCGTCATTGCTTCTACAGAGCACAACTGTCAAGATGGAGGAAGACACAGACTACAGTGATACTCAGTCTCCTATTCCTTCTTCACTGCCGGAAGAGACCATGTCCACTCAGGAAAACACAGTTGACAGCACAGTCAACACAGAGCAGCAAGGTGAGGGAGAAAACTGTTTGAGTAGCTGAATAGTAAACTTCATAACAGTCATTTTATTTGGCATTCACTTTAAACTGAAAATCCTAATGTTATTATACCAGGTGTAGTGAATACCGTCTTGAATTAAAATGCTATTGTTTTCCATCTTTGCAGACTTCGCATTTGTGACTACATCTGAAGTTCCTGACTGGTCTTTGTCAGTTGAAATTGGGCCTGAGGCTTTTTCACACAACTTCTCCCACAGATTTGAAGTTTCACCTGACCACAGCCCCGGTAAGACAGCAACATTCCTTCTAATAAATGGTTTAAAATCAACAGAATTAAATTAATTGGAACAGATACATCAATGTCACTGTGCAAAACTCACGTCCATTCCTTTTTCTCTCTCTTCGATGTGATCTTCCAGACTATGACTACACTGACGACATTATCGAGGTAAGCATGACATTCAGCTCCTACTCTTAATAGCATGCATTTGTCATTGACAGGAATACCCGTGTTTGTCTTATTCTGCCTGTTTGGCTTGTGTAATAATACCCCAAAACAATAACACTGTTTGGTGTGGGAAAACTAAAGTTGCACAAAATATAGTCGTACTTAGTCCAGTGTTGCTCTTTCAGATTTGCCAGCAACTGGAGAAAGACTCACACTGGATCACAAACAGTTTAGACGGCAAGGGGTTCCTGAGCAATGAAGCATGCACCAGTCCAGGGAGCCAGTGGAGTGAATCATCTTCAGGTAAATGTTGCTAGTCGATGGCTCAGATGGACGTCTGTCTCTAAAGTTGTCTGCAAAATGTTTGACTGAAGAGCATCACATTTCACAGCGGCAATTTAGGAATATTAAACTATTTAAGTATACAATCTAGATGTAAATGTGTTATTGCAAGGGTTTTGTCATTGAAAGAAAAACACACATTAGGCAACATCACTCACTTACTCTACAAAATGTCTTTATAGCTATTAGTTGTTCAAAGCAATTGGTTATTAGCATTGACTCACAAGAGACAGATTAACAAAGGAATGGTCCAAATTGATGCCCCAGAGCCTGAGATAGTCAGATTTTTAGCCCCTACTACTACATTTCCCATAATGCATCTTAGTAGCATTTTGCCTTCAGTCCCCTTCAGAGTAATCATTTAAGATTGGAAGCTTTGAAGAGTACACCTGTAGAAGATGTGATATTGTATCCAGCGTCCTGACCTTGAATTCCCTGTTTGTTTCACAGTCGACGAAATAGATGAAATACCACAGTACACAACTCTTGGCACAGAGTTCACAAGTCCCACAGACGACATGTGGAACAGCTTTTACCTACAGATCCCTGCTCTGCACTGAGATCATACAGGACAGGACAGTGCTTTGAAACTCTGGACTTTTAATAAGCTCTTCCTGATCATCTTCCCTGAGCCTCACTTTCAGCAAAAAAAAACAAAAAAACTCATGACACCTCTGGTCTGTGACTGGAGGTGTCAACACCTTAAGCTATATACACACCCCTAAACACATGGATTCTGTGTGTTACAGCAGCACGAAGGACTTTCATCATTCTGCCTTATTATGTTATGCAGAAAAGTTTTGAAGCGCACTGCTGTTTATTATGTATGTTTTTGACGGGTTCAAAATAAGTTTTTCTGTCATGCAGGGCATTTACATCCTAATGAAAATAGGGTCACATTAACATTTGACAGGTAGTTAATGTATAGCACAGTATAAATATCACATGAAATGTATTTTTTCGTTATGCATATACGTGAGTTTTAGTTCATGGGATGTCAGAAAATCTTAACAAACTTCTCAACTTTTGGTAAAAGCTCTATTGCATAATCAGTTTATTTGGGGATTTTTTTTTTTTTTTGCTTAAGGTGATTGTAAATGTTTTTTGTATATAGTTGTTTTTGTTTGTGTGTTTTTATAAAATAAAAAAAAATCAATTTTGAAACTGTTTAAATATGACTCATTTTTAAATGAACATTAAGGCAGTTCACATTTATGTATGCAGAGTTCGATGGAAAGGTAACACCACCTTAGCAGCACTGGTATGACCCCTGCACTAACAAACATATTTTCATCCAGTGTTAAAATAAGGGTCCAGACTACATGATGCAACAGAACGACTTCAACAGAAATGATTGCATCTGTGATTTCCAATTAGGGCTAATTGCATGACCACGGTTATGAAATAAGTCTGTTTAGAGTGGGTTGTGTCTAATGCAAGGTGGCTCTAGCTAGTAAGGAACTGCTTGAACGAGACACCAGATGTTGAGACTTGACAAAGATGTGAAAGGTTACATGAGCACCATAAACAACACAAATAAAAACAGTAGTAGTTAGAAGGAAAAGGAAAGAACCATACCAACTGTGACAGAAGGTGCAGTGATAATTCTGGTGCACAGATACTACACATAATTTGGTATTCAGACACATTTGCATTGAAAAACAGGTACAAGGAATTATCTGTGGAAATAATTTTTTGGTGACTGATCACACGTGTGAAGGAAACTGACAGTGCATGAAGTCTCTACAGGCAGTGTCCAAAAAGAAAAACATTCCTCACAAAACAGTGCAAAACTTCAACATAATAGATAAAATCAAAATAAATGTGTTTGTATCAGAAGGAGTCCAGAATGTTTGGTGTAAACCTGGACCGGAGTAACACGGTGACTGCACTGTGCCAACCCGGAGTGTGTGAACGTGAGGCTATGTGAGTGCAAAACATGTGGGAGAGATGACATTTATAGATGATACTATGAAGGGAAGTTTAACTAGCCAGACCTGCCAAGTCCCATATCTACTCTTTGGAGAACTGTTAAGATGAATGTATAGATTTCATACAGCAAATTGATCGTCTGTAAAGAAAGGTAGAAATGTTTCTCTCCAGATTTGTGCAAAAAATGGGATCACCAATTCCAGGAGGTGTCAAAAATAAATGTGGATAATATTAAATATTAATAAAATAAAAGAATGAATCTCACAAATGAATGAAGTGGTCTTTCTCTCTCTGGGGTTCCCCTATAATCCCTCCATATTTTGAGGAAATGGTGTAATTGCACAGCATAATGTTGTCATGCATGTTGACATTAGTCACAGTCAGTATGAATAGTAATAAAAAGCATTAAGAAAGGCAAAGGTCATGACAAAAAGCACGGATCCCGACTGATTCTGTGGACGTGTTTGTGTATTTTTTGACAGCTGCCATTTTCTTCCGTAAAGAACCACTGTGCTGACAGAAGACAGGGAACAGTGAGGAGAGTGCTTTCAGTCATCAGGTTTGCTGGTGACTCTGAGTTGCATAAATACACCTGTTTATCCACCTGAAAGATGAAAATGTGATGCTAATTCTACGCTACGGGTTTGGATTGAATGTTGCGTGGAAACACTTTATAGTATATCATGTGACTGATGACATTGAGTGTGCTTGTGTGTTATTACTGTTTTTATTATGTGTTTATTATGTGTCTATTATTTATGTGCCATCTCCCTTACAGATGAGAAATCTCAATGTAAACTATCTGGTTAAAGCATACAGAAAAATTAAACACGCATTATAAACCATTATGACATTTAGCTGTACACAGGTTCTAATGCCAATCATTCTACTTTAATTTGAAAAGAACACTCCACTGTTTTTGCCAACCTGCTCTCATTCCTGTGGCGTCGTTAGTTTCCATCTCAGTGACATGTTCATGCTGTACATTCCTCCGTATACGAATAAATCAAGATTTATTACTATATTTATTTGATGAAGTAAATGTTTTCCACCCTGCTTTTCTGTTTGTACTTGAAAATCTAAACTAACCACATTTCCTATAATCTCTTTTAATAGAGAAAAGGCAAACCAGGGGTGTAACTTGATGCTTTCATTAAAACCTGATTTCAAACTCAAGTGTGCATTTGCAGCTGCAGCCATTGGTTTAAAGCTGCTTTACAGCTGCATTCTGATCTATTGAGGTTGTTGCCAGACGAGAAATAAATGTCTGTGTCTCATATACATCCAGTTTCTGCCAGTGTGATTAATGAATGCTGACCAAAGACAAAGTTGTACACACACACAACAGACATTCATAAAACCCCCATTAGACATCAAACAAGAAATGGACTGCACGAGTGAATTTAAAATAACAATTATCTTGGTTATTTAAGTGCTCACTGAGGATTTGCAAAGGTCTAAAATGTCATTGTGTTATTCACCAAATATGTGTTTGAAGTGCAGTCTAATGGAAGTACTGAAAAGCAGTACAGGTAGTAGCCTAAATAGTCTTTCCGCAGTCCTTTGTGGAAAAACAT
Source organism: Sandelia bainsii (assembly GCA_032362345.1). NCBI lineage: Eukaryota > Metazoa > Chordata > Actinopteri > Anabantiformes > Anabantidae > Sandelia > Sandelia bainsii. The sequence goes on along the minus strand of JAUMHL010000006.1, from coordinate 19,255,048 downwards.
CTGACTAAATGAGCTATGGCTGGTGCTGCCGTTAACCACCTGCTATAAAGAATAACAATTGGTCCAACCAGTTTGATAGACTGATACAGACAGGTAGGTGCTACAGGTGTTGTGACAGGCACACCAGACTAAAAATGAGCTGTTAAAGGTAAAAATGACTTAAATTAGTCGAAAGGCATCCTGCAACTTGTCTCTTCTTTTTAACCTGTCACAAACGTAGGGAGCAAACAAAATTCTAATTATAAAACATATTAAAGACAAATTTACAGAAAAAGCAAATTTATTGTGATCTGTAGTTTTATTGTAACATGTGGAAAATAGCAGATTACAGAATCACAAAGGTAAAGTAGTTAAAAGTTAGTGAACCTGTAAGTAAACTTAGGTAATATAAAGTGATATTTAGAGTTTGTTACACATTCAATGAAAATGACAAAGTTATATATGGTTAGTTTGATTTCTTTCATTTATGTTTGCACTTAACATATACTGGCTTTAAAATACTTCTATAAAGTTGCTATTTAATCACTGACCAATCAAGTTAGTTGATTAGTTATGTTTTTTATTATTATTATCAAGTCACATGTAGAATATATGGTCAAAAACAGTCAGTTAAACATTCAGTAAACTGTATTAAAATTTATTCTTATATATATTTAAAAAAAATGAAGATACACATTCATTGCATGTTTATGGGCACATGTTGCGAGGTTGGAAAAACCACGAAAAACCAGATGTGAAATACTGCATATACCTCATTTTTGTCATGTAAGTTCATATTTTGTTGCTGAATGTATATTTGCACAATTCCCACGGTCTGCCTCCATCTTAGTTTCAGACACAGTTCCTTTACAGTCAGACGACCATCACGCTCGCTTCTTCCTTCTTCTTTGGCAGATGAAGAAGTGGAGGGCATCACCGCTTCGGATAATTGATCGATTGATGCCCTATGAGAAAAGAGAACAAATAACTTTCAATTAAACAATTTCTGCCTCATTATATTCTCTATTACAGTAACGTGAAAAGTACATAAGCAGAAGAAATATCCCTGTTTTCTATTTTTCTGTTTTCTGTGTAATGTTACACAAGCATCAGCCATGTTAAGTCCGATCTGAGAAATCCCACAATCTGACAAAGAAAGAAAGAAAGAAAGAAAGAAAGAAAGAAAGAATGAAAGAAAGAAAGAAGTTTGAGGAAGTTGCAAAGAATAAAAAAAACCCAAAGAGAGAAAAACACTAGAATTTGGTGATTGTGCTGATTCAAAATAACCAAAACAAATAGAATGTAGAAGTACAACAGATAATGTAGGCTGTCCAATCACGCCTTGAAACATTTATTTTTATTATTAGTCAAAGGCAAAGTCAAATTCATTATCAATTCTGGTCTAAGTACAAGACATTGAAATGCCGTTTCGCTCTGATCCCGGTGTTGACAGACACAATATTTAAATATAAATAATAACCAAAACACAGTATATAACCAGAACACAATATGTAAACACAAATGCAGTGTATAAACAAAACCCAGTGTGTTTATACACTAATGCTGAGTGTTAACACTTAATAATCCTTTACGGAATTACTAACAATTCTTCATCAGTTACTTATAGGAACAACTATACAAACAACATGCTGCTAAATCTATACAGTCAGTTAACATTTAACAGGTCTTAGTGTCATAAATGACCAAAAGTCCTTCATTAACTCAAAGATCCATCCCACTTTTCTGAAAGCCTCAGACCCTCAAACTACATTTCTTCACCTTGGCATTAGCACCATGGACGTCTTTAGGCCTATTTTAGGGGAGCTGAAGCCCCCCTAAAATGTTCCCACGCCCCTCTAAAATTATAGTAATAATGATAGTATTTTATAATAATATATACATACACAGAGCGAAGCGGTCAGAGAATCACTTCATAGTCTGATACTGTGAGTAGGTGTCAATGTTAATTGCTGAACTTTACTTATGTTTGGGTTTGGTCCCCGGGTCGGCCGGGTGCCTTTCTGTGCGGAGTTTGCACGTTCTCCCCGTGTCTGCGTGGGTTTTCTCCGGGTACTCCGGTTTCCTCCCACCGTCCAAAGACATGCGTGTTAGGTTAATTGGTTACTCTAAAAAAAAAAAAAAAATGAAGACAGAAGATAACATAATGGTGTGCTGCAATCATTAGTTTTTTACTAGTAGATTAATAACCAAATATAACAGCATTATGTAGGCACTAATATTCTGTCAAAATACAAGAAGAAAGATGGACAGCTGCAGCTGAACTTAGTGTTAAAATACCCAACAACATCTTTTCTTTCACTTAAGGCAGGAGTGTCCAAACTTTTTTTTAATGAGGGCCAGATTTGATAATGTGATGTGTTTTTTACAGTAGGATTTACATATATATGCACTGTTTTATAACAATTTTATTTATTTTAAGCCTCACAGGAGTGAACAAATGAAAAAGACTGTTTATCCACCCCTGTCTCTGTGTTGGTGCACAGTTGATGAGGTCATGTATCTGTCTGTCAAGCCGTGATGTGAACCCGGAACTCCAGTATCAGAGCCCAACTCCATACCAGCTGAATATCTGTTAAGATTCTCAGTCATCCAGGTCATGGTTATCTCAAAAAACGGTTTTCAATGGCAACTGGACTTGTTTTAG
>JAUMHL010000006.1:19180915-19243301 GCA_032362345.1 Sandelia bainsii | reverse complement strand
GGTTTTGAATCTCAATGGGATTTTCCTGGTTAAATAAAAGTTAATAAATAATAAATAAAAATAATAATAAAATTAATTAAGCCTGTTTAGGTTTGGCAAAAATGTTTCAGCGCTCGCTATATGCGGTAACCCTGGGGGCTAAGCCCCCCTTGTCTTTCAATCCTAGTGACGTCCCTGTCCAGGACCATGGTGCTACATACAAAAGATGACACAAGATAACTCAAGCTAAACATAAAACTAAACATGAAACTAAACATTAAGTTAAACTATACTAAAACTAAGGTTAAAGTGCAGACCTTACAACAAGAAATGCAGCCGACAATCATCGGGTCAGGGAAGTAAACAGGATAAATGTGCAATGTGCAAGAGGCAGAGTACTGTGAAAAATATGCAGTGTTGTGCGAGGATATATTTACAAGAATTCAAAGGTGTTAAATAACAATGAACCTGAAAACTTCTTTCATAAACAAACATTCCTATGCTCCATTTGGGGAATTAGTTTGACTTCCCATTTAGTTTCACTGCTCAGCTGAAATGCCAGATCACCTCTCTCATCAAAACACAACTGCGGGATGTGTTACTAAAGAAGGTGAAAACTGTAGACTGAAACTGTAGACTGAAACTGTAGACTGAACCTGTAGACTGAACCTGTTTGGGACTGAATTCAAGACATGGTTAGTGGTTAGTGCCATTATTATTATTTTATGATTATTATTCATATAAACCATTTATTTATGTTATTAAAAACACAAAGAGTTTCCATCATAATTGTTTTCTTTAAACTACAATAAAAGAAAAGTCTCTGAAGAGTTTTAACTCTAAAACAATGCATGCTGGGACGTCTGTTGGTTTTGCTGTTTCACATTTACTGAGTTGGGCGAATTCTTAAAAATTCATTCAATAAACTAATTTCAAGTCAAAAGACACTGACTCAACAAGTTGTATTTATTAAATGCTAAAGTGCTCTGAAGATTTTTATTAGAAATTCTGACTTGAAATGAATAAAACATACTGTACATTTTTACATGAAATTAACAAGAAAAGCTAAGTTGACAACACTAAATTCTCATATAATGTTCTACATTGTGCTTGTTGTCATTCTTCCCTTTTTTTTTTTTTTACATCTTTAAGCACTGAGTAAAATGGTTCACAATAAAGATAAAAACACACTCCCTCCATTTACCAAGAATACATTACATGTCTACATTATACATTTTACAAAGCGTAAAATGGTTTAACTTTAACCAAGAGCTGACATGATATCAGATCAAAATAATTAATGATAACAATATTACTGTCAAATCTATAGAAATGTTTTAAAATTCATGTGGTTAAATGTGTTTATTGTGTATTTTGTCTATTTTTTGGGGCAAATATATTACACTCAAAATACGTGTTTAGGGAGATGGAGAGAGAGACTGTAACCATAACTGTACAAAAGTGTACAAAACAAACAATTACACTTGTGATACCTCCCACCCTTCATTTGGTCAGCTGGGTCAAATGTGAGGACAATAGGATGTAAAAAGATGTAAAAAGCATTTTGTGACATCTAGACTAAAAAGTCTAACCAAAGTTTTTATGGATAATGAATTATCCACATGACAATCAAATTAACAAATAAATGTTTCAGTGTTATAGTGCAACACCTCCATCACCTACAGTATGTTGACTCTGGATCATATTTGTTTCAAACAGTATATCAGTATTAAATTTTAAATTTCACAGTTATTGTCAATGCAGGTATATCACAACACCCAAAGGCTCTTCTTGCTGTATCTAATTACCACCATGTAGCCTAAACTGCAGAATTATTTGCTGTTCACTATTTGTAAAATAAATCTATACATTCTTAAGGATGCTTGTATTTGAGTGAGTATTTGAGGGTGTCTGTGAAGATTCTCAGTTGTCCAGGTCATGGTTATCCCAAAAGATGCTGTTCAGTGACAACTGGACTTGGTTTTAGCTCTTGAAGATATTTCATCTTCCGTTCTGAAGGCTTCACCAGCTCTTCAAGGACTAAAAACAAATCCGGATGCCGCTGAACAGCATCTTTTGGGAGTATTTGAGGGTGGGATTCAGATACAGCCAGTAGGGGAAAAAAGAAAAAGAGAGAGCGTATGAAAGTGAAACTAATTAGCCTGCTAATTTACTGGAAATGACAGAGTGATCTTTACTGATTACAAACAAAGGATGGTGTGAATGTATCACACAGGAGAAAATGTATGAGCTGCATTACCTCTGCAAGTTTAATCACACCTAAACAAATCTGTTCACTTATGGTTAAAGTTTAACATTTGATTAAAACCTCCTAATTTGGTCAAGTGGGTAAATGTGATGATGATAGAACATAAAAGATATTTTGTGACATCTAGACTAAAAAATCAAACATAATTTCTTCTGCATTTTATTCTTTGTGTGTGTTTTGTAAAAGAGATGGCATACAGTGTGGAAATACAGCAAATATTCTGCAGGGCTAAATAAATACAAACCTTAAAACTCTTGTTTCATGAACAAACTTTCTGGTGTTATGATCAACAAGACTTCTCGCTTTATTTACTGCCTAGTTGAACACCCAGGTCGCGTAGTTCATTAAAACAAAACAAAAAACAGCGTTTAGCATTAATAAAGAACATGTAACTACCTGCTGGAACCTCAAATCATCCTGCAGACTGAACTCATCCCTGCAATGTGGAATTCATTTTTAATGGATGAAGGGGTAATAGTGTTTTATACTTTTACATTGTTTAGAAGTTTAAATGACCTTGGATGAATGTGATGAAGTTGATGAAGTTTGGGCTTATTTATATATTTCTAATGTTTCTGAGCAATAGTCTAATGGAATAAGATGAAAAGTGTTTTCTAGCAGATTATTATTATATGCTTATTATATTAATAATTAAGAAAATAAATTAAGTTGGCTTCATGCCAACTATCATCAAACCATCTACCAGAAATATACATATACCAGAGTACTTTTTGACTCAAATCTAAACTAAGTACAAAGGGATTTTCCAGTTTTGTTTTGTTTTTTAGTTCAGAAGCATCTCTAAAACAAGCCATTTCTGTGTCCAGTTCACTTTTTTCCCCCAACCATTTTAGCTGTGTTAATGCATATGGAATAGGGTCTGGATTTTTTTCTGATTTTTTTATTTTCAACTTCAGCTCTTAAATATATTAATAATATACTGTATACATCCAATTGTACCTCTTGGCTCCATCGTGGCCACTTGTGGCCAATTGAAACCTATATTTTTTAAATTCGTGTTATTTACAGTATCAGATCATACAATTTAGTTAAATTTGCTTTAATTCTAAACTCAGCACTTTAAAATAGTAGTTTTAAATGTTTCTATCAGATATAAACATGCTAAGTGGGAGTTTTTCTGTGTCTGCACAACAGTAATTATGCATAAAAATCATTGATACCGCTAATTATTGACATACATTTAGCTGCAATGATGGTTAAAAGGTACACCAGGTAGCATGGCATTTTAAGCATTTGAATGGAATTTTGGTTTTCATGACCAGGACTGATGCAAATTTAAGAAATCAAGTTCAAGAAAAATATTTGAATATATATTAATTCATAGCATTTTGGCAGGAGTTAGCCATTTTTGGCAGTGAACATGCTGATTGGGAGTTTTATCTACTTTGCTTTCCCTACACAAAAATAACAATGCAAACAAACAATAATCAGCATTGGTGTTAATCAATTACATTATGTAACTGATTAAGAAATATAGAATAATGGTCATTTGTGCATTGTGCAAACAAACTGGCATTTGAAGGGTTAAAAATTAAATAGGAATAGATATTTTATACTTATAACAAGAACTGATGTTAAAGTACAAATAGCAAAAAACATAATAAATCTAAGAAATTACAGACTCAGTCTCAGACTCAGGCTGAGTGGATAGTGATTTTGAACAAAGTCAGAGGGTACTTTACATCAATTGGTAATCCATATATAATTAAATACACCATGATTCAATGTTGTATAAAATCAAATCTAAAAACTTCCATGGGGTGTTAACATTTTTTTAAACCTTTACCAGTACCATCGTGGATGAATAATAAACACGAATGGATAGAAACTATAAGCAAAAACTCACACTGCACATTCCTTTGAGTAAAATGCCATTTGGAATCTAGCGCTAGAGTATAAAGTACATTTAATCAAGTGCTGCACGTAAGTAATGTCTTTGTACAGTACTTAATTAATCAGTAATAATAATCCAAAAATCATGATATTTAATATTATAACACATTATAACACACAAAGGAGCAAATATATTGCAGCTGATTACTTTTACCTTTGCTATATTAAATACATTGCAGAACTTTTACTTGTTAGAATTGTTATTTCTACTTAAGTAAAGAATCTGAATACTGAATAGAAACATGATTATTGCACACAGAGGCCTATTTTATGCACACTCCCATATTTAATGTAATCAAATTCTGTTTAACTGTGATATAAACAGGAATTACCTGTTTGTCAAAAATGCAACCATGTGTGAGGGTGTCTGTCTGTGTAGGTGTATGCAAGTGGGAGTGTACAGTCGATGTGGGGGTGAGAGAAATTGATAATAATCACACAAAGACAGAAAGAGAGAGGGGGGGGGGGGAGAAACTGTAAGTCAGCTGACTTCTGGAAAAGGCCAAAGACTGTTTCTGTTTGCCCTGTAGGACAAGGTTACTTATTAGTTTGAGGACTATGCATGGTTTGTGTGTGGGCTGACATGGGTAGTTCCTACAGTCCTACCACCGCCATCCAAAGCAGTTTGTAAGTAGGCTGATTTACTGGAAAGACTAAACCCCTGGCCTGTTCTCTCTATCTCTCTATGTATCTTATACAAACAGGCATTTGGAGGGGGTGGATGTCATTCACTGGCAGGATGGCACAGTGCCAAAACTATCACACCAAGAAGCAAAACAAGCACAGTGCAAACCAGGTAAATTTACATAACGAGCTATTATAAATGAAAAACAGCCACATCACTGACTCATCACATCATAATACAATCGATATGCTTTAAACAGAATGATGCATTTCAAATAACACTTTAGAGTTTCAATAACAGTGTGAAGCAAATCGTCACCTCATCCTTTCTACTGTGTTGTGTTTTCCTGCCTACAGCTTAAACTACATAACTGCCATTTTGGTGTTTTCTGCTTTGTGTGAAGACTTGAATGCATTGCATGATCTATGACTGAAGTATACATTTCTTCCTTCCTGAGGAACGTGCATGTGATACTAAAATCTTTATCTTGTGTAATCACATTTCTCACTTCAACCATGTAGGTTGGCCAAAATTTGGGTCATAAATTACGAGTTAAGGAATTCTAACTCAGCCTAAACAAGGAAATGCATGAGCTCTTAGTGATATTTTTTACAGAACACATAGACTTGCCAGTCTCTCCTATGATCTGGTGTTATGGCTACAAGCTTTAAACTCAACAAAAACTATTAAATATCTTTATAGTTTAGATAGCAAGGCCTTATAGATGAAGACACAGGTTTGCTAATGTCAGTGATGACCACTCAGCTTTTTGACATAATACACAGTGAAGAATGGTAAGAATCATATGACACTGCGGTTACGGGTAGTTGCAGCAGCATGATCATACAAGATAGATGGATAGATATGGTGGTGGATTGTATAATTGAGGAAGATACAGGCTCAGTTTCTGTATAGACATCCATCCATCCATTTTCTTAACCACTTGTCCTCATAAGGGTCACGGGGGGTGCTGGAGCCTATCCCAGCTGTCATCGGGTGAGAGGCAGGGTACACCCTGGACAGGTTGCCAATCCATCAACACATAGAGACAAACAACCATACACACTCACACCTACGAACAATCTTAGAGTCACCAATTAACCTAACATGCACACACCCCGGTCCTTCTAGCTGTGAGGCGACAGTGCTAACCACTACACCACCGTGCCGCCCTGTATAGACATCTGATGTGAAATTTAAAATTTTGAGCAAGATAATCAACTGGTGGTGTAACAAAATTCCTTGTTTTTTGTCTCTTTATTTAGAGCATAGATAAAATGGGAAACATAAGTGTTTTATGCTCTTGTGTATTTAGTCATTTTTGGAGTTTAGAACAAGGTTCAAATTCAAATAAAGAGGTCAATTATTGAAAGCAGTCCGTAATCTGGAGAAGGCCTGATTTGTGGTGGTGCTGATGGTGTACAACATGGTATCAAGGATTTACTTGATAGTTTAGGTTGGGAAGTAAATATTAGTTATTTATGGAGTAAAAAGCAGTGGGCCTAATATTGATTCTTGAGGAACACCATTGTCAACCTTTGGGAACTTTGCTTGAAACATCAGCAAACACCATGTGAAACGTGGGCATGCCTGCTTTGGATTTCACAAAACCATGGTTTTTAGTTCACTACATTAATCAACAATGTCCTCTAAATTAAATGACAAAATATATTGTGCGTCCCAGCACTCCAGAACGACCTTTAAAAGTGTTTTCTGAGCTGACACCCCTAAAAACAGCATATCATTATTCCTCACTGACTTCCACCATAGTTACTGTTAAAAAATATATGTCTGTTTTTAATTTGAGATGTGTTGGTTTTTCTACTTATATAGTTACATTGTTATATTTTCTAACATTGTAAAGTGCCTTGAGACTTTTGTTGTGATTTGGCACTATATTAATATATACTCTGAACTGAATTGAATTGAATTGTTTTATGAGGTGAGTTGAAATAATAATTAGGAACAGCTGTGGTCATAGTCAAAAGAAACTAACACTGACTACCATAAGGAAACTTGAGACAAACCATCCATCAACTACAACCTCTTCCCTCTTCTGACTTTGTTTTTCTATAATAGTGCCACCCAACTTCTTCCTTTGCTCACAAGAGACTAGAGTCACAATTACTAAATTACTACAGCCACATGTACATCTACAGCATGTTATCACCAGTGCAGTGTACCCTCATACTATAGTGACTCTTAAATAATGACACCATCACTACAGCTTGAGATGTTGTCAGTGAATACAGTGAGAACACAACAAAAAAAATATTTGCACCTTACTGATTCCTTCAACTTTTGTGTATGCCTCATAAAATATTTCTGATGTTCAAGCTAAATTAAACATAAAACAAGGGCAATAGAATAAACTAAAATATACAGTATTTTTTTTATTATAATCCTACAGTATTTACTGAGGCAAGTAAGTTAGTGACAAAGTAATCCTGGCTTATGTGTGACTTCCCGGATGAGCTGCTCCTGAGGGAATTTTAGAAAGTGCACTAGGTTTTCTCAAATGGGAAAATAAGCTCTCTCTTTCACTTTGGAGTAAGACTTGCTGGTTGCTGGTTGAGACGTTGTTGAAAAGGTTTAGAAGTGATGTTTACATCATTTTAGATAGTTTAACATAGTTCACAGTAAAAGTGGACATTTGTATAAAATGTTATGTAATTTCCTCAAGCTCTTCCTCTGATAATGCATTCACAAGAATGGGATAGACGGACAGGAAGGATGGAGTTCACAATGACCTTGACCTTTAAAATCCAAAATAGGTTAATGCTTGTGCCAAATTGGAAGAAATTCCCTCAAGGTATTCCCAAGATATCAAACTGACCAGACAACCGAACAACATAATGCTTCCAGCCACAGCTGTCACTGACGCAGACATAAAAACTGGGGAAAAAAATCACATCTGCCAATAATTTCCAGAGAATCTGTCTTGGCCAATCAACACCCATTCCTGAGCATATTGTATGAGTTTATGAAAGGCATTTATCTGCTCAAGGCTTAAAACCTCTGTCTACACTGTAGAAGATTATGCAATCCATAAGATGACAATGTTAACAGTTTTTCCTGTTTAATAACAGCCAACATACGTGTCAGAGCGTATGTTGGTGTATGTGTTACACTCTATCCTATAGTGCAAAAGGTTATCTGAGTAGACAGATCCCTGCACTGCTAAGAGTATGGCAAACACTTAAGAAATGAGCTACAGCCATTCTCAACAATGTGGTGTGTGTTATTTATCAGAGTTGACATGTTCTTTTTCCTGTGACACAGGAAACACTTCACTCTGTCTACTACACCCTGTTTACTAGTGTTTAAAGTATGTAATGTATCTAAGACAATGTGCAACATTTATCACTCTCACTACATAGAATCTAAATTTGATATGAGGACTGAATTAACATGTGCATCTGTAAAGAATAATGCAGCTTGAGACATAGTACTGTCCTAAGTAACAAAGTACACTAAAGTACTGTATTTACATATCAGTCTGAGGTACTTGTACTTGTATAAATAGAGCATTTACATTCATGCTACATTTATTTTCAGTCCACTACATGTATTTTATAGTTTTACTTTTTAGATTCTTTAAAAAATTTAATCATTATGATATATACAATTGTTATAGATGAAGCAGGTGTCCGTACTTAAAGGTTTAACATCTGCCCCACGTTCACCAGCTGCTGTTTTTGTTCCACACTAAGGCCCTAGAAAACTTTATATTTAATTATTTTTATATTTTATTATTATTTCTTAAAGGAGTATTTGTACGTTTGTACTTTAAGTACATTTTAAAGCATGTATGTATTACTTCAATCTGAGTAAAGAATTTCAAATGGCACTTCTACTTGTAATAGAACTTGGAGTGCTCTTTTGGGGAAGAATTTGTACTTTTACTTGAGTACTGAGTTTGTTGAAACAGTTGAGTTTGTTGAACAGTTTTAATGTGCAACATTATGCCTTGTGGAGCAATTCAGCACACATTGTTTGAAATAGTTTGGTAATATAGGATTTAGATAATACATAAAATGTTTCACACATTTAACTGTAATTTCACTGTCTTTATGTGACCCTCATGAGATCAAATCCCTCGTTTACCTGAAACCCCCATTTCAAGAGAAATGTTTTTGTGCTGCCATACCATCTGCTGTGGGTGTGGCCACAGGTGAGGTGGGTTGGTTCTGAAGTGCACATCTATGGCAACAACAACAAAAGCAGAAACACAGGAAGAAAACAAAGACTAAACATGCAGGCTGTGGGACATGTTCAAAAACATACCAAAGATAATTTGTTTTAGAAAAGCATGCATTCATGTGGTTCTTTATGCTTGATATGTTTTTATGGTAACTGCTAATCTCAACCTCAGGCAAGCTGGCAGGAGCACAATTGAGAACTGCCACCTTCTAATTATTTCTTACTGCAAAGATCTTCACGTTTCTCTATACAAGCAAACACACTGACACTAGAAGTTGCTTTGTGACTTGTCAGTATTGCAATTCTACACCCTCCAGTTTTTTGGTTTTTTCTTTTACTACAAGTTAAATTTGTTTTGGAGAATTTCAAGATAATACCACACACACAGACATCAGTGGTGACCACAGTTATCTTATTTTAACCTTGCTGAAAAAATGATTAGGCTATATGGGAAACTCTGGTGGAGCAGTTCTAAATTTGCATGTGATAAACAAAGCCCCAATAGAGGCACCTGACATTAAAAACACCCCCCCATCATGATGACATTATGGCATTGTGTTTAAGTCACGATCCAAAACTCAAAACTCCCACATGTGAGTCACAGGGGCCATGCCTGCAAGATTAAATATTTTATCATGTTATGTATGCCACTTACAGCCAGTTGATGAATATATAACTTTCAGATGATGGAAATAAAACTGCACAAACACATGATGCAATAAAAAAAAAACAGCTGCCTAACAGTAGCTCTGCTGGATCTGAGCTCCAGTGTGACCTACTCTAAGCTGGAGGCCCGATTTCTTATAAATCACGTGACTTGAAATAAGGCTGTGTCATGCAGTTCCCTTGTCTGGCCAGAAGGTGGTGCTGCTCACAGGGTGTACTAAGGGCATTTCTAAGAATCCCGCCTAGAGTTGGGAAATGCAATTTTGGGTTTCTACTCTCCACAACACCTCCCAACTATATACTATCTGCAGTCAGCAGGAGAGATCACTGCACTTTACAGCAGCAGCAGCCAAAGTAACTCTGTCATTTGCCAAAAACAAACAAACAAACAAAACCAAAAAAACACTTGAAAGTGTCATTGTGTTTTTGTCCAGTGTTACTTTGTCTTTATGGAATTGAATCTGGTAGTTTTTACTGGATGAACTGCTTATTTTGTGAATGAAAACACTTGAGCAGAGAGGAGCTGACACACTGTGGTTTCCACCTATGTCGGTCAGGTAGCACATTTTGATCAGCATACTTTCAAATGACTGTGTTTGTTTTAGACTCCTCAGAGAACCAGAAAGGTGGGGTTCAGCACCTCACCACGACTTGTCAGTCACATGAATGTGAAACAGGTTCTATCTAAAAAAAAAACCTTACATGACAGCATCTCACAACATGCATTCCTGCCCCAAAAAACTAAGGCTGTCAACAAGTCAGATGAAATATGCCTTTTGTTTATGATGAGGTGCTGTTTTTTTATGTAAGAGTCTTGGTACTTACCAGTTTTTCAGTCACACATGACCCAAAAATACCAGTAAGAATAAAAAAAAAAAAGATGTAATAATATGGTTAATTGTGGTTAGGCCTCTGGGCCAAAAAAGGGTCTTGGTATTTCAGGGGGAATACCACCAATGCTGAGCTCAGAAAGTTAGGTGGTTTGTTAGTTGTGCAGGTTTGGTTTGTATTGAACAAGTAAAAAATCAGAGATGAAATGCTTGAATTTGTGACTTCACTGGGGTGTAATCTCACAGTCTGCACCACAGTCATTCACGTCGTAACCTTGAGTTAAGGCAGTGGTTCTCAAACTCGGTCCTCAGGCCCCACTGCAATGCTTGTTTTCCAGATATCCCTGCCCTACACACTGCTGATTACCTGGACCAAGTGTGTTCAGTCAATCAGAAGCTGGAAGATACCAGTTCACCAGGGATAGCTGGAAAACAAGCAGGGCAGTGGGGCCTGAGGACCGAGTTTGAGAACCACTGAGTTAAGGTGTCACACCACATAATGAAGCTGATACGTTAGCGCTGCGTAGAAACTTGAACCACCGCTCACATGTGTTGGGGTTCAAAAAGTCAGATAGGGGTCACAGGCCAGGGTCAGTTTTTGTGTTAACAAAGCATGATGAAGACTCAGTTAAGTAAAGACTGAACCGTCTCATTGCACATAGTTGCACTGTTATAATATAAATTATTGAATGACAAACATAATTCAAGCTGCAAAGGGAGAAGCATTTCTAACTTCTGCTTCTGATACCTAAAATTCAACAATAAACAACTGAGCTGTGGTCATTTCTGAAACATAAATGTATTTGTCACCTGTCATCTGTGGGAATCTGTGGCAGCTAATCTATTTGCTTCCCCTTCATTAGATCTTTTCCACTGACTGATCATCTTTGATAACATTCACTAGCAAAACATCCTTTGAAAACAATGAAGGCATACCTGAGCATTTGTATGCAGTGACACGCACACACGAGTCTATGTATCTTGTTGTCATATTTGTCTGTCAGAGAGCTCCTGTGTGTAAAACTTTTACCAGACTGTGATATGGGGAAGTCAGTCCAATATGTGTATATCTTTTCTGCCACTGTGACACATGTTTGTGCAGCACAAAGGTTCCTGTAAAGCAGTTATGTAAAGGCCCCTCCTGGTTGGTTGGGTTCACAGTAGATCAAATCTCACTGCCCTAGTTTAGAAGATTCATTTCCTGTTTTTATTGCAGGACTCTATTTTAATAACTCTGCGTGATAATTATTACTAAAAGTCATGACAATATTTCTATGTCTGATTGTTGTGGTTTACTCTTCTCTACATGCAAGTTAAGTTTTAAGACAAGTAGTGGGCACAAACAGCAACACTTCCTTTTCACATGAAATAAACACTAGGTAAGTACACTGAGAATCTGCTGGTTATATTACAGGCTTTGATGCCATCTAGTGGTTATTGATGAAAAAGTGTTTAACAATCCTTGGTGCACTGGTGACATCTGGTGTTCACCTGTGAAATGTCATTTTGATTTTTTAGGCCTCACAAGGAGAAGCAAGGTACAGTGTTAGTGTAGCTTAGTGCCAAAGGGAAAGCACTGACTTTAAAGCTTGCCCACTGTTAGATTATTGAAGTTCTAAAATGTGAATAGCATAGTGTTGTAAAAAGTATTTGCCTCCCTCCTTTTTTTATTTTTCTGTATATATTATTATACTAAAATGTTTCAAACTAATGTCACACAAAGATAACCTGAGTAAATACAAAATGCAGTTTTTACATGATGGTTTCATTTAAAAACTGCATCTTGCAACTGTCCAAACCTGCCTGGCCCTATGTGAAAAAGTGAGCCAAAAAACATTCTGGAGCAAATATTCTGCGGACTGATGAGACAAAAGCTGAACTTTTTGGAAGGTGTGCATCCTGTTACATCTGGTGTAAAACTAACACAGCATTTATTTTAGTGTCTACTGTAATACCAGTGGGGCGCTGCAACTAAGTACTCTGGTACAGTTCAAGAATACACATAGTACATTTTCATTTTATGCTAGTTTATAGCCTACTATTGCACTTCACTAAAAGTACAATGTTTGCAGAAGCAAATATTGTGAATATTGTAAAACAAATGTATCTTTCAACATATAAATATATAAACATAAATGTAAGAGAAGTTCATAAAAAATATGATGCATAATATTATAAATGAATAAAAACAATGTTTAAATAAGCTCAGCATCAAACTACTACTATTATAGTAAAATGCTAATTTCATATTAATACACCAGTAATAATAATCCAGTAATACATGATATATTATTATAAAACTTGGAACCATATTTTACCTTATGAGTAGTAATGTAATACTTTACATTTTGGCATTTACATCTGATAATATCTTTGTTTAATGGAGTGATTTTTTTTCCTGCACTTTCTGCAACACTTTTACTTATATTTTAGTATTTTTATGTTACAGTATTGTTTTTTTTTACCTGAATAAAGGATCTGGAAAATTAATCCACCACAGTTATGCTGTGATTAAAGAAAACTCAGACCAGTAGAGAATCATGTGCAATTTACAAACCTCATCATCAGTTGTCTCGAGTTTTTTTTCATGTAAAGATAATAATTTATTAATCTCCAAGAGGGAAATTCACCAGAACTAAATGAAAAATAGCAGCATGTGGGTCCAATTATTTTCTCCAATTATTAAAATCTAAATCTGAAAATTAACTGATGAAGCCATCCAATAAATGCACTAGAATAAAATTCACAATATTTTCTTTTGGAGTACCCGAACTGTAGTACAATAAAAGCACAACATGAAAAATACTAAAATAAAATACCAATACCCTAAACGTCCTTATTTACTTTCTACCTATGTTTCATATACAAATGTGCAAAGTGCAGTAAGTACACAAGCTCAATACCCAAGTAAAAATCCTTGTTAGTTATATAAGTAGACGTAACAATCTTTACTCAAGTTGAAGTACATGATCTGAACTTCTGAACTGAAACTACAAAAGCAGAAGTACTCCAGTAAAAATAATGTTTAGGTCTTGTAACATAAATGGAAGCATTTAAGTAAATTAACTTATCACCTCTGAAAGACACAAACAAACAAACAAACATATTTCTGTAGATACAGTTCCACCCACACTAATCTACAGCTAGTCTATTAAGGATTTCCAGTAGTTTAAAGATATTTTGGAAATGCATGTGACTAATCACAGAGTACATTATGTACTGTTTGCAGGTTTAGTTTCTTTTCCTATAGCGGAACCTAGTGGTTATTTACGATACTGCACTTTTATAGGCTTGGTTTGAGGAACGGTGCAAATATAACGTTACCAAACAAAGACAGGTCCTGGAAATAGCCACTTAAAAACACATAAACAGCTAAAAGTTGGGCTGTGAGCATGTCACTGTCATTGACTGACACCAAATTAATGACAAAGTAGTAGATTTAGGCTTAAGGCCTATGTTGTTGCTTCGGATTTTTTACCTTTTGTGTCATCGTTTCCGCAGTGTCACTTTAACAGTCATTTTACCAGACTTCTTAAAAATATATATAACAATAAAATGAAGTCATTTACAATGGATAAAAATATGATTCCAGACAAAGACAGCGTTAGACAGAGCTTTTAAAAAATCGCTTTTCATGGGACTGTTTTTTTTTATGACACATCATAATTCATCTCCATCTGGTGCCACAGGACGCGAGTCTACAATTCACAATCTGTACATTTATCTGCATGTGTAGATTAAAGACAAAACTCACCTTCATTTATGAGTCCGTCCTATTATTCCATAGGGAGGTTATGCTGTAAAAGAAAATCCATCCGCAAAAAACTGAGAGAAGCTGATCAGACGACTGCAGTGTGTCTGCGTTTAGTTTCACTTTTATTTTAAATCATGCGAAACCAGCAGCACGGGCGCAGTAAGTCGCTGCAGGGCCGGGGTCAGATAACAGCAGCTCACTCATTTCACAGTGCTACACTGCAGTTTTTGTACACGAATACACGGATTGTGAGTATTTTTTAACTGGAAAATTAGTGCACAAGCATCCTGGCAGACCCGAACAGAAAGTGAAGCGAATGCGGTCTTTCCATGGAAACAGGTGACGCAGCGTCCGGCGCATGTACTGCGGTGCTTTCCCTAAAGCAGAAGCAGAATTACGAAACCTGTGGCACGTAGCTCCTGGTGCTTTTTTTTCTCTCGAATTTTCATTGAGATGTTTTTTAAAACAACAATTATGAACAAAAAGATATAAAAGTCAAAGCATCGTCCAGCTGGGTTCCTGTTAACTTGTCCACACACGCATGTTTGAGAGCATCCAACCACTGCAGCAACATGAGAGACTCCTACTAAAACACATAAGTCTTTAATTCTGCTTGTTATAATGTGTTTTACTTTTTCAGTCTCAGGTTTCTTGTGTGTCTTCTAGTGAAATATAGTGAATCTGATTAGATGGATAGTTGGGAAACTACTGAACAAGGAAATCCCCATGACTAGAAATGAAGCAGCAAAAAGATGCAAATCATAAGAGAAATAGTTTGGTTAATGCAGCATACATCTGTAATACATCTGTAATAAACCTATATCAGTAATCTTCTTCAGAGTAGGTAAAGTAATTATTGATTTCAAACTCGCCCAAATCACTCCAGTTTATAGGGAGAAAACCAGACCCCAAAAACCACAGGCCAATCGTGTCAATCTTTAGCAAAGTGTTTGAAAATCTATGATCAACTTACATACACATAAATGTGCAAACACAATATTCGAGAAGAAACAATGGTGCCAATCTGTGGACTGGTTTTACATGACCTGAAAAACCTTTCAACACAGTCCCCCAGGATATTCTTCTTTCTAAGATAAAGACACAGGGCATAAATGATACAGCTCAGGTTAAACTTGGTGGATCTCTCCGATCCTCTTCCCATTACGTGTTCCACGCTTTTTTTTGTCTCTTTTTGTTTTATTAAAAGTGATATGAAAACTGACTCCAAAAGAAATTAAGCCTAACAAGCTAGCTTCAGATGTAAATCCTGAATGTCACAACTAAAGTCCAGTGTATTAGATTAGATTTGGCATCAAATGACTCTACACAGATATTTAAAGGTAGTGATTTTATGCTGTTATAAAGCCTGATATTTACAGCAATAGAAGTCAATAAATGTTATTGGAGGACTCAGCCTGTCACTGGAGATTTGTATTTGCAAGTTGCAATTGTAAAAACAAAACAAAAAAACAACCTGAATATGAGCACATGACAAAAATCATGATCACTTAAAACTGGAAACAGATCGAGAATAAACCAACATGCACCTACTTCGTTGGGACATTTTCTATACGTTGATGCTGAATTGGTATTTACATATGGAAATATTAGCAGTAACATTTGAGCACGGCTGTGTGGCATATAGATTGTAGTGTGCAGGACAGATGATTCATATCATAGCTCACATGGTGAACAACATGAATGTAGAAATAGAGTAAATAGAGGTCATTCATAGCTAAGACAAGGTATTCAACACATTAACAATCTAGGACCCAGCAAATACAAACTGATTTAAATCACCTTTACAACAGTATGTTAGTCAAATGATCTGTGGTGATTGAAGGTAACTTGCGCCAAAACCCTTATTCATATAATTATGAGTGTCTATGGTTCCCATGTTTTCTCTTAGTTCAACATCTAAGAGCTTTTAATTATTTAATGTTGTTCATATAGATTTTATCATGTGCTAACGTGACACTTAAGAGGTTGTCCTTCATTATTTAATTGTGCATGCTTTTAAAAACACTTAAGTCTAAAAATACAAAGACATACAGTCTTTAGACATATAAAACATCTTATTTTCTGTATCACAATGGACAAAAACTGCAGTGAAAATGTTGTTCATCAGTTCTTAGAAACAGAATGTAAACATGTTTTACAACAAGTTAAATAACTTATAAATGAAATTGCAATATGGGACATTTCAAACAGAAATACATAAAACAGAACTTCACAAAAACAAAACAGATTTGTGAACAAATTGGTCAGTAAGATGCTTTACAAAGGAAGATAGCAGTTATTTTCTAGATGAAGTGTGTGACCACTGATGCTGAAAACAGAACAAAAATACAAACCAAAACCATAACTAACTATAACTTTGATTCTTTGCTCTGATAATCAAATGTGTTTTCTCCATTTCCAGCTTCTTTTTCTCTTTTCTCTCTTCTCCTGTTTGAACATAAACACAGTAAATGGTGACACTGAAGCACATCAGTCAGTTACATAAACAGCTTGGCAGCATTTTGCAAATGTACAAACAACAAAATGATAAATGATTAACTGTTTTACACAGCAGTTTTTATGAAACAGTTTGCAAAGCCCCTCTTGAGAGATACACAATAACATAAAAATACAAAAATAAGAAAAGTAACAAGTGACCAATTAACCTTTTTTCTGTCCTGTGTTCATTAAAGTTAAACCAAGCTGTGTCAGTCATTACAACTATCTGCGCTGAAATATTTACTTTATTGATGCACATTTTATTAATTTATCCCAATGAGAATGATATAAATAGCTCCTCTTGACCTAATAAAGCTGTGATATAAAAGGTAAAAAACCTAAATCTTTTTGCACTTAGGTCACTAAACCAACATGTTTCCAGACCTTTTACTGAGCCAGACGTAAAGTTATATCTGTGCTGATAGTGAAACAATGCAACCGGGAAACATAGCTTTCTATAGTCAGGGTATATTTTCTAAATTATAGCAATTATTATAACAATAATATCATTAGTGTGTAAACTCACCTGCATATGTGCTGCATTTGTGATATGGTTTCTGGCAAAGTCTTCCCAAACGTTTCTGGCAACAGAAGACATAAGACGGCACCAGAAATGGCTATGCTTCCCATCAATATGTATGGGAGTGACTTGAAGTATTGTCCTGCAAACAAAGAAAATTGCAGAAATGCAGAAAAAAAGGATGATACCCTTCAAGTCCTTTTTTCAAATACTGTATGTGCAAAATTCACAGTTCCTCTAACTATGGAATTATTGTTGACAGAAGGAAGAAACTAAATCTTTAGGTGAAGGTAAACAAGAGAAGTAGGCCTGCAAATATTGAATGAACAATCTGAAAAATCATATACTATGTCAAAAAAAACAAACAGCAAATTGTAAAATTTAAAAGCCTTAATAAAAAAAACTGACTAAACGTACTTACCCAGGTAAATAATAAAGGGAGAGATGATGGTTCCAATGCGAGCAGACATGGAGCAACACCCCATGGCTGTATTTCTAATAACGGTGGGAAAGAGCTCTGATGTGACAGCATACACCACACAAAATGCTGCAGTGACGCCAAACTTCCCCAACATCTCAAGAAATATAGCCACACCTGGTAAACCTAAGATAAAATAAGATAAAATTTTTGGTTGCTTATGTACATAGGGTTATTTTGTGTATATAGATAACTAACTTACTTGTTCTTCTTCTATATTCCTTTTGTTATAAGAACTCTGTAACACTTAAATTTCTCATTCGTGGGGTAATAAAGGTTTATTCTATTCTATTCTATTCTAATAAACAGTGCTGTGCTTAGCTGATGTGTCTCTTAAGTTTTGTTGAGCTTGTTACAACAGAAATAATTACACCTTTAATGCATGATGGTTGGTGAATTGTAGAACAGCCAGTATGGCAGTGAAAACACACGTGCCTTTAACTACACACATCTAGCCTTGTAGTACTTCTAGTGAACAAATTTAACACAACATGTTCATCATAAAGTGAAGTTACCTGTCTACTTAAGTTGATGACTGACTGTAAAGTTCAGTTGATCTACAACCTGCTTTAGGATCTAAAAGATTTGAGAATTACCGATTGGAATGAGGTGAACACAGAGGATCATAACGCCTCCGAGGAAGAGCGTGGAAGACTGGCAGAAGTGCCTGGAGCAGTACTGGAGAATTAACAGAGCAATTATGTAAGCTGGAACCTCGGTCGCAGCAGACAAGAAGCAGTTAATGTAAGGGTCGCCATGCAGGTTTGAAGTGTTGAGGATTAAACCATAGTAACTAATGGTGATGATGATCCTACCAAAACATACAGAACAACAAATCGAATATATGAGATTAAAGAAAACACTAAACCAAAAGCCAAAAGGTAATTAATAACTATATTTTATAGGCAAAACTTTATATAATGTAAGGAAATCATAGACGTACCACAGAAGTGAACAGAGTAATGTAAGAGAGAATATGTTACAGCTGCTCAGGATGACCAAAACATTGTATTTCTTTTCCTTCAGAGACAATGCATTTTCAACCTAGGAAAAAGAAGAACAGAAGAAGACAAGTGGTACTGACAATTTAAACTGAATCTAGAGTCTGTGTAAATGAACCACAAGTCCTTCCACAGTATGGTTTTACAGACATGGAATTATATAGACTGTTCACATATTATGTGGTGAAATGAGTCACCTAAAACCTGAAACCCTGACTAACACAACATCACATGAACAGTGATATAAATGATAGCTTTAATGTTATTTTAACCACTAACATTTTATCATAAGCTGATGATTCACTAACCTCAGCTTGTGTAAAAATAGCCTCCGGTGGTTCTATATTATTCCTCCTGGCAGCATCTTTCAGTATGGCCTCAGCTTCCTTCACTCTTCCCTGTGAGAGCAGCCAGCGAGGAGACTCTGGAACTAACCTGGAGAGTTGAAACACAGTCATACAGTACAACAATATGTTCAGATACACACAGAGATACAGGTTGAAATGCATCAAATCAAACCAGTCTGTGGTTCCTAACCGTTATCCTAAGAAGCCTGTTTTACGCCAGAAACATATCTAGATATCTGACACAGAAGCAAAAATGGTACTTTCATGTTAAATGTAAGGAAGCCTTCATTTTAGCTGTGTGCATCATCTAATTTTATATACATGTTCTCAATCAAAGTGTTAGTCCCATTTCAGGCTCTTTCATCCACTGTGTAGGGGGCAAAGGTTAAGTTTTTACGTGGAGAAGTTAACCAAATGTGCAATTGCCAAATCAACCTTTGCACAGCCAGTCCATGTAAGTTTCACACTGCAATGACTTTCTTTCACACTGTAATAGCTTCTTTACCGTTTCCCGAGGCTGGAGAACGGATGGTGATGGTGTAAACCACAAACATAGTGTGTATTTCTTCCTGCACCATCCATAGGCGGAAGAATAGGAGTCCATTCCATACGCTAAAAGAAACCTGGGCAAGCCCTACAAAAGTAAGATTTATGCTACACTGAAATGTTTTCAAACAATATGTTTTGGTTTTACAGGAGAAACGGCTTCACTGATATTTAGACTGGATTAGATTAATAGATTCATTTTTCAAATGCGTGTCTGATTAAATGTCCCACTTCTGATAAAGTGTTAGGGGTTCTTTCCAACACAGTAAATAAGACAGTCCTATAGTGCAACCAAAAAGTACTCCAAAGTATTGTTTGCAGTTGTGAGAGACTTATTCTTCTTTGGTGACCATTACCGGCTTCTACCAGAACCTATTTCACTTGAGGGACATGTGAAATCTGTGAAGTTACTTTAAAGTTCCTATGCAGAATAAATAGTTTATCAATCATGTCATCATTACAGTAGCAAAAAACAAACAAACCTTGATTTACAAGGTTGGTTATTCACATTAAGTACTATTTGGATCACCACCGATCTAAACCAAACTTTAGCTCTTACTCTAAATAAGTCATCATCAAAGAATTGAGAGTTACAGTGTTTTTGATTGAACTGAGCAGGTATCTAATGAGTATTACTGTGTATTATTCTGCACCTTTGACCTTTTTCAGTTGACTTGACTAGAAAATACTGATTGGTGACAATACTTCAAGCCAAACATTTTCTTTAAGAAGGCATGCTGAAGTACTATCTATTAATATTCTTACCACCACAGGGGGATGTAGATCAGGCCAGAGGCAGCCATGGGAATCAACAACATTCGCCATTCACGGAGAAAGTAGGCCGCTGCAGGCATTGCCATGTAACCCAAAGCTGAGCCCATGAAAACCCCAAGGGAACAGAAGACTACTCTGGATTTTGGGCTAAGAATTTCTGTACCTGTAGGTGTAATAAATGAAAGAATTTGCCAAAATAAACCAGAGCCAAGAGCAAAAGAATAAACTATGTCATTGCAAAGGTGTTCATGAAGCGGCATAAAATATTGCACTCTTAGTGGAAAACATACCCAGCACAAAGGCAATGATATAGTTGGAGTATCCCCCAGCACCAACGAAGAAGAAAATGAAGCTGAAGATTTCCCAACTCGGGGAAAATATCTGTGCTGTGATTGCGACAGTTTGAAGAACCATCATGGTGAAGAGTGCTGGTCTCCTTCCATACCTGTGTAGGAAGTTTGTTGTTGAGCGACTTTAAAGATTTTTAGTATCCATAACAATAATGTTAAAAAACACTGAGATGATGTTGTGCACAGTACGGACCTGTCAGACATCTGGCCTGAGAGAAACGCTCCCACTAGCACACCAATGTAATGGATGGATGTGGCCAGTGGAATTTTGTATCCATTCTCACAAACCAAGTCCCACTGCAAAAGCAACACATTTTGTCAGTCTTCCAGGCAGCTACTGACGATGTCACAATTTGTAGTCTCATGTGGATCTCTTTTGTGACAATAAAGTGGAACCTAATCACATTTTGAATGGTAAGATTATTATTATGTAACATTATGTAACATCCACAGTCTAGTACTAGAAGTAGCAGTACAAAAGCCGTTTGGGCTTGAGCTAGCAGGCTCTGTACAATTTATCACCCTCCTCTGCTTTTCTGCCACTGTGCAATGGATATTTTGGCCCTATAGTCAAAAGACATATCTTCAAGGGATGTTCTCAGTATTAGATCAGTGTGTGTGTGTGTGGTTTATTCTCAAACATTGTCTTATTTTGCTTGTGTTTGACCACTTGACTGTATAAGGGAAAGAATCAGGATATACCTGTTATTTGAGGGAAAGTAAGTCTGGGGAGTGTTGGGGCCCTAACCCTATATTCTACATCTGCAAGATCTGGAACATCCATGATATCCTGATGATGTTAATAACTGTTAGCCTTCATTTCTGTTCTCACGCCTCTACATGCCTGCAATGGGTCGAACTAAGTGACTAATCCTGTTCTGTTTTTAAAACCTGCCCTACAGTCCTTGGTTAAATACGTGATTGTAAATCTAACGTTGTGTAGCGTAGGGTTCCTAATGATGATCTAAATCTAATCTATTATGCCTTAGGAAGCCACTAGCATCACAAGCCATAATAACTAAAGATAGTAATTTTATAGGGTCAAACAAAATATTCAACTTAGATTCAGTGCTTTATTTTATTCATTCATGCATAAGTGGTGTGTGTTTAGGAGTTTAGGAAAACAATGGATTATGCTAACTACGCCGTTGTTATTTGGCCATTCTGTCAAACTTTTTAATTTCAGAGATATTGTGTTATTTTTGTGAAATCTTTAAAGTTTGTACAATTAGTGAACAGGACTCCTCACTCTAAATGGTACTCTGTTAGCAAGCTAACATTAGCGTTGTCATTTTGTTAGTTAGCATCACGCAGCGAGTAGTTACTGGGTTTAAATATTGTGTGATTTGTCTGTTTGTGATTTAGTGTCTTTATGAACCTCAAGCAAGTCCAGTTTCACCAAATAGCACTGTTGGGAAGTGTTTAATTTCATGACCATGAAGTGTGTATGATTAACATTATGAATGAACGTTTGGCCTTTGACCACTTAGTGTAATTATTACTAGAGTACTGCCATTTTGAAGTCATTTAGTTTAGACTTTGCACAAACATTACAGTGAAGTCTCTGTCTGTCTCTGCATTTCTCCATGGAGATTCTTAATTCCCACTACCCTTTTGTGATGACTTTATTTCAGATTTAATAAAAATCATAGTTGATTTTGGTGATCATTTTAAGAACAACTACAATATTTCACAGTTTTTATGTCATACTGTGCTTTAACTCTACTAAGCAGTCACCAAAAGGCTGTTAATTATCTCTTGTATTTGGAAACCACAAAACATCCTCAAAAGGATCTGAGTTGATGACTATCACTCACCTCTGTGACAATGGTTGACTTATAGATGTTTTCGCTGAATGTCCACCCATCCAGACAACTCTCCAAAGGAATTTCACTCACATTTACATCCACATTTGGGATGATTTTATTTTGAGAGTAGTTCCTGACAACTTCCAAATTAAGCCTTGAACACGAGTTGCGTTTTGTCATGCCATTAACTGTTTCTAGTGGTATTGTCACATTTCTCCACATCTCACTGATGCCATATTTTTCAGGGATAGAGCACTCGTGAGGTGGGGTGTCACCTACAAATACTATATAGATGCCAACAAACCCATTTGGGAGGATGCTGATTGCCAATGCTAAAAAAATCCTGAGTTGAAAAGGTCCCCAAGCTCCAAGGAAAGATGTAATGCTGTCGTAGTCTCTAATTTTTAAGCTGTCCATTAGCTCACCTAAATCACTAATATTTAAAAAATAAAAGACGGAAAAAGGGAAGTAGACACTTTGTCAATACTGATTACTACTAGAAAGACAACTCACCTTCTGTGTTGAGCTGAGTTCAGGTTTTATATGTCAGATTCCCCACCTCTGGGAGGTTACACAGTTACATAATGTGGAGTTAAAAAAAAGCTTAACACCCCTTGAGCTGATGCACGAAGTGCGAACTGCTTTCAAAGTGTTGTTGTTTTCCGTCAAATACGAAAATGTAGTTGCTATATAAATATCATGCAATGAAAGATCCCTCTAGCACTTCTTGTAAACTGAGTTAATAATTTTCATGCAGGTAAAACAGTAATGAAGCCTGTCAATGTCATGTGCAGCGATGCTTTAGTTATTTATTGGAGACAGGTGGTTTAAAGATAAAGCAGTGACTCTTTTGCGGAAGTGCAGATTTGTGCTGTGATCATAGACAACCAAAGTCTTGTTAGTCAGCAGCCTGTGAAGAATATTATTCAGTACTTTACTCAGTAGTTTTCACAAAATGAAATTATAATATATAATTTATTTATAATTATAAATCGAACGTCTCCACATAAGAGAAGCTGCTAAATTCCAGCACGCTCTGCACAACCTTTCAGGTATTAGTCTTTATCAAATTACAATAAATAAGAAGCTGCAAAACTTACTGATCAAGCAAAAATTGTTCAGGAGGCATCAACAGCACCTCTCCACAATAAGATAAGTTTTGGAGCATATTTCTATTTAAAAAAATATTTGGAAAAAGTAACATATTGTAGTTTCATGTTAACTGACTACTAGCTGTATACTTGAAGCAAGACCTCAAAAATAGCACATATAGAGAACCACATTAATTTAGGAGGTGGTATTTGTTTTTAAATGACAAAACAACTCAGGCTGCCTATTAGGAGGGTTTGTATGTTCACATTTTAATTACATGTACTTTGCGACAAATACTAGAGACCAATCAGATAAACATGTAATTTAATTTTACACACAAATTGAATCATCTTATTTTTCTTTCAACATTTATGAAAAAAGTTGTTGAACTAACATTTTGTGGAACTGAGTAAAAAAAATAACAGTTTTTAAAAGATTTAAAAATTGCACTTAGCAGTCTATCCGGGATTACAGAGACGTTTGCACATCATATTTGGCCCCGTGTTGTATCGGTGGGTTGCTCCTTCCTCCATTTTCTACACATTTCTTCTTTTTGGGTCTACTGCACAACCTGTAACTGAAAGCCAGTGAGCAACACAGCATCCACAGAAACATAAGTGGCATAAACTGTATTTTCTACTTCTACTACAAGATAGACAATATTAAAGCGTCATCTTTTTACTATGCAGCCAACAAAATAGAATAAATAGAATAAGACCTCACTGGTCAACCCAGAGCATTTTCAAAGAGAGTATTTTTTACACGTAAAGCTTAGGACAAGTTCTAAAACCACTAATGTCTAAGCCATTAATACTGTCCTTAGGTTCCTGACTGTTAAGCTGTTAACTGTACATCATATTATATATAATCTTAATCTGTATACTGCACTTTAACTATTCTCACTGCAACATTCACACTTTGCTCATACTGTATCAGTACATTATTCATATCCACTCTACCCAGTGATGTGCTACTGTTCCTTTGGAACATAATATCTTGCTTGCATTTTAGCTTGCACTTATAATTAGTCCTAGTTTCTTACTTTATTATATTCTTATTTACCTTTACACTTTCAATTGTAAATTTTTAACTTTAACCTAATTGGAATTTGTTAAGTTTGCACAGCCTTTAGAAAAGGAACGGCTCAGGATACATTTCACTGTGTGTTGTACACTGTATAACTATGTATGTGACAAATAAAGAATCTTGATCTTGATCTTGACTTTATGTTTGACCTACTATAAAATAATGTTCTGTATGTGATTTACAGACCTGTGTGACCTACCCTTGAAATTGTTGCATCTGCTCCACCGTTTCTGGAAGGTCTTTATTGAGGGTTTCCGGAAGGAAGAAGTTAACCACAGAGGCAGCGATTGTGAGACTTCCCATTAGAACATAAGGTAGAACTTTATTATAAGTACCTGTAAATAATAAGAAGCTGAATTTAACATTCACAAATCAATTATTTGCACAATTCAGAATTTTTATTCTATGCTGAGCTTGTCATTCTTTTAGATACATACAATACAACAATGCAGAGAATGGGCAGTATCTGTGTAGAGACTCAGCATCTACATACCTAAATAGATGACATAAGGAGCAGTGATGCTGCCAATGCGAGCAGCAGAAGAGCACAGACCCATGCCGACGTTCCTGAGTACAGTGGGATAAATCTCAGCGGTGTAGATGTAGACGATGCTGAAGGCCATGGTGAAGCCAAACTTCCCGGTCATTTCCAGAGCCAGAGCAACATACTGAAGGGCTGAAGAGAAGATATTTAAGTATAATGTATATATATTCAGATATAATATAATACCTAAATATCACAAAAGGAACAAATGCATGTTTTGCAATTACAATGACTGTGGTCACAACGTTTCTGTAATATATGGTTGTATAATGCAATGTCATTTTACAATAAAAAGAAGTCTTACTATCAGGGATGAACTGGATGAGCAGAAGAACTCCTCCGCCAATGACAAGGAATGATGACAGAAGTGCTCTTCTTGGACATTTCTTTAGCAACCAAGTGGAAACGACATAAGCAGGGACCTCAGTAGTAGCTGATAAGAAACAGTTCAAGAAGGGGTTTCCACTCAGGTTGGACGTGTTCAGTGATAAACCAAAATACCCAATATTTATTGCCATCCTGAAAAAAGAAAAAATATTGTTCTTGTTGTGGTATTCTACACACATTTGCTGATAAATCTTCACCGAGTAGCAATGATTTGATAATTGCGAATAGTATAAGTAGAAAAAACCCCAACAACTACTCACCACAAAAGGAGGCACATCAACGTGATGCATCTGATGTTCTTGGATTTCAGAACATCAATCATGGTATATGTCTTGTTTGGAGTCATTGCTTGTAGCTGAAACCAATGCAAACATGCAAATTCGTGTAATTAAGTTTTCCAGACTCTCAAAAACAGTATGTTATCCACAGATTTGAGCATCATCCAACTCATGCAGATTTGAGAATGTTATGAGATTTTTTTTCTTAGCCATAACTGTGAAAGTACAGATTAGTTACAAATACTAACATACAATTGAAAACTGTCAATTTCCTATTTCCCTAAAGACGTACTTTACCGTACTTTTGAACCAGTTTTTACTCAGGTTCAACTACAAGTACAGTTCAACTACACTGGCATATTTGAACCAAAGGACTAATGAAGAACTGTGATGCCACCAGTTGCACGGACCTGAATATGAGACTATACTCATTCAGGGATATTAGGTTTGAAACAGTATATTTGGGGATCAGACAAATATGTGTCCACAACATCATTTGCATTGTGAGTCTTTCAGAGTTAGTCAGCACTACTACTGCTTGTTCAGTCCATTAATAGGATCTCGAGGAAACTTTTCCAACAAAACACAGGTAAAATGTTTCTCATCCTCAAAAAGTGTTCTTCCATATATTTAGGTATGTGCATCTCACCTCAGATTCTTTAAAAATTACAGGCGGTGCTTCAACTTTATTTTTCCTTGCAGCATCTCTAACTATGGCCTCGGCCTCCTCCACTCTCCCCTGAGTGATCAGCCACCGAGGAGACTCCGGGATGAACCTGCACAATCACAACCACAAGCCACAAATATTGTTGCTTTTCGGAAGCATTTGTATTTAGAAGTCGTTAAAGACTGTGATCAACATACCACCACAGTGGGATGTAGACAACAGAAGTTGCAGACAGAACAGCAAGCAGAGTCCTCCATGCTCTGATGCCATATGCGATCCAGGGTAGCGTCATGTAACCAATGCAGTAGAACAAGAAGGCCCCGAGAGTCGTGAAGAGTATCCGCATATTCTTACTCAGCAACTCTGTTCCTGTCCAACATAGAAATTACAAGGAGTAAACCCAGCAGATAGTAAAAAACAAATTCAAAGGTATTTCCAAATACCAAACATAGAAGAATGAGTACTTTACAATGCAGACCTAGGACAAAAGCAGAAATATAGATGGATATCTGTGAGGCTCCAACGAAGAGGAACATGATACAGAACATTCTCCATGAAGGAGAGAAGGACTGAAGCAGGACTGAGACACACTGGGCCCCAAGAGAGATGAAAACAATCTTCTTCCTCCCAAACCTGAAGGGAAATAAATGTATTTGACAGTGATTTAAAC
This sequence comes from Sandelia bainsii, assembly GCA_032362345.1. Classification (NCBI taxonomy): domain Eukaryota; kingdom Metazoa; phylum Chordata; class Actinopteri; order Anabantiformes; family Anabantidae; genus Sandelia; species Sandelia bainsii. The sequence goes on along the minus strand of JAUMHL010000006.1, from coordinate 19,216,014 downwards.
ACATTTCACTGAGTATAATTACATCTTTGTGATGTGTGTTTTGTTCCCTCTTATATTAAAACCTATAATTTAAGTAAATGCAGTCGGACAGTGAACATAAAAACAAGCTTTTTGTGGTCAAACCGCAGAATGTTCTTGACAGGGCACCTGACCTGAATTCAACTGAGTGTTTGTGTGTGTTTCACTTGCTGAAGACCAGAATGAAGGCAAAAAAACCCACCACTAAACAAGCAGCAATTGAATACCTCTGCACAACTGGCTGAGTGACTTTGCAAACACAGTGATCTCAGCTCTTTGCAGATGGCACAGCACCTCTAGAACATCAACACTTCAAAGAGTTCAAACAAGCATTTTGAGAGTAATTACACAACATGTGGACCTGAAAATATATAAACATACATTCCTGAATGTCTCCCCTCACCCCCTATTCCTCAACCACTGTGTGCACAGTTTTCACAGCTGCAAAGGACCCAAATAGTTAAACACAAGCATTCCTCACTGCTGTGTCCTGAGCCACATGCTTTTCTACCCAACAGTATTGTCTGTCAGAGCTGAACTGCTGTATTAGTTTAAGAATAATGAGTATTTTCATTCTAAATTAAAGTGAATAACTCTTAAAGTGGTTCAGTATTGAGAAGAACTTGATTTCATGTCTCTGACTGCACATTTTATCATAGTCCACCATCAATATTAATTTCCAAATAAACTAGTCTTGTCTGAAAGTTTTTCTGTCATATCAGACCACTCTCTGAAGACAAAGGCATTTTGATGTTTTTGTCACTGTAAGATTAGTAATGAAATCCGTGTGAGACACTTTGAGCTTAATGAAAAGTGGAGAAAGTCGACTCAACAGTAGATGGGGCTGTTGCTATTATCATAACAGCTAATCAGCTCAACGAAACATTCACTACTGTGTGCAGTTCTCACACACTGAACAGTTGTCCACTTGTTAGCTGGTCATTCATTATTTTTTCACCAACATTTAAAGTGAGTAATAAAGAGTAAAAGCTCTTAGATAAAACAACACACATGTTTAGTCAGTGCCATGAAGCACGTGAATGTGAATTTCACATTGGAATATAATATTATACAAGCCATAGAAGTGATCTTAGTGAAAATTAAGGATTAAATACCTGTCAGAAAGCTGTCCTGAGATTAGGGATCCAACAAGGTATCCCACAAAAAGAGTTGAAGATGCAAAGGGAACTTTCCACTGGTTGTCACAAACAAGGTCCCACTGTGAAAAGACAAATGAAAGCTGGTTTCAAATACAAAAGAACATGGAGGAACAAATTGGACAAAGAAAACAGAAATGTTCTCATAACTAAAAGCTTACACAGAACACACACATGCACCTGAACACTGACCTCAGTGACAATGTTAGATTGGTAGATTTCCTTGCTGTAGTTCCATCCATCTTTACATCCCTCCTGCTCCAGGTTGGTGAGGTTGACATCCTTTCCTGGAATATATCCGTCAGCAGAGAGATTTCTAACCACATCCAGTCTATATCTGCTGCACTGGCTCTGCACCTCTTCACCATCAACTATTGTAAAGGGAATGATGGCACGTCTCCACTCTTCAGTTAAGTTGACGTCTGGAACAAGACAGTGGTGTTTTGGAGCTGCTCCAACAAAGACAATGTAAAGTCCGTTGAATCCAGTTGAGACAAAAACTGTGTTTAGCAGGAAGAATGTGATCCAGAAATAATGACCAGTTTGTCCAAGAAATTCTGTGTCTTCATCATAGTCTCCCATTCTTAATTAAAACACCTTTTGAGGGAGAAACAAACTCTGAAATTCTTCAGAGTATGAAACGTATTCGTCTTAAAGTCTTCAGCTTAGCACCAGAGAGATATGGTTGAGCTCTTTGTGAGGCACAGTGAGCTGGTCCCTCAGTGGGACGGAGTCGCAAGTGAAAAAGTTTCCAGTCCTGAGAGAGTTTCAAGGGGACAGCTATTTCATCCTGCAGTAAGACTAGTGAATCCACCATCTCTTTCCTCAGCAGACAGGAAAACAGGTTGTCTGAGATTAGTGAATGTGACAATCAGTCATTCACAGATTTGACTTGATTTAACAAACGCAAAATGATCAAAAGCTTCAGAGTGGCCAATCTATCGCCTGCACCCCTGTGGTCAAAGTGGTATTTTCTCTAAACAACATTCCACACTTTTAAATACCCCAAAGAAGTGCACGTGCCTGTAATCTAAATGTTGCTAAGGAGCTTTAAGACTCTCATTGGACTAATTTAAAGCCACACTGCAGAGGCAACTGTGCTTTTATGTACAGAAAAGTTTAGAAGAAACTGTAGCAAAAACCAAAAAAATGTTTAGCCTCATAATGTTTGTGTGTATGTACAATAACATATTTTAGTTTGTTGCATAAATACGTTAAGTAGTAAGTATTTTGAACTAGTGTGCTGAAAAAACAATGCACACATGCCACAGAGTGCAGCACAAAAATCTGATCCCTGCACTATGCAGCCTCAGTGGGCCTCCTTCCAAGATTGAATACATTCATTGTCACTCCTGAACAAACAGCTGAATCAACAAACAAACACAAGCATCTGCAATTATAAAGGCAATAAGTAATGAAGTGTTTACAGTGCATCTAAGTCTGCACAATCTGGAATCCCATCATATTTTAAGCCCTTTTTACTTGTTCACTACGGTTTTACAACTGAAGATGTCCTGATTCCATCTTAAGGACCGGTATCAGAGCCAAGCTGAGCTTATTTTAACGAATCAGCATCATTCATTACAGAGCAGAATGGAGGTTATAGTTCACTTGAGTTGACCACAGTGCTTTGTTAACCATACATGCAACAAGCTCCACCAGCAGTGGAGACAGTACGAGCAGTTTATCAAACACCTGCTGAACAAACTGAATTTCAGCAAACTGTTGTGAACTAGCTTTTAAAATGTTGAGTCTAATTAAGTATATATATAAAGACAACACTGAAGCAGCAAACCTTACTATTTCCTTATATGCTCCTTGTGATTCTATTAACCAGTTTAATCAGTACTTGTGTGAAGTTTCTTTCATTAAGTTAATCAGAAACCGTTCAGCTGAACTAAAGGTGCAAATGTGTTTTCTCCATTTGCAAGTCTGTGATATCTTGGCTCTCCACACAATGGTGATTAGGGACATCAGTATATGACCAGATTAGATCACTGGCACCCGGGGCCTTTTATCAGCAAAGACACACAGTAGTTTTGAGACACAACTCAGAACAAAGGAAACTGTCTTCAAAATGAAGTGTGAACAGGTCTGATTCAGGTGCTGTGGTTTAAACCTGCTATAGGTTTATTACTGAAGTAAATTCATTACCGTAGCTGGACCAAGTTTCTCATAAGCAGATAATGAGCTTAAATGATTTTTTCAGAACAAACTATGATAATCACGTGACACACAAAAAAAGAGCCTGTAGCACTGAAAATGATTATAAATTTAAAAAACTGAACTCACTTCTTGTTTTTAAGATGATATCTTGTTTTTGAGTATGTATGTTTTGTGATTCTTTGTGTTTACATGTTTTGTGCCTATGTTACACTGTGGACACAGAGATATGACATTCCAGTCCAGCTTATGTCTGTGCATGTTGTGGAATGAGAAGAAAGCTTTTTGAATCTTCTGAAGCGGAGACACGTTTATCTGATCTTTGTGTTATTTTGTTGTAGGGATATTTGTCCACTTAGAAAGATAAAATATCCGATATCTATATTTTTCTTTGCACACAATATGTGGGATGTGTGTAAGACAGCACATCCCTCAGTTTTACAACAAAGCTGGAAACCAGCTGGTGTAATCATTAACCTGGGCTCTGACAGCAGGAAAAAACTCCCATTTACCCCAGATGTTCTTAGGCTGACACTGAGGAGGTTGTGGTTTACACACTTAAAGCCTTTAATCATTATGAGTGAAAGTGGTGATCCTGCACATGACATGTAAGAAGAGCACATGGATGGAGCACAGTATTTATTTCCTATTGTCTGTTTGGTGCAGAGTTGCCTATGATTTAGGCGTAGCTTTATTTTGAAATGTAAAACAAATATTTGAATTACATTACTAATATTTTTTGCAACAAAACCTTTGTAATATTACTTTATTTACCTTTGTTCTCTCCCCCTGACCAATCAATTTCAATAATTAACACTAATAAATAAATAACTCTAAGTCTATATACATGCAATCATTATTTTAGCTGTACATGGTTCTGTTTGGACTACTGTACATGTGATTGTATGTGGATATTGAGTTTTGTTTCACGCTTATGTTGTATATAAAAGAAGGCTTTATTGGCCAAGTATGCAAACACATGCAAGGAATTTGCTTCCACGCGGGGACAGTAGAGATGAAATTTAACAGCATATCAATAAGATTAAAGGCCTGATGTTAAAAACTCAGTCTGGTACAAAGATCAAATATGATCTAGGGAAGCATTTTATCTTTAATGTTTTACTGACAGTTGCTGAAATATAGTTACTGGTTTATTCACTTAAGATTGACACAGCTCTAACTTCTTATTGTTAAATATAAGATTACATGCCCAGTAGTCACTTAGCTTAGCACAAAAACAGGGGAGGGACCACAAGCCTGGATTTCTCTGACATATCTGCTGCAGCACCTGTAAAGCTCAGGAATAAAAATATTGGATTTAATTAGTTTAATCTGTACAAAAACTGAAATGTAAAAGCTGTATGTAGTTTTACACTGGAGACAGTAAAGTCTTGGAGTATCTGCTTAACTCATAACCCTCAATAAACAAACTTATTTTTATGATCATAATGGGGCAGTATTACATGTAACTAGGTCATATGTATAGGGGTTACATTTATAAGGTACAGAGATGCTGCCCAGGATGCTCAGGTAAGGGAGACAGGAGACACCAATTGTAACAAAAAGTTGAGCGGTTTGTATTCTGACGTTAGACCTAAGATAATTGTGACTCTACAGACCAGTACAGGACATTGTTTCTCACACAGTAGAGAATGTGGAAAATCAGGAAAATCATAAGTTACTGGTGCAGCGACTCTCTCTCTCTTTCACTGTGTAAGGATATGATCTATCTCATCCCAGTAATTTGCATTTTGATTCTTGATGCAGCTGTTTTCATGCGTCATCTGGAGGAGTTTTTCCACATTACACAATGTGTGATGTGTCATCCTGTTGTTCATACTAGAGAGGCTGTAGTCTCAGTGGACTTTTCCTCCAGATGACGACATCTAGAGAGAGATAATGTAATATAGGGATGGGGAGTTAGAAAGCATGGAAACGAGCTGAAATGGTTGGAGTTTACCTTTAAGTCATTATAAATGAGATAAAAATAGATGTTATTCCTCATCTGCCTGATCTGGCTTGTTTCGAAGTTAATAACTCCAAGACACAACGCTTTCATCTCATCGTTATAAATCCTGCAGGAGAAAGCAGTATTTTCAATGCTGAGTCATAAATTAATAAGAAATGTAAACAGGGAGACCAGAAATAAGAAATATATTCACAAGCCTTTTCTACAGGCAGAGCGACTGTGAGGTCAGTTAATCATTGACTATTTGGGAGTGACAGCAGACTTCCTGTGTTGTGGTTTAATCCACATTCGGATAACAGATTGTTCATTTAAGAAATCCGCAACCTGAGATTACTCTAAAACAGCGGGTGGCATGTGGGATGGTTTGAAGGTAAAACAAAACCGCTGCTTCTGAAATGCCCACTGCCCACTCCATCCTTTATTTCTGTGTCTTGTTAACGCTGCCACATTCGGTGCGCCCGGTCCGGCCACAGGCGACATGAGCGACTATGAAGCTGCAACAGCCTTCCTCGGAGAATGGGGACGCTTTCAGAAACAGGTGTTTTTCCTGCTCTGTCTGAGCATCATCCCCAACGGCTTCACCGGCCTCTCCATCGTGTTCCTCGCCGACACGCCGCCCCACCGTTGCCTCGTCCCCGCGCACGTCAACCTCAGCGCCGCATGGAGGAACAGCAGCATCCCGCTGGAGAGAGACAGCCAGAGCGGCGCTTTGGAGCCCAGCAAGTGCTCCAGATACAAGCTCGACGATGTAGTTAGTTTCTCGGAGAGGGGCTTGCTGCCAGGCGTTGATGTTAATCTGTCTACTGTGCCACAAGAAGGCTGCTTGGACGGCTGGGAGTATGACCGCAGTATGTACATCTCTACCATCGTATCTGAGGTTTGTTGACCTGCACAGGAGGCTTCATCTGTTTCCATGACGAGCGAGGGAAACTTATTCCATAGTATAGTAATGGCCACACATTTAATAAAAGACAAAAGAATAGAATAGATGTAGATGTATTTTCTACATGTGCAAACATGGAAACTTTTATGAAAAAGGGACTTTGCGGGTGTTTTCAGTAGCTTTAATATATCAACTCTCATGAAATTCATGTTGAACCATCAGAAGACATTTCAGTACATTTCAACGATGTCTAATCCAGCAAACACTACTAGACAATTAAACCTGTATCCATTACAATTTAGGAAATTCTGCACACAAATCAATGATGAAAATATTCAGCCCCAACTAGTTTGTCCATTTCTAATGTATTAATCTTTTCTTCCAAATAAGTTTTTTTCCCCCATATATTGTACATTTAGATAAATAAGCTTAATATAATGATGGTGCTGGATTGTGTTTGTGTATTTAATCTACTCTCATCTGTATTTTGTGTGTGTTTTCTGGCAGTGGGACCTGGTGTGTGACGACCGGTGGAAGAACCCGCTGACATCGTCTCTCTTCTTCTGTGGAGTTCTCACTGGCTCCTTCATTTCAGGGCAGCTCTCTGACAGGTGATGGACAAAAGATTCACTGTTAGCTGTCCTAAAGGTGGACATGTCACTTAACACGCGCTTCCAGTCATTTCTACTCAAACCTCCATGCATGTGATAGACTAATCGGTGTAAACAGCAACACATCTGTCACACTGACAATCACCAGATTTAAGTTAATTAGATGATTGCTTGGGGCAGAAGGCCAGAGACATGCTGGACATAAAAGCAAAACAATGAGCTAAAAGAGACCACAGTGCAGAATGCTGTAGAAATTACTCATGATTATCAGGGGGTTCATCAATAAAAGCAGCCCCTTTCATTTTAAAATAATTTACATGCAGCCACAGTGTAAAAACATCCACAAGCCAATCATGTTGACCTGAATTCGAATGACTTCGTCATCTATACAGCAGTTTATTTACCTGTGTTTCATTTCCTTTTCAGGTACGGCAGGAAAATCGTGTTGTTTGTTACCATTGCAGTCCAGACAGTGTTCACATTTATCCAGGTCTTTTCTCAGTCCTGGGCCGTGTTCTGTGCCCTGTTCTTTGTTGTCGGACTGGGACAAATCTCCAACTACGTGGCTGCATTTGTGTTAGGTACTAATTGATTCTCTGATGTTTTTATCATAATAAAGGCAAAGTCTCAGAGTAAATGGCTGTAATTCAGTACTTGTGTTTTGAATACCTTCTTTTCTCTTGCGCTAAGGAACAGAGATATTAGGCCCACGTGTTCGGACCATTTTCTCCACGGCGGGTGTGACTCTGTTCTTTGGTGCGGGCTACATGCTACTGCCACTGCTTGCTTTCTTTATCAGAGACTGGAGGAAGCTTCTCCTTGGCCTCACCTTGCCTGGTGTCTTCTGTATGCCTCTCTGGTGGTAGGTAGGTGTGTGTTTGCTTGTGTGTCCTCAACTTGTCAAAGCTTTTCCTTAATACTGACAAGTTTATAGAAGAACAACAGTGCAGACAAACAAGTAATTTAAAGATGCCTGCTTCTTGTGACTTCTTGTGATCCTACTTCTTTCACTGCAAATTAAATAATTGCCAGATTAGTCAAGAATAACAATATGCAAATATTTTCATTTGAATGAAGACATATAGATTGACTGGTCTGGTGTCATTACAACATCCTTGTCAGCCTATACAGTAACTTTATGAAGCCTTTACAGTTACTGTTAGGTATCTCTTACCTTTATGGAGACACTTGATTGTGATAACAAGGAATCTCATCTGTTCTACAGCATGTTTTCCTCTATAACAGGGGGTTGAAGGCTTCTCTCTCTGTCCACTCTGTTGTGTGATGAGGCAGGTACATCCCAGAGTCTCCGCGATGGCTGCTCTCTCAGGGAAGAGTAGAAGAAGCTGAGGCCATAGTGAGAGATTCTGCTAAGAAGAACAAAATCCAGCCTCCGCTGGTCATCTTCAGTCCTTCGCAGGTGAGAGCTCACTGAAATGTAAGAGCACTGATATCCTGTTTTACCATGGCAGTATTTGTATTTGATACTAGAAAATTATGATATAATCATTTGAACATATTTTTGGGAAAGTAAATGTGTGTTTGTTGTAACTATGAGTTTAGCTTTAAAGTTTGGAGACACCTGATTGACAGAAGTGACTGATTGATCTCACAACAAAAAACAGAAGTGGTTAAAAGACAAAGCTCAAAAGACAGTTAAGGTTCCTGACAGTCTCAGAAATCTACATCACTGACTGTCACTACAAAAAGAGAAAGTTACCACTGAAATCTCTTATGATAATATTTTAACAAATTAGCATTCTAGGGCACTGAAGTAGTAATGAACAATATATGTAGTATTCGTTTCTACTGACTACACAACAATTGTGTGACCATATAACCCTTATACCTAAACTATTAACCATTTTTTTCTGTGTGCGTTGTTTCATGTGGATCATCTTTCTCTTTGGATGTTTACTTCTCAGATTAGAAGTGTGAACAAAGTGTTTAGGGTTCACTGATCGGTGTAACGTAATCATTTACCATTCTGCACATCACCCCTTGTTACTGGAGCTGTCTGCCAGACTGTCCAACCTTCAGCATCAAAACAGTCTATTCAGTAATGATTGAAGGAAATCTCCTTTGCTAAACTCTCGTTTCTTGTTACCCTGCTGGGTTAAATCCATCTTTTTGCTGATGCCACTCCATTCGCACCTGACCTTTGAAATGTGAACTTTCTTCTACTAACAAAACAGCCACATTTATGACCTTTTCTCTGCACAGGTGCATTTCTTATCCTGCACCTTCCTCCTTGGAAACAAACAGTGAACCTTGTGCATGGATCACAAAGTGTTCCTTGTTAAATCGGATGGAAAATGCTTTAGAAACATAGCTAACAGGGCTTTATAATTCATACTAGAAGCACAAGGATAGTACATTCATATATCTGTCCAGTGCTATATTTATATATGCATGTCTTAAGTGTTGCTAGTTTATGTTTCTTTACCTCATTCTTCATACCCATAAAGCAAAAGGAAACTCTTTATTTTGTTACACTAACATTTCTTTTGCTTCTTACTCACTGCTGTAAACTGGATGAGATGGTATTTTTATCCCTGGCTTTGTTTTTAAGGGACAAAACCATGTCTTCTTGCTCCACATGGTTTTGTTGCACAGTGAGCTTTTGCCTCTATAAACTTCCGACCCTTGTGTTTTTTGTGGGCATGTGCACAGCGAGTGGCCATGCATTAACAAGCATCACTCCGATGAAATTATTTCTAAGTGGATGGCTCTGCTTGTTAATTGTTTGATTTTCCACGTGCTCTGCCGCCCCACAGAAAGAACAGACTGAGAGTAGGAAGACTCACAACATCTGTGATCTGCTACGTTCCCGAAACATCCGCTGGATCTCTGTCACGCTGTGGATAGTGTGGTGAGTCCCCCGCTGTCCCATCTGACCTCCACATTCAGTACACTGACCCTGCACACGCAAATATGCACAGCGTTACACACATGCATACACACAGTTTGAACCTGTTCAGGCATCACCTCGACCACGTCGGCCCATTTCACTAACGACACATAATGACCTGTCAGGTGCTGTAAAGCCTGCAGCTAAGATCAAAATCAGGTCTTATATAACTGCACAGTATGACGCCTCTTCTTGTGCTCACTCCCTCGCTGTGTCAGAAAACAGATGTAGCTTGATCTTTGTTTGAGTTAGTTACATCAGCGGTTTATCAAGGCAGGTGGGTAACTTCAACTTAGGTGTCGACAAGGTGTCAGTGTGCAGGTGTGAAAGTTTTGCCCTATCTCAGCGTTTGATTCACCCTAATTTCATACACAGGATACAAGTACTGTTTGTACATTTACTGCAGAAGTTGACAGATGTCAGTATGTAAAAGAAATGATCTCCACAGGAACACAGTGACCATCGCCTACTTTGCTCTTTCCCTGAACACGGCAAACCTTCACGGTAACGCGTACTTCAACTGCTTCCTATCGGCTGTGGTAGAGATGCCAGCCTACACTTTGTCATGGGTTATGTTTCGCTGGTGTTCCAGGCGACTTAGTCTCTCCTCAGCCCTCTTCATGGGAGGAATATTCCTACTCCTCATACAGCTCATACCAGCAGGTTTGACACTTCAATGAGCATCTTTTAAAAATACAGTCACACAGACACATGCTAAACTTGAGATGTTCTGTCATTTGTATATTATATTCCCTGCAGACCTGGTTTCTCTATCCATAACACTGGAGATGACCGGGAAGTTTGCAGTGACGACAGCGTTTGCTATCGTGTACGCCTACACAGCTGAGCTCTACCCGACTGTGCTGAGGAATACGGCTCTTGGCGCCTGCTCCATGGCCTCCAGAATAGGCAGCATCACTGCTCCCTACTTCATTTACTTAAGTAAGAAAGACATTTCCTCTGCCTCAAGTATCTAACTTTATGTCCCAACACTAAGGCCTAATGGGATTGTTTTTGGGAAGTCTAAGAGTCCAGCTGTTTTATTGTTTAGTTCTTGCAAAAGCAATGGTGGGGGCGGACATGTCACAGGATTAACACACACACTTAACCTACTTGTCTTTGTCTTGTGGGAAACTGGAGCATCTGAACACAGACACAGAAAACAGTGAAAACTCAGAAATGTCCCAGACAGCTGAGTCAGTTGGGCTCAAACCAAAGAGTTGCCGCCAGTGTTCCAAGAAAATGTGCATTTGTCTTAGTTATAATTTAATTTTTGTACATAGGCAAAATCAGGGTTTTCAAACTGTCGTAGTTGTAGACATTCATCTATTGTGGAAACAGGAGTTTTCAGTGTCATTTTTGCCTCAACATTTCTCCTTTTTTGTTACTTATTTACAATAAAACAATAAATACAAAAAAGAACACACAGTATTTCAGGTGCAATTTGTCTGTAATGTTTTGGTGGATCTCAGGCTATTAGTGTGAATACTATATATAGAAGTGAATGCAACAGGTTGTTTTTAGCCAACAGACTTGCATTAACACTGCTAGAAACAAGAAGGACAGAAGTCACTAGAACAGAAACATAATTGACAGCTTACATTTAAAATGTAAAAGTTTTTGTCAAGATTTAATTTACTGATGCAGCCTTCCAGTAACTTCACCTTTTGTGTTATTGTTTTTAACTACTCTACGGTGCCATTGTAGACAAGGCTGCTTTTCACAGTCCCCTCCTTTGATGTCCTCCCACAGGAAGCTACTCCATTTCACTGCCTTACATCCTCATGGGAAGCCTTACAGCTCTGGCAGGGTTGCTGAGTCTCCTCCTGCCTGAGAGCTTTGGAATGCCTCTGCCGGAAACCATCGTTCACATGCAGCACTTCCCCGGGTAAAACTACATCCTCCAGCCTTGACGTGTCCTGTACTTCTTTAACTCTGTCTCATGTAATAATCTACAGTATTAACTCTGTTAGTGTTGAACAGTGTTATCTGCATTCACCCAGCCCCCCACCTACCGGCTTGAGAGCACGGTTTTATGACTGCACCACTGTGTTTTTTCTCTAGATGTTGTCAGAGGACATCTTATACAATCCCCCACACCAAAGAGGAGGAAAACATAGATGAAAAAAAGTCTCCGGTTGTCTCTTGAACAGGCAGAAGCACTAACGTCCAGTCTCAACTGAATAATTGGACAGACATCACTTCTCTGTGCACATTTCTGCTAAAAGGACATTTATCAGTTCAACAAAAAGGACTGCTACTTTTAATATGTGAAATGACGTGACTTTTACAAGACCAAAGAACACTAGTTTTTTTAAACAACATAATGGTGCCTTAAAACATCTCCGCAAAAGAGAAGTTTCTTCTGAAACTTCAAACTACTCCTAAATTTAAAGATTAACAATCCTTCTTGTCTGTGCACTAAAAGCTCTCAGAAACCGTTCAATCATTATCATATTCACATAGTCCTGCTATTCATGGTTGTAAAATGAAATAGTGTAACTTTATAAAAGTGAATGCTACTACATTTCTAATATTCTGATACCATATTAATCAGAACCACTCACCACATGTGATGCTTTGTGGTACAGGAGCATTTTTTGTTTCACATTTAACATGTGCATATAAAGCAGTGTCTAGTGCCGAATCTGTATCTTTGTGATTTCTGCAAAGCAGAACACTGCACACTGAAATGTGATCGCTTTGCAATAAAAACGGACATTGTGAAACTGAGTAGTACTTAACACAAAATACAACATTTTCATTGTTTTATTGGATTTCTCTTCATTGTAAAGGTTCTCTGACACATTTCCACACATATATCTCACACACGCATAGGAAGTCATAATATTACAAAAAACACTTTAAGATAATTTAACACTACATAAAGTACAGTCCTACAATATGTCATAGAATAAACTCCACATAGACACCACCAGAAAACAAAATTCAGTAACACTGTGTTTGTTGGAGAGCTTTTCTATTCATGTTGTTTGCTATTGGTCTCTGTAAGAATATCAATGCCTTAATGTTACGGAAAGACAATTTTATTTTCTTCAAAATGGTCATATGTTCAGGTACATCAAGCTTTAATTACTTTAGTTTCACATCTTAGTAATGTAATGCCATAAACTCTACTGGTAGTTCCTAACAGAAATCTCAAGTGAGCAGCAGCAAAAATAAACAATAAATATACTTATCAGTAATTTATTCACGTTAGTAATGTTTTAGACGATTACAGTTGACTTTCGAAAAGCACCACAGGTTTTGAGTTTTCTTTTCTTGTGATGAACGGGCACTTTATGCTGCCGGGAAAAAAGACAAAACAAAATATGTGTTTTAGCAGAGGTGGTAGAAGTACACAAGCTTAGTACTACAGTAAAGGTGCAAGTACCTGCCTAACTAAATACTCCAGTAGAAGTAGAAGTACCGCTTTAAATTTGCTTATAAATGTACTTAAAACTGCAAAAGTACAAGTACTCATCTAAAAAAATGTATTTTAAATGGTACATTTGATACTGTTGATAGCATAAATCTAGTTAAAATGTATTCAACAAATCCTCAAATGTGAAAATGATGACAACGAAAATTACTAGTAATTAATTAAAAATAAAGGCTAAAGTTATGTGGGGACTTTGTGTGGATCAAAAACAGCGCAGCTGGTCAAGGTGGAGCAGATTATAAGTAATTTATACACAACAAGGTCACTTCATCATTTACTGTATTTCTTGATTACATTTTTATAGGAATTATTATTAATCTGCACAAATAACTAGTTACTACAGCTGTAAAATGTAGTGAAGTAAATGTAAAAGTAAAATAAAATCGAAATCCCATAAATCCAGTGAACTACAAGTAACTCAAAATTGTACTTAAGTACTTGACACTGCGTATTAGCGTTTTAAATAGACTGTAGGAAAAATAACATTCTTTTACTTCATTTCTTCATACAAATTTTATTATGATTGTCACAAACAGGTTTGTTCACAATAATGATGATGATCATTTTAAGTGTTTTGATGGTTTATATTAAAGGAATAATCTGTGATGTTTTCTGTTTTGTGGCTAAATACAGCTTTATGAATGTATAATAGCATTTAATTGCAAAACATTGCCTGTTTTGTTTTGATATATTATGACTTACATTAAAAAAGTCACTGCAGTACAATACAACTTAATTTTTTGTAATATTATTAGTTTGAGTTTTACTCAATCACTTTATTTTCAAAGTCTTATGACACTACACCTGACCCCCCCCCCCCATTTGTTTTTTAAAATCTTTAAAAATAAAATGTGTTTTGATGTGATGATTTGTTCTGTGGGATGAACTAGAAATAAAATCTAGAGAGTGTGAGTGAGACAACTGACTAGTTACAGTCTTTCTCAAAATGTCCTATAAAATGATGATTATATTCATTCTGTTGCCTGCAATACTTGTAACAATCACAAGGTGTCACCAAAATCAGACAGAACTGCTCTGAACGCACAAACTACTAACCTAAAATCGGTTATGTATTATTACAAGATTGACATGAAACAATCTTAAGAAATCTCATCTCACCTTTCTCTCTTGTGCATCTCTTGAATAGTTTGAGGCAGAGGTCGTCCATAACTCTCTGGAAGGAAGAGGGTGGCAAAGGCGGACACAACAGACAGAGTCCCCAATGTAATATAAGGAAGGTACTTAAAGTACACACCTGTCCAACAAGAAGATTCAATTTAAATGCAGATGATAGTGTGTCAGCCGGACATTGTTTATAGAACATTCATACTTCATTAAAAAGTGAAATGAAATCAGATCCTTATCTGCTAAACTAATCTCCATGCGTTATGATAAAGTTAAACAAATGTTAATAATTATTATCTTTATGACCAGTTTACTCACTCAACTGTAGCAAAAAAGGAGCAAGACAGCTTCCCACTCTAGAAACAGTCGTGCACGTTCCTGTTGCTGTGTTCCTGAGCACTGTGGGGAAGAGCTCTGCCGTGTAGGCAAACATCAGGGCTGAACCCGTGGTAATGCCAAATTTTCCCAGCATCTCCAACGTGACAGACAGAGCTGATAAACCTGAACGATAAGAAACTGTTTGTCAAAGAACAGAACCGAAACTCAAAGACTCCATCTCTGTACGACAAACTTTGTATTACTGTATTAAATGCATGAATATTCATTTTACCTTGTTTTCTAAAACAATTAGAAGCTGCCAAAAGGCCTAAGGATATTTTTAGAGGAGGTCAGTATCGTAATGCATCATGAATCTACAACCTACGTGTGTTTCCTGCATTGATAGAATGTAGTTTTTGTTCTGTCAACTTGCAAAGTCTCAGCAAATAATGTGTGTCTACCACCTTTGAATGTGATTGCCACAAGTGAGCAAAACTGAATCTCTCAGATGTAGTGAGAGAGTCATTTATCACAGCCTGCAATTTGAAGTAAGTTCTCATTGTTACCACTATGTTAAGCAACACCTATTGCTGTTATTTGAGACTGCAGCAAATAACTTTATGTGCGAGAAACCTTGAACACTCAAATCTGTAAAACACGTTTTTTTCGACGTACTTTGAGGCACTAACTGAATGAAATACAGTGACACTCCTGCGAGGAGCAAGATAGAGATGATAGAGATTCGTCGGGGAAGGTAACGCAGAGCCAGCCAGCTGGTTATGTATGCTGGGACCTCTACAGCTGCTGAGATAAAGCAGCTAATATAGGGGTCAGCATGCAGTCGGGATGTGTTCAGGGACAGGCCAAAGTAGCCAGTACTTAGAGTGAACCTGGGAAGATAGGAATACAGAGAGCATATTAGCCCATATTAGATATTTACAGTACACATGGGGCTACACAGAAATAAAAAATTATGTAAATTACGTATAAATGATGTAAAAGTCTCTGCTAGGGATGTCTACAGTATCACTGTTGTGAGGATTAAAATGTTCAGACTGGATACTCACCACACCATACACAGAATGATAGTTGTGTTTCTGATGTTTGTGGTCTTCAGCAGGCTGAAGAGATTGTGATGCTCCTTAGGTTGAGTCTCTGTCTTATTAGCCTGCAAGATACAAAACCTCAGGCAGTAATGTAGTATCCTTCTAAACAATATCGCACTTACTTCATGAATTGCCATGAAATTCTGCACAAACATTATCCCCATTCTACTGACTTTAGCGATTCCCATTTCCCATTCTCATTGTCAGTGAAGTGTTTCAACACGACTACCAGGATGCATTATCCTGTCAGGCTGTTCGGTAGGGTTAGTAATGCTACATGATTTCAGTCAAAGCCAACTTACAGGTACAGTGTAATCATCAAAGATGACCTGTGGTGCCTTGACATTGTTCTTCTTAGCAGCCTCTCTCACTATGGCATCAGCCTCTCCAACTCTCCCCTGACAGAGCAGCCACCGTGGAGACTCGGGGATGAACCTGCCTCAGTATTCAACACATAGACATTCAGGCTCAGGGGTTTAAATACATCAAAGAGGGTGGATACAAGAAAAAGACGAACTATAACCCCCTGACAAGAGCAATTTTTTTAATGGTGCATCTTAACATGAATATATATTTTGTGCAGTGACTGTAACCTACCACCAGAGGGGCAGGTAAAGCAGGCCAGGCACAGACAAAGCCAAACAGAGGGATCTCCAGTCTCTTAAAAGGTAAGCGAAGAGAGGCAGCATCATGTAGCCAAAGGCAAAGGCCAGGCACACACCCATAGAGGAGAACAGGACCCGCACTTTGCCGGTCAATATTTCAGTGCCTGCACAAAAAGTAAATAGACAGAGATGAAGTGATGCATTAATAAAAAAGAAGTAACAGTATATATACTCCAAAACACTATTTCTCTCGTTCAGAATCACTGACAAATGTGTGTGATATTGTTGCATTAACAAGAACAGGAAATATTCACATTTACCCAGAACAAAAGCAGACACATAATTGGAGATCTGCCCCAAACCACTGATGAAGAAGAGGACGCAGAAAACCGTCCAAGAAGTTGAGAAGATTGCAACAAACGTAAAAAATGTCTGAACTGCCATGGTTGCAAAGAGAACAGGCTTTCTTCCAAATCTAGAGTAAGACGTCAAAACAGTAATAAGAGACAAACAAATAGGATATGATAAATACATATCAGCAATCTTTGTTGTCCACTGTGAACATCTTGGGTTGGAGAACACATAGATTCATCCAACAAAACAACACACATTCATACAAAATGTGACCTAATATTGAGTAAAATGTCTGTTACTGACTCTAAATGGGGTGTGTTAGAAAATACACAAAACAGAAATTAAAAATAAAGATTCTTGTGTATTGTTAATGATTATGCATGAATTTGGCTTCGATAATTCTGCAGTGTTCTCTTCAGACAAATGCAGAGCAAGATTATCTCCAGCTCCATTTTTTTCTATTTGTTGAGAACATATAAAGTCATATATAAAGAAAATGATCATGATTGCAATTAAATATCTGACTGTAATTGCTTGAGAATGGCCACCCTGCCACCCTGAGACTGGGAATAACAGAATATAATTAAAGTACATTTTAATGGATTTCTGTGTGATCAGATGATAAGGTAAGATAAGATAGATCATCCCACACTGGGGAAATTTCAGTGTTACAGCAGCAGAAGAAATAACAGCAAGTAAAAGTCAACTGCATTACAATCTGTTTGAATGTCATTTCACAGTGAGGTGGTGTTTTCAGTACCTGTCTGAGAGCTGCCCTGAAAAGAAGGATCCTACAAGAACGCCCAGGAAGTAAACTGTGGAGGTGAACGGCTGCTTCCACTGATCACTGCACACCAGGTCAAACTGGAACAGTCATACAGAAACGACTGAGCAATAAATACACAGGCCACAGGAAATCAATGTCAGTGTTATGATCATTCCCTGGTTTGAAGCTGCAGGGATCAATTCATGGCCAAGATTGCTGATGATATTTCTATTCCACAGCTTAATCTGATCAGCGAACATTCACATACTGGTTTGTGTCTCTCACCTCCGAGACTATGGTAGACTGGTAGATGTCTGTGCTGTAGCTCCACCCGTCCACACAGGCCTCCTGCTCCAGGTCAGTGAGGCTGACGTCCCTGCCAGGAACGTACCCCTGAGCAGAGAGATTTCTGACCACGTCCAGCCTGTATCTGCTGCAGCTGCTCAGCTCCTGTTTCCCACTCACCACCTCAGTTATAGTGACACAACGGTTTTAGTTTGTTAGTAACTTTGTTTGATCATGACCAAGCATTGACACATGATCATCTTAATTATAGTTTAAATATGATCTGCATATGCTCTTCTTATGTATGTTTTTATTTAGAACATTGGGAATTTTTACAATAAAAGCAAACAAGCATAACAAGCAGACATCTACTACACACAAGATCCAGCAGTGCAAAAGTCAGGAAAGGAGATTTATCAAATACTTCCCCATTATCATTGGTAATAAGAAACTCACACGTGCCATCATGAACTCAGTCAATTGTACAATGGTATGGCTAAAAATCTGTACCATATATATTTAACAATGTTATTGGCAGTTAGTTTATGTGGCCTGAGATCACTATGTATCACTATGAGCTGACACAGATGTGAGAAGAAAAGAGACATTTTTAGGAAACACCTCTGGCCTTGCAAGTAAAAGGAGCCTGATAAACCTGAACATGCCACTTAGCTGTAAGAAATGCACATATCTGTGTTTAACGACTTGAGGTGTGAAAAGACCCAACCCACCCCCCTGCCAGAGGCCCTTTTCAGTCCACGGGGACAAAGCAAGATTGTTATTTATGATGGTACAAACAGTACTGACTAATACAGACATCAACTCTGATACAGAAACGTCTTTACAGTCACCCAAAACAGGTAGAGAAAACCTTGCACCGTCTCTGGTTTGATATAAGTCTGGCTGGAAAGAGGAGACTAAGCTCGGCCTTTAGGTCCCGCAGTTCGTCGCCGCATCACCTCAGGTGTGCAGTCCGCGAACATGAACACCTTTCCGGCTTTGCATCTCGCGCCCCCCTCCCTCTTCCATACACTCCACCTTCTCCAAAAGTTCCTGTTGTGAGTTTTGTACGGCTCCGGAGAATCTGTTCCAGATGATCCACTCTAGCGTGGATGCTTGTGAGGATTTGATCAGAGACTTCCTCCCAGCTGAGGGGCAGCTCGTCGGAGTCTGCGGCCTGGCTGGTCGCCATTAGCATTATTAGCATTAGCTCCAGGTGTTTGAGGCCACTCGGCGGCTCGGCTTGGCAGGAATATATTATTAATGTAATTTTTTATTAATATTAAAAATTACTCATAGTGCTGACTTTAAATCGTGGGATAGAGGAGCATCAGGAAGCGCGTCTACTCCCAAGACGCCACAGTGTAACGTTCAGGTGCTTCACGTTAAAGTGTAGAGCTTCTAAATGATGGAGCTGCATAAGAAATGCAGGACGCATGTGCACTCTCGATGATTATTTAATGAAAAGTTAGTTTCCGAATCTTAATTACCTTTGTCGGGATGACAGCTTTATGCCAACCGTGGGTCAAGTTGACCTCAGGAACCAGGCAGTGGTGACTGGGAATGTCAGTGAGGTAGACAACAGAGAAAGGACCAAGTCCATTGGGAAGGATGGTGGAGCAGAGGAGGAAGAAGACAATCTGCTGGAAACGTCCCCACTGACCCAGAAACGCTGTGGCATCATCATAATCCTTCATGGTATCAGAATCCTAAACTTTGCCCTCCACAGCCTTTATCCTGTAGACTACTAGTTTTCTGTCTTCATCCCACCTGACTGGTAGCCACTCCCTGTACTAGATAAACCAATGTTGCAAAACACATTGAAACTCATGATTATTGTTTACTGCTGTGAATTGGGTTGGTAATAAATCACAGCTGTCAGAAATGCAAAATAAGGTATTATTAAGAAATAACTGCAATATTTCAGTGAATGACTCACTCAGAATTGAATCCTGTCACATGTACTACATCTGTCAACACTACTACCAGAAAATAGTTCTCAAGTTGTTTTTTGGCTCCGTTTCTTGTTGCTAATGTTGGTTTATAGATTAAAAAAATAATAGAAAGTTACAGTTTCACTCGTCACTTTTTTTGGTCTATGACAAACATACAAACCCTGTTACATTTGCTTGACTTTAAAAACATTAACATATTTTTTTGTTTTTAAAGATAATCTGTAATCGGTAATGTTAATGTATAATGAGATTTAAACATATAGTTATTTATGTAAAAAAAAAAATAAATCCATATTTTGTTTATTTGAAATGCAAGATTTGCCTGATAATTCTATAAAGTGTTTTAAGTGAATATTCTGTATTCATCTTTGCACCAAAAAAAAATAAAATTCACTTTAAAATGGTGACATGTATAATCAAGATTTACAGTATTTTCACTATTTCAGTGTCACACTGTGCTCTCCTGCACAAAGAGTTTTAAATATACTAAAAAGGAAAACTATAGGTTCACTTTTTATAACTAAACCCCGAGAATTCAAATATTAATTATAACAGAACAAGTATTATTAGCAGGAGTGTCAAAATAACATGTAGATTTGGATTAATTTTTTAAAATTTATTTATTTTATTTTTTTTACATGAACATTAAACAAATTAACACTGATTTATTGCGTTCTGGACCTGGAACATCAGAATAAGAAAACAGATGAAGAGCAGCCAGTGCTGTACAAACTGAAGCACCAGCGGGGAGTGGAGATCTGTGACGGAGAGAGAATAAACTGAAGTGAGGTCTTTCGGCTGCTCCCTGTTCGGGGTCGCCACAGCGTATCACTCCGCATGCTGTAAGGTGGAGATGCACTTCGCTTATTAGAAGCGATTTTGGGCTTGTTTTTTTTGTGCAGTAGCTTATAAATATCATCAGTCGCGGGTTGCGGTTTTTTGGGCAATGGTTTCGTTCGTCCTGTTGCAGAATCCAATCACAACACTGTTCCCTCTTCCCTGCTTCAGTCACATCAAATACACCAAAATCACGCGATGGACGATCCATCAATGATTACTTTTTTATCTCTTTCCTCAATTACCTAATGTGATTCGCAGCGAGATACTAGAAACAATATGACTAGAAAGAGAAGTGAAGACTGGGAGACTCATGTGGATCTTGTTCAGCAGCCAGCAGTGATAAACAGAAAAGAAACGCAGCCGGTCTTATTAATCAGTTACCTGCGGTTAAGTTATTATGTAACGTCTTTATGTTTATTGTCACAGTGCTGCAGTGAAATCTGTGCTCAGAATTTTATTATTAGCTTTTGTGGCATCAAGTGGATTATTACAGGGAGATTTGTAGTTTCGTTTCAATGAAGACAGAGAGAAAATTACTGCCTCTAATCTTCTCCTTCTAGTCTTTTATATTGAATTTGTATAATGCACAGCTGAGGGGTTTAAAGCACACAAACCGAAAAGTACTCAAGTAAAAGTATAAGTAGCCCTTTTTCTACTGAAGTAAAAGTAAGTACAAGCTTGAAATTTTGCTTAAAGTACCAAAGTAAAAGCACTCCACTAAAAAAACACTGCTGAATTTGATGCTAAAAGTTGTCACATACAGACCGTGAAATGTGTTTATACAGTACATATACAATAATCAAAACCTGCAAAAAGTAACTAATGCTGCAAAATAAACATAGTGGAGTAAAACTGAAATATTCCCCTCTGATCTGAAGTAAACGTAACAAAAGGACAAGTACCTCAAAACTGTACTTGAGTACTGATATTTTTCTTTTTCTTTTAGAGCCTAGTCACTTATTTTGGGCATGTTTTCACAGACCTAGTTGCTTGTTTCACTCCCAAGATCTGGCAACACTGCCTAAAACCAAACATCACAGTATTGGCCATCTACAGCAGAGCATAGTATGTTCTGCAGAGTGATGTGATATATTACCTAGTTTACCAGCACAAACAAGATAGTGGTAGGTAAATGGGCAAAACGGTCTATGTGAACATAAGTGCAGGAAGTATGGGTGCTAAAGTGTCCAATGTGTGGGCCAACAGCATTTATTTGAGTGGTTTGTGTATTAACGCCATGAAATAAGGTATTACTGCATTAATAATTTAATGACAGACATATTCTGTAGCATCACTATGTCAGAGAGCCTGTGCCTCCTGACATACCTTCAGAACTGGGGATGGGGTTGTGCGAATTGTCACGAGCTGACACTCGGGTGATCTGTGACCTCAACGTAAAGCATTTAGCATTGAACCTGGAGGTCTGAGCTACAACCTAAAAGAGATGTTTAACTTTAAGTCAGTTATAAACTTAGTCACTCATCTGCCAAAATGTATTTTTAAATGCTTCCACAACAAAAATTGATGCATGTGATTAATTTAGATGAATCACAGAGCATGTAATTAAGTTATTATTTTTAATCATTTGACAACCCTTATTAGTATATAATCATAATGCATTATCTAGGACTACTGTAGGTACTGGAGTTTCTTTCCTACTGATGCAGGTACACTTCAATCTGTTATCAAAAGAAAAGACAAACACAAATAGACCTATTATTTGTTGTAGTGTTAGGCAACTAAGATGGGAGAACATTTATAATATTAAATATTTTGCTGCTATTAATTTTATTACCATAATCACAGACGAAATTCACTCACTGACTGATGTGACACATTATCACACCCACCTACAACGTGTTTTGCACAGATTCTAATTCGAGTAAACAGAACTTGCACTAAAACTGAACCACATTTGTGATTTTAACTCAAGACCTTCAGGCTGGTTGATGACAGTGCTAATTCCTTACTCTAAATATAGCAAATGTTTTAAGATAATCCTTCTACCTCCTTCCCTTTTAGTTATTGAGGTGAAAAAAAAAAAAAACATTTCCAAAAAAGTTGGTATTTTTTTCTGAAATGCAATAAAAACTAAAATCTGTGATGTTAATGTGCACAAAGGTTTATTTATCAAAAGTACAAGGAAACGATTTTCTGTGCTTTTCCCAAAAGCAAAAGATGTTCAGTGGCAACTGGACTTGTTTTAAGTTCTTGAAGATGTTTCACCTTCCATCCACAAGGCTTCTGATGAAGGGATAACCAGGATCCTGGATGACTGAGAATCTTCACAGCCTTTTCATTGCTTTCCCTGACCAACAGCCACGCTGTTGTAGCACATGCACAATGACTTCCGTGGAAAAGACGCTGCCTTGATGGCAGCATGTGTCCCTAAAATCCCAATACACGTTCACATATATGCAAGTCACCCATGCCATGGGCACTGATGCACCCCCACACTATCACCGATCCTGACTTTTGCACCCTTCACTTTTTCATCTTTGGCTCAATTTTTCCCAAACACAAGCCGAAACGTTGAGCCATCTGGCCACAGGACAATTTTCCACTTTGGTCCATCTGATATGAGTTCACAACAGTTTCCTGTTGTGGGTTTTGTATGACATGGAGTGTCTGTTTCACCTTATCAAACCTGGATGCTTGTGAGGATTTTGTCAAGGAGCATTTATTAAGGTTTTTTTTTCTCCCAGATGAGTGGCAGTTCATTGATGAGGTTGTCTGCAACCTGGGCTCCCCATTAGCATTATTAGCATTAGCTAAAGTTGTTTGATGCAATTTTGCATATCTGAACTTTTTGGGTGGTATGCAGTTATGATGTCTGAAGAACGGGTCGAATACAACTATTTCAAAAATATTTTAATAATGATCAAAGTGAAAAATGAATGTCAGTATATCGACTTTGAAACTTGGCACGGAGGAACATCTGGAAGCATGTCTACTCCATGTGCTTCTTGCTAACACTGCATATTCTTCTCATTAAGTTCACAGTGTAGATTGTTTCACATTAAGGTATAAAGCATCTTCATACTCTAGCTACATACAAAAAGTAAAAATGCATGTGTAATCAGAATGAATTCTTTTATGAAAAGTTCGTTTCTGAGAAATTTTCAGAAATAGATTTAGATAGCAAAAAATCACAAAGTAATAAAATAAGTAGTAAAGTAAAGTAACAAAACGTGTTGCAGTATGGCAGGAATGATAATAATGACAAAGTTCATATTCCTAAAACAAAGTGGTGAAGCTGCAACTCAACCTTTCTGAATCTTGATTACCTTTATCGGGATGACAGCTTTATGCCAATCTTGGGTCAAGTTGACCTCAGGAACCAGGCAGTGGTGACTGGGAATGTCAGTCACGAATACGAGAGAGAAAGCACCAAATCCATTGGGAAAGATGCTGGCACAGAGCAGGAAGAAGACAATCTGCTGGAAACGTCCCCACTGACCCAGAAACGCTGTGGCGTCATCATAATCCTTCATGGTGTCAGAATCCTAAACTGTGCCCTCCACAGTCTTTATCGTGTAGACTACTAGTTTTTCTGCTGCAAAGCTGTCTGCACTCACACCACCTGACTGGTAGCCACTCCCTGTACTAGATAAACCAATGTTGTAAAACACATGGACGCTTATGATTACTGTTTACTGCTGTAAACTGGGTAGTAATAGTTGCCAGAGATTCAAAAATGAGGTAGTATTAACAAATAACTGCAATATTTCAATGAATGACTCACACAGAACTGAGTGCTGTCACCCGTATACTGTCACATGTACTATTTCTGCCCACACAAGTACCAGAGATAGTTCTCAAGTTGTTTTTTGGCTCCGTTTCTTGTTGCTATTGCTGGGTTATAGATTAAAAAGGTAATAGAAAGTTACACTTTCACTAGTCACTTGCTTGGTGTCCATGACAAACACATGTACCTTGCTACTCTTGCTTGACTAAACATTTTACAGCTGTCTAGTTAGCATTTTGTGTTTTTAAAGACAATGTACCACTAATCTGTATCTGTATAAATTAGATTTAACATATTTATAGTTATATTTATTTATACAAAAAAATGGTTTGAGATGCAACTATAAACTGTTGTAAGTTAATATTCTATATTAATCTTTGGCATCAACAAAAAAAAGATAAAAACTAGAAATCCTTGAAGATATTCATTTCAAAAGGGTCACATGTATAGTCAGGATTTAATTTCCCTTTTTCACTTCAGTGTCACACTGTACTCTCCTGGAGAAAGTGTTTTCAATGTACTAAAAAGAAAAAGCATAGGATCACTTCTTATAAGTGACTCAGTATGTTTACAAAGATTCAAACTAAAAGCCCATAAGTCAAATATTAAGAACAACAGAACAAATATTAGATAATTATAATACATTATCCAGGAGTACAGCGGGTGCTGGGATTTTTTTTCTACTGATGCAGGGACACTTCAATCTGTTATAAAAAGAAAAGACAAACAAATATTATGTTTGTATGTTTGTAGTGTAATGAAACTAAGATGGGAAATATTTATTATATTAAATATTCTGCTGCTATTAATTTGATAATCATTAACAGACAAAAGTCAGTCACTGACTAGTGTCACACATTATCACACCCACCTACAATATGTTTTGCACAGATTTTAATTGGAGTAAACAGAACTTGCACTAAAACTGAACCACATTTGTGATTTTAACTCAGACTCAGAGCATTTGATGACAGTGGTAATAGCTTACTGTAAATATAGAAAATGTCTTAAGATAATTCTTCTTCCTTCCTTATCATTTCCTTATAGTTAATGTGGTGAACAAACCCATTAACAGAAATGCATTTTCAGAAATGCAATAACAAATAAAATTTGTAATGTTAATGTGTTCAAAGCTTTAGTACAAGGTACAAGTACAAGGAAAATATTTTTTTGTGTTCACTGACCCAACTTAATTGTATTTTGTAAATTTAAGCATATTTAAAATTTGATTGGCTGCAACAGACTCAAAAAAGTTAAAGTTTTTTTAAAGTTAAGATTTTTGCTGCACAGCAGGAGGCAGATCTGAACTGCAGGTAGGTTAAAGAAGCGCATGCACTCTGGCAGCATATGTCTCCCTAAAATGATGGCAAGTCACCCATGCCAAAGGCACTGATGCACCCCCATACCATCACAGATCCTGGCTTGCATCTTTCACTTTTTCGTCTTTGGCACAGAGAAACCGACGTCCATTTTCTCCAAAACTTATCAAAACATAGACTCCTCTCTCCACAGAACAAGTTTCCACTTTGGTCTGATATGAGTTCAGGCACAGAGAACTTGGCAGCATTTCTGCACAGAATGATGATGTATAAAAGGTATAACCAATAAGGTCTTGGCCCTCCCCTGACAGAAAAACCTGGCTACTGATCTGAGGCACTAGGATGGCAGCATGTTATGTGGTAGAACATTCTCCACTAGCAAAATCCTGGAGCATTTGGCGGTTACATAACAGCACCCTGCCTGGGTATGAAAATCTGACACTCTCTGGGGATGAAAATCTGGCCCTCCCTAGGTAGGTGGAAAACCCCAAACACTCCTAGGAGGGAAACAAGTTCTCTCAGCAGAATATTTTCTTTGTACTTGGCAATCTGTCTTGGGAAACAAGCATGTTAGTGAAAAAAGAAAACAAGCCAATTTGGACATTTGGACATAACTCTGGAGATGAAATAAACCTTTTTTGCACCTTGATTTCTGCTGTCTGCTGAATTTTTGACTGCTTATTTGAAGAGGTTTATTACATGTAGCCCGGAGACTGACCTGGCCCACGTAGTTATAGTTAGTAGTTATAGTAATAGATTTTTCTACCACAAGCGACAAAGTGTGTTAAATGTCAACTACTCCCAAGCCCATATGGCTATATTCATCAAGACATAATGATGGCTTCTCATGCAATGCTGCCTGAAGGCTCAAAAAAGTTAACCTACATACAACAGTGACTTTTACCATTCGACTTTACACACTGAGATTTCCCCTGAGTCCCTGAATCTTTTCTCAATATGTACTGTAGGTGGTGAAAGAGCTAAATTCTTTGTAATTTTGCATTAAGAACCTTTGATAGTTCTCCAACAAAGTATGGCACAAAGTGGTGAGACACCACGCATATTTGCAAAGACGGAGCCTTGGGTAGATGCTCCTTTTCTATTCAACAATGATACCCTTACCTGTTACCAATTAACCTGCAAATTTTGGAAATATCCAGAACAGTGTTGCAAAATACAATTAAGTTGGTCAGTAAAAACAATGAAAATATTGTTTGTACTTTTGTCAGATAAATTAAGGTTAAAGCTAATTGACAAAAACTTTGTATTATAGTAAAAATCTCAGTAGTATAGTACACAAAGTACAAAAGATTTATTTAATATAACTTCATAAATACCCTGTAGTCATACAGTATTTCAACCATCTGTTATACAGTTTACACTGTATGTGTCGTGTAATGAAAAGTGTGTATTTCTTAAACAGCATACCTTTCTCTTTTATGCATCTGTTGAATAGTTTCAGGCAGAGGTCGTCCAAAACTCTCTGGAAGGAAGAGAGCAGCAAAGGCAGAAACAACAGCCAGAGTCCCCAAAGTAATATAAGGAAGGTACTCAAGGTATATCCCTAACAAGGAGACGGGGCTGTTTAGATGGGAGAAAAGTCTGGGTCCATTGTCTGAGCATTTGGGGTATGTGTGAATTAATTACATGTGCTTGTGAATTTGAAATTAGGACAAATCAGACATAAAGACTTAGCCTCAACATGTAGGTGCAGCTGATTAACTAAAAGAAATAATAATATTTATCTAACCTCAGTTTACTCACTCAGCTTTAACAAAAATGGTGCAATGCAACTTCCTAATCTGGAAACAGTCGTCCATGTTCCTGTTGCAGTGTTCCTGAGCACTGTTGGGTAAATCTCTGCTGAGTAGGCAAACATCAGGGCTGCACCAGTGGTGATGGCATATTTACCCAACATCTCCAGTGCAAGAGACAATTTTGATAGATCTAAAAGATAAGGAAACAGTTTGTTTGTTTATAACAGAATACAAACACTGAATACATAGGTCTGCAGCACTTTACAGCTGCACCTGCATCGTGTGGATATGCAGGTGCCTGACATCCCTCTCACTCACCGCAGTGAACGTGGAAACACTTTAAACCACAACGAGACAAAAGCTGAGTGCTAAATATGCTGTTAGAAACTGGATCATCACACTGCTACCCTAAACACTGCCTTTGCATACTGTTGTTTGGCCACTTAAATTTTTCAATCAATATGAGGGATCATTTTCTTGCTCACTTTGAGGAACCAATTGAATAAGGAACAGTGGCAGTCCTCCAAGAAGCAAGGTACCGATGATAGACAGTTGTCGCGGAAGGTATCGCAGAGCCAGCCAGCTGGAAACATAAGCCGGGACCTCTACAGCTGCTGTGATGAAACAGCTGATGTATGGGTCAGCATGAAGCTGGGCTGCACTGAAGGACAGGCCACAGTATCCAGTAGTCATAGTAAACCTGTGCAAGTCAAAGGTACAGACACAGATATGTTAAAATAAAAGTATGCATAGAAAACATTTTTACTGCACTGGAAGGTGACAAAGCAATTCAAATTCAGTGTAGCATATTGTGCTTAAAGGTTCTTAATACTGAAAATATATCTCTGAATAATATAGTGATTGGGATTGTGTTTTCTGTATGTTTCTGGGGCTCAATGTTTACTCACGACACTAAGCAGATAATGAGAGTTGTGGTTCTGATGCTGCTCTTCCTCAGCAGGTCGAAGACACTGTGATGATCCTTTGATTGTGTTTTTGTCTCATTAACCTGCAAAAATCAAAAACTTCTCAGGAGCCTAATATACAGTCTGATGGAAGATGAAGTATGTTGTTGTAGGTTTGTGTCACGTGTATAAAGTACACAAACCAAAAAGCAAGTACTACTAAAAATACTCAACTACAAATAGAAGAACTCTAATTTAACTGTAAAAACTATAATTTTTCTACTCAAGTATTAAAGTACAACCTCCAAATGTTATTTAAAGTACAAATGTAAAATAACTTTATAAAGAAAACAGTGTATTTTAAACAATTTAGAATTTGATGCTTACTTTGAAGTTTAGTCCAGATTTATTTGACAAACTCTCAAAGGTGAAAATTATGACAAAAATGTGTTGTTACCTACTGACTGTGAAACAAAAACATATAAGAATCTAATCCTGCAAAAAGTAACTAGTAACCAATGATGTTAAAATGAATGTAGTGGAGTAAAAGTAAAAGTAACATAAAATGGAAATACTTAAGTAAAGTACTTAACTATAGTACTTCAGTAAATTTACTTACCTCACCTCTGGTTTGTAAAGTTCTACAAAATTAACCCATAAATCTACAATAAGATGGCCCTAAACCTGACTGAAAAAAAAAAAATATCACCTCCATTCTGTCCTGGGGTTTCGTTTTTTAGCAAATAAAACATACCTGATAGTGATAAAACAAAATATCATTTTGTAGTGCATACTAGCAACGAGCATCTGCATTAACACAATTTATAGATAAGTTAGTGTTCAAACATGAAATTATAACTGCATGGTTTAAGTCAAAGTCAACTTACACCATAATCTCCAAAGATGACTTCAGGAGGCTGAACTTTGTTCCACTTCGCAGCTTTTCTCACTATGGCCTCAGCCTCTTTCACTCTTCCCTGGGAGAGCAGCCACCGAGGAGACTCAGGGATGAACCTGCCTCAGTATTCAACAAGGAGTCTGCATAAATGATTTTATGTTGTTCCTTAACTTCCAGTTCAAACAAATACATCAAAGAGATGCTCTTATGACCTGGGTGATTTTTATGCCTCTGTGCAACAGCTGTGACTGGAGACATTATGTTATCGAGTTCTCCATTCTTATCATTTATTATCTCACAATTTTGCACAAATGTGCACTAAAGGATCAAGAAATAACTATAATAATATTTAATACACTTGGACAAAGTCTTGTGGGCAGGGAGCTGCATTTGCCTTTGAGCCTGGGTTCAGTGTCTGGACCAGAGACACTCTGACATGTTGCCAGGAAGAACAGGGAGTTATGGTTGACTGCCCTGCCAACTGAGCTTCAGTGATACAGTCCAGGTCACTGTGACCTAACATGTATAACGTTCTTGTAAAAATGATATCACAGCAATGGCTTTAAATTTGACACAAATGTCCACTTGGACTCAAGCAATAACTGATCAGATGTTGGTCGCAAAATGTGGATGGACAAGGTCACTGACTTCAGGTTTGTCCCATTCTTGTGAAAAGAATATCATAGGAATGCTGTGAGGAAATTTCTTCAAATTTGGCACAAATATCCACTTAAAAACAAGGGTAAAAAAACTTAGATTTTGGTGTTCAAAGGCTAAGGTCACTGTGACCTAATGCATGTCCCATTTCAGGCATGCACGTAAACTATAACTTCACTGGTAATTTTTTAACTTCTTTCAGCAAACATACGCAAGAACAAGTATGTGTAACCTCACAATAAGGACATACAGACCTGCTTAAAAAACACTCATGAATCTATGGTACAGAAAGTCATGGTAAACGTTGCTGTAATATGAGCAACCTACCACCAGAGGGGGAAGTATGCCAGGCCAGGCACTGATAAGGCCAACATGAGAGATCTCCAGTCCCTTAAAAAGTAAGCAAAGAGAGGCAGCATCATGTAGCCGACAGAAAAGCTTAAACATGTGCCCATAGATGAGTAAAGGACTCGTACATTGCCGGTCAAGATCTCAGCTCCTGCACAGAGAGATAAAGAAACACAAACATGTAGTGATCGTGTGTATAACCTAGTTATGTGCAGCATCTACGGTATATTCACTCAAAAACAGACAAATGTACTGTAGAAGTAATTCAGCATAGCTCAACAGTACCCAGCACTAAAGCAGCGATGTAGTTGGATATCTGTCCCAGACCATTGATAAAGATGATGATGATGAATGTGATCCATGAAGTTGAGAAGACTTGAATAAAGGTAAAAACAGTCTGAACTGCCATGGTTGCAAAAAGTACAGGTTTCCTTCCAAATCTATAGAGAAATGTAGAATAAAGTAAAAATGAGTAACCAAAACACATATACTGTTTCTATACTCAGTGAGTTGGAAACATGATCAGTGGTCTATAGTATAAAGTATTGTTAGAGCTCAGATTCTTAAGTTAAATAAAAGTGCAATTCCACAATGTAAAAATACTTGGATACCTAACAGTCTTAGTGGTATTTAAGATCAAAAAGTCTTAACTTGAGAATGAAATTTTCCTTAACTGTATACACCCCCCCCCTATTTTCTGAGGCTCAAAGGTAAATAGACAATAGATCACAAGCAGTTTCACAGCCAGCTCATTATTCCATGACAGATGAAGCAGATAAAAAAGGTCTGGAGTTGGTTCTGCATGTTGCATTTGGTAATTGCTCACTCTAACACTCATTATGGGGTCTAAAGAGTTGTGTAAAAACAGCTTTAATTCTTAAACAGTTAATCAAATACTTTTGTTAAACTCCTTCAATTAAATTCTACACTTTAATGACATCTTAATTGTTTTATTTTATTTTCATTGTGTTAGTGTACAGATGCAAAATTAAAAACGCAAAATGTGTGTTGTATACTGTATAATCCACAATTATAACACTACACCAGTAATCTACACCAGGAATGGGCGAAACAACACAAAAGGCAACATAATGGGTCCTAACTGTAAAATGTAATGCTGACACCTCCATAAAAGAATGGTTTTGTTTCTATTCCTGATATTAAAAGGATAAAAACATACATGCTGTACTCTACCAATTCATTTGTTTTTCCTGTACAAAAGCACACATGAAATGAACAAATCTTTAAATAGCTGTAAGTATAGAATCATTTTAAATGAGTGCTGTAGTGCACAGCCTACACCACATGGAGCTGATGTTTTCAGTCTTCACCTGTCTGAGAGCTGTCCTGAAAAGAAGGATCCAACAAGAACTCCCAGGAAGAAAACTGTGGCGGTGAACGGCTGCTTCCACTGATTACTGCACACCAGGTCAAACTGGAAAAGTTAGAAAATTAAAATCACGGACAAACGTGATATCTGTGTGTTCTTGGTTAAATTCATTTCATACGTACTATTATTGGATTTAATAGATACTTGTTGTGTTCCTGCTCTTATGAGGCTGTTAGAGAGATATATAGCATCAAATTGCCAAAACCCATCATGTATTAGTCGACTTTCTGACTTACCAACCTCTATAGGTGCAGACATTATCTTGAGCGTATGTGGAATTACCAAGCTCTTTGCTTAAATGCCAAATATGTGGGCAAAGTCTGTGTGATTGTCATCAAAGCATTGCATTTGGCCTTTTTGGAGGCTGCTAAAGAAGAGGTTTAAAAATAATGGAAGGCTACAAGTGTTTTTATACAGAAATACAAAACAGAGTATGTGTCTTTACGTCTTACAACATGTTCAGAGAAAACAGGTTTGTATTCAAATGCTTTTCTCCTTGAAGCCCAAGATGCCTGACTAACCAGGCTGGAAGAGCAGGCTGGATTGCAAAGAGAAGTTGCACCAACTCAAACTCACAAAGGGTGTGTCTCTGTTGCTGTGCAGTAGATAAGCCCCAATACACTGAACTTTGAAGTTAGTGATAGTTACTGATGAAATTATTGAACACTGACACACAGTTAGCCAATGATTAGCCTCAAATTAAATCAATCAAATCTACAGCACTAAATTCATCTCATGAGTTTGGTAGTGCCTATTATTTCTTTTATCCTAGGATATGATAGGATAGGATTTATGCCTAGGATAAAATAAATAAAAGGAAATCGCAGAGCAAAAAGTTTAACAGTGCTAATGTTTGTGAAAGGAATGTTTTCATGGGTATGATAATGAGTGACTGTAAACTGTGATGATATTGATACTGGAGCATCCTAAAATGGATGATTATCTTAGGTTTGATAAATACTGAAGAACAATTTAAGACACACGAAATGCTCCAGAAATGCCTCTTGATTTGCATATCTGCAGCGGGGAGGTGGCCGAAGTGGTGCACATGCAGAGAAATACGCAAAGACACTACTTTCTAGTCTCTTATTGGGGATAAGGCCAAAGGAAGAGGCGTACAAGGAAAATAAGAGGAGGACAGAATATGTCAACAAGCTCATTCACAGCTTTAAGCACATACAACACACACTGACCTCAGAGACTATGGTAGATTGGTAGATGTCTGTGCTGTAGCTCCACCCGTCCAGACAGGCCTCCTGCTCCAGGTCAGTGAGGTTGATGTCCCTTCCAGGAACGTACCCCTGAGCTGAGAGATCACTGACCACGTCCAGCTTGTATCTGCTGCAGCTGCTCAGCTCCTGTTTCCCACTCACCAACTGTGTCACAGTGACACAAATGTTGTTAATGTTATTACTAGTTTATTCAAGTGAACTTATCTCTATACCGAGTATGACACGATACTGTGTGAGGACATGTGCTAAAACTGTGATGCAACAATGGGCACTGATGTGCATGTAGCCATGAAAATGTCTTTTCCCTGCTCTTTTCCATTTGTCCTGTTTTGCAGGTGCCTGCAGACAGGAGGGGGTTGTTACTGTAATTTGGTGGCACGTAGTCAGGCCTCCACAAAGGTTAGAAAGATTCAACATTCAATACCAGTCCCTTCTCACTCCTCTGTTTGCTCTATGCCTACATCTCCAGGTTTTCACCACCTATACATTTTTGAACTAACATTATACACCACATACCACTGATGCAACTGATCCTCACATTCCAGGTTTGTCTCATATGTCGTGGAAATTCTTCTATGTTAACTCTGAAAAATATGGGTGTCGCTATTTCTCAGAACAACTGAAGAATTAAAAAAGGAATCAGTGTGATGAATCATCTCAGGTTTAATACATGCAGCATGGAGAGAGGACATCACCTGTGATCCCTATGGAGGGTTTACAAATGCTGTTTTAAAAAAAAAAAAACACTCACATGACCATGACAACAAAACTAAACAAAAAACACATGTGCATACAAGTGGTCACACGACCCTGAAATCAACCCGGGTTGTTGCTCCAGACCATTTGTTCAGCAGTTAAATCCCCCCTACCTTTCCTGTCAATCTTGCAACCGAAAACCCACCATGTGCTATTTACCTTACACCTTTTAGCACTAAAACAACAAACTCTCCCTTTACGCGTAGTTACCTTAGGCATTCTTCAGCACTGTCAACTCTATGTGAATGTTTAGATAAGTTAACACAGGAATTTATGCGCAGTAATTTCCCTTTTTTCACACTTTCACACAAACATAAACTCGCTGATACCTAACTTGTGTACTCCACACTTATTGAGCACACTGTGTCGACCTGTTGAAACTTTTGAGACAGTTCGTGACAACTGGAGGCTCCGCCAGAAATTAATTAAAGCAGTCACTGCTTTTGTGGTTTAAAATATCCATGGTTTAAAAAAAATGCCACTGTGCTGAGCACATCACGACTGATCTGACACCAACAAGCTGTATCTCAGTTGACGAGATGCATGTAAAAAGAAACGTATCAGGGCGCACGGTCTTCTTACACACATCTGTTTTCAAATCTCTCCAGTAACTTTTGAATGAAAACAGGAATATATCATGTTATTATCAGCAAATATCTTGTTACATTATTGCGATAATTGTTTGGAGTTCCCGCTGATTGTTTCTTGTGCGCACAGCAGTTAAATATCTTTGCGAAGGAGCTCCTGCAGCTACTCACCGTTGCTGGGATGATGGTTTCACGCCAGTCCTCGGTGAGGTTGACGTCCGGCACCAGGCACTGGTGAGTCGGTGTGTCCGTCAGGAAGACAAGAGTGAAAGCACCGAATCCATTGGGCACGATGCTGGCGCACAGCAGGAAAAAGACAACTCGCTGGAAACGTCCCCACTGACCCAGAAAAGCAACGGTGTCATCATAATTCGTCATAGTTACAGAATCCTCTTCTTTACAGGACTTGGGCTCTGTCGTCCTGCAGCCGTCCTGCACAGTCATTGTGTTTGTTTTTTCTAAAGCACAAGCAGAGTTGGGGGAAAAAAAGGATTGTAAGATTTGCTTCCCCGCCCGCCTGTCATCCAGCGACCGCCCTGTGCTGAGTAAAACAGTTGAACCAACTGTACTGGCTCCGTTTCCATAGAACATTAAGTACTAGACAGGTGCGTTCAGCAAGAGAAAACCACCAGAACAGAGTCCGTGGCTCCTGCTGCCTCTCTAGTTAAAAATAAACCATAGAAAACTGGGTTGGTCATGCTGTCCAATTTTTAAATACATATTAAACTAACAAAGTAAAAGCAAACAAATATCTAGAATTAAAAAAATACTGAGAATTAGCATAATAATTCAACAATTACTGTACTTCAAGAAAACAAAATGTTAATGGTTAACATTTAATTAACATTTGAAAACTCACTTGTTTAAAAAGTATTTCAAATGAGTCTTACACACACACACCAAAAAAAAAAAAAAAAGTCTAGCACTTAACAATTCCTAGCATGTTTTTCTTCTTGACAAGTTTGAGTCTTATCAGGGCTCTTAGTTTGTAGTA
>JAUMHL010000006.1:19148858-19166405 GCA_032362345.1 Sandelia bainsii | reverse complement strand
TTCAAAAGTTTAGGGAAGGTCACATTAAGTTCACCTGTAAAAGTTATAGTGCATTTTAGGTTCATCCTGAAATTTCAGCCAAAAGCCGAATATCCCTAACTTTTTGTGAGTAGTGTATTATCCTAATGTTACCCATGAATTACATGTTCTGTTCAGAAACCACATCCATGCCTCTCTATTAAGCCTACTATAAGGCATGGCTTCCAGTCTTTAAAATGGCAGACGTGACAGTGCACAGAAAGGAAAATCCCAGAACCAGGCTCAGGGTGGGCAGCCATCATATTTACATTGCTCGCTCTGCATTCTTCACTAATGAACATTCAAGCTGAGGCATATACAACATGATTCACACTCAATTTGTCTTGCATTGTGTGTGTTAATGATTCCAGTTACATTAAGCTTTGTTTGAGCAACACATTTGGGCGATCAGACATAATGCTTTAGTGGAGAAGAAAAAAGGAGACTCACAGAGCTGTGCAGGTGGTCAGTTTTTTGGTGACAAAGCCCCACGAGTCATGTGTTATTGTACTTAACCTGTTCCAAGTCCTATTCTACCTTTTACAATATCCAATTAACTCTGCCTACTCGATCTTGTCAACATGCAAAAACTTGGTTTGAGTCTAAATCCTGTCTCAAAAGTTCAAAGCTAGTAATGATCAATTAGTGATTTCAGATGGATTTACAGTATTGTAATATATTAAAATCCTCCGTCCTGTCCATATTCTTTGGCATATCATTCTATTATTCATATCTTTTTCCACTCCACCATCTCACCATTATATGGCATATCTATGGCTGGCTACACAGAATGCTAATTTTAACAAATGTCAGCAACCAACAAAAAGTGAGATTTATGATTTAATGATACTCAGATTATTTTACATTGATGTATTTTATTTTGGGGTTTTGCTAAAGTATCTAACGAATTTGCAGTTTGACAGATCCAGGTCCAGCTGTTCACTTTTGCAGGGTCAAGCCTGCTGACAGTACAATTACTAAAAGGTTGCATTAATTGGTTACTGAACTATGCAAAGTGTGCAATGGGGAACGTAAATGGTACTCTAACTCTCTGTCTCATGGACGACAAGAGCTGTGGTCCGCTTGGATTCACAAGAGTTACACTGCATTACAGTGGTCTGATATAATGAAAAAAAGAGATGCATTCATACAACTTGAAAAGCTGGTACAACTACATGCAGGCGTCAGATTCATCAAATCAAGAGCTCTCACATCAAAGGTTTGAAATTTTAACCTCACCACCTCACCACCTTCAAGCTCCCTGCACAGTTAGTGTAGAGTGAGTCTAACATGCAATTTGGTAACAATTTAACAAGGTAATCTAAGCTAAAATAAGTTCTTCTAAGGCTGGATTTGGATTTGTGAAGACTTTAACTTCACAACTTTTGAATTAAAGAGCCAACAGCTAAAAACAAAATCACTACCACTGACAAATTTTTACAAAGAATGTTGATAAAAGAGACTATTTTCTTCATGGCTTGTCGTGCAGGTAACATCAGATGAGGACTGGATCTTTGTTTTTGCAGTACATGATCATGACAACTTTAGCTACAACTGCTCTAGCAGATGGTACTTCAAAAATAAAAATAGGTTAACAGCGCTGGTGCGTAGAGTTCCTACTCACACCATAACCACAGTACCAAAAGACACTTCTGGAAAAAAAAAATATTGTTATCATTTTAAAGGTAGCCAACTACACAGCGGTGAATATAAATAGTGACTATATTAATCCCCCTATTCTTCACAAATGGAAAATTTTAACTTGTAACATGTAACAAAGGCAACATGCGTTTCCAGCTGAAGATTACAAGCTAGAAATACACAGACCTATTGATGGTCCATCATTGTGCAC
The DNA here is from genome assembly GCA_032362345.1 of Sandelia bainsii. Lineage (NCBI taxonomy): Eukaryota > Metazoa > Chordata > Actinopteri > Anabantiformes > Anabantidae > Sandelia > Sandelia bainsii. The sequence goes on along the minus strand of JAUMHL010000006.1, from coordinate 19,164,535 downwards.
AACATCCATGTAGAAATACAAGGTAAGCCCAAATTACTACATTTTTTTAAGTCCTGTCTATCTATGCATCCATGCTTCACAGACAGATTATGAACCTAAGCATCAAGGTGTCTGTGTTGAGCAAGCTGTAGATGTGGCTTTATGTGTCGGATTAGAAAACCAAAATTCACAACTTGCAGTTTATATTTTTGGAGTTTCCTTATACAAATATTGCAAATACTGTCAAAAAGGCTATATTACATATACTACATATTTCTTTACTGTATAACAAATATATAAAACAATTTGTAAGGTAAAAATTCTTTAGAACAGTTCCAGTAAATACTTCAATGAGTGATGAGTTGACTACTTTCTCCACTGAAGATGGCTCTGAAACATAAATTAAGAATTACAGTTATTTGCCAATTATAGACATCTAAGTTTGATTTAAAAGAAAAAAAAAAGCTTACTAAAAAAGTTGGAAAACCAAACTGAAAGTCTTTCACACCTCAATATTTCTATGCATGGAAACAGGAACTGAATTGGTGAAATAGTTAAGTACTGTTCATTTTTGTCATTTGCAGAGCTGTTACTGTAGATGTTACGCTGCATTCAGTACTGCATATATATGTGACCAGTTATTTGTCGTGCAGTTCCAGTATCACAACAAGCTGTGTCCCAGTTGTGATACTATACAGATGAAGGTCAGCTGCTCTTCTGACAGAGATGGTGTAGAGTTAATTTCAACTTGGGACAACAACGTATTGATGCAGATCAGAGTGAGGAGCACAGATAAACACCGTTGAGTATACCAGATGTGACCATCAGCACACGGCCAGTTTACAGAAAACAGTGAAGAAGAAACAGTTATTCATCTTACAAGCTGTAAAGGTAAGAAATTTTAAAGAAATTATTTTAAACTAATTATGTGCCTTCGAAGATGGCATGAAACAAAGAAAAACAGAAAAGGAAACAGAAGACAAAAAAAAGTAGTTATAGCTGGACAGGTTGGGTTTTAGATATTTTATAGATATCTATTTACTATAAATAAACAGATGTTTAAGATACTGCTATAACTTCCACTGCCCAGTTTAACAGTGAAGGGTTGCTTTTCTTCACAATATTCGCTAAAGTGTAAGCACCTTTCTTTTGGCCATTACTTGGCCAAAGTAGTATCTTGCAGCAGCTGCTAATAACACATTTCCTGTAACTCTCATTGTCACAGTGTACCACCCTCCTAAGCTGAGGCAGGGTTGTCTTAGAAGAATTAGGTGAGGTGTTGTCTAAAATTAACTGACACCATAATTGCAGCAGGTGATTTTAATATACATGCAACAGTGTTAACTATGTTTTTAAAAAATTCTTGTCAGAGTTTGTTGGTTCTTTTGATTTTAAACAACTTGTGTCCTGCTCTGCCAACAAATTAGGTTATACACTAGATTTAGTGTTTACCAAAGGTTGTAAGGTTCTTCTGTAAAGCTGTGGTTTATTCTGCTGTATCTCTGATCATTTCTGTGTCTTATTAATCTGCACTGTAATTATAAACATGTCAGAACTACAAAAGTGTTTCAGAAATGTTGAAGTGTTGAATTAAAATACTGCTAACCAGAGGAAAAATTACGTGTCACTGTCCAAATATCTATCTAACTGTTTAGTCCCCTATAGTTAGGCAACACCCATTTACTCTGAAGATAGCTGTATAGTAAGTGTTACAGTGACACTGACTAGTTCAGGTTCTGCTAGTGGACCAGCCAGTGACCCTGTATTATTTAGCTTCAAGTTCCTCATAGACTGGTAGAGAAAAAAACAAGGTGAAAATGGCCTGAATGTTTGGTCCAAATTTCTCTCTCTTTTACATTTTGTATTATACTTACTATGTCTGTTCTATTGATTTACAACCATCACTGTTAAAATTTAACATTCGCTGCTGTAACACTTTACCATTTCAGCTGCAAAGCTAGGTTATCTCCCCAACATCTAGCAAAACCTCAAGTGTCATAAGTACCGTTTTAACCTGCATATACTGCAATACGTAAGGTTGGTAGTAGGTAAAAGTTAATAAGGGTCATTGAATAAATAAACATAACAAAACCAATCCATAACACTTTAGATAGTGGGGCTCTATTACCTAGAAATATAGGCAATTTTATTAGACATCCTAAACACTGACAATTCAGACTGGAACCCAGGACACAGACTGTGTCTTATGTGCTTCTCTGTAGTTTCCCATCTTCCTTTTTTTCAAAAATAAAATTCTTAAAAAAGTATATAAACAGTTTTTGCAATTTAATTAAGTTTTTCAGATTTTTGATACATATAGATTTTTTAGGTTTTAGACCAAATCATAGCAATGAAACAGCTGTTTTTAAAGTAGTTAAGAATAATTAAGAATAAAGAAATAGATGAAGAAGATGTAATTATCAGCTCTACTGTTATAGGATCACTCTGATACAGTCGACCTTGACATTTTAATAAATAGGCTACATGAGAGCATCAGATTATCAGGCTCTCTTCTAAACTGGCTATCCTCCCAATTCAAAGACAAAAGTTTCTATGTATTGACTGAACATTTCAGAGGAGTTGTTAATCATCTCTGGAATATTGATTGTATGGCGTGTGATTGAATTTACATATTGACAACCTACTGACATTGGCACAACTTATTTTCCACCAGCTACTTGCTTTAAACACCTTAAATGTTAAACACACTAAGTGTCCTGATTCAAAACTAAAAGCGGACCTTGATTTACTGACATAACATAAACATTTGAATTGGGGGACTGAAGCAGTTGCGAGATCAGCTAATGATTTTACTAGAATGACATCTGACTCTCAAATCACACTTGAATATTTGCAAAAACTGATCAGTATAAAGCCACAGATTTGTCAGACAGTTACTGTTGCAAAGGGATTTTTTAATTATGAAAATGAGGTGTAACATGCAAATTTTTCTTTGCGCCAATAATCTTAATTGTATTGTTGCTGATTTTTTGTATTTTGTGATCCATTTAAATAAATAAAGCCAACAAAAGATAAGAATATATGCGCCAGTGTATGTTTAAAGCTAAGCTTAAAACCATTGTTTTCTCGGGTCCATAAATCTGTGTGTTATGTTTGTGTTTTGAGAATGTGCAGCCACTGTGCTTTGACAGCAATACTGTTTCGATCTTTACAGCTGTATATTTCATGGGTGTGCATTGTGTGTGTGTTTACATGGAAAATATAGCGGGAAAACAAAAACAACTGCTTTACACTAGACTTGGTTTGGTTTGTAAATAGTAATTGGGGATGACTCAATAAAAATATACCTCATTGTTCTTTCCAGCACTACCAGAGGACTACAAGTAATGTAAGGATCAGTTTTTACCACAAGATGGAGCCAAACACCCACATAGATACAAACACACAGACACCCTGGGAGCTATTTGACAAAATCTAGTTAGATTAATGGAGGCTTTTCAAGATATGCTGGTTAAATTTATCCATGACTCAGTTTGATTAATGCCTTCCTTATTTGTGCACTCTGCAGTCAGTCAGATCAAAATTAAATGTGTTTTTTATACTGAATCCATGTCCACAATATTCTGACCAACTGTTATTTTCACATACTGACCATTATTTATATAAAAAATTACATGATTCATTGATTATTCATGAAGGCATTGTAATTATATTATGTTTAATGCAAATTAATATTCATAATATGGTTGTCAGAGGTCTGATGAATACGTGGCTATATTGTTGCATCTCTCTCATTCCCTACAAACCTTTCCAGCTTTTTAAACGTTTTTTTTGAGAGGCTAAGTTTACAATATATTTACAAAGATTTACAGTATACATTATACATAAAGTTTACATTATACAGAGCCACTAAAACATAGTTAAGAATATACATATACTCATGTGGAGTAAATACATAACCCCCCATGTTTATCCAACATTTGTAGCTGCCTGAGAAATATGTGGCATTATGCAGATCAGTTTTCGCAGATATTCAGGTGCGATTTCCTCCAAAGCCTTCTGCAGCATATCTTAAAATGCTGCTGTGCTGGTTGGCAAGTGTCCCTCAACTCTCTGTACCAGCTCCTCCCACACCAGCTCAATGGGGTTCAGATCTGGTGACTGAACTAGCCAAGCCATCACAGAGTATTTCCACAGCTGATTTCTTCTATAAGTAATTGGGAAGAATGTTTGGGGTCATTGTGTTGCTGCAAATTAAGTTATCCCAACTGTGTGCATGTTTTTCAAAGATATACTGTTATCAAAATAAATGGTACATCTTGTGTGCCTTCTGACTCAGCTGACTGTCAAGCACCCTGCTACCCACTACTGTTTTCCATTTCTAACAATATGACATACTCAGATCATCTTTTATGCCACCATCTTCTACATTTGTTGTAACTGCATTCAGAAAGTCAGTCAGGTGTTAGTGCCATCCACAAAGCAGCTTGCAAAAAGCATAATTCGGAAATGTGACAGATGCAGAAGAGAACACCCACACATGCACCAAAGACTGTCACTGTTCAGGTTTGTGAGTTGTACTTTTGACAAACTATATTGTATTTTAATGTTATCAGTTTTATCTAAATGCTCGAAGAAAGAAAGTTAAGAAAATTAAGTAAATACAAATTAGTTTGATGTTTCAGTAGTACTTAGTTGAGTGAAAATAACTGCTTCCTCAATTCTCTTCACACAACAAGACTAGAAATATACTGGATGCTGTCATTCACAAGATAGTCAATAGGCCACAAAGACAACGCGCTGTTGTGAAAGAGGTGAGTCAACAAATTGCTGACAAATTGTTGTTGATGACTTTTACTCTAAAATTTTATTCTTAAAATATAAATTCTATTCATTCTAATGACACTGATAATGCAGATAAATGTTTTTGGTTTTTTTATATACATTTACATCTACACTAGGCCACATATGGCATGTTTGGATATTGTAGGCAAGGAATGTTGTATATTAACAAAAATTTGATTGTAATCCAACAGAAAATGCTTTTCTTCTATGTAATGATCACCGCTCTGCCAACAACAGCTATGGAAAAAGGTACAATTACAAATTCTGTAACTGTTCTGTAAACTAGTCCACAGACCACAATCATTGAAGTTTTACTGATACTACAGGTTTTATAACAGACTTTACATTTTCATAAATTATCTGTTCCTGTAACTTACAATAATTCAGTAAATACGTGATTAATTAATAACGATTGCAATGAAGTAGAAATAGTTTAAAAAACATGGCATGCTTTTATCATATTGAACACATTGAAAACCTGCAGCCTTGCATAGTTAAACGGAATAGAGGTAGTTTAAAAGAAAAGGTTAATAATCATACATACTGTGCATTTGCTTCCCTCTTAATTTTAAATAGAAATGTATTATTTTTCTGGGTTTTTTCTTTATTTTCTACTGAGAAGAAATGTTACATATTCGTTACTATAAGATTTTGATGAGTATTTAGGTTTTGTTTCTTTCAGGGGCTTTGACTTGCCATTTATCTGAATCTATTGGAGTTCGGCAGTGTTTTGGAGCACTTGGGGAACCACTGATTTTTCACCAGCCTACTAGTACAAGGACACACAAGAAGATTTTGAAAAAGAATAATGTTACTATTTTAAAGATAACTAATAACACGGTAGAGAATATAAATCATGATTACAGCAATCGCTTTGCATTGTTCACAAATGTAACATTTAAGCTTGACAAGGCAACAAAGAACGAGTCTGCAGATTACCAGCTGGAAAAATATGACTCTGAAGGACGAGCATTGTCCAAAGTCAACTTCCATCTAGAAATACTTGGTAAGACCAAAAATTAAAGACATTTATTAATTAATCATTTTTGCCCTTAAATAAAATATATAGGCAGTATTCATTACCTGTGTAGAGCTAGTAAAGGAGCTATACTGTATATAATAATGAGATTCAAATTTAAATATATCAACTTCTTTATGTAAAGAACAGAGAGTCTTAATTATTGAAATTACATAAACAGTTTATATCTAGAGAATCCTAAAGGTATCTCTACTGTGCAATTTGTGTCTATCTTACAAGCTGGGGTGAAATTTTGTGTGTGTAAAGTCTGTGTATTGTACAGTACATTTAGATCATGATTATTTAGATATTTTGCCATACAAAGTTTTCATACTATGCACATACAATATCATAAATACTGGATAACATTTGTGAATTTTCATTCATTGATTCAAGTCTTTTTCATTCAAATTCTAGAATGAAAATTGGAATTAAAATAAATATATGTATAGCCAACAGTTTGCAGAACATATTAGGCTGCATTTAGTACCCGGCAACAGTGGCGCAGTAGTTAGGGTAGTCGGCAATTGCTAATTATCTAAGAGATGGTTTGCGCCCCGGTCCCAAGCCCGGTAAATGAGGAAGGTTGCATCAGGAAGGGCATCCAGTGTAAAATCATTGTCAAATCAAATATTTGGAGGAAGATGATCCGCTGTGGCGACCCCGAAAGGGAGCAGCCAAAAGAAACTTACTTTTATTAGGCTGCATTTAGTACTGCACACAACTAGATACACATTTGTCCTCCAGCTCCAGTGTCAAAACCAGCTGTGTTCCAGTTGTGTTTGTCATCAGAAAAGATGAAGGTCAGCTGCTCTTCTGAGGGAGATGGAGTACAGTTCATTTGGAGTTTGGACAACAACATATTGATAAGAGGCTTAATTGTTAAAATTAGAAGATAAATTGTTTATCTGAAGACTCCTAATAGTATCTCTACAAGTTGTAGTTAAATTTGTTTATGTGTATTGTACAGTAAATTTACAACAAAATGGTGAATAACAATGTTTTATAAAATATTTTATTTATTTCTATAGATTAATTTTTTAGAATTTTATATATATAATATTTTTGTAGAACATTTAAAGTTAACATATTTAGGTGCAAGGTGTTTTGTGCAAGGGAGTTTTTCCCATTGTAGACAGCTTTCAAATGTACGTGTCTGTCTGCAAAACTGTCCTCTCTCTGTTTAATGGAAAGATTAATAATTGAGTGAAAGCTAAATCAAAATGTATTTCTAGAATGGAAATAAGAACTAAAATAGATGTATACTAAATGTAATTTCCAGAACTTGTTATAGATACAACACTGAATTTTGTTCTGCCTGTTTATGTAACTTCTGCAGCTCCAGTGTCAAAACCAGCTGTGTCCCAGTTGTGTTTGTCATCAGAACAGATGGAGGTCAGCTGCTCTTCTGAGGGAGATCGAGTACAGTTCATTTTGAGTTTGGACAACAACATATTGATACAGACCAGAGCTGGGAGTACAGATAAACAGGACACACCCAAGGTTTCAAATGTTACCATCAGCTTACATGGCCAGCTCACAGGAAACTTGATGTGTGAAGTTCAAAACAATGTCAGCAGAGAAGCAGAAGTTATTCACCTTACAAGCTGTAAAGGTAATGTAAGAAATATTAGTTGTTGGCATGATCCCTTCACTGCCACTTCATGCTTCTTATTGATAAAAAAAAATGAAGATGGTCTTGCTTTACTGTGGTAGTCTTAACAACAAATGCATAATCTAAATACATACTTTGGGCAAATTTTGTATTTCCTAGGTTGTCACCCCTCTCTTGTGACTCTGGTTGTAACAGCAAGTGTTTCCACTCTACTTCTGCATTTGGCTCTGTTTTTCTGTATCAGACATTTAAATAAGAGAACAACATCTGTGACTGTTAATGAAGGTAAGAAATGCACTCTTTCAATACCCATGCTGCAGCGAACTCAGTATTTCTCCTATCATTTTATTAAGGGACCCCCCTGCCCTCCTCTGAAGGTCAAGTTAATTTTATTTAAGTGTATTTTCTACATAGCGCCAGATCACAACAGAATTAATTTAACTAAATAGCCTTATGTTATTTATCTTATTTACACAACGGCATGTCTACAATTCTCCTCTGCTCTCTGTATCGGCACGGCAGAGTTCAAGACTCGCTCTCCTGCAAGTAGCAGCCAGAAAGAAACACATGAACACCAGGATTCCTTTTTTCGGGTGTCCGTTTAACCAGATTCACTTGATGCCGGTTTCAGTACTTTATAACTGAGATCTGCATCAACTGTAACCAGGACACTTCTCAAAAATGAGCAGTATGTGTCCAGGCTTGGAAATAGGGAGAGACATTTTGCTGGGAACTATTCAAAATATCTGATTACACCATTTGGCACTGTTGTTTACGGACCTCATTATCCCATTATTTACTGGTGCCGGTAAAAGCAAGGGGAAAATAGTGGCTGTTTGTTTGTAAAGACAAAAGCATAGTTACACTAAATATTGTCCAATATATCGAATTTGGACTGCGGTACCTCTTTTAAACACTCAGTACTAGAGCTCCAAGTTGTTCCTTTAATATTATTATTACTTTTGTAATATTATTATGCCTCACTGAGATAGATTGTCAGATATCTTCCAAGTATCTGTTTTTACTCATTTCAGATAATGCTGAAGATGGAATTGTCTACTCGGACATTAGAGTGAAGACTACAAGGAAAACCAGACCCAACACATAAAAATGCAACTTAAGTTAGATTCAGAAATATGTTATGTTATACTGCCTGGTGCGTTTTCACACACAGGGAATATGTATTGTGTAAGTGCAAAAAACATAACTGTATAACCTAGCTTTACCCTAACACCGACCTTTGTTGATATTCAAATTTACTTTTTTTCTTGCTAAATGTAAGATATGAGTAATAATTTAACTGTAATTGCACTGTTAAAATGTAGAAATACATAGGCATATATCAGCTTGGAGGCTGACATCTCTCAAACTCACCACAGTGAACATGAGAACAGTTCACACTTTGACAAGACAAAAGCTGAGTGCCAAATATGACAATTGAAACTGGTCTACCACAGTGTCACAACTTGCATGAATGGAAAAAGAGCAGTATTAGAGACACAACAAAAGTCACTCTTGCCCACTTGTGTAACGGAAACAAAACAGCAACCACTCATCTAAACACTGCCTTTGCACACTGTTGTTATCTGGCCACTTTAACCACACGCATTTTTTCAAAGGCTGCAACATTATGAACAAGTATTGACTATTTATGATGTGAGATCAATTATACTGACATTTAAAATATATGATAAGAATGTTTCTCCTCTCTGTCACACTTCAGTATTTTATCACACAGAATACATATTTTACTCAGAATGGTGCATGTACTCCAGTCATATCTACCTGTATTTACAGTAGAGGTGAGCGAAGTCTCTTATGTGAAACAAAACAGTCATAGAAATATGAACTGCATACTGAATGTCAAGGATGAAGTTATAGTTTGACACGCTGCTTTGTTAGTCTTTACTGTGTTGACTGTCCTAATCTTAAACCTCATGCAACTATAACCCAGTATCAGTAAGATGCTGAGATGGAGTGAGACACCACAAAGATTATATGATGTAGCACAGAGGTGACAGAATGAAACTGCACAGTTTATGAATCTATAATCGTAACAAGTAAATACAGCAAAGAGAAAACCTAGATACATGTTCCTGGTCAACAATGAGTTTCAAATATTGACCAGTAATGGCTATATTACCCAATTCTTAACCCCCCACCCCCATATCTATAGCATATATGTAAATGTTATCATGTTATCACAACAGGACAACAGAAAAAGGCAGCTTGTAAATGTAGACAGACAAATGTATTGTATACCCAACTGTATATAATGCCGTGCATGATTGTATTTGTTTTTTGTTTCTTTGTTGTTGTACTGTTTTATCTTTACGTGCAGTATAAGATTTTTATGTATGTATACCATGTACTGAGACAAATATCCCTTCTTTTTTCTTTTGATTGAGTTATTAAAAAAATTGCAGAATATGCTAAAGCACTTCTGCATTAAATGTAAAATCTATTTTGATTAAGACTTTTTTTGCCATTTGTTTAACAATTGTGTGGGGCATTTTGAAAAATTTGTAAATAAATACACTGCATAGTAAAGTCTTCTTCTATTCATGATTAGTGTGTTTGCTTTTCACAATACTGTGTTACTCAATTGCATTGTACGAACAAACCAATGCTAAATATCAAGTGGGAAAAAAAACAACTTTAAACATCACCAAACATCTACATTGCTTTGTAATCTGTAACTAGTTGGTAATATAACAATCAAGGTTCATGGCTTACATCTGGAATCTCTGACAAACTGCAAAAGCAGTCAGTACCAGAGATAATGTAGTATTCATTACTAACCACATGATGGAGCCAAAGGCCATCTCAGGTAAGCAGGTCTATATTCTTTTTTGTGGCAGAGCATTTTTTCAACCTTAGTATCAACTTAACTTATTGTCAAATAAATCAGTAAGTCAGTTGACACTATAATAATAGTAATAATAACAATAATAAATAACTCACCACATTGTTGCTGTCAGGAAAGACCCAGATTCATCGAGGTGCATGGAGGAAATTGTAACTCTTAAGCAGAGAGAGTAACTGAGGAATAGAGTGGGATAAGATAAAGGAGGTTTTACCACAGTGCAATGGGTGAGGATTGTTAATTGTATGTGGTTCCCTGCAACAACTACACAGTCTCACATCATTAATAACTACTTACTATACACTGCAGAGCAAACCACATCCTTCTATGCTGAGCCTGCTATTTCTTTCAGTTGTCCACTGACATGGTTCCTTTTCCACTTCAGTACACTTACCTGAGTGGGCAGCTTCTTTTACATAATGCAAATGACAGAAGTGCTTTTAGATGGATTTGCAGAATGATTTATTAAAATTGTGTGTTACTAATGTTTTCAATACAACATGCAAACTAAAGGCCTGGACAACCATCTTTCATTCATACTTACACCCCATCATCTCATCATCATCATATTGCATATCTATGGCTGTATATTTTCAAACAAGGATTCCCTTTGTATATAACAAACTTCAGGTCACCATCTGTCTTTCCATAAGCATCATTCTACAATATGCACACAACCACAACATTTAAAACTGACTTTACGCTTAGGTCACAAGGAATAACGCTGATTTTCATTACTTTATCTCCTTGCCACCCTCCCTCTCTCCCCCTCTGTGTTTTTATGGGGTGACTGCAGGAGAGAAAAGGAAGGCTTTCCCCTTTTGCCTAACGCCCCTGCTTTGAGAACATGTGGCCTGGGAGTAATTGGGTTACAACTGCAGCAATCCAATGAGTTGGCCTTGATTTAGAGAATGACTCCATTTACTTTTGTCTGACTGCCTGCTGCTTCCACAGCTGCAGCTTTTATTCTCCATTCAGGCCCAGGGTTTTACTGTATAGGCCTGGCAGAAAGCCAGAGGAGAGAGTGGAATGTAATCCAAGCATTAATGTGCAAACCCACATTCACTGGGTAAGGGGAGAGAACAGTATTGTCCCCTTTTTTATAGTAAGATACTACAAATTCAATTTCCTAAGGGCCAGCTGTAGCTTCATAGGTACAGTAGGTCATCCAGTAATTGAAGGGTCAGGGGCTGAACGCCAAGTTTCCGCTCATTTGTATGTACATTCTTACTTGTAAGTCAGTGTGGATAAAAGTGTCTGCCAACCAACTACGTGGAATAACCGATAAGATGCCACTACTGCACAGTAAACCTGCTTTTTCAGCAGACATGTTAACCTTAAGCAGGAAACTCAGCCACATAACGCTAATTAATTACACCTGTGCTAGCCATCTCACGTCAAATGTGTCAACCAACACAACACATAACTGAATGACTTTTGAATAACGTTATCTAACGCAACACGTTGCCACAATTTGTGCGTAGTTAGCTTCTAGATTAGTAGCTAACTAGCTAGTGCAGTTAACTGTTAACAGCTAACCAGTTAGCTTGCTAACTGCTAACATTAAAGACTTAGAATGTTTGCTAGTTAGATTATTAACAGGCCATTTCAGTAAACTAATATACATGTCCTTACTTTTTTAACAAGTAACGTTAGCTAACATACATAATTACAATTCCAAATTCTGAAGTCACATTACATTTAGTTATTAATCCAGTGAGATTTCTTACGGGCAGTTGTGTGATTGGATCAACAACTGTAAGCTAACGTTAAGTGGTCACTGGTGTTAGCTTGCCTTGGCAGGGTAAAAAAAAACAACAGGTTAATGTCTGCCAAGAGAGTATATTAGAGAGTATATTACAGTATTAGTCAAAGATAACCAAATTTTAAACGACGTAATGAATATACAAACAGGTGTTATAAAGTTCATAAGAAGCGTGTTACCTCGAAATCTCACGAGGTTTATAATATCGGTTCTGACTGTACCACAACCAAACGCCTACAATTTTCAATTTTCAATTAATAAAAATGTATACTAGTAATAGTAATACTGGCAAAATTAATAGAAACATTAATACTAGGACAACAAATAATAATAATAAGGAACATTTATATCTTAATAAATTGTTTGTTGGTGTTGGTGTTGCTGCCTTATACAGTAAATTTCTATGAAGTACTTGCTCAGCTATTCAGAGTTAGACAAAGCGGATAGGTTGAATAATGCAAATTATAGGGCAAGCAATAAACTGAGTTTAAATTAAATTAAAAGTATAATGACTTGGACTGAACTGTAACATGCATTGCCTCATATGCTTTGTATTGCTGTTACGAAGCATAGCAGCAGATAAACTACCTTGGTTTTTGTATACTATGTGATAAACAGCACTGTTGTATATACAGCAGGGTCTAACTGCATTGTTAATAAATAGCATTTCCTCTTAAGCTTTAAATAAACGCTCCAATGGCTATTTATTGGTTGGAGCCAGAAACAGGTGGTTGCTAGGATTGCTAAGGTGGTTTGTTTGATGCTTCATAGTGCTTGCTAGACAGTTACTGTGGTTGTCAGGATCATTGTCAGGTTTGTTTAAAGGGGCATTACCCTGCTGGGACACACATATGCATATACAACATGTGTTCACATACACACATACACACTACACTACTACTCACTACATATGTGTGAACTTGTAAAATTTGTTCACAGTTTTACAGTCCATGATATTTGCAATGGGAATTCCTACTGCAAGTGAATGCACAGCCACGCCAGTTACGAGTCCACCTACTGCTGTTAATTGCTGTCTCAATCCTTACTCTTCATTTAATGGAGAAGAACACAATGGACAAAGCTCAAACTCTAGGTCATTATTCAAATTGGGTAATTCACGTCTGCAAGATTTTTTAGTTGCTTCCATGATCTGTCATGATAACATAATATACTAGAAAGATAAAGTCTTTTATACTCCATCACAGTGGGAGAAATGCTCACCACCAACATATAGCATTTTCAGGCTGCATTTGAGGCAACCGTGATACACTAGTTACCTTCCTCCATTGCCATTTTAGCAAAAGATGTTACATCTCACGAACATCTTTGTTGTTTTATTTTCATTGCAACATCTTGACAAACTCTGCCTGCTGGTTGGCCTATCAGGCATTACTGACATTGCGGACAAAGGTGAAGTTGCAGCAGTTGGTCAGCAGACACAGATTCTTTGTGCACATGTTTCTTCCAACAACGTGTACTTCAGCCAAGATTGTGGCAAAAAGCTTCCTCATGCCATCTGTCTTTCTTATCGGAAACTTCTCCACCAATCAAAACAGGCCAAACCTCTCCCAGCCCCTCCTCATGCTTTCCACTTGGGATACAGTAGCTGTTAATTTCTTCTCAGCTGGAACCAAGATAAAGAAGGTCATGGTCTGTGAACAGTTTTAATAATGTGGCATTATTCACTTTGGCAATTAGCGGTAGCAGTTTGTTTTCAGTCAAACTCCCAGGGTCACTCAGACAATGAAAGCTCTTATCTCCCACTAAAGGTTTCTTAATCAGTGTAGTAGGTAAACACCCTGACACACCCAGCAAAGAGGCACTTAGAAGAGGGAAATGCCTGTACGTTCTTTGATATTAATATTTAAGACAGGTTTGGAGGCACCACAGCTCTTGAATAAAATAAATACAGAAATGAAAATGTATTTAGTTTGTCAAAAACACTTTTTGATAATAATTATTTTTTATGTTTCTGCAACTAGCCTCAAAGCTTTGCCACCCATTATAACTCTTCATGCTCATTACCCAGCCTGAACAAATTAATAAAATGTTCAAGTAAGCATTCATGTCAGGGCAGACCACAATAGGTCCACTGTAATCTGAAAAGGGAACCCCATTGATGCTCGAATATAATCTGTAGGAAAGTACAAGCCAGTGAATGAATTCATGTCCTGAATGGTCTTGTGGTGCACAAGGAATAAAACATTATGCAGCTTGGTAAGCCAAATGCGATAGTCATTTACAAGCCTGTACTTGAAAGTGCATCTACACATACATGCCTAGTTAAATACAGAACATATTAGTCTAAGTGGATAGATACATGTGCATGCCCAGAATTTTAAGCATCAGAATAATATATTCTTGTACGTGCAATTTCTCACTCACACACACACAACCATACACAAACCTCTTTAAAGCATCTGTTCAGGGGAAACTGTGGAAATGCCAAGCAAATAAGTGTTGTCATTTGGCAGGCATGCAGTTTACTGGCTTGGGTCTTTCAAACCTCTGTACCAAGCTGCTGTGTCAGATGCATGAAGGGACACTGTGCAGACCTGACTCAGCCATTAAACCACAGTAAGTGAATAGTATGATCAAGAGTAGGAAACTCTAAGATTAAAGCATGAGTTTAACAAATTTCCCAAAGCAGCCCACTTGTATCTGTGTACTTCAAATGTGATGTTACATGAGCATGTCTGGATGACAGCAAAAAATAAAATAAATGTTTTGGATGTACCACTGCATTGCTTCTTGCAGCCACAATCAATAACAGATTTTTTTTCAACGCTGTCTTCTTGTAATTTTAGTAAACAAAATTCTCACTTGCTGTAGAATAGCGCAGACCAAAATTCTTGGCTTGTCTTAAAGAGTTGTAGCATCAATTTTTGGGATATGTGAAGCATTTTTCTGCTCCATTATCAGCTTCAAGTTGGTGTTCTGATTGTATGGTTTTGGTTGTATGAAATTGCTTTTTCTAAACCAACACAGAGAACTGTTTTCACTTTCCTGTCTGACATATTTTGTTGACGTAGAAGCAAAGCTTGACTTGATGGTTGTGGCTAAAAATTTGATGGTATACTAGTTACACACTAATTTCCAGTAAATGGACTTTTAGTTTACTGCATGGTCTTTCAGGCAGCCTCAACTTTATTTGTTGTCTTTGTGTTTGTTGACAGCATATAAAATTCTCTGAAGCTTGATGTGAACTTGTGCCAAATAAGTAAAGTTGAAACTTTATTTCTTGCTGCACTTAGCCTCCTTTTAAATTTGTAATTAAATTTTTTTGAAGGGCTTTTTCTCTGTGGCCAGCCAGGTGACGTTAAGATAAAAGCTTTCAGTCACAGTAAAACATAGTGGTGGGAGCATAATGCTGTGGGGCTGTTTTGTTGCTTCAGGCATAGGGAACTTTGTTTGGGTGGATGTGGTCATGAAGAAGAAGATTTTAAAGGATAATGTAAATGAATCTGCTGCCAGTGTAGCAGATGTGTTAATGTCATAGATTTATATTTCACTAAAGATCCATCTATTGTCTATGAACTATTGTTGTTTTTTCACATACACTACTCACAAAAAGTTAGGGATATTTGGCTTTCGGGTGAAATTTATGGAAAACGTAAAAAGTTCACAC